>JAGQAX010000001.1:7133328-7850828 GCA_019142605.1 Cephalopholis sonnerati
TGCAAAATTTTAAATCTGCTCTCTTCTGCTGCTGTCAGCCAACATTGTAGGCAAAATCGTCACGTCCTCCTCCACCCCGTTCACCTCCAGCCATCGCCCCAGAGTCCAGGACAAGCTCAACAAAGGCTCATTCCTCTACTCATCATCATCCCCACTTCTCCATCTTCCTCTCATCTCATCTTCACCAGCTCTACCACCACCAGTGTCTAGACCCTGAGGGGGTTCCCTATTCGACTATGGATTAATCACCCTCCTTAAATCAAACATCTCTTTGAGGTCTAATCGCCAAAGACTTTCCACATTTTATTCATATGTGCACGTTAATAAATATTCTTTTTACTATAAAAATGAGTCCCTCCTGATTAAAATAGTGATATAACATTTCTACAACCAAAGTATAATATCGCCCAACTTCGTGGTTTGTTTTTACTTAGTTCTGCTCCTCTCTTAAAAGCCCTGCAAAACAGGTAAGTTGGCATGACTACACACCAGTGTGGACTTAAAATGACAATAGATTGGGTCCGCTTCACATCAGTGCACCGGTGCTCCACTTAATATGTAAATGCGAGGGCCAGGAAGGCTTTTTGAATGGAGTGTAATCTGTCAGCCAGCAGCAGCAACTACGTAACTGTCAGCTGACAATAAAAACAACAATGGTGGCCTACAGGGCAAAAGCCAGGGTAGTTTTTCTGCTTGACAAGTAATTGCCTGCATGGACAGTAATGTTCACATTGTGATTTTATGTGAGCCTGAATGACATTCATTTATAACAACCATCCATCCATCCATCCATCCATCCATCCATTTCCATCCGCTTATCCGGGGCCAGGTCGCGGGGGCAGCAGGCCAAGCAAAGCACCCCAGATATCCCTCTCCCCAGCAACGCTTTCCAGCTCCTCCTGGGGGACCCCAAGGCGTTCCCAGGCCAGATGAGATATGTAATCCCTCCAGTGTGTTCTGGGTCTACCCAGGGACCTCCTACCAGTGGGACGTGCCTGGAACACCTCCAGTGGGTGGCGCCCAGGAGGCATCCTGATCAGATGCCCGAACCACCTCAACTGACCCCTTTCGATGCAAAGGAGCAGCGGCTCTACTCTGAGCTCCCTCTGGATGTCCGAGCTCCTTACCTTATCTCTAAGGCTGAGCCCAGCCACCCCACGGAGGAAACTCATTTTGGCCGCTTGTATCCGCGATCTCATTCTTTCGGTCACTACCCAGAGCTCGTGGCCATAGGTGAGGGTTGGGACGTAGATGGACCAGTAAATCGAGAGCTTTGCCTTCCGGCTCAGCTCCTTCTTCACCACGACAGCCCGGCGCAGCGCCCGCATCGCTGCAGAAGCCGCCCAAAACCGCCGATCCATCTCCTGCTCCATTCTACCCTCACTCGTGAACAAGACCCCAAAATACTTGAACTCCCTCGCTTGGGGCAGCAACTCTCCCCCAACCCGGAGGGGACAATCCACCTGTTTCTGGCAGAGAACCATGGCCTCAGATTTGGAGGTGCTGACTCTCATCCCGACCGCTTCACACTCGGCCGCAAACCACTCCAGTGCGTGCTGGAGGTCACAGTGTGATGAAGCCAACAGAACCACATCATCTGCGAAAAGCAGAGATGCAATTCTGAGGTCACCAAACCGGACCCCTCCCCCCCCCCGACTGCGCCTCGAGATCCTGTCCATGAAAATCACAAACAGGATCGGTGACAAGGGACAGCCTTGGCGGAGGCCCACACCCACTGAAAACGTGCTGGACTTTACACCAATTATGCGGACACAGCTCTCACTTTGGTCATACAGGGACCGGATGGCTCGTAGCAGCGAGCCCGGTACCCCATACTCCCGCAGTACCCCCCACAAGACCCCCAGAGGAACGCGGTCGTAAGCCTTCTCCAAGTCCACAAAGCACATGTAGACTGGATGGGCAAACTCCCACGACCCCTCCAGCAGCCTCGCAAGGGTAAAGAGCTGGTCCACTGTTCCATGGCCAGGACGGAATCCGCATTGCTCCTCCTGAATCAAAGGTTCGACAATCGGTCAGAGCCTCCTTTCCAGCACCCTTGAGTAAACTTTACCCGGGAGGCGGAGCAGTGTGATACCCCGATAATTGGAGCACACCCTCCGGTCCCCTTTTTTGAAAATGGGGACCACCACCCCGGTCTGCCACTCTACAGGCACCATACCCGACCTCCACGCGACACTGAAAAGGTGTGTCAACCAAGACAGCCCAACAATGTCCAGAGCCTTCAGCATCTCTGGGCGAATCTCATCCACACCCGGCGCCTTGCCGCTGGGGAGCTTTTTAACTACCTCAGCGACCTCTGCCAGGGATATGGGCAAGAATTCCCCTGAGTCTTTAGGCTCTGCCTTGTTCACAGTGGACGTGATGGCCGGGTTCAGGAGGTCCTCAAAGTGCTCCTTCCACCGCTCAACGATGTTCCCAGTTCGGGTCAGCAGTTCTCCGTCTCTGCTGAGCACAGCCTGAGACAAGCCCTGCTTTCCTTTCCTGATACGTCTAATGGTCTGTCAGAAGTCCTTCTCCATAGCCTCCCCGAACTCCTCCCACACCCGGGTTTTTGCCTCAGTGACAGCCACAGCTGCAGCCCTTCTGGCCAACCGGTACCTGTCTGCTGCTTCAGGAGACCCCCGGGCCAGCCAGACCCGAAAGGCCTCCTTCTTCAGCCTGACAGCCTCCTTCACCGCTGGTGTCCACCAGGGGGTTCTCAGGTTGCCGCCACGACAAGCACCGACGACCTTCTGACCACAGCTCCTAGCAGCCGCCTCCACAATGGAGGCTTTGAACATGGCCCACTCCAACTCCATGTCCCCAGCCTCCCCCGGGATGCACGAGAAATTCTTCCGGAGGTGGGAGTTGAAGACCCTACGGACAGGGGCCTCAGCCAGGCGTTCCCAGTTCACCCTCACTACACGTTTGGGTTTCCCAGGTCTGTCTGGCAGCCTCCCCCGCCATCTGATCCAACTCACCACCAGGTGGTGATCAGTTGACAGCTCTGCTCCTCTCTTCACCCGAGTGTCCAAGACACACGGCCGCAGATCTGATGATACAACCACAAAGTCGATCATCGATCTTTGGCCTAGGGTGTTCTGGTACCAGGTACACTTATGAACCTCCCTGTGCTCAAACATGGTGTTTGTTATGGCCAGTCCATGACTAGCACAGAAATCCAATAACAAAACACCACTGGGGTTCAGATCAGGCAGGCCGTTCCTCCCAATCACTCCCCTCCAGGTTTCTCCGTCATTGCCCACGTGAGCATTGAAGTCCCCCAGGAGAACTAAGGAGTCCCCAGCCCCCCCTTTGCAGGACACCGCCAAGAGACTCCAAGAAGGCCGGGTACTCCGTACTGCTGTTCGGTGCATAAGCACAAACAACAGTCAGAGACCTACTCCCTGCGACCCGCAGTCGCATAGAGGCGACCCTTTCGTTCTCCGGGGAGAACTCCAACACGGTGGTACTCAGCCGGGGGCTTGTGAGTATCCCCACACCCGCCCATCGCCTCTCACCCTCCCCGAATGAAAATACAGAATAAAATGAAAAAGGTAATTGGATCAATGCCCACTTTAATAATTATCATCTTTGTCATCATCTTCAATTTAAAACATTCTTCCCTGATGGAAAATAATCCAAACAAGAAAAGAAATATTCAGTGTCCTTCAAAATACAAAAATAGAAAATGGGAAAAAGTAATGCATTGCAAAAAAGAAAAATATCCCACAAAAAAGGAATCAAACTCACCAGGGTGGAATCAGGAAAAGAAACATTTTGGTCCTACTTGTTAGTTTGCTCAGTTTGCTTAATTTACGGCCTTTCACACTCCCAGTCAAAGAAACACCAAAAGGAAGAGTTAACTAAGGGTTTGTTTGTTTGTTTGTTTTTTCGACGTAGGCTGTCAGGCTTCCACCATTGTCCTCCTTTCCTCCTCTGCCAACAAAATCAAAAAAACCCTCTATACTATATAATACTATACATGTTTCTCCCCTTACCTTGTGGCGGTGTCATACATTCATTTTCTATCTTATCAATCTCCCTTGACTTGTTTGTATGAGCCACTGCTCTCACTGCTGAAATTTAGCAGCAGATCGGGCTACGACAACTGTCAAATGGGGTGCAGACTCCACCTATCTAGTGCACCACAGGTGCACACTGATGTGCTAATGGTGCAGACCAATTCAGGTGGATATGCTGGTCTCTCGTGATTGGCTAGGGAAACTCAAATCCCCCTCCCCCACAGAAATCAATTAGAATAGACGCAATGTCAGACTGAGGATAGAATCAGTGTAAACAAGTGGACAACTCTGTCTGATATCAGGCAAATATTTTAGCCTCCAAAATTCTACCAGACCTTCTGGTGGCTTAATCTTTGCAAACTCAAGTTGTTCAAACACAGAGAATTTTAGTTTGACAGGCGGCCATGAACGGTGTGCTCTTTTGTAGGGCACATAGGTTCTGCTGCCACTTTTATTTATTTTGTTTTTTTTTACTGTGCATGGAATCTGAAAGAAACAAAAACAAACTATTTCTTTCTCTCTCTGATTTATTTTTAATACATTTCAGATACAGCAGCTCTGCTTTGTATCAAAACAAAAGAAGTCAGTTAAAACAAAGAAATTGACATGCCCAAGCCTGACACACTGATACAGGTGCAGGCTGGGAAATTTGACAGTTTAAAAGATTATTCTGTTTTTATACAACCAAGAGAGTAGCTGAGAAGACAATTCCTGGTTTGAAAAATGTTGCTTTACCTAAACTGTAACCACAGTTTTGATTGCAACATTGCCAAAAACATTCAGTAATTAGCTTTTGGCAACGTCCAACTTCTCCCAAAACATGTCTCTGCCTGAAGGCCTTTTTACGACATGTATTGCAATGCAGTACTGTTGTATTGCCAATCAGTACTTTCAGTTATGACGTTATTTATTCAGAATTCATATTTCAGTCACCAGAAACACAGAGACATAGTTGCATTCCTAGTCACTGGGCATTGCAATGCGAGCAATCAGACAAGTTTGATGCATAAAGGTTGTAATGGTATAATAGCTAAAATTCTAAAAATGTTGCTGTCAGGTTGTTAATAAAAACAGAGTTTTTTTCTTTTTATACACTACCCTGTTAGGAAACAATGTGGCATAGTTGGTAAAATCAAGACCCTGCTAACAAAAGGTAACCTAGCACCACACGCATGTTAAAAACACAAAAAGGCTCTCTGTAACTAAACTAAACCTATAGGAGAGCAGCGCATATCAAACCAGATACATTAAGATGAATAGCAATCAACAGACTAAAAAGTTTGATGCTCATCAGGCATCTATAGCAGTATTTTTCCTGTGGCCTGTACAGACTTATTAATAAAGTTACTTACAGAACGAGGGCTAAACCAATAAAGTGGCATGGAGGGAGAAAAGTGTGTCATCAGCGTACATAATCACATGACAAGTCAAGACAAAATTTTAAGCCAATAACACACAAAATTTCAAAAGACAAACCCCCAAATTAAATCTTATAAATTAGAATCTGCATTGACATGCCATATTTTCAAACTATACACAATAGACAAAGATAGAAATACATTTACATTATTGCTTGACATTCAGTTATGGCTAAAGTTACGTTCATTGTTTGCCAGAAATACAGATTTTTGGGGGGGCTTTGGACCTGGAGACTGATGTTGTGGTGAGATGGAGCAGGTGGTTAAACATAAAAAGTAATGGTGAAAAAAATGTCTCTCCTTCCAAATGACTCCCAGCTGGCCACGAAAGTCTTTTGACATTGATATGTAGTTAAAATCAGGTGGTGACGTCAGGTGACCAAATTCCATGTCAGGACAATGTCTAAATGCCACTGTCAACTGACGTAGAATACTGATGACAAATGATGTTGGTATTTTGTTGGTTTTAAGTTTTGCTGTTATGTAACCAAAATCCACTGTCTTCTAAACACCTCATGCCAATGTTATCTTGGCATTGAATACGATCATTGCGTCATAATGTATGGAGAACAAAGCCCAATGCCTGTAAAACATAATAATGTCAACATCCACACAACGTGAAATTCTAAAATTCTAACAAAGTTAGACATTTACAACAATTCATTCATTTCAACCAAAAATTATCATCTATTCCATTTAGGAGTCCAACATCTTTCTGACATCATATAGACATCCGGTGCCAGCAGGGCTGTAGTCCAAACTTTGAAAATTCACCACAGATAACAGAATGTGCACACACACAAACATCATCACACACAGACACACTAACAGGTAGGCAGTAGATAGACTCAATGTAGTGCAACACATTAATATTTTCACCACTTCACCATACTTGTTCTGCATAATTTCTTTTTTATGAAGCAGTGTCTATATTGCTCTTAATACTGTTTTATTTTTGCAATATTGCTTTCATTAAGCTGGTTATATCCTAAATGAATCAGTCTTCTTCTATCAGTAAAATGTAAACATGAGCTTTCAGCAGTTCAAGCAAAGAGTGATAATAATGATTTGTCTCATTCCGGGCATTTTTAAACTGCCACTAAAAATAGTAATTAATGTCATTTGTTTGATATCAATTACAGTGTCCAGCTGTTTGAGGGAATTACTGAGCCTTTTTAAAAAAATATTATAGTAGTGGGCTTAGAGCCACAGACAGAAGGTCAGAAACTATTGAGAGACAAACTAACACATTGGTGGTTTGGCACTGCACATGGGATTTGTTGGCAATAACACAGGCAACTGACTCATGCGTTAACATTTCATAGCTTCTGCTCCTTGTTATTTTTTTAGGCTGTAGCTGCAGGTTTATCAGCAGTAATTAGACTGTCAGTCAAAACTGTTTTTGCCTTCTCAACTGATGTTTAAAGAGGACCTATTATGCTCATTTTCAGGTTCATACTTGGATTTAATGTTTATACTATAACATGTTTACATACTTTAATGGTCAAAAACACTTTATTTTCCTTATACTGTCTGTGTTGGAATACCTGTATTCAAATTCTGCCTGAAATGCTCCATTTAGCGGCCTTTGTAAGACCCCCTCCTCTGATTGGCCAATGTTTTTAGGTCTTCCTTATCTCAGCATCTCTGCACTGTTATTGCAGCCAAGGAATGACTGTAACAGGGTGTAGCAGCTCTTTCTACCATGAAAAATCAATAAAACTAAACGCAACCAGACATGTTCCAGCACAAATATGACCTGAAATCAGGGATAAATTAACAACCAAGATTAGGGCTGTTTAAAATCACTCATTTACTACTCCCTACTCATTATAAAAGGAGTTTTATGTAAAGGATCATATCGTGAGCTCACCTGCAACAAAAAAAAAGCACTTTTGGACACTACTCAGGTCATTTTCTAAGCGCTGTTAAGTATGTCATTGGTGTTGCAAAATTAAAATGTTATATCAATGTCAGCTGATGAAGCATCCATAACAAATGCAGACATGCATATTTGTGACAAAACATGAAATTATACTGGGCAAATTTTCCCCAAATTAATAAATAATGTTGAGATACTCTGCTCTGTCTAGGCGCCAAACCAGGCAGGCAGTTTGGCGCAGCGTCTGCGTTGATGTTGGCAGTGCACTAGCCTGTTGTGGAGAAGAGGGAGCTGAGCCAGAAGGCAAAGCTCTTGATTTAGCAGCACAATTGCAACCTGTCCTGCTAATGTAAGAAATTTTCCGTTTATCCTCTGCTGTGTTGAAGTTTGTTTTACCAGTCAGTCATGTAATAACTTGTGAATTTAATGTATAAAGTTATGCATTACAACTCTACAGCACAAATCAGAGCTAGTAGCAACCTAGCTTGCTAACATAAGCTAGCGTCATTAGCCCTACTCTGTACAGTAACTGTTCAGCACTTGAGAAGATCAGTTGCTGATTTATTTTTATCTCTTTGGGAACCGACAGCTACACATCAAACTGACAGTTTATTACATGACAAAGAAAAACTAGTAAAACAAACATTAACATGTCATTTTGTACAGAAGGCTACGTAGTTGACCATACAGTTAGTAATGAGTGATTTTGGACACAGCCTAGATGTTTCCCTTATGTTAGCATGTAGCTTTATTTAGCAGCATAGGCTACGCAATGTAAACACCTGCAGTTGCATGCCTAGAAACAGATGACCATATAAAGAAATCTGCATGCTATGATGCCATACTGTAGCCAGAGTAGAAAAAAATGTTGGAAATTAAGTGTTCAGAACGGTCTGAAGCCTGAGGCTTTTGCTTACAGGGATTAATTTTAAATATGTTAACCTCATTATCTGAAACTCTGGCCACGTTTAATACGAACGTCCTTCATGTATAAGACACAAAATGTGCAAAAGCATAATAGATCCCCTTTAATTTTTTCTGAACCATGTTTACTTAACAGTGGTGAAAGATAAACCTGGTTAGATACAATAGGGATTTGCAAGAATTCAAATTAGGTAAGTGGATTAGATTCACATTTGCTTTCATGCCATCAAATCCCAACTGTAACTGCTGTAGACAAAGTGACCGGAGAAGTCAGAAAACCTGCATCTTCCTGTCAAGACCACCAGATGGTGCTACATGCTAACTGCTACATAAGAATGAATTGGCTGCTCTGTGTCTGATGCTGCTGTCTCCAAGCTCGATGCAGATGTAAACAGAGGGGGGAGAAGCTGCTGGGAAGATGAAAGGCAGAAGGAGTAGGAGGAATGAAATCATGGAGGATCAAACAACTTCTGTTATACACAACAAAACCAAGCAGATCTCATGAATGATGACTCATGAGTTTCTGTGCAGAAAAAAGAGGATTGCCCCCTGCTGCCCCAATGCAAAGGAGTACATGATCTCGGGCTCTTGTTTACAAGTGAAGGTAAAATGAAGCGTTAGATGGATAGGCGGTTTGGCATGGCGTCTGCATTGATGTTGGCATTGCATCAGCGTGTTGTGAAGAGGGAGCTGAGCCAGAAGGTAAAGCTCTCAATTTACTCGTCCATCTATATCTCAACCCTCACCTATGGTCGTGAGCTTTGGGTAGTGATCGAAATAACAGCTGGGCTCAGCCTTTAAGATAGGATGAGGAGCTCAGACATTCAGAGGGAGCTTGGAGTAGAGCCACTGCTTCTTCATGCCGAAAAAGGCCAGCTGAAGTGGTTTGGGCATCTGATCAGGATGCCTCCTGGGCGCCTCCTGTTAGAGATTTTTTTGGGCATGCACAACTGATAAGAGGCCCCAGGGCAGACCTAGAACATACTAGAGGGATTATATACCTCATCTGGCCTGGGAATGCCTCGGGATCCCCCAGGGGGAGCTGGAAAGCATCGCTGGGGAGGGGGACTTCTGAAGTGCTTTGCTTAGCCTGTTGCCCCCATGGCCTGCGCCTGGAGAAGCAGATGAAGATGGACGGATACTAGGTTGCTGTCAGTTTGTATGTTTTTTGTTGTTGTCAGTTTGTACGTTTATCCACAGTGTGTAATGTATTTGTCCCTTTTGTCACCTTGTATCTGTCATTTATGTCACCTTGCCTGAAGTCTAATTTCACTAATTAAAAAAAAAAAAAAAGATGGATGGATGGATGGATTTCTGCTGTCCAGTTCATTATCAAGCTCTGTCTGTGGTGAGCCTGAAGAAGCCGGTTCCAAAATGCTCCACTGCATACTGTATATCTGTAAACGTGTAGTAACATCTGAAGAGCTGCTGCTTTTGGAAGTAATTCTTAAAGTTAATTTACATGTAAGACTTTAAAGGAGCGTATGTCTGAACACACACAGCTCAAAAATATTAAAAGTTAGTTAGTTCATCTTTACTGTGAAAACACAGACAAATTAAGGCTCTTTTCTGCACTTGTTTTTGCCTGTCAGTGTTCTGGAACACATGATCAACAAATCATCACAGCCACATAAATGGGGTCCAACTTCAAATGAGGTGGAATCATAACTACAGTATTTACATTTCTGCTAATCAGTATTTGAATACAACTGTCTGAGAAGAGACATAAGTGTGACGTTTGGTGTCTAGTTTAATTATTTGGGATGTCCACCATTTGCATTAACCTGAGTGATGCAAACATACATTAATTCTCATTTATTGGTGTAAAATTCCAGAAATTCTGTCTCTAAGGGCTGAGTTGAAGACGACCTAACTTGCTGTAGATCCAGTCTTCTGGATATCATGTGACCTGTATGACTAAAGAGCCTTCGCAGAATTATGGAGCATTACTTAACTGGAGAGTACATTACACGCTAGTCAAACCATGGACTGTTTATTAAGATGGACGACATGATAGCTCCCCAAAGGTGAAAGTGAAACATCTTGATCACCCCCTGGTGGCTGGCTGCACTATAGGTCATAAACCCCGCCCCTCCATGTTAGCAGATGGGCCAAACGAGTATAAGTTACATAAATTTTCCTGAAAGATGGTTTCTGTCATTTTAGCTAGTTGTTATCACACTGCTGTGTTCACTTGTTTGTTTTTTCTCAGAAAAGTTGGGATGTTTTGCCTTTACTTTTGTAGAGTGAGAGTAAGTGAAGACACATCAGCCATCGTTATGTGCACTCATTGACTTAAACCCACAAAACTTAACTTTTAAATGATCGCAAAGTTTCCAAAGATGTCAAATCTGTCAGATTGAATTTTGGGAAATGTGTCTAAAATGATTCACAAGACATGTTTTTATGGAATAGTGCCGTGAAAAGCAGAGAGAAGATGATACAGAAGATACATCGATTTATGACCAAACTGTAAATTGGCTGCATTGCATTTGTAAACTGCCTTATCAGTACTAACCTTTGAAGAAAAGGAGAGCTGGAGAGATAAAAACAGAGGAAGCTATCATCTTAGCTTGTTGCACCATCCAGTTTTATGAATCCCTGCTTTGCTCTGAGTATAAACTGCTCCACAAAAGTTGTGTGTGCTTTTGTCTGGTTAGCAGCTGAGCTAACTAACTTGGTGACCTATTTTGACTGGATAGCAGCTGGCATGTTGCCAGTTGGTGCACTTCCTACAGTAGGTCACCAATTAACCTCTGGAGGTCATAACATCACCAAGCCTCCAGCTAAACCAGTTTCTCTAGGACATATAAATGTATTTTCTGTAACAATTTTTGGTGTAAGCCGCACTCAGACGTGAACAAACTGGTAGAAGAAGAGGTGATGTGGTGACAGTCTGGTGAAGGACGAACAGAAGCAGGTTTCAGTGTGAATACCAAAGGTGTCTTTCAATGTCAGACGTGAATACAAGTCCAGATCCTGGACGCAAGACGTGTGTTAATGCAGGTGGAGGGAAACCACCTGATTCCTCATTGCATCCAGCCATGAGAGGAGGAGAGGGAGCAGGAGGAGGAGGAGGTGAAGAAAGAGGAACTGAGGAGCTCAGATCTCTCTGTTCCCTGTGGACTCAGCTGTTCAGGAGAGTCATCGCCCCGTCCTCCATGGCCGTGAAAACCGGGCTCAGTCCGTCAGAATCAGCAGCTCAGCTGTGCCGCGCAGCTCTGTGGAGTTCCTGGTCGACGTTTAATCGTCGCTCTGCAGATGCAGCTCCAGGTCGGCACCGAACAACTCCTTATACAGAGGAGGAAAGTGTGTCCGAACGATGTCGGGGTACACAGCTCTGAATGCTGACAGCTTCTCTGTGTGTCGGCTGCACAGTGAACGCAACGCTGACACCTTACATCTGAGCTGAGGAGACAAGGGGAGAGGAGAGAAGGGGAGGAATTGAGGAAACAACATAGGGGAGGACACAAGAAAAGAAAAGAAAAGAAAAGGGCACAAGGAGAGGAAAGGAAACAAGAGGGGAGACAATGATAGTAGAGGAGAGGAGAGGGGAGAGGACACAGGAAAGGAAAGAAGACAAGGAGAGGAAAACAGAAAATGAGAAAGCAAGCAGAGGAAACAAGAGTGAAGTACAGTAGAGGACAGGAGAAAATGAGAAAACAAGGAGAGGAAACAATAGAAGGAATAAATGAGAGAAGACAGGGAGACAAGGGAAGGAAATGAGGAAACAAAGATAGAAAACAAGAAAGGAAAGAAAAAGAGAGAAGGGGCAGAAATGAGGAAACAAGGAGAGGATACAAGGGGATGAGGGGAGAGGATGTATGGGAAAAAAGAGGAGGAGACAGAACACAAGGAGTGAAAACAAGAGGGGGAAGGAAAGGAGGGGAGAGTAGATAATACGAAAACAAGGATAGGAAACAAGGGAGGGAAGGAAAGATGAGGAGAGGAGGAAATTAAGAAACAAGTGAGAGGACAAGGAGATGAGAGGAGGGGATGGACAGGAAAAAGGGACAGGAGGGGAGAGGAGAGGGTAAACAAGGATAGAATAGGAGAGGGGACAAAAAAGGAGAGAAGACAAGGAGATGAGAAAAGGAAATGAGGAAACAAGAAGAGGAAACAACAAATGCAAGGAAAAGAGAAGAGAATGAGGAAACAAGAAGAGGAAAAGAAACAAGTGAGGCGACAAGAAGACAGGAGGAGAAGACAGACAGTAAAAAAAGGAGAGAAGTGGAGAGGAGACAAAAAAATGGAGATAAGACAAGGAGAGGAGAGGAGGAAATGACACAAAAGGGAACAATAATAAGAGGGAAGAGAAAATGAGACGAATGGAGTGGATAGACAGGAAAAAAGGAGTGAGGGGAGAGGAGATAAGAAAGGATACGACACAAGGAGACAAGAAAAGGAAATAATGAAACAATGATGCGAGAGAGAAAAGAAAAGGAGAGAAGAGGAGGAAATGAGGAAAAAGGGAGGGGAAACAAGAAAGGGAAGGAGAAGGGAGGTAAGGAGGGAAAGAAAACGAGAGAAGAGGAGATAAGAGGAGAGGAAACAAGAGTGGGCAGGAAGCACAGAAAGGAGAGAAAAGAATACAAAGGGAGAAGACAAGAAACAACCAGCAAAGAGAGGAGATGAGGAGATGAAACAAGAGAGGAGAGAAAACCAGAACAGGGGGAAACAAGAGGAAGAGAAAAGGGGATGGAAGAGAAAATGAGAAGAGGAGATGGGGGAGTAAGAAAAGAGAGGAGAAGAGATGAGCAAAGGTATGGAGAAGGCATAAAGTTAGCGGGAAAAAGAGAGAAGGAAGGGAATAAGGAAGAAAATGACAGGATATATGAGAAGGAGGTCAAAAGGGAAAGCAGAAGTAACAGGACAATAAGAATAAAATAAATAGAAAGGAAAAAAGAGGAAGAGTAGGAAGGAGTGGAGATGAGAGGAGCAAGAAGCATGGGAGAGAAAAGTAGGTGACAGTAGGACAGAAAAATATCGTAGAGGAAGAGAAAGAGAGGAGGGGAGATGAAGGATGACAGGTGAAGAGTTATTACACACATTGGCCAGTAAGATTTATTTATTTACAGTCAAATGAACTGGTAGAGGTGACTGTGTCGGCTCTTGAGTGTTCAGGTTAGCAGTAGATTAATATTAAGATTAGGACCAGGTACTGCATTGTGTAAACAGGAGTCCACAGAAGTATAGAATTACACTGTATGACTGTGCAAAATGTTAATCCTACACTATTGTTTGTGTGGTATCAAACTGAGTATGTTCAACATGGATGTAGATGATGCAGTTCACCTCCTCGCCACAAGAGGGCAGTGTGAGGTCATTTGTCAACTGCTTGAGTTTTATATTCAACTTCCTCCTGACATGTAGTGCTGTATGAGCAGGGGCCAACTTAGATTTTTACACAACATGTTGACGTTTATACCCAGTTGATTTATGATTTGTATAACAGCAGTAAAGCCATTACATCATCATTTATGAGAATGAAACTTTACAGTAAACATTAAACTCACTAACAAAGAGCCATTAAACCTGCCTGTTTCTATGAGTTAGGGCGGCACTCCTGTATTTTTGTTTACTGGGGTTTAATAGGTAAAACTGAATCTGAAGTCTCATCTTCAGAGCTGTTCAGATCAATGACAGATGGAGTGTGTGTGTGTGTGTGTGTGTGTGTGTGTGTGTGTGTACCTTGTTTAGCGCTCCATCTTCCCTCTGGTTCTTCTGCAGGACGTGTTGCAGAGCCAGCTGAGTCTTCTGCTGCAGCTTCTCCACCTGCAGCTTCTCCTGCAGCCACGACCGGTCTGCAGCAAACATGCAAGCACAAACTATTTCAGCTTATGAACTCAAATTAAATCTGCAAAGCTGCAGATTAGTCACGATGGTTGTGGGAGTGTTGTAAAGTCAGGTAAACTTGAGAAGAGACGCACCTGCAGACAGCAGGATGAACGCTGAAAACAGAGCGAGCTCCTCTTCAGACAGATGCAGAGAACACATGCTTTTCGCAAAGTCAAATACTGATGTGATTAAGTCATCACAACCTGGTGACACACACACACACACACACACACACACACACACACACACACACACACACACACACACACACACAGGGAAATAATGATAATTGAATAATCCAGTGATGTTCTGACTGTGATGTTTGATAAACTGTGACATTTTGTTTTGTTTGTAGCTCCAGAAAGAAAAAAAAATCTCATATCTCTTCCTACCTTGTGAGAACTATTGAGGAAAGTAAACAGCTTTGGACCACAATGCAATCTGCTCTTGACATGCAGTCAGTTAATTTGCGCCCAAGCTAATATTTGATACAATAAGAATAAATTTAGCTATGCTTATGTTAAGCATAAGCAAATAAGCACATTTCATTAGTTTAAGAGCTCACATCAAATCCTCAACTACTTTAAACTTACATACAGTAGACGGTTTTAAATACATTTAAGGACAGACTGAAGTAACATATTAAAAAAAATACAGTGTTGTGATGGGAGAGCTGTCAGTGATGGTATAAAAGTTTCAGAAAACGTGGCTGACACATGCAGTTTCCAGAGGTGGAAGAAGTACTCAGATCTTGTACCACAGTAAAAGTAGCAATAGTGCATTAACAACATTTCCTAAGTAAAAGTACAAAAGTATTAGCATGAAAATATATTTAAAGTACTAAAGCAAATACAATTATTATGCAGAATGACCCATTTAGAATAATGAATGGTACACTGTATTATTGGATTGTAATTATTGATGTGTTAATGTGTTCATCACTTTAATGTTGCAGCTGGTAATTTGTTTATATACTTAATCTGTTGGGTAGTGTGTAAATGAACCCTATTGATATGTCCTTTGAAGCAACTAAAGTTCAAATAAATTTAGTGGATTAAAACTTTGAATAGTAGTAGAAGTATTAAGTAGCAGAATATGGAAGTACTCGAGTAAACTTCTTTTTTGGCACTTCTGTGTTGGCTTCATTTTTCAGTGTTGGAGGCTGCCGCTTGCTCAAGACACAGCTTGAGAAAAGTGCTAAAATCTCTCACTAATCTTAAACTGAGTATATTGTGTATCTATAAGAGGGAAGATATGTTGTTTCAGAATGTGTCAGAACATCAGGAACAGGAAAAAAAGTAGTATCTTTCAGAACTCACCTAATGCTTTGAAGACGTCGGGACCTGCGAACTTGCCATCAAAGTAGACAGTGTTGTTCTGTGAGTCAAACAGCCGACACATTCGGACCAAGACCACTTCCAAAGAGCCTAGCAGAGAAAACATGGAGACACAGATGATTGATGTGGAATCCAGTGATGATAATTTAATGACTGCTAACTATCTGATACATTTGATCCATCAGTCATTACTAATTAAAGCATATTTCAAACAAGATGGCTTTCATATATGAACATGTGAGAAATCACATTTACCATTTCTACTAAAGATACAGTTTGTCCAATAAACTCTAAACATGTAAGGTAAAACTGTCACATGAAAAACTAATATTATTGTGACTGAGAACACAGATGACGTAAAAACATTCAGGTATTTTGAGGAAAATAAGATTAGAAAGAAAACATGACATAGAGGAAGGAGGTACTTAATGAGTGTGCAAAATTACAGTGGCTAAGGAATTAAAATTCCACCACCACTTCCACCATCTCAGAGAAAGCTATTACGTTGTCTAGCTAACAGCAACTGGATAACAGAGACAACTGGATACAGTGTTGGAGGCTGAGCCCCATTCATTCCTATGAAAGTTGTTCAGTAGTGCAAGAAGCCAAAAAATCTTGGTTTCTGCAGTTTGAAATTACCCTTATCATCCACACTGTGGGGCCCATAGAGCAAGCACACTAGAGACTTCCATCGGCTGAGTGGCTTACTTTCGGTTTGGCGCTAGATTAACTTAAATGGGAATGAAATGATTTAATCGTGCAGCTATTCTAAACTTTCTAAATGTTATCGGACTGAATGGATCAAATTCCAGTAGTGGAATGAGTCATTTTGCGGGGGTCGTGATGCTCAAAAAATGTATCGACTCATTCTATTTTAGCATGTATGTCTATGGGGAAAAAGTCTTTAAGGGCCTTATGGCATCACATGACAGACACATTTCATTTGTAGCATACACAGCATGCCCTTAAAGCCCACACAACAGAAGCCCATCAAGTGATAATGGTCTGAACCCTGCTGGAATGCAACGCTGTAATGCAGCAATTACCCACTTTATAATTCATAATACAGAAAGACGTGATTCACCTTATAAGGAATGAGATGCAACACTTCTTGTTATCCAACCCTAACCTCAACCACCTTTTATTAACTTAATACTTCACAGTTAAAACTAACTAGCATTTTCCTCCAGGGTTCTGTTTCCAGCGAAAGGGCTGATCATGGACTGACATGTAGGTTATGGTGGGTGAGCCATGTAGCTCCTGCAGCTATACCTACTCATAAAAACCCAGCACACTTCCTGGGGACTTGAAATCAACAATTTGTTAGTCCATTTTTAAAATCAAGAATTTTCTAAAACAGCTGGTCACTGTAGGTTTTAATCAAACAAACAGGAGGGAAAAGTGAATTTGTTGGGGACTGTTTTCAGCAGAGCATTAATCCATATTTGGTGCTCCAGTGAGAATTTGGGATGGCAGGAAGGTGTATGTGAGATTGAGTCAAATAAACTATCGTGTGTGTGTTCATGGTAATGAAACAACATGTCACTCAGTGCAACTGTGTCCCACAGGTGTGTTTCTTAATAGTTTTAGGTTTGAGTCTGCACATGGGATTTGTTAACAGTAAGGAAAATATTGAATGGCACCAGACTCATCCTTGAATGAAGCATATTATGACCCGTGGCAGTCCCTCTCACCAGCTTTCAGCAGCACAATCTGGTCATTTTGACAGAGATCCATGAAGCCATCGATGCGTTTGGCGAACTCCACCACGTACTGTATGGCCTCAGTGATCTTTACAGCACAGAGCTGCCACATCACCTCCTGTGGCTGCACACAACAGAATGGAGAGATATTACTTCTAAACAGATATAAAGTAAAGTGAATTGAGACTTGTTGAACAGAACTTTGTGTCTTACAATGAAAACTAGAATTCCCGTCTTGTGGTTGTATGCCTACACGCACCACTCAAGTTGCACTTACAGTTTACATCCATGTCTGTGAAAACATTGACGCGTCACACACCTCTCCCCTCCGGCAGCACAGATGATCTATACAATCAGCACAGTTTCAAGGTGGACACCCAAGATTAGTGTCACTAATTCACTAATTCTGACCAAATGTCTCCCTTTTAGTTCCAAGTGTTTTTGTAGAACATTATGATGTCACAGTGAAGTTGACCATTTTGGACACAAAATGTCATCATTTGATCATTATATTCTATTAGACATTTGTGTGAAATGTTGTCCTAATTAGCATATGATTTCTTGAGTTAAGGCAAAAAACATGTTTTGTGAGGTCACAGTGACCTTAACCTTTGAACTTTAACCACAAAATTCTAATCAGTTCATTCTTAAGTTCAAATGGACTTTTGTGCCAAATTTGAGGAAACTCCGTCGAGGACTTCTTGAAATATTGTGCTCACGAGAATGAGATGGATGCAAGGTCACAGTGACCTTAACCTTTGACCATCATAATCTAATCAGTTCATCGTTAAGTTCAAGTGGACGTTTGTGCCAAAACTCCCTCAAAGTGTTCTTGAAATACTGCATTCACAAGAATGAGACAGATGCATGGTCACAGTGACCTTTGACCACCAAATTCTAATCAGTTCATTCTTAAGTCTGAGTGATGTTTTTGCTCAGTTTGAAGAAATTCCATGAAGGCGTTCTTGAGATACTGTGTTCACAAGAATGGGATGGCCAGAAAACTTAAAAACATAATACCTCCAGCCTCCGTTATCACTGGTGCAGAGGCTTAAAAATAATATATATAATAAATAAATAAATATATATAAATAAATAAAATAGAAACACACAGGTACACTGCCTGTTTTTGTAATAATGCCACAAACTGCCCACACAGATAAAGGCAGTAAACACACCTTGCTCTGGTAGCTCTCCACCTCGTCCTGCAGGAAGTTCTGCCAGCTCATCTGCGGCAGCTCCTCCCTCAGGTACTGACACGTCTCAAGGTGAGACTTTGAGATGATTTGAGCCAGGTGATCTGCAACAAAACACACAGCAGTGAGCTGGTGAACATGGCTGCATTGACTCACAAGGTCAGGGGCATGATGATTAAACAAAGAAAGTCACGTCCGTGTTTGTGATGTTTTACCCTGTGGCGCATAAGAGGAGTTTAGTCTTTTAGCCAAATCTTTATACTGTATGAAACTGTGTCAACAAAATGTTTGTGAATGCAGCTCAGATAGAAAAAAACACAAAAGGAACATGCAGCAACTATTAACCATCTCTGTGCAGCTGCTAATTGTTTCAGCGTGAATGAATGAATGAATGAATATGAAATAACACCAGAGATCAAAACAACACAGCACAAGGTACAAAAATAGAGTCAGCTAATGCAGCTCCTGGATCAGGGGGTGGGGGTGGGGGTGGGGGTGGAGGGGTATTATGATAAATGCTTTTGTTAAAGAAAAAAAAATGGAATAAAAAAAAGTCTCTGGGGAGAATAAAGAGATGATTTCCCTCATCGAGTGCCCTGCCACGTCCCACTTGGCCCTAATTAACAGACAGCTAATTACCACACAGAGATTTTAATGAGCTCTGAAGATGAGTTTCCAACCTCCTGCTATTTTAAACCACCTTTCTGTCTCTGTTTGCCCCACAGTTCCTTCTCTTACTTTCTTTCTTTTGTCTCTAACTCTTCTTTGTGGCTTCTTCTTCCCTCCATCTCTTCTTTTTCCTCTCCTCCTCTCTGTCTGCTTCCATTCTTTCATGATATTTCCTCATCTTTCTCTGTTTGTTTTTCCCCTCCAGCTCCCTGCAACCTTCTGCCATATGGTGAAAGTTTTCCTTTGTTCTTTTTCAGAAGCACCACACATGCCACCGGAAGTGGATTTTGTATCCATTATGCAAAGTCACAATGGGAATCAGACCATAGAACATGTTTTCTAGAGAGATGAACAAATCTGTCCTGCCCAAAAAGTTTGGGGACTTGCACGCAACAAATAGTCAAAATCAAAGCAGCAGAGGCTGAGATGTCCTGACTCTTTGTCCCTAGTATGGATCAAACTCCGAAAACACTGGGTCCTATATTTTCAAAAACACAAGTTAATAGGATCTTTTTGATACACTTTCCTGTCAAACCCAGTCTTTCAAACTCCACTCCCTAAATTGTAGCTATGTAATTTATTGATCAGAATTTGATTCATAGTCTTCTTTTGAAATTTACGTTGAATATAATTGACAGTCTTAAAGAGCAGGGAAGGGGTGATCTTCTATTTCTTCCTTCTCACCGAGTTCAGCCATGGACAAGGTGGGTGATGTGTCTCCGTCGCTGAAGGAGCAGTATGGGAAGAAGCCATTACTGGACCCGTAGTCACACAGCGGCTCTGGTTTGATGCCATTGATATCAAGTCCAGACTGATCAGGGGACGGCTGAACATCCAGGTAGAACCCCCGACCTTCTCCTCCTCCTTCTCCTCCTCCTCCAGAGTCTGCCTGTTTGTGGAAGAGAAGGTCATATAGATTTTACAGGCTGTTGGTAATTCGATCCATTTTAAGGAGTAGTTCTTGCTTGGACACCTCTGGAAAGTTAAAACCACAGACCTTGGACGATACCGATCCTCCCTCAGGCGAGTTTTGTTCCATGTAGCCTCCCAGCTCATCCGGCAGCTCGGTAAGGCCCGTGGAGGAGAGGCCGTAGTGAGGGGACAGCCGCTCAGCCTCGCCCGGGCTTGGGCTGCCGAGGCTGTGGTGGGACAGGAGGAGGGGCCCCTGCTGCTGCTGCTGCTGCTGGAGGCGATGTTTCTGCACCTCAGCATACAAACTGTCCCTCTGCTTCTTGGACATGCGACCAAACTTCACAGCTGTGATTGAGGTAGAGGAGAAGTAAGCAAGGAATTTCAAACAGAAGTGATGTATTATTACGTGAATATGTACAGCAATGATATTTGGCCTCTGACCTCTCCACTCCCTGCAGAAAACTAACAATCACAGGTAAGCAGGGACTGGGGAGTGATGGCAATAACCTCCCCCAGAGAAAAACACAATACTGAGAGCCCACAGGTAGACACTGAACTATATCTGATATCTGAACTAGCTTGCAGGTTTTTCTTTTATTTAATAAAAAAAAATATTAAGAGAAGCGCATTTTTCAGTTCTAACACAGTCTTTTCACACTAACTTTCAGTAATAAGTCTTCACAGACACAGACAAAAGTACCCAATCTAAAAAATATCTGTAATTTCAGACCCATCTTATTATTATTTTTTTTAATCTGAGCAGATGGCAACTGGATCCAAACAGACTATCAAGATTCTGACAATCTGCTACAACCTTACTATTTAAAACACTTCTGCATAAACAGTCTCACACACAGACAAGTAGCGCAGCTTTGTAACTGAATGGAACGCATTAGCAGAGTTCAAATGCATGTGCTTGCCCAGGCGTGTTACTGGTCTGTGCGTTAGACATGCAGAAGTTCATGCAGAAGTGTTTTAGGGCCTTTCCCAAACCACCCCCTACACCTTCTACCCACTCTCACTCCATTTCCACGTTCATGCAGAGGGTCCACCACTTTAACTGCCATCCAAAACCAACTCGTGAGGAGTGGAAGTGAGTTATAAAACCCTCCAACAGTAAGTCTGCACCGATGCTGACTTAATGACCACCTACAACGCCATATTGTGCTCATCATGGAAGATGCTCTGTACAAATAAAGTTCCACGACTACCTTTACAAACATAAACTGCTCAAACTCAGATAGATATTTACATTGCCATACAGACAACAACATATTAAAGGTTACATTGTATATAAGATAAAGTATAACCCTCTTTAGTCTTCTAAGCTTTATTTTTCCCAAGTTTTTCCCAAAGCTTGCTGCTGTGTTTATTCCCCACACCTTTTTGAAGGGAGCTTCATTCCACTGTGAAGGTGACTACAAATGAATTTACACTCAGTGATGGGAGTGGGAGTTGGTAGGGTCCACTTTTGGAAAGGCCCCTGAAGAGATGCATGTGTTTGGTAAGTGCGACTGGATAACTGAGACTTGGATTATACTCAAAAATTGTATAAAATAATGGACGTAGCTACTGTGACGTCACCCATTATTTTGTGGACTGCTGTTTTGAAGCCTCGAGTTTAACATTTCAGCCATTGCCATCTTGGATTTTTGGAGCCAGAAGTGACCACATTTGGATGAGAAGGCAGAACTGTGGAGGACTGCGGGTTGGGTATGACTCAAAGACCATGCTTTGCAGACAGCCTGTGACTCAACCAGCCGCCCTTAAATATGTGTAACTTTAAGCCTTAATAAAATGTAAACAGGCGAGATATATACAAAGTCACCGCCCGTACACTTGTCATGGACATTAAAAGTAGCCATAGAGACCAATACTGTTGGGCATTTTAACATGGGGGTCTATGGGGATTGACAGGCTTTTGGAGCCAGCCTCAAGTGGCCATTAGATGAATTGCAGGTTTGGGCACTTCCCTGTTGGCCTCAATTTTTTAGCCGTGGTTGCCACTTGATTATAGTGCACGGGTTTTGTTAGAAAACTGTTTTTTGGATGTAGTTTTGCTGTTGTTAAACACAGCCATTATGACTCCAATTCATCAAAAACAATCGCTGTTTTTGGATTCTTCATTCAACATGAAAGCATGCAAGAATAACAAAGTTTTCTTCAGGAAAATGAATGTAACATGGGGTGAGTAACTGATAAACAAGTTGTTATTTTGTGAGTGACATGCTTCTTTAAATATATTATACTTGCAACTTTAACTTTTCTTGTCTACAATTGTAACAAATAAACATTTTATAACATTGCATTTGGTTCCTGTATTAGTTAGAAAATTTTAATTTTAAATTCTAAATGAAATGTGCAAAAGGACTTCACAGATTAGTCCCACCTGTTATGACCCCACACAGCTAATGTAGAGAAATGAAACTGAGATTGAGCCTGTATGGAGCAGAGCAGGTTCCTTTGATAAACTAGTTATTCATTGTTGCATTAAACAGGAACACAGACAACATGTTGCACACAGCCAGACACTTCTGCTCTGATGGTTCGTCTGCAGGCTAACATCTTGCAAAACGCTGACCGCCAGATGTTCCTGCAGGTGATTGTGTATGTGTGGTCATTAGTTTGTTATGCCTGTGTGTGTGTCTCACCGTCTCGGGACATGCCCACAGCCAGACATTTCTGCAGACGGCAGTGCTGGCAGCGGTTGCGGCTCGTTCGGTCGATCACACAGTTTTTCTGGCGAGGACATGAGTAGGTGGCGTTACTCTGCTGACTCCGCCTGAAGAAACCCTGTGAGATGAGGGAATAGTCACATCAGTAACATTTAAGAGTTCTTAGCTATGGATACAGTTGTGTTCAGTCAGTGTCACACTGTGGTCAGGCCTTCATTCATCTTTTTAAGATACTGAAAAGACATTATGTCTTTTTTAGACATATGTTTCTTTGGTTGGTTTCCCACCTTTTTTCGACCGTTTCCCCCAACCAAGATCTCCTGTCTTCATGATACACGCTGCCTCCCATCAGCCTCTCTGTCTGTGTTTGTACACACATAAATCTCCATCCGCTGCTCATTGGCTGTGAAATGAGCCTCCAGCTGCCAACAGCAGCTGCTGCAGCTGCACACACTAGCTGTTTGGGGAACTGTTCTAACCAGGAGAAGATTTTTTATGCCAGGCTGTTGTGACTGATGGTCCAAACTGAATGTCAAATGTTTCCTCTGATTCTGTTAATGAGACTCAGACTGTGGATGGGCCGCCGGCACGCTAAGATGGAGAAAAAGTAAAGAGATACTACCCAGTTGTAGTGAAATGGAGATCAGCTTCAGAGGACAACACGAGAATTGCATTGTGATTTTTGTGTAAATGCTGGAATCATTAAAGTAAAAGACAAACTATAGCCCCTTTTACACTGCCTGTTTAAGGCAGGAATGTTGCACCATTATTCTGCCTCATTCTGTGTAAAAGGAACAGTTATGGAATGTGGGGACAGAGTTGTCTCAGCTTTAAGCAGGCATGGAAGGTACTAACAGTGCTGCATTGATGTCCGTGTAAAAGGGACAGCCGGCACGATGGGACTATGGATGGGACGAATGTCACATTTTGATGTGTGCAACCCACAGCCAGGAGATTTAAAAGCAGCTAGCAACAGTTAGCAGCTAACTCAAAGAAGAAGTACAGCAGCTTAAAATGTTCGCAAACTTGGAAGATAATGAGGACAAAGAGGTTTTCACCCCTCCGAGCAGAGGACAAGATCAGCCGCCATATAACAGGGACAGTAAATAATTGTTATTGCCATGTTAATGCCATTGTTATTGTTTTGAAAGCGCTGCCGACACGTCTGTTTTATGTCAAGGCCCTGACACATCAAGGCAATGTTCTGCCCTGTGTCAAAGTTGGGCCATTTGTGAGCCTCTGCCGCCCTCGTCGGTGCAGTGTATGTGAGAAACGCAAGTGAGGAAAGTAAACAAAGAGCTAAAGTCGAGAGGGAATTTGGCCGAAAAAAAAATTGTTACATAAGATAAGTTTTGCCATTGAGCTCTTTAGCAGAAATGTTTCATAATGGTTTTGTGTTATCTTTCACTGCTGCACGGTAAATATGCCCTGTTCTTTCAACACTGGATTGTGTTGTTAATGTGCTAACTGGCTAACGTCAAGACAGTCTTCTGGTTTCCCTTTTTGAATGGCCATTACAGACGACTGCTGTCTGCTAGTATGGAGGGGTATGTCCTCTCATGCAGGTGCAGAACAACAACATGCGCTTGTTCGTTGTCAGTTTTGGTGTGTTCATGTGCAAATTTTTGTCCGAGACAAGACGACATGAGGCAAGGCAGCAGGGGGGTCAGCATGTTTAAAATTTTTACACCGTTCCAACCCTATACTGTACAGGACTGCTTACAATGCTTAATGTTGTCACTTCAGTCTGCACCAAAAAAAAACCCCATCAAATTAATATTTGCATTCTAATCCTAAAAGCCATTAAACTGAACAATGTCTTCAAAGCCTAAATGACTAAACAGAATATTATTATTATTATAATATAATGTCAGGAATATTTACATCATAAATTAACCATTTATCTTTTTTGATTTTCAAATGACAGCAATTTAACTCTGAAGTCTTTCTGAGAGGAGGCAGGGGCCTCAGGCTCAACAGGAAGTGAGATGATGAGGAGGAGAGGGCGGGGCTTACCTTACAGCCCTCACAGGTGATCACCCCGTAGTGGATCCCTGATGATTTATCTCCACAGATCTTACAGGGAATTATTTCAATCTGAGCTGCAGACACACACACACACACACAGAAAACTGTCAGGATCACATACTCCAAACTTTAAAACACATCTAACAGCAGCTGCATTATGATTCAGCAAACATCCCAAATGTTTAAAGCTTAACACAATACTGGAATGGCAATGAATAAACTGTTCCCTGTGCTCTAAACTGAAGAAGCCAAACACCACTACAGACACAAGGGGAGATGTTGAGGGTTAAACTTTATTTTTATGCATTTGATTATAAACTAATTTCTAGATGCAAGTGTTAAAAATCATGCGGCAACATAAGAATATAGTCATAGGCTTTTTAAGATTTGGATGTGGAGGGTTATCTACAGAGGATTACTGTAACAATTTCATTACACTCTACAAAATTCCATGTCATTCCAACAGTGATGTGAATTTGCAACTGTTGCAACACTAGTTCAGTTAAAGGTTTTGATGCCAAAAGATTCTCCGGCAGCATACGTATTTTCAACAATTGGTTTGTGGGATCCTGCAAATGCAGCACATACAAGTCAGTAAGTAAGTAAAATGTATTTATAAAATGGTTTTTGCAGACATAAGTGCACCAGATCAGTATTTTATTCATTTATATTTTATTCATTATACAACAACAAAAACCACAATACACAAAATATGAATAAAATACGGATCTGCTGCAGACAAGTTACCAAAACCCGTCTAAACAGGTGCGTTTTTAGCAGCTTTTAATAGAAAGTGCAGACTTAGCAGACCCTAAGGGAGGAGAGCATTCCAAAATTTAGGTGCTATGGCCGCCAAAAGCTCCATCACCACGGGTCTAAAGTCGAGTGCGAGGGACAGATAAGCAGAGGACAGAAGACCAATACTTTACATAATGAGGGAGACAACTTTGAAGCAACAACCACAACCTCCGTCTTATCAGCACTGAGCTGTAAAAAAGTTTCAGTTGGCCAGATCTTAATTGCATTAAGGCAGTTAAGAAGCCTAAATAACCTGAAAGGCTTACTAGGGTTGAACGAGAAGTGGAGTTGGATATCATCTGCATATAAATGATATGTAATGTTACATCTGTTTATAGAGAGAATAACAGAGGCACAAGTACCAAGCTCTGCGGCACACCAAAGGACAGAGGAGCAAAATCATATATGAATCACCAATAGAGACGGAGAAACTCCTGTCAGAGAGATATGAGGACAACCAGTCTAATGCTTTGCCTGATACTTCAACGCCATCACGCAACCTGTTAATGAGGATTTGATGGTCCACTGTGTCGCACGCAGAGCTGAGGCCCAGAAGCAGAAATACAGAACAGTCACCTCCAGCAGAGGACATTAAAATATCATTTGAAACTCTCAAAAGCACAGTTTCAGTAGGGCGCTGTTTCTTGAACCCTGCCTAAAAGTTGTCGTAAATATTGTGTCTTGCCAATGCAGTTGTGTGTTGATTGGCAACCACCTACTCTAAAATTTTAAACAACAGTAGAAGTTTAGCAATAGGTATACTGTTCTCAGGATCTAAGCTAGATTTCTTCAATATTGGTTGAAGAGTAGCATGCTTACAATAGGAATGGGCGGGGTGCCCGGTGGGTTAGTAGGTGGAGCAGGCACCCCATGTACAAAGGCCCTGCCCTCGCTGCAGCGGCCGCAGGCTCAATTCAGGCCTGCAGCCCCCTGCTGCATGTCACCCCTGTCCTGTCAATTAAAGGCAAAATCCCCCCCAAAATAATCTTAAAATAGGAATTGACACATCCTGTAGATAAGGGGGGGGGTTAACAATAGCTAGCACAGTGGGGCCAATTATTGGCAAAACTTTTAAAAATAGAGATGACAGAATAACATCAGCTTAATTTTCCTGAACAGATCCACAGATCAACTGATGGATTGGAAGGTGTCAAGAACATTCCTCATTGAATGCTTTTATTTGTCTAAAGCTTTTCCAAGCAATTCATGTCAACAAATTCAGAAACCACTTTTTCAAACATTTCTGGCATTTTTTAAGTGGCATTTCCAGTAACTAATTGGTCAACAAATATGCAGATATTATTATATCTGTGATAAGCTAAGATCAGCTGATAGTATTGGTTGAATTCCACTTGGAACAAAGACGTTTGATTGCCTGCTGCTGCGGTACTTGAACATAAACAGCAGTTGTTCACGCTTTGCTCCTGTCTTAGTCTTGAAGTGATCAGTTCAGAAGTGAAGGCTTTCAGAGTGACAACAGTTTCTCAGCAGCTCAGACCGAATCTGAAAACACACTGACTCACTGACTGTGTGTATTTATACACCCAGCAGCTTGTAACAGAGTGACAGCTCTGCTCTGAGCGGTTATATTTAGCAGAGGGAAGTTATGTAAGCGTGTAGCCACATGAACACAAACACACACAAATACTGTTACTACACACAAGCTTTTATCCACCCCACCCCCCCCTCACACACACATATTACAAAGAAGGTATAGAGGATTCTTGAGACGCAAAGTAAAAGAAGGATCGTCTCCCAGCTGTTTGTCTGCAGTACAAAAAGACTCTTCACTCTTGTCCAGGTTATAATTCTACTCTTGGATCAAATGTACTTTTTTATATATTAACATAGCAACACCATGAAAGTAAAAAAATAAAAAGCTTGCTTATGTTGGCTTTTATGACACAATTCACACCAAAATCCAAAATTAGTAATGCTGTTTATCAGTCTAGATTGTTTTAGTGAGAGTTACAGAGATGTCTGCCTTCTCTCCAGTATAAAGGAACTAGAAGTCACTCTACTTGTGTTGCTCAAAGTGGTAAAGAAATATATCTGAAAAACTCAACAGCAACGCCTCTTTCCAGAAATCATGACACGGTTGCTCAAGATAATCTACAGACCTTGTTGTGAGCAATTTCATGTAGGAACTATTTTCTTTCTAACTACACCTGCCAATCGTATTATCGTACAGAAGGAAGCGTGTATCTAGTCATGGATGAGAGGCTTGTGCTCATGACAGCATGAGATGTAAACATTAATAGCGAGTCTAGTTTAGTGTGAACAAAATGTTCTTATATAACCACAAAGAACTCCAAGGTGTTTATCACTCACAGGTGTTTTCAATTGAAGCGGAAATGATTAATGACATGAGAGACTTGTAATGTTACCTGTAGCTTAAATGTTTTCGTGTAAACGTGTTTCTCATGAGTTAGGTAAGATCAGGTTCTGTACAATGGCTTCATCACTCATGTCTTTGTCAGAAAAAGTGTATAAACATGACGCTGAATACAGCTTTCATTTGTCATTAACACAGTCAGCTGTTTGTGTTTGTTGTTCACAACTGTCAGTAAAAGTTAGCCTGATAATCAGACTAAGTGCGCTCTATCGATCTGTTTTTACGCACATTTTTAATTTGCATACAACAGAGAGCACTACACGTTCTAACTTCCAACTCACTAAATAAGGAAGCTTGGTCAGTAGCCCTACGGTTCACACTGTCATGCTTTGCAGTTGTGGGCTCAGGAATGTGTTAGTAGCCGCTCGTTACATATACGTCTTTTTAATATAAACTTGTGTTCACTGGAAATGTAGGTTTGGGCAACAAAAAAACTTGGTTGGGTTAAGAAATAAAGATTATGGTTTGGGTTCATTTAAGTGCATTTGTTAAGTAACTTAACATATGTGTAAATGAGTAGGCTATGTCATGTCTTGTGATGCATGTCACTTGACATGTAGGCTATATCACCTGATGTTTACACAGTTAAAAACAACTCAACTTTTCACACAGCATAAAAACAGTGGTCTCCTGGTGAAAGTCCTGTGTTTGACCCATCTATCACCCTTCCTCCCACCCTACTTCGACTTTTCCCACACTTTATACTACAACCTCAATTCCAAAAAAGGGATGCTGTGTAAAACATAATGCAATCATTGCAATGATTCGCAATCCTTATTGTACTTAAACTGAGTTGAATACAGCACAAAGACAAGGTATTTAATGTTCAAGCTGATAAAGTTTATTGCTTCTTGTAAATAGCAGATGGTTTTACACTAGAGTTGGTTAAAAGCCCAGTGCGTCTCTACGGACCCAAAAGGATGCCTTGTGGGTAGAAATCAGACACTGATGGCCACTGATCAAGCCCCCATGATACCTTACATGAATTATGGGTGTGACTTCCAGCACTGAACCAGAAGCAGAGTTTTCCAATGGTAACATTAATGGTACACTAATCCTCTTTTTTAGAGTGACTGGGAAAGAAAACATGTGGGACATATCACCTGTGGCACCTCAGACAGAAAAACATTTTATTAGCTATTATCTCTGACATCTCAAAGCAGTGGTTGTTTGTCTTTTTAACCAGTGCATTAGCGATTCTCTTGCCTTGCTATGTTAGCATATTGTTACAGAGGGGTCGCACTGTGGAACAACAACTCAAATCTAGTACCTAGCACTCCATCTCTCCTTATTTTCAAAAGAAGATTAAAAAACAAACTCATAGTTGAGATGTGAACAGCTGCTTACCCAGTACCACTCAACTTCAGCTTCTCAAAATGATCCCACACTTTGGATTTCCTGCCCAACATGTTATTAACTAGCCTGTATGCTATGTAAGGGATAATGCCCGACAAGGTGTCCATTATCAGAAATGAATGGACGATGCGGAGGCGTGAACTGTCCTCTGCAAAGCGGCATTATCCCGCTTATACCATGGTCACTTACGAAAGAAATAAATAAATCAATTATTAATACCTTAATGTTGTTTTTTTACCGTTAAAATCGTAAGTTTTTCACAAGAAGCGGCTGAGTGGACTATTTAATATCTCTCGTTGTGACCCGTTGCCAAGGTAACCGGCTCTGGCCACAGAACTTGCAGCTCGGGTTAATGTTATGATCTGAGTTTCTGTTGCCACGGTTACCAACTAGCGTCTGAGCCAGCACAATAATTTAGAACAATCAGGCTATTTGACCGGAACTTTTTTATAGGTGTCCTACAACACTTTTTAACGGACACCCTGCAGCCAATCAGAATCGAGTATTCACCCAGACCATGGTATAACTGCAGGTACCAGCCCTGTAAATTAGGGGCCGTACACATGCCACGTCTTTAACCGCCTGGAAAACGTGAGGTCAGGCACTGGGCGCTATTCTTGTGCTTTTTTTGTGCCAGCTTTCAAGAATGCGGCAGCAGGTTGGATCTGAGGTTGCTAAGCAACCTTAACAAGAATTGTATAACATGTATATAATTGTATAACTCAAAATCCTGAGTGCAGAGCTGAGCCAGGCACTGCTTATGTGTGTGTGGGCCTATTGTCAGTGGGACAGGTGTAAAGCTCTGGGTAGCCCTGCACTAACATGATCAACTTTTCTGTATTTATCAAAGACTGAATATTTACAGAGAAAGGAAAAAATACGTTGGCTGTGATTGGTTTGTAACGCGACACCTGTCTGACTGCTGGGTGTGGCCTTGTCCTGTGTCTGTCCTTTCGAATTAAATTCCCACATGGTCCATTCATTAAGGTTTTAATTTATTTTGACAAGGTGCAGCTCCTAATAGAGTTTCACATTTGTTGTTTGTTTTTTTTTGTGACTAAGCGACAAATGAAATCTTGCCGACTTATGACCTTTTTGATTGACTAACGTTTGGTTGACTATTAGGGGACAACCCTTGTATTTTCTAAACTGAAGGCAAATTACTTAAAAAAAAAAAAAAAAAAAAAACACTGTTGGCTAGGGTTGAGCTTAATACTCTGATGAAACAAGTATCTGGTACAGATAATATACTGTTTACAAGTATGAGTATAATACAGGTAAAATGTGTCATTATCTGTACTTGTGATAAAGGAAAATCCTCATTTTAGTATGTTTAATCTATTACTCTTGTGATAAACCATCATCTGAAGCTCAATTCTGAGGCTGTGCTGTAAATAGTTTTCTTATAGGTAATAAATATTGCAACTTATGATCAAACCAAATAAATTTCAGGCTTAAAATAACAACTTCGGATTAAGCTCAAACCACTTTCAATTTACAACCCACCTACTTCTGGTGTAAACTTCACCCATTCCAAGTACAGATACAGATAATTTAGTTGGTTGAATAGATACAGACACAGATACAGATGGACAGATACAGGTACAGATGCTGTACTTGCTCATCCCTACCACTGGTGGTTAGCCACCAAGATTAGCCACTGAGACTACCCAGAGAAAGTCAATGCAACTAAGTACTTCCCCTGTCTCACTGCAAGTTTTACCCAAAATCATTTCAGTCAGGACCACTTTCATCAAAAATAACTTTATTTCCATTTCAGTATTATTGTATTTGGCTCTGTTCGGTGGCCTCTCTGCCATTCCTTGGGCCTACGCAGAAAGCCTTAGGCAGAAAAAGTGCACCTCTTGAATCCAGTTACGGTCTGTTAACTTAATTCTTGAAATGAATTTATTGGGCTTTGGATAATATGTGAAATCTGTAAAGTAAAGTTCTATTATGTTTATTGAAGCATTTTGATAATAAACAGGGACAGATGGACATATTTCAGATATCACAGAAATTTTGGCATTAATAAACAAATGAAAACCCTTACACATACACACCAGTGGAAATAGTACACCACTGAAACCACACACACACACACACACACACACACACACGCACACACACGCATGCAGGCGTCTGTGCTGCAGTTTCCTCTCTGCAGTAATTAGCTCTCTGAGTGTTAATCCCGTCTGAATTCAACATTTCAACATCAAAGAGGACGTTCAACAAAGCCACCGCCTGAAATTATAGCTGATGTGAGAGCAGCAGATATTTATACACAGCCAGCCGCAAACACAAACATCTGCTTTGTTTTTTTAAGTCCACCAGCCCCCCTTTCCCATCCTCACCCACCCTCAGGCTCACTGTGAAGGCTACTGAGGCTTCTTATCTTTCTTCTTGTCTGGCCAACAAAATAAAACAAATGATGGAGAGGAGGACAGGAAGTCTATATGATAGCAGAACAATGATGGAGGTTAACCTGCTGTTGAGTTGGTTTCAAGTCACAGCCAATTTAAAAAAAAAAACATTTTCTATCGTTAATTGTCCTGATGAAGCATCGCTGGTGTAAAGTGGAATGAATGAAAGATTTGTAGTTTTTCAGTCAGTCATGTTCAATAAAGAAATGCTTCTCCTGCTTTTAACAGCAAATCAGAAGTCACTTAAATTCTTGATGTATTTTATATCTACCTCATGTAACATCCCACCAAACACTGCTGCTGTATCATACTAAACTGCACAAAACCAAGAGGAAACCTGACGTAGAGCTTGTCTGTGACCATTATCCAATACTATGTTTCAACTAAACTTTCTGACACCCTTAAGTACATGCAGCAGTGTTTGTTAACTGAAACTCATGGCACACACTGGAGACTCCATATACACAGGAGTAGGGTTGCAAAATTCCGGGAATTTTCAAAGCTGGAAACTTTCCATGGGAAGTAACAGGAATATATGGGAATAAACTGGAAATTTACAAAATTGAAGGTTTATTCCCTTAACAGGTCACTTAAATATAGTTGGAGAAAATATACTGTGGCATAATATTGGCTAAAACAACCAGATTTAATGCAAGCACACTTGAATATTTATGCTATTCCTCAGTCACATGCACACAGCACACTGCTTACTGCAGGGCTATTGAGGCCACACCCCCTACATGCACTGTGCATTCCTCCATCACATGCACTGATGATTTCTACAGCCCTGGAGTACTGAGGCCACACTTTAAGCACAAAACTACTGAAGCCGCACATCTGAGCTTGCGGACTACATAAAGTCAAGTAAGTTTTGTGAGTAATATTTTACTCAACATTCATGTTTTTGTTGTTCAATGATAGAATTGATTATTCAGTACAAGAATTAAAGTTTTAAAGTTCTACTAAGAAATTAAACTGTTGAAATGTCATGTTTTTTAATTGTTTTATTTTGCATGGATGTCTACTTATGACAAAACAAAATGTTGATATTTATGTTTGGATATGATACAGTTTGTTGAAATTACCCACAATTTCCAGTTAATTCCCATAAATTCACAATAATTCCCGTGGAAAGTTTCCAATTTGGAATATTTCCAAAATTCCCCTGCTTGACTTCCCATGGAAAGTTTCTGGAAATTTACCGGATATTGTCCACCCCTTTGCAACCCTACACAGGAGTCACACTACAGTACTGGGGATGTGCTGGGCTTTCCTACAGAGCTGACCCATGTTAACACTGAAAGGAAGTATGTAGTTAACAGTATTTGATCCTACAGTTTTCAGTCACACCTCAGTTTAGTTTAGTTTAGTTTAGTACCAAGTTTTAAAAAATATTTCAGCAGTTTGACATTTCAATACCTCTACTCTCTCTTCCTGAGAGTTAAGGCAGTGTGACGAGACACTGACATGAAAATGCGAAATACTCGCCAGTGCATCAAAACTGTTCATATTGGCCATCATGTCAATTTGTGTGCCATTTGCAACACTCGTACAATAAAACATTTGTACAATAAAAGATTTCGATTCACAGGAAGGCAATCCAGGCACTCCAAAAATATAGAAAATGAAGATGGAAGTATTAAAAAGCCTACTGTGGTGGTATTTTATAAAAGAAAATAGACGGAAAATTAAAAATTGTACGACTAACGTTATATCAAACTCCTGACTGTGCTCCAAATTCTCCATTCAAGACCCAGTTTCCAAAAAATACTGTAGTGCCCTGTAATTTAAAACAGCAGCATGCTGTTTAGGGTCTCTGTCCTGTTGCTTCAAGTGGGGCAGCCTAAAAGACATTGCTAACTACAGTACCAAACCGTTAAACACACATACAATATTTTTGTGCTGGAGATTGGCTGCATATTAACAGCAACTGCTTACATTTTGGGCTCGCAATCAATGGCGACTGTCATGTTTGATTGGACAAGTGTATGGGCAGGAATTCGACACTGTGGAAAAAGCTAGTGCACAGACTCTGGTTCCAAATGACATCACCAGCACAAGATGGCAGCGGCCATATCTGAGATATCTTCATTTTTGTACAGTGGGGTTAAGCAGAGACGCTTCCTCCATCTTTATATACAGTCTATGGTTCAGACACTGACAGACAGCGCTGCTGACATGAGTTTATGATGCAGTGGTGAACACAAGCTGTAGTCCACCTTTGCTTTCTTCAGCAGGATGAGGTGACTTGCTCATGAGTCAGAGTGGTTCATGAAGGAGAGACAAACTCTCTTACTGAGATGTTTGCAGCAGGTTCTTTAATCTCCTCGTCCAGCTTCCACATAATCTCAGAGTGGATGTAATAACGGCAGACATATGGCAGCGCACATGGAACACCAACACACTTGTTCAGCCTGTCAGCAGATGAATCAACAGCTTGATTAACAGCCACAGTTGGTGGTTTGCTTAGTCACGTCTCCAGCAGGTCGGCACAGTAATCTGCAAACTAAGTCTCTTTATGTTCATATACATTTACTCTAAGATTAACGTACAGCTCAGAAAAAAACTCAACATATTTACATTTCTGCAGGATGCTTTCTCAGATTGATAAGCTATTTTTGCTCTTGAACTAATTAATTTGAGCACTTTTTAATTAAAGAGTATCTATTATCCTAAATTTAAGAAAAGTCAAATCTAACATAAAGTTGTTTTATGGTCAAAAACAGAAGTATTTCCATAGAACATTTTGCCATCTTAACTCAAAACAAAACTGTATTAAAATCCATGCAGCTCATTTTGATTAGATCGCTTACGGTGTCACAACTTTCACTTTCTGTTTTATTTGCTCAGCATCAAACTACACATTGTTTTATGTGTAGCTAACCAATAGCAGCCTTATACGACAAATTTTTGCTGGAGCAATATTCAATCTGGAATCACAAAAAAGTGTTGAGGGGACAAGAACAAAATGAATGAATTGATTCTGTATTTGTCAGCACCTCAACTCTCCGACACACCTGCTAGCCTGCTGCTAAAGCAGAACTCCAGTTCCTACTGCTTTAACAACTTGGCACTAATTTATGTACAATAACATATTTACAAATTCTATTTTGTCCAGTTGATGCCACAGATGCTGATAAGGAGTAAACTAAAACTCCCTGGTTGTGTTTAAATTTGCTTACTAACGTACTACATACTGTACACTTAATCTGCACTGCATACTGCATACTAAATTAATGATTAAGTATGCCATTAGCAGCAAGCTGGTCACACTAAAGTATACCCAAGCAATACACTTTTCCACTATCTCTGCATCACGACTGTATCGATCACAATGTTCCCAGACCCAGCTACTGATGAATGAGAACTGTTTACCACAAATGTAAATCAACATTACCTCTTCCACTCATTTAAATAGTTCCAAGTATTATTTTACGGTAAAACTACTTAATATTTTAGGGCTAAATATTTTTGCTGCAGTACATTATGTATGTGAGTTCTCACATTTTTCCTCTTGACTGTACCTTAACATCACTCATTTGTAGCCTAATTATGTTACCCAAAAGTTAATTATTTAAGCCACATGTCTAAAGAGCCACAATGCATTCTGGGGCCATTGGGTATGTCCAGTAAGCTCCCGTGTCATACTAAGAAATTCTTGTGAATGTAGTTCACATCTAAGTATTTCCCAGGTACACAAAATTCACACAATATGCAGTTGGAATGCACAACATTCTTAGTTTTACATCAAACTTAGTATAAATACTATATGAGATTTTGAATTGGCCCCTGCTTATAACTGTCCGTACACAAATTTGTGGGTGATGATACAGACACTTTGTAGCCATGTTTACATCAAGTTAGCAACATGCTTCTAGCATAGCAATGTGGTTGGTTGGTATCAGCTTTAAAATATTCATTTCCAGGCAAAACTCATCCTAGAATTAACATAATCATACTGCTACAAAAGTAATATAAGGGCGACAACAGTTGAGGGCATGAGCGAGTTCAGCGCCAGGTCCAACACTGTATTAAAGTACACTGTATGACATTGTAGCTAGTAAAAATTTTAGTGGCTTTTGCTCTTGACATGTAGCGCAACGGCTGTTCGGTCAATTTAAGACAGGTCTTAGATATAGACTTTACAAACTGATTTTACCTCTACAACTAAAAGAAAAACTGTCACAAGCTAATTTCATTTCAGCATCCGTCATTTTCAGAGAGCTTAACATTTGGCCCTTTCTTAGCCAACATGGGCTAAGCTAACAAGCGTTCTGTTTAACTACATTTGGGATGGACCAATACAGATGTTTTTTTTTTTTGCTGGTGTTGTTTATTTTGTTGTTATTTCCCCCCCTCCCCCCAGGTAAACAAAGAAATCATTGAAAAATTCCCTTTCTAAGATCTTTTTTATATCACTGTAAAGACACAACAAATTTCTCCTTCAAACAGCTGTACTTATTCAGGTTTCTTGCCCCAAACTCTATTTTACAAGATTACATTTGAACACAACATGAAAAGGTTATGATTGACCTTTGGCCAATACTCATTTTTAATGAACTGAGTTTGAATGCATCATAACGTAACTTAATGCAACCTCTGTCAGTTAGTTTCGGCCGACTGCTACAGCGTTTAACTAGCTCTCCTCCTGCTGATGTCAACACAGATTCATTGTTGAGAGTTACTGCTCTGATACTGATCAGCTCTTCTGATCAGCCCTCACACTATTGGGTGTTCCACATAAAATTCGTGCCTGTCCTCAACTCTGGCTGCTTTAAGTAGAGATAGCGAGTTAATTGCGAGTGCATGGGGAGATTTAATAGCAGCAGCACCAGGGGCAACGCTGGGAAGCGTTCACTAAATCAAGACAACTCAACCCATTCAGGCTAATTCAGTCCCAGCTTGACACATCGTCATATAAGCCGAGTAAGGTTATCATAATGCTACTGTAAGAGATTCTTACTTTAAGGCATGTAGGCAGACAGTGTAACAAATGACTTATTTTGTATTCAAAACAGCGATTTTCTTCAAAAGGTGAAAAGTTTGCACCCTTATTCCATCATCAGGTCAAATTTTTTTATGTGTCCGACACTTTGGTTTATATGACCAAATACCTGCAGAACCAATGGCATTCCTATCAGCCTCAGCTGTACTCTGTGTTTACTGCTAATTATCAAATGTTAGCATGCTAACTCACTAAACCAAACTGGTGAACATGATCAGCTTTATACCTGCTAAACATCAGCATGTTAGCATTATCACTGTGAGCACGTTGGCATGGCACTGGCCAGGCTCATAAGGCTCATTAATACTCCCTTTAAGTAAGAAAATAAATACGTCTGTTTCAAACATTTCAAACATCGCTGCCCTCGTACTGTTAAAGCGTACTTTATGATGGCATAGCCAATAGATGGCACTTGTGGTTTAAGTTCTTGACATGTGGACGGAGAATTCTTTTCACCATATTACCGATCGGTACCGTTCCTCAATTTTTTTTTTTGTTGTCTCCTATTTTGTTGTATCTCACTTGAACTATGCCACATGCCCCCCATGATCTCCGGTGGTACTGCTGTGTTTCGCCCGTATCTGTAGGCTTTCAGAAATATGGACAAAATGAACGCAGACTACAGACAGAAAGCTCCATCCATGTCCGTATATTTATCTAATGTTGTGCATAAGTGAGGCCTTAGTGTTGTAGCCTGATCTGTGGTCTTCATGTTCTAGACACAAAGTTTCTGCTGAACCACCTGAACACAGTTCAATGCTGTTTGCCTGTCCATAAAAACAGAAAACACTTCTGTATCTGGACAAGAAAACAGATGTGGTTCAGCTCAGAGAGCTTCTGCATCTTGTACCTCAGCAGCTCTGTCCTCTACTGACTGAGCGAACACCGTGATTCACACTTTGTTTTTAAGTTTGTACTGAGGTCAGAAGTTGTAGATGTAGGTGTTAAATAATCTGGTCTGTCCTGACACAAACTCTGTATGGCAATCGAAACAGTTTTCTGCATCTAAAGTAATTAAACTCAGAGCTTCATATGAACGCTTGAACCTTGCAGAGTTTCGCCTGGGGATGCTGCAGATGCTCGCCATATAGATATCACTGTATAATGCGTAATTAGGAGTATAGCAACTACGTGAAGGCTAATGAGCAGGAAGAATTTCATGAGAGCCACCGCCTGTTTCTGTGTTTACTCCAAAAATGCTAAAGCTTGGGCAAAACAAATCCCTGATGGATAAATAATTTGAAAGCCAGCGTTCAAAAATAATAAAGTTTCTCAGAAACCAGATCAAAGAGGAAGCAGAGAGGAGGGCTGTTTAGCCACTGAGCCTTTGATATATGTCACGGTTTGGTTGGGAAATGTAAAGCGGCCATTCCCCCCCTGCCTCATCCTCTTTTTTTCCTTTCTGTTGCAGCTGAAGTTCAGGTCAAGTGTGATATTATTTTCTCTCCTGAATTATTCTACTATTCCATTTCTGCACATAGCTTTGCATTTGATTCATCATTTGTTAATAACCCCTAATATTCAGTGTATTCTTTTCACTGAAACTGGTACTCCTGTGCTGACCAGTCCACTGCTACATGTCTCCTCCTGCTCAGGTTGGAAGGTCTGTCAATCTGTGCCCCATCTACACCTCCCTCTGAATTCCAGTTGCTCTCTCCATCAGTTCAGTTTACTTTATTGTCTCGAATATTGTCGTGACACAGTGGTGAACTCTGTCTGAGGAGCAGGGTTGGAAAAAATGAAAAAGAGCTCCAGCTGCATGCAGTATAGGACACCAGCGTGCAGCAAGTTTTCAAGCATGAAAAGTAGCATAAATAGCCCCGCATTGGGTTTTTTATGTCTTTATTTTTAGGGCACCCTTAAGGGCACTATATCACGTTTTCGCCACTAGAGTGGTTCTCAAACCTTTAACTTCACGTACCACCTCAGAAAATTTTAGGCTCTCCACCTACCACCACTGTGACCAATGTTAGAATACAGCAGCTTAGGCCGACCCTATTCAGCTATGGACAGACACTGTATAAAGGGATAGTACTAAAGAAAGTTATAGAATCTTAAGCTTCTGTACTGTGACGTCTTTCCCAGTGAAACACAATACATATTTGATCAGTGCACAGTTATGAGATGGATTTAAATCAAATCCTTTGCATTTGGCTGGACTGCTAAAAGTGGGCAGGCTTAGAAGAGTTTAGCAGAGTTACGGTGGACTGCTGGCTCAACACACAACTCCATCAGCGTTAGATCAGGAGAACCATGGAGAGATGAATAAATGAATTAGATTAATGAATGAATGAATCAGACCTCAGCCACATTGTTTTGAAAATGAAAACAAAGGTTTGATCATTGAAAACTGGTCACATAATAACAGTGAGGCTCTTACAGTGTAACGCCAACAGGACAGTAGTATCTGTCAGGAAGAGAGAGACGAAGCACATGGCACGCTCCATGTAATGTTGGCTGAGGCAGTTCACTGTAAAATGCCTTGTACATAATCAGCAGCTGTCACAGATTTCGTCATGTGAATAAATTCTAACCCGCGACCTGTAACCAGTAACAACTGCATTTTGAGGAAACAAAGACAAACCGACATACCATGCTGTTGCTAGCAAGCTAACTAGCTCAATGTAGCCAAAAGTTGCAGGTAGATACATGGGTAGATGTTGAGATATTATTGGTTATCACTGTGCTCAGTTTTTGGTACTGGCTTACGTAAACATTTCATATTTTACTTTGCAGGAAAAAAATGCAACTATATTTTAATATAAGAATACGAAGAAATTGTTTTTTTAGGGGCATATATCATTAAACAGGTGCACAGAATTTCTGGGAATTTTATCTGAAAGGGTTAAAAGAGCTATTTTCATTTCATCTTGACTTTAACCTTTTCTATAAAACTCCTATACACTAAAAGGGCCAACTTCTCATCAGGTGCTGTGCATGCACAAAAGCTAACTCTGCTCTTTTTCCTGTCAGGGAAACCATGGACTCGATGTCCTGACAAAACAGAATTTGTGCAACCTGAATAAACATAATACTTCACCATGATAAAAATGATACAATACAATGCCAATCAACAGAGAAGTACCAACTCATGACTGCTCACAATCACCAATGCTTACTTCTATGCAATGTGCAAAGGCAGAGTCAAGTATAACAACTCCTCTGTGTTACATAATGTGACACGTTTGACGTATGATGTTAAAAAAAGAGCCTTTTTAGAAGCATTCCTCAGAATGGGTGCTTTTCCTTTGAAATTCTGCTGCAATGTTTTGTAAAACATATAAAATCCTACATACATTTTATTTTTTTTATTTAGTAAAAACATGAACTGGTGCTGCATTAGTAACCTAACACTTGAGCTTGGTTGATTAACATCCACCAGGGTTGCTAAAATATTTTCCTCCTCGTCCGCACCTCTCTTCCCATTCCCTTTGGAGCCTTAGTCACAATGTTTTTAAACCCTTCATTTTACCTCTGCCCATCTTGCCTTTGCAGTTTAGGTCCTAACTGATCATGGATGTATACATGTGCAATGATCATGAATGTGACTACATAGCGGGCTGATCATGAAAAAAAATCATGTTACAGGAAGGGAAAAACTAATAATTTTTTATTAGATTTCAGGGATCTCATGGTTTAAGTAAGTTCCAAGTGGCAACCTCCAGGCCTGATGAGTGAAGCCAACATGGAAGTGCCAAAAAACTGCAGTTCCTTTAATGGCCCCTTGGTGCTGGCTACAGAAGACAGTCAACAACAACTGTATGGGTGTGGATTTTTTTAAAACTCACCTGTTTACATTTTAGTCCGAATATGGTAACCTTTGCCCCCAAAAACTTGGTGCCTCAAAATGGGAATCCACAAACCAATGGGTGACCTCATGGTAGCTATGTCCATTATTTTATGCAGTCTGTGACCTTGGTCTTCAACAGGGGGTCCTAAGAGCTACTGCAGGGGGGGTGCAAAGTTTGTTTTTTTGTTTGTTCAAAAATTAAAATATATCTGAAAACACACATTGCCATGAATTGAACATATTATTAGCAAAGGTAAATCAGCCTTTTAGTAGAAATAATAATATTAGTAATAAAAATACACAACATTGTTGACAGGCTAACTGTTACCCAAGAGTCCTTGTGCAATCACATTAGCTAGCTAACACTTAACTCTCCATAACAGCATGGTGAACTAGTTAGCTAACAGTTACATACTATTGAAACATATTGGCCAATTAGCTGTATTAATATTTCAAGTGTATGGACATTATTGTATATTTCAAGTGTATGGACATTATTATTATTATTAAAATGGATCTAACTGTAACTTTTCGAGCAAGAGACTTTGAAAAACTGTCCACCTAAGAAACAAACATGATGTATGAATCTTCCGATAATCATTTTAATAGCTTAGTATTTTATGTACCATAAAACTGTATGTTTATACATGGCACTTTGGGACGACTTACAAATTATTAGGGCCAATTTAATACACAACTCAATTTTATACAATATATGTAATGGCAGTAATAGTAGTAGTAGTAGGTCCATGCTGCATTTTTCTTTTCAGCTAAGGGGTCCTTGGCCTGAAAAAAGTTGAAGCCCCCTGGTCCATGGTATGATAATTGGAAAAGTATTTTGATAGCATTACATATATTCAAATTTATTTATTTATTTTTATATTTTGGAGATTCCTCTAGAGGGAGCTTGTGTGCCACCAGTGGCACATGTGCCATAGTTTGAGAAGCAGTGCTCCAATGGAAGGACATCCTAACAGGCACGTTTTCATGTTGTTTCTATCACAGAGGCATCCAAGGCAGCACTTTTGCTTCATTATTTTTTAAACATGGGGGCACCAAAGGGGGTTCACCCCCCCCCCCCCCCCCCCCCCCCCAGTCCATCAGTGATGTGACACATGGATGACACAGACGCAGCAGTTGCATGAGAAAACAGAAGAAGTCAGACTGATGCTCATCATTTTCAGCCATTTCTTCATGTTTTAGTGGCTGGGGTGGAAGTGATGTCACCTCCCGCCACCCCCCCTGCAGAGAACAGTTAAATAATCTCCTGGCTGTTGTAATCCTGTGACATAACAGGCTGGCTAAACGCCTCCTGCAGCTATTTCTCACAGACTGTGAATCTGCACCAGACAGATTTAAAACACACAAACAGCCAAGTCTGGAAAATACAGATTTGAACAGTTTGACTGAATGAATGTTTGTTCCTGAAGGAGAAACACTAATGGCCATGTTGGTGAACTTTTAAAGTTAGGGCAAATATACTAAAGGCTTTATTAAAAAGAAGTAAGAAAAACTAGTAAAATATTGCAGTCAGCATCAGTATCTAGTAGGAAATAAAACAAACTGCAGAATAAAACACTGATACTAAGAACTCCGCTTATAACTCTTATAGACATGAATGGTTTTATATCAATCACCTTCACAGTGTCCAATTTTTACACTGACCTTTGTATGCTAACAGCTTGAGTGCACTGTAACCAACAGCAGGAGAAATGAGCTGAAAGATTTCCAGCCAGATATTTTAAGAATTTTAAGGATTGAATAAAAAGCACCAGCCCACTGACCTACATGCTGAAATGAAATTCTTGACACTAGTAATGTAAATGTTTCATGCTCCTGTCTTCCATTATGGCTTTTTAAATGATGAAGACAAAACTAGCAAAGTAGGAACTGATCTAATCTGGTTCATCCTCAACTGCTGAGGTAAAAGTACAGAATGACAGAGAGATAGACAGAAATTTTAAAAACACCTGATCTACACAATGTGCTGTAAAACCAACCAGCCAGAGACAAATTCCACTAATTACAAGTTTCATTCATAAATTACAGAGACTGGGGGATGGAGAGACTAAACCAGTGGAAACATGCTCCACTACAGCTGATGTAGAATCACACAAATACAAAATAGAATAAAAACTAACAAAAAGAAACCCCAAATAAACAAAGATTCCCCTCTATCACACACTTACTGTTAGAATCATGTCTACAAGGAGATGATCAACCAGTTGTCTCATGTACCATTTAAACCTCAGATCCTGAATATAATCAAAGCCAGAACCAAACTTGAGAAGATGCGAACATACTCATATTTCAGTGTTGACTCACAGCATTCATGCATAAAGAGGGTGTAGGAAAGTGACGAGGCTCTGATCTACTTTAGCCAGCAGAGGGCACTCCAAGTGCAGTAAACACTGAATGACTTATGATGACATTTTACTCACCAGCTTCATTGGAATCTGACGCAGTGACCAACAAAACACACAAAAAAAGCTTAATCTGATAGACGTATGACATTTGAGGCTGATAGAGCTGAACCTGAGTGCTAAAGCACCCACCATACCGAGCATACACCCTTTTGATTTAGATAACAATAACGCAAAGATGCATCAGCCATGCTAGCATCTCTGTGGGGCACAGTCAGGGTGAGGGGTGACAAGAGATACATTTATCATTGCTATGGCTTTAGCCCCGTTTATCTTGCACGAATAGCGATAACACTCAGGTCCCTCCCCCCATGATAGTGGGCAAGATGCCCAGTGGGTCCCCTTTACTAGTTTGAACATCTGGCACCCCATCGGTGGAGGTCCAAGAGAGGACAGGAGGCATCCAACATTTTTCCAACCCACTTTAAATGAAACCACGCCCACTCTTGTATGACAACAGCCTTGACGTCTACAGTAGATTGGGAGATAACAAGATAGGGCACTGAATTTGGTTAATGTACTCACAAATAAGACATAAATTAACTAGCACACACCACAGTCTCTCCCCCACACTCCCCGCCACTAGGAGACTACTTCGCCAGGAGGAGAGTAGGTGTCAGCTCCAGATACAGACCTTCAGTGAGCAGCTGTAACATCTTGGATTCAGCCAGTGCAAACCTCAGCACCAGGGTTCACAGCAGGCTGGTGGCCAGCTGCAGTGCTGGGTCTAACCTCTGTAACAGCAGCAACAGAAAGTTTGCAGATCAGGTGGGGATCAGGGCATCAGGCCCCTGGCCTTTTGGGTTCACGCTGTCTGAATCTGAGTTGCTATGCCGCTAACTGAAGGTTTTTCTCTTTAGTGGCTCCCCACTCTCTTCCTGGTGAAGTAGTCTCGACAAGGGGTGGGGCTGAGGAACCCTCAGAGGTCCTAGCTAGCTAATTACTGTCTCATTAGTGGTCTGATAAACAGTAAATTAATCATATTCATTGCCCCATATCGCTATTTTTCAAGCCACTGTAGCTGCTGTGGCTTCTATAAAGACACAGCTGTCAAGGCTGTCATCATACATGAGTGGGCATGGTTGGATGGAAAAAATAACTGCTACCTGCTTAAGAATTTATGTAATTATACATATATATATATATATATATATATATATACATATATATATAATTGTGTGTGTTGTGTGTGTCTTGACTGGGAATCAAATGAATACAAAGAAATTTACTTTGCACTTTTCAGGAGTTAACGTGCTTTCTCTGATTCAAACAAGTCCTGTATGTGTAAAACTATTGTTCCCTGTGTCAGTAGGGTGTATGACTGGTCACATGTCAACCTAAGAATGTCCTTTAGACCTGAGACTTCCAAGATGTTGGAAGGTCTGGAGTCACTTTCCACCCATTCATCAAGCACTGTAGTTTACTTCTTCAATTTAGTTTAATCCACAGGTCTGTGGCAATTAGCACACTCCAAAATAGTGCTTTGCCGGTGTCCAGCTTTGGCGATGCAGTTGCCTGCTGACATCATTCTGATTAGCTATATACTTAGCTAGTAGGTAGTAGCTCAAACACACACACACACACACACACACACACACACACACATATATATATATATATATATATATTTATTTATTTATTTATTTTTAATCCAAATACCTTAATATCAATATCATAATGATATTGGATTCCTGGTGCTTTCACAAAATATTTACACAATAAGATTCTTGATAAATACTCATCAGTATGTGGATATTATGACTAAGTAGGTTAAAGCAGGAAACACAGCTAGAACAGTCTGGGAAGTTGAGAAAATTGCATCATTTTACTGTAATGTAGCCTTTAAAACCAGGGAAAGACAACACTTATAATAACATCATATCCAAAATCTCAGACAGCATCTCGTCTCATATGACGATATCAATAAATTAATACAATGCCCAGCCCTAGGGGAAACTATAGTGATTGTAATTCCTCCTGAGGGGAACAAGACAGCCTAAACCAAATTTCGTGGAAATCCATTAAATACTGTCCAGACATTTTCCAATTAACTCCAGCTTCAACCTCATGGTGGGGCTAAATAAAAATTCAGAGGTCATTACCAAAGCCAGCAAGATGTTTCCTCTGGGGAACATGAATGTCTGTATGAAATGTCATGATAATCCATTCAATAGTAATTGAGATGTTTCAGGACTAAAAGACATTGCCACCCACAGTGTTGTAAAAGAGGCTCTTGATGTCATTTTTCTGTCTGTATTAAATATATATACAACATTTTTCTATGTAATCTTAAAAGGGTGCATGCATTTATTACAGTTTAGTGTGTGTGTGTGTTTCAAATGAAACTCTGAGGACCAGACTAACACCTCATCAGGTTTCACTCTGACCACCAACTTTTATTTACTTAAACTCATATTTCATTCAGCCACATCCTCATCACCAATGTTTCACAGCCTCCTCCTCCTCCACCACACACTCACCTCATCTCCTCTCATATCACATTCCTTTACAGTGCAATTCATTTGACTGACAACTCCCAAAATAGTATTTACTCGATGAGTGAAGGTGTCGTGTTTCCAGGCTCCACAGTAAACACAGCAAACATGTACACAACTAAACACTGAAACCAGTTCTTCATCAAACACACCTGGACTTTTATGGCAACATGCAGACGGTGTTGTTACTGAACATGGAGAAAACAATCTGTTTATCCCACTGAAACACACCACATATTAAGAGACGCTTTGAGGAGGACAGACAGAGGCAGAGTGGAGCATCTTCTCAGACAGAAAACATCTCTGACAGAACTCGTGTGGACACAGAAAGAAAACTTCAACTTTGAATTGAAAATAAAATCATAAAGATATTAAAGATGAAAGTCTGTCAGGTGTCAGGATGGATTATGATAGAGGCACTCGCACACATTAAAATACACAGAGACAAAGCAACACAGTTTTTAACTCTTACCTTTCATGGCAGAAATCACAAAATACATATTTATAATCCAGACTCATGGAGGAAACAGTAACAGGAGTGTGTGTATGTGTGTATGTGTACTCGGCTGCAGCTCTCTCAGCTCTGTCATCCTCGCTCCTCACTGCACCACATGAGGATCCATGTGACCGTGACATCATCAGCCCCCCTTTCTTGGGCCCCGCCCTCTCCTGGCCTGCCCCTCTGACTGACACGGCTGTCAGCCAATGAGAAGAGAGGGAGGGTAAGCGACAGCACTGAAATATTTTAGTTCAAATTCACGTTAAAGGAGAATTCCAACCGGATTTTTGTTTTTTCACCTTTTCCATTTTTGAGACTTAAACAATGATCATTACAAGAACAGTGTGATATGTTGGGAAATATGCTTATTTGCTTTCTTGTTGAGAGTTAGATGTGAAGGTTGATATAACTCTTAATTCGGTTTAATTGTGTATTAATTTTGATCAGAACATATTTGCTCCATTACAGTCCTGAAATGTTTTAATCATTTTTCAACAATAAAACCACTAAAGAATCATTTTTAACTCCCTCACATTTCAAAATGAATGTCAGTAACATAAAACCCCTGCATCCCTCGGTTCATGACTTTCACAAAATGGGTTTAATATTCATATGATACTACTACAGTACATATACATATTACTAATTACTTTCGCCAATGTAACCTCAGAGGAACTAATGTTGATTTTAAAATGGATGAGGGTCATGTTGTGTCACAGCAGGTAATCAAAGCACAGAAGCTGCAGTTTATTACAGTTCATTTCAAATCCAGTGCTGCACAGGTCTGACCTATTCATGCATTCACATACAGTGGTTACCACTTTGTATTAAAATCCCCTGCTTATATTAATAATAGCATGGTGATATAGAACAAATAAATAGCCTAGACCTCTTCAAATAAATGAATAGCCTTGGACACAGGGAGGGCCAGGCAGAGGATCAAAGTCGAGATATGAATAAATAGTTGTGGACCTATATTAAATTAAAACACAGGAGGTGGAAGAACCACCTGCTGGTTCCTGGTTTGCCAGTCAGCTACAACAGCACCGAGGAAGAGGTATACATAAGAATGAGACGGTGTGCCGGCGTTGATCTGCAGGTGTAGGGGATATGAAACACATCCAATGTATGCCAACATCACCAAGCTGTGCCGATCACTAAAGGCCAGCTCCTTATCCCTGCTGCTTTTTAGCAGCTTTAGGACCCAAAAGCAGAACGAGATATGTTGAAGACTTTGCAGGTGTTTTGATGGAAACAAACTGAACATGATAACGCAGAGTACCAGATCACCAGCATCCTTCTAGGCCTATAATGTAGCATATAATGATGTGACAACACACAGAAACCTTCAGGGGATATATATATATATACATATGTGTATATATGGGGGGCCTTTTTACCTCTCATAGAAACTGCTGTAAAATACCACACTAAATATTCATGCCAATGCCGTTTGCTGAGCAATACCAATTGTTGAACTAAGACATCTTTTTGATTGCTAGACTGCACAGAGCCTATGCTTGCATTAGGCCAGCAGTTTCCAAACCTCTTTAGATGGGCGCCAGATAAGACAATCTGAAAATAGCTGGGAGGCAATTGCTTCTCCCATTCAATGGGCTATTAAAAAATCCAGTTATTGTTAAGACAGTTGTAACAATTTCATCTTTCCTTAAAATAGTATTCAAATTTCCTCTGCTCCTGAAAGTGGCCGCCCTTGCTGAAGACTTAACACTTCTTTGCTGTGGCTGTGTCTGCAACTTCGCCAGAAATGTCTTGCTATTAGGTAACTGTTTGTGTGCTTGTTTACCATCTGTTTGTAAAAACACATTAGTTCCTGTATGATAGTCCTGCCTTCATGAAGTGAACAGAAAATAATCTTGGACATGCCCGGTTATACCTAGCTTAGTAAAAGATGGCAAAAAAAAAGAAGTGGACGGTAACAATAGAAACACCACAATGCTTCAGGACATGAGTGAAGGAGAGTCTGATGAGGGAGAGATATCGATGGTGACTGACCCATCATTTTCACCTGATGAATGGTTTTCATCTGGGGAGAAGTACAAGCATACATTGTGTGTGTGTGTGTGTGTGTGTGTGTGTGTGTGTGTGTGTGTGTGTGTGTGTGTATTGAAAGACCCCTTTCATCAAGTTTTTAACTTTGTTAACATGTCAATATAATATAATAGAGAAGCAAAATGAGCAGTCAACACCATAAATGAGCTTTCTTCCCTGCTGGAACTGCAGTGTACCAATGACAGTCTCAAAAACACAGATTCTGACTTCCAGAGTTTGTTACATCAAACCAAAAGAATTATTGCTGTCAAGTTGTGGGGTGGAGCTTTTTATATCATTAGCATAATGCTATGGCAAAACTAGGATTATCAGAGGAAAAGCAGGCAGAGCTACATATCTGTATTTTGCATGTAAGGTTTCACTTCCTTTTCAACTTGTCAGAGATAGCAATTAAGAGCAAGATTTTACATTAGTAACACATCATTAGCTGTAATTGTGGTTGGGCTATAGGTTCATGTTATCTATTACTGTTTACAAGCAGAAGTTTGTGTGTTTAATGAGCAGGGTCGAAGGTAGCAGATATACTCAAGTGGCAGGTGAGTGACTGAAGGGTGGGGCTAATTTCCATATTTGCACATAGAACCCTGCATACTAAATGAGGTAAAAGTGTAAAGTTACATATAAGCCATTTTTGGGCATGGAGTTTGTTTTTTTTTTAATGGAAAAAACTTATAAAGTTGTAGTTGATGAACAGGGGTGAGTTGTTGGGGGTTTAATTCATGCCCAGAGAGGAACTTTAATATGTTCATGTTTAATTTAGACCTCTGTCAAATTTTAAATGGTTGTACAGCTTATTCATTAATTTAAAAATGTACAATTAAGAAATGAATAGAGTTCATAAACTGAATTAAAAAAGTTATGATGTCAACTCCCGTAAATGACCGTTTGGTGATTGCTGACGCTGTTGCTTTAAGGGAGTAAAAATATTTTCACCCCGACAGTTCTTTGAGAAAATGGTTATTATTCTCACATCTTTGTGTTGCTGGAGTATGTTTTAAACAATTATGTGTTGATGTGTCTAAGTGTGTCATGGTTTAATATTATTACTTTTCTCACAGAGAGACAGAGAGCAACATCACTACGGACACATCACCATCACAGCAACAACACACGGCGTGTTTGTGCTGCCTCCTTTCGTCACTGCGGTTCACAAAACAAACAGTTCAAAGGAAAAAGAGAGACGAGGCATGAAGAGGAAGGAAAGTGGTGTGATGCAGGCGACAAGAGAGAAAATAACCAACGAGATGAAAAGAAACCACAGAGAAATGCAACTTCAGCAGAAATCTGTCCACCAGTCACATCCGTCCATTCATCCTCACAGCAGCACAAATCTGAAGATATCCATCAGCTTAGAACGTGACCAACCAACGAGCAGTTTCACACACAGGAGGTCACATTAACAAGTCAAAGTGTCTGTGGATGTTGGGCAGGCCTGAGAAATAAAAACTGTCCATCATCTTCAGCCTGGAGGAAGTTGACTCAACATCACCACAGCCACTTAACTGAACTCTACTGTGTTCTGTCACCTCAGCCTGCTAGTGTTATAGCGTTGTTGTCTGTTATGACAGCTGGCCTCTGTAGTGCAGCATCCCATGGCATGTGAAAATGGACATTTTCTCATTTTTAAACTCTGACCCCGAAATGAATGAATGACCCTAATTATCATAAGCAAAGAGCAGTGTATGTAATTCAGGTTGCAGCTTTTTGTTTTTGCTGATGGAGACACATCTAATAATCATTTAATTGAATTTAAATATTTTACTGGACTCTGTATCAACACATGCCACATAATAAAAGGCTCAGATCGAGAACAGTGGACATCCCTAAAGTGGAATGTACACTGTACGCTTTTAGAAATGTTGTTTAATTCCAATTTATACTGTAAGCTCATGATTTATGTTGCTCACACTGTACGTTCAGATCGTCAAGCTACATGTAAAATAGACAACAAAATGGCCTCTCAGGCCCTGCAGACTGTTATGGCTATCAATAAATTTCAATAAAGATTTGTTTGAAAGCTCCAAGACAAATAGAAGTTGCTAGTGGAGGTCTGTAACATTATACCAGTACAGTTAATTATATCAGTTGTATAGAAGGAGGAGGAAACCTCCACATTTTGCATCCATGTGATGCATCGTGTCGCCATGGCACTAAAGGATGCTCTTTTTCCCAATTTGGGCAGGCACAGTAAGAAAAAAAGGCACTGGTCTTGGGGAACTGACTTGTGGCCCTGCTTCAGCTATGGGTGCGTTCGTAAATCCAATCTGGCGCTCTACACTAAAATGAAACAGAGTGTTCTATTTCTACATGAATTAACAAACAGTTGAGGGCAGTTTACAGTGCTTGGTGCTCTGCTGCCCCCAGACAGAGTGGCCAAAGTATGCTCTGCTGCTCTGCGGGTGTGGTGGTCTGAATAACCGAACAGTACATTCCAAAAGCACTTCGAATTTATGAACGGTCCAGTTTGTGCCAGAGTGCGGAGTGAGTGTGAGAGCCTGGCGACGGCCGACCAAAATTTCTGACACGTCAGAAATGCATCTGAATGTCCGATGGCAGTCAGGAGCAGCTGATCGAGCCATGATCAGTCCTTGCTCCCTCTCTGTATACTGCGCAGGAAATGACCGAAGCTAAAATTTGGTCCAACTCTGAAATGAAGTACTCTACAAGAACTTTAAAAATCAGGTCCACAACAGGCTTTAAATCAAACAGTGTAAGCCCAGTTTAATGGAATTCTTAAGGATTTTATCTTTAAACATGACTTCTGCTGACCTGCTGTATCACCCCTCCACTGTGACAGTGTGGTATTTAAGTGCCCTTGAGCAATGCTTCAGTGGATTTATGCAGTGGAGAAAAACAGCAAACTTCCTTGAAAAAAAAAAAAATCAAGTTGTATCACTGAAAGGACTGAAGTGCAGCTCCAGCTAACAGGGCACTTCACCCAACATCCCACTCTGCTTCATAAAACAAATCCCGGCTGAGCTGTGGAGCATCATTGAAAACGATTAAGCCTGAAAACAGGCCGGCAGAGTAAATATCAGTGTGCTGAAGACGAGAGGGCTGCAGGCGAGAACGACTCTTGCCAGCTGAGAGAGGAAACTGAGGAGCAGCAGGAGTTTCATTCTTCCTCCAAATTGGCAGAACAGGGGGACGATTTACGCTCCGAAAGGCTCGTCGGCTGGCGGCGGAGCTCTCCGCCTCCCCTCATCAGACCCAGTCAATAGATTCACAGCAGCACGTTACGAGTTGTTTGGAAAATGCCTCCACAGCGCCTGAAGGATCAGCGTTTCTCCCTCCGATCATCCCACGCACAGACGACTGCAGGAGGATCTCACATTCATTATCCATCCTTATCAGCTCTAATGAGAGAGACTCGGCTCTGGCAGCAGTCCCCAGTCACACATTCATCCTCATCTATTCTGCACACTCGCAACTCTCACATGTTCAACAGTAAAAACTGCTTCTAATGAGGAAAACATAAACTTTCCGTGCACCATAGAGAGCAAGAGCTGCATTAAAAACTCATCCGGTGAATAGGTTTCAGTTCAGCTGAGACCACCTTCCTCTACAGATCTCTAAAGAGTCAGTTCACCCAAATTACAAAAAGAAATATTTCAAATTACTGAACCTCTGCTGGTATCTAGTCATGCACACAGTTTTGCTTCATTCACCCCAGTACTATCGAAGTGAATGGAACTTTGTTTGTTTGGCTTGAAGCATCAAAAAATCACATCTGAAGGACTTGACAGATACATGTCTTTTGAGAGGCAATGTGTCTTAATTATTCGGGATAATCCACAGACTTCACTGTCATTTGTTTCTATTAGAATGACTTTCTACTGAAGAAGTAGTCCAGGTCAAAACTGGTGACAGATGTACCTTGACACACAAATGAAAAGCTGAAGGTACAGAGCATCGTGTTTGGAAGAGTTCCCCAGGTGACAACATCCATCTATGACAACCATCTCAACAGATGACACACCTCAACACATTCATTTCTCAAACAACCAGATGATTTCCAAACCAGATTACTGTAAAATAAACAGGCCTGTGTCAGAGTTGAGTCCAGCTCCTGGGCTCCAACCAGCATCTTAAATGCCTTGTTCATCCTCAAATCCACCAGCAATAGTCACTTTCTTAGCAGATAACCCAGATGAACCAGTGATGACAACACAGCTCCCTCCAAACCAGAATAGTTTAACCAGACTTGGGTGTCATACCCAGCTCCCCTTCCAACAAACAGCTGATGAAAAAAGAGCAAGAAACTGTGAACTTACACGTGTGTGTCTTCTTCACAGCTGCTGACAAACCTGCAACACAGAAACAAAAGAGAGTGAATCATTAATTTCAGCTCAGATCAGGTGGAAAGTGTTGGGTTTGTCACATTATTGTGAGTACATGCTTCGGTGATACCTTATGCTTTCTCAACCTGCTCTTGTTCCCAGGTTGTCAAATACTGATGCTTTGTCGTGCCCCTGTGTGTCTGATCCTGACATACAAGGCATCTTTTAGCATCCGACACCATTGGCCACAAGCAAAACTATACAAATTGTACTTTTTTTTTTCTAGATCCTGGTAGATGCAGGTATTGTTTGGAGACGTTTTCAATCCTTTCTACTGGGTTATTTCAGTTGATACCTTTAAACATTTGAGTACCTATCAACCTATCAACATACAGCCATGTCCGATGACATGAATGTCCACCAGTTGTCAACATAAATGAACTCCCTCCCTAACTTTGACAGGTCACACTGGCTGCTTGAATTGGTGAAATTTCATGACATCAACAAGTTGATGAAACAACAAGGTGGAGCAGCTTCATTCCTCAGCTGCACATAGAACAAAACTGCTTCATATTGTGAGTCATTGTAGCGTCTGTCACATCTCAGAGTGTCATCAGTCATTATGTGCGCCTGATATTTTGGGGTAAACGTCAACACACAGCAGCAGCAGAGTGACGCAGCTCGCTGTCTGGCTGCTCTCCAGGAGGCCACGGGGGGCCAGAGATGATCCTGGGGCCAAAATCTGTCGGGGCCACAGTGACTCGCTCCTCTGGTGACGCTCCGCTTGCTTGGCCCATCTGGACAAGGTCACAGAGTGTGTGTGTGTCTGTGTGTGTGATTACAATAATTTCAAGTTTGTGCTTGCACATCAGTGCTTACAGGAAGGACGTGGAAGTATTTGCCATGGTGACCAGGTCATCATATTTAAAAACATGCAGAACATTTGTCCTTTTTAAAAACACAGATGATTAAAAACTGCCAAAATCTCCAAATCATTGCATATTGGAGTAATTTTGATTGGCTGTTTGAACATACTAAGCATACTAAAGGGCAAATAAGAAGTGTCATACGGCTTAATTGTGATGAGAATTCAACGTGTGTCACATCTGAATAAACCTTTAGTGATGTGTGGACCAATTTTTTTTCACATTATCAGTTCCTTTGAGTGGATACATGTAAATGTATTGAACCGTTTGAGTTTCAATACTCTCTACAAAACATGGTGTCAGGTTTTCCATGATTCTCCATGCACATCCACCACACAAAACATCTTTTCAATGCACTATATGTCATCATATATAAATTTACATTATCAAAGATGAAATATTTATTTTTAATGCATTGATTTAGCATCCTTTTTGTACGTAACTAGGCTATGTAAGCTCGTTATGATGTTACAAAAATCACTGACCAGTGATCTGTCCTTCTTTGACCCAGACATCAACTTCTCAGTGACAAAAAAAAACATCACTTTAACATAAATATGATGTTATATATAACAAGTATAACATGTCTGAAAGGGGCTTATGAAGTTTGTCTTATTCATCTCAGTGAATTGGTTTGTAACAGCATGATGCCTCTCAGTGTAAAAACACTCCTCAGTGTGATCAGGGTCAGACGGCAGGAGGAGAGAGCATCATAATCTGCACCTTTTATACCAGTCTGAATTCTGAGCAGTGCTTCAGCTGCAACTTCTTTTTTAATCCCAGATTTTAAAGCAAATTTCGGTATTACGGATTTTTTAATGAGATCTTTTTAAAACAATCAAATCCTGTGTACATACGTCATGTAATATGTATGTTTTCCTTTCAGCTCTCGCCCTCTGGTACAGTTCACCTCTTCTGTCAAGTCTCCTCCCATCAGCCATCTGGTCGTCTGCCATCACACACACACACACACACACACACACACACACACACACACACACACACGACAGGATGTTCCATCACTGTCAAAGAGCCTGTGGAGGCAGACATGCAGCGCTGCGTCTCCTTGTTCAGTCCTTCCAGTCACCTGAGATTTCAGTCACCTGAGGCCAACAAAACTTTAGAAAGTCTCTAATGATATTTGTTGTACCTAAATTTCTTACGAAGCCTTTCATTTCTCCACTGGATTTTGTAAGCATAAATCCCGCTTTCTGTCTGACGCTGAGCTCTGGAGAAATTGAAGGTTGTGCTTATATATCCCTTTATTTCTAGAGATGTCCTGATACAGAGCCTGGTCTGATACTACGCACAAGCACACTACAACCTAGAAATGTGATAAGATAGAACTTAAATCATCCAAACAAAAACATTGTGCCAAAGATGCTAAGTAAACATAGTCAAAAACACACAAAGCAGCACAAGATATAAAATGTTGATGAAATATGATTAAAACTGAAGTCTTCTAAATCTGACACATCTTTTTACAGGAGCTTCTTGATCCAAATACTGAAGGTCCTGATTTGAAACTAGGAAAGGGATCTGATATGAATGTAAGTTTGTTGAATCCGAAGTGAGATGGAACTACAGAAACACGATGGTGTTTACAGCATGGAGATGATGCCCTCACAGATGATCTTTGGTCAAATTACAGACGTACATCCACAGCAGATGAGCTAAATGTTGTGACAGAAAATCTGACACGTCTGTCCCAATATCCACACTTAAAGTTTCCAGTAGTATCAGGTTGCGGGCTCTTCACCCTCACTTAAAGCACACTGAACCTAACACCACCAGTGTTGGGTATGTTACTCTCAAAATGTAATATATTACACATTACTAGTTACCTGCATTTAAAAGTAAGAAGTTACATTACAAATTACTCTCTAATATTACTTATTACACTACTTTCACCAGGTATTGCATTACTTTCACCAAAACAGCTTCAGAAGAACTAATAGGCATTCTAAATAGATGAAGTCATGTTGTGTCACAGCAGGTAATCAAAGCACAGAAGCTGCAGTTTACTACACTTCATTTCAAATCCAGTGCTGCACAGGTCTGACCCATTCATGCATTCACATACAGTGGTTACCACTTTGTATTAAAGTCCCCTGCTTATATTAATAATAGCATGATGATAAAACAAATAAATAGCCTAGACCTCTTAAAATAAATGAATAGCCTTGGACACAGGGAGGGTCAGGCAGAGGATCAAAGTCTGATAATTATGAGATATGGATAAATATTTGTGGACCTATGATATGAAACACTATAAACAAATATTGAGGTTAGCGCGACAAACTGAGTGGGGTGCAAGTAAATCACTCTGACGAGCACAAATTAAACACAGGAGCTGGAAGAACCACCTGCTGGTTCCTGGTGTGCCTGTCAGCTCCAGCAGCACTAGAGAGAGAGTTATGCATAAGAACGGGACTGTGTGCCGGCGTTGTTCTGTAGTTGTAGGAGATGTGAATGGAAACACATCCAACAAATACTATCATCATCCAGTTGTGCCGATCACCAGGACGAGAAAAAAACAAAGTGAAGCCCAGCTCCTTATCCCAGCTGCTTTCAAGCAGCCTTGGGACGCAAAAGGGGAAGGGGATATGTGTATGTATATGAATAGAAACACACAGGACATAATAACACACACTGTCACAGCACCCTTCCATAAGGTAACGAATAATGAATGACATGACAACACAAAACCTTCATATGATGTTTTTTCTGTTGGTGAACTGGCATAAGTAGAGTGGATCAGTGTGGATAAATGCAAAATGAAAACAATCTACAGGCTCAGAGGATATTGACCGACCCATCACATATCCTGCACATAGAATATGAGCTCTTGCCTTCTGGCAGACGATACAGAGTTCACCACTGTAAACTTAATCAATTTAAAAATTCATTTGTTCCTACCTCCATCAAACTTTTAAATACTGCTGTTTGAGGCTGCAGGGGTTGTGCAATATTTTCATGGTGTTTTTTTATCACAGGAAATGCGCAATATGTGTCATGTATTTGTATGTGCAATATCTTGTAATATGAAATGTGGACTACGTGCAATTCATTATGATTGTTTTATCACACTGTGGAGGCATGTTGTGCGCAGCATACGAGTCCAAAACAAATTTCCCTATGGGGACAATAAAGTATATCGTATCGTACAGTTTACTTGGGGTGGTAACGACATTGTAAATGTAATAATATTACCCGAATTCACACAAAGTTACACGTTATATTACTTTGTTACTGCTAAAAAGTAGTGTATTACTGTAATGCGTAACTTTTGTAATGCGTTATCCCACAATTCACCACAGTGTACTGCTTCACACAAGTCCACATGCTGTTGGTGGTAAAGAGTCTACAAAATGGTTTAATGGCCAATAGTAAGTAACAGACATAAAGAAGTTGTAGGTCATGATATCCAAGCTGATTTATTTATTCATTGATGTTTATTGGTTAATCTAACAATTATTTTACTTGTAAAATTCATGATAGATTGTAATTTTAATTCTTCAATTATATATGTATATATATATATATATATATATAATGACAATATAATATGATGATACAATGACATATATAATAATTTATTCATTTTATTCATTCATTTATTTTCTCTTAAAAACGATGACAATACTGGCATTTTTGCTATTTTTGCTGCTGTGTTTAAAAAAAAATAATAATAATAATAATAATAATACAAAACAATAATAATAAGCCAAATTTGTCAGAAAAATTCTGGACCTCAAATTCAAAAGGACTGCTGTGACACATAAATAATTCATTCATTGTCTGTCACAGTTGTCATGGGGTTTTGTTCATATTCTGTTATCTTGTGGACTTTCTTTTGGGGTTTTATTTTTGTGTTCTTCCTTAATAGATGTCACTCATTCATGTTTAATATGTTTCCTGTTTTAATTTGTAGATTCTAAGGATGGGGGGAAAAATTGATACAGCACAGTATCACCAATGTGGCGATATTGTATTGATACACAGATGCCAAGTATTGATCTTTTATTGTATACATTATTAATTCACACATTTTAATACAACTTTTAGTACTAGAATAATAAAATCAATTGCTTTTTTGGTCCACTAGATGGTGCTAATGTTTATTTCAGCAAAGGTTTCAGTCAACCGCATTTGGAGCGAAGTTCATTAAAACAAAGATGGAGGCACCACAGAAAGAAATCAGAAATGCGCCATTGGCATGTAAACCACATTAAATCAAATGTCTGAACTTATGTTGGATTTTTTAACATGGATGAAAAGGAGGACTTGGATATGACACACGTGATTTGCAAGCCGTGTCATACGAGAATAAAATACCCCAGGAACACCATGGACATGAGAGCTCACCTGACTCACCACCATCCAGAGATAGCGTTAGCTGCTGACAGCCAAGCTAACGCTAAACCCACTCTGCCAAAAAATCAACCAATACTGGACACACTTAGCTTGACAAAACTATCATCCAACTCTGAGAGAGCTAAGAAAATAACACAGTCCATCACCTATTCGTGTGCAAAGATCTGCATCCATACAGCGTTGTTGAAAGCAAAGGCCGTTGTTACATGCTAAAAACACTGGAACCCAGGTATGTGACTCTGTCCTAACGTTTTTTGACCAACACAACCGTTCCCAAGTGTTACAGAGATGTGAAGCATAAAGTTGAGGAATCTTTGAGCACAGCAGGAAGGGTGGCGTTAACTCAGTGGATTCATATGTGACTATAAGGGCACATTATCTCACAGAGAACTGGCGACTGCTGTCTCACATTCTCCAAACTAGAGCAGTACTTGAAAGTCACACCGGAGCAAACATTGCAGACCTCCTGCAAAATGCAGCACAAGAATGGGGGATTGCGGTTGTAACAGACAATGCCTCTAACTTGGGTGTTGCCATTCAGTAAGCGGGATACCTTCATGTAAAGTCTTTGGCTCACATGCTTAATCTGGCCTCGCAGAGGACGTTAAATCTGTCAACAGTTCAGTTTGTCATTTTTATGCAGCATTTCTGACATGTTTTATGATGGTGTTGGTCAGTCTGTCTGTTTTGCATCACATTTTGCTGCAATAAAAATGATTAAAGTTAGATGAACAGAATGAAAACTTTATTTTATGAGGCAAAACTGATGTTTTTACTTGGGGAAATAATTAGCAGTGGGGAAAAAAGGTAATAAATCACAATATATCGCAATACTCAGCATATCGCAATATGGAAATTATATTGTATCGTGACCTAAGTTATTATGGTATTGTTTGCCTGCCTGGTCTCTGGTGTTGCATTTTGGATTTCTTCCCTGTGTTAACTGTACTTCTCTGGTTTGTTTCAGTTTAGGTTTGTTTCTCCTTTCTTTTGGACTTTGAGTTTTGTTGCCTGCATGAGGATTTTCTTTTTACCAGCATTAAAGCTCCCTTTTTGTTCAAACCTTCCATCTGCCTACTGCTCTGCATTTGGGTCCTCTCTGAACAGATACCTGACAATCACTAAGACTCATGTTTGCTCTGATAGGCAAGTTAGAGTCCCCCGTTAACCCTTGTCTTTAGACTGTGGCAGAAAGCCGGAGAACCCAGAGATAACCTACACTGACACGGGGGAGAACATGTAAACTCCACATGGCGGCTGTGGTTTTGAACCCAAAACCCTCTTGCTATGAGGTGACAGTGCTAACTGCTGTTGAATATAATTTTTCCTGTTCAGACAATTTGCAATCATGACAAAGCCTCCACTGATGGACATGTCAAAGACAATAACCTTCTCTAAGTTACCTTTTTATTTAATACAAAAAAAGAGCAACCTTGAAGATAACAAGGAGAGGAAGCTTCTGTTCACTCAAACCAGCATTCACCATTCCTCCTTTTGGACACAAACACAGATTCTCTCATGACTCTGTCCTCACAAATGAAGCAGGGTCAGCTGACTTTAGGTGTTCCCTCTCCTCGTTAGTTAACTTTAAATGTGCCAAACTTTTACTGCCAAACTTTAAATCTGTTGAATCTGTTCTCCTCTCTGCTCCTGTCAGCTGTCATTTTAGGCGGAATTGTTGCGCCCTCCTCCATGCCATTCACTCTCAGTCACCTTATCCAGTGCCCAGGACAAGCTCATCAAAAGTCAACTCCTCTTCACATACAGATCCTCAGCTACCCCTTCATCTCATCTCATTACCACCAGTACAACCACCAGCATCTAGACTCCACAGGGGCGGTTCCCTAATCTACTACGTCTTTACCACCCTCCTGGAATATATGACATCACAATGGGGTCTCATTGCCAAAGACTTTATATATTTCTCACCTTATGTGCACATGTAAATAAATGTTCTTTTCTCTCAAAATGAGTCTCATTTGATTGAAATCATACTAGGGAGGTACAGAGGTAAAGGGAAAGTGAAAGACACAGAGGGCACCTTGTGTTACAGTTTGAATTCATACTTTTAAAGATGGAAAACAATCTTTCTAATTTCTGAAGTTCTAGTTTAATCTGAGCTAAAATGTTTAAGAGCAAAGAATCATTTCTTTATTTCCTCTGTTGGCTTATTTCAGATCACATTTAATGGTTCTTCACTGGAGTCTCAACACCAGGAAGAAAAACTACTGCTGCTCCCCCAGCTCTGAGGAATCACTTTTAAATTGTCAGTTTACCTCCAGCTGACTCCTGAGGGACAAAAAGGACAATATGGTGTTGAAGTGGAAAATAAATATCTTTGTGATTGTGACTGACAGCATGTTGTCCTCAAACTGTCGAGGAAATAGTTTAATATAAACAGAAGAAGAACAATCTAAACAGTTTATTAAAACCTAAAGAAGGAAAGGTGACCTTGATAGATTGGAGTAGCCTGTTTGCACATGGGAACATGATGAATGCCCCCTGAGGGCCGCAGAAGGTGATTCATGCCCGTTGGCATGTTTTTGTTTCCAGGTCATTCTGGGGAAAAAAAATGGAGCAGAAACAGAAAACAAGCCAGTCTCCTGCTGTTATGAGAACCATTTCTTGAGGGTTTATCTACAGTGGTAACATAGCGTCACGTTAAAACCCACAGAGCAGATCATACCTGCGATGCTAACATCTGCAAGCGAACAAAGACAACATGGTTTACCACCTCAGTTTAGTGTGTTAGGATGCTAATATATGCTAGTTAGCACTAAACATGAACTTCAGCTGAGACCCTGACTAAACCTAAACCTGACTCTGTCCCTGATGGTGTCAGATAACTCGCACCTAAAGCCTTACACCCTCCTGATCTGATCTGTTTCCTATTAGATGACTCAGAGCAAACACCCAGTGTTCTGCGGTATTACTGAGAAAACCTGAGCGAGGTGCTTGCAACCATTTACGCTTCAGGGAAAGAAGAAAAAAAAAAAAGGTAAAAATAAACAATCTAGTTGATTTCATTGATCACCAAACGCTGACCTGGAAAACAACTTGATTTAATGTGGCTGCAAAAACCCTCATCAGCAGAAAAACACCCGCTTTCTGTTTCCAAGTTCAGCGGGCGACGTTGTTTATCTGCAGCGACCTTTGACTGCCTCCAAAAATTAATCCTGCCTGCACACAAACACACACATCCCCTTCTAACACATTTCATATTTCAAAGACATGGTAATGGGCATTGTCATCAGGCACCTACAAGGCTTTATCATGGAATCTAGGCCAGATTAGAATATTCATTAGCTCTGCCCTTTTCAACTCCAGGCTGCAGGAGGAGGAGAAACTGCTTCAGCTCCAAGAAATACAGAAACCCAGAATAGTGGCTCTCAGGAAGTGAATGTGAATCACCAAAAGGAAGGAGGAAGAATCATCTCCACTGTCACTGATGCTTTGATAAGTATTTGTGATTCTCTGTCAAAAAAAATTGGAAATAATGAAACTGAAGAGTAATTTTGCGTCTCTTCACAGTTGAGAACATCTTTGCAGTTGTTGAACGCCTCTTTGTGGTCACTGTGTATCTCTTCACGATCACTGTACGTCTCCTCACAGTTTCTACGTGTCTCTTTGAGGGCACTTTGCATCTCTGTAACACCATTGTGTGTTTCTTCATTGTTGTTGTGGATCTCAGAAAAAATAAAAAATAATAAAATAAAATAATGAAACCAGGGTGACATTTTGCTTCCCTTCACAGTTATTGCACATCTCTTCGTGGTCGTTGTGCATCCTTTCATTGTTGTTGTGCATCTCTTTGTGGTTGTTGTGCATTTCTTCATTGCCGTTGTGCATTCGTTCAATGTCATGTGTCATTGTGTATCTCTTTGCAGATGTTGTGCATCTGTTCAGTGTCATTGTGTGTTTCTTTTGCAGTTGTTGTGCATCTCTTTGCTTTCACGGTGCATCTCTTTGTGGTCATTATGTCCTCCAGTGGTTATTGTGTTCCTCTTTGAGGCTGTTGTGGGACTCTCTGTGGACGTTGTGCATCTCTTGGCATCTGTTTTGAGTTTTTTCATGGCCATTGTGCATCGCTTCAAAGGTAGTTGTGAGTTTCTTTGCAGACAATTTTAATCTCTGCACTGTCATTGTGTGCCTCTTTAGCCCCGTTTCCATCAAAACACTTTTGGTAAAGTACCTTTGGAACCAAAAGTAACCTTTCAGACATGGTACCTAGACCCATGGTCTGTGTATCATTTCCACCATAAACAGTTCTCTTAAATGTAGGCAGGGTTGTTTTCACTCACTGCTCAGTTCAGCACTCACTGTATTTCCTGGTTCTTCACCAGTGACACAGAGGTAAGTCTGCAGCTAATATATTGTCTGCAGAACGAGCCTGCACCCTGAAATTTTTCGAGCAACAACAAAAAAAAAAAAAACAGGCTGCAGCAGGTCTCTTTTTATTGGATATTTAAGAATAGCGTGTTTGTGCGTTAAGTCCTTCTCAGTCAAGCTCAGGGGTTTAGTGTTGCTGGAGTCAACAGGAACAACACTCTGTGATGCCTTTTTTTCTCCCAGTGAGGATTAGAATATACACAGTTCGCATAATCCAGTCAACAATGACATATATTTTTAAACGTTTCAACATCCACTCATTACTAAAGTGTATGACATCCAAGAGAGACAATAAAAACTGGAATCGTCAAAGTTGTCCATTCCAGTTGAAATTTAGGGTGTGCTGATTGATTCACACTGTCAACTAATGCATTGAGTAACATTACAAGTAAATGTTCCACCTTAAAAGTTGCCGGCAGCCAGCCCAGTAAATAAGTTGTTTTTTTTTCTTAGTCTACAGCTGCATCCTTTCATTTAATAGTTGAAGTTTACTGACGTAAAACTTGCCACGGCATGAACAGAGGTTACATAAGCCTCAAAACCAGCCACAACTCAGTCACAGAGTGACTGTCCACTATTGACCAATCAACAGACTGCAGTGTTCACAGCTCCACCTTTTAGTACCAGATCTGTGTGCTTGGACTCCCAACAGAGGGGTGACCACACATGGGGACAGTAAGGAACGGTTCCATTGATACCATCCACAACTTTTCACAGTGGAAAGAGAAAATAAGCATAACGAACTTAACTGAACTGTATCATACTGCCTGGTGGGAACGGGGCCTTTGAGGCCATTGTGTGTCTTTCAGGGGTCGTTGTGTGTCTTTTCATGGTTGTTGTGTCTCTTCATTGTTGAAGCACATTGTTGTGCTTCTATTTGTAGAAGTTGTGCAATATTTGGCTGTTTTGCTTCTCTTCAATGTCGTTGCACATCCAGTCAGTAGGCAGATACATTCCACACATCTGCAGTTGGTGTACTTATAGCTGTTAGTAGCTGATGAAATCTACATCATGACCCTTTACATCATAACCCTTAAAGCTTTGCTTCTTCTTCTAAGTGGAAAATGATAATTTCACCTTTTAGTGTGTCCAGTGGAAATGGGCCTCAGTTTCTGTCCGCAGGACACGTGACATGTAAAGTGGAACAGATAGCGTTAGTATTCTACCAGCTAACTTGTATGTTTTCCTCTAAAGGAAACTGGGCTTTTGGAGGATTATATGTTGGATTTGTTAGAGTTTTTTAGCCTGACATTGCTAGAGCAAATCGCAAATGTGAGAAACTGCAAAAGTCTGGAACCTCTCAGTTCATTTTCGTTTTCCAAGGGCTGTTATCAACAGCCATAGGCCAAAATGCTTCTGGACATAATTGGATAGACTTACAACCACTTAGAAAAACTAAACATGTGACTTAGCACTGAGTTGTAAACAGACTACAGCATGCAGAGATAAACTATGATGTCTATCAATATATCTGTGAACGAGTGTTACTGTTTTTGCCATCAGAGTTTGAAGATACAATGTGTGTTTTCCTTATACTTTATATTTGAATCAACAGGAAAAGCTCCAACCATTTTTGATCCACTTGTTGATCTTCAGAAATGCCTATATGGCGCCCCTTTTTACAGTCATTGTCTCAAGCATGCCCCACATTAGATAAATGGCTGTGACTGACCCATCAGACCCCAAGTTGCTGAAAAATCAGTCCAAAATGGAGACGGACCATCTGCCAGAGCAAATTAAACATGTAACTGAGAATTTCAGATCTGGTTGCCAGGCACAGAGTTTTGTGTCAACAGTCAGTATGTTTACATGCTGCCTGAAAAAATCGAATTATTGGCTTAGTCTGACTGAAATGCATGTAAACAGCTTAGTCCAACTGAAATTGGACTATCCATAGCTCGACTAACACACCTAGATAATTCGATCGAAAATGGAACTATTGCTGTATGTATCCACTTAGTCCGAGTCAGACTTGGCTTTCTGCGCATGCACCACTTTTTCTATCGCAAGCTTTCACCCGGAAGAAGAAGGAGATGATGTAGCAGCAGTTCACTCCCGGAAAAACAAACAAACAAGCAAACAAACACCATGGCAACGGAGAAGCAGAAGATGCACTTCTGGTAGGACGAGGAAAGTACATTCATGCTCAGACAGCTAAAGGAGCTAAACATTTTATGGATGGTAGGAAAACGCAAAATGCAAATTTATTTTAAAAACTCAACCGGAACTAGTTCAATACACACTATATTAAAAAGGACACAGCGCCGCCTATCGAGGCGGAGTCACACGTACTTAGTCAGAAATTTGATTTTCTCCTCTGCATGTGTACTCAGACAAGACGCAAAGTCCGACTTGACTGATTAGCCGAGCTATGAGCTTAGCTCGACTACTGCGTGCATGTAAACATTCTGAGTGAAAGTGTCTGATTTTAAACAGCAGATTTACAGCTGCACAAACACTAGACCACATTAGGACTACAGATGCAACATGTTTGTGGCTTCATCAGTGTCACAATGATGACCTAGACTCCTGTATTACAGATGTGTAACATTATCTATCTGTAATATCACCATTCACGCTGTTCTGTGATCAGCAGTTGGTGATTTACTTAGTGAACTGCCGCTCCTCCTCTTCAGTGTGGTTAGGCTTTCTCCCCCCTGCCCCTCTTCCAGTTTCTCTGCAGTCTGTCACAGCAGATCACACACTGACACACTGACCCAGAACCTGCAGCTCACTGCTGAAATATTCACAGCTTCACTGAGGAGAGGAGACGACTGATGGCCGGGGATTCACTATGTGGGGCACTAACAGTCTGGTTAAAGATGACAACAAAGAACCAACCAGCTTGTTAAAATGTTAGCTTCCACTAGACAGCTTCACATTGGGAACCAAACTAAATGTAGCAACATCTGTCAGGCATGAAAATGACATCACAGATGGGAAATTTTTTATAATATTTAAGAGGAGAATCATTTTTATATGTATACATATGATCATTTTTGTATGACTTTTGGTGGTTAACTTTTCATCTAAGGGCTAAAATGAGAATATTTTATTTTGTGACTGTTCATACAAACTACCCAGTTTCTTTTTTCTTGTGTTTATTCTGAATAAACCTGGACACTTAAAATAAGTGAAAACAATGTGTCTGTCAGTAAGAAAAGGTGAAAACATAAATCAAGGTGGAGAGAAACAAACATTCTTTAAATACAACAAATTTAACATCACATTCACACCTATAGACCCCAATACTGTGGACAGAGGCTGGATAAACATGCTCCTGCCCACTAACACTCAAGACTCCTGAAGGTTCAGCTTTATGGAAATGTCCTCTGACACACAGGAGTGACAACCTGGAAACAAAACTAAATGGAGGAAAAGCTGATTGCCACAGTCAATACTTGAATTAAAACAAAACAAAAACACCACCAACCACTCAAGTTGCAGTTGCAGTGAATATTCGTGTCTGTGAAAACATGGATGCTTCGCACACATCTTCCCCCCCAGCAGCACAGACGATCTATACAATCAGCACAGTCTCAAGGTGGACACCCAAGATTAGTGTCACCAATTCAGTATTTGATGAAATGTCTCTCCTTCTCTTCCTGAGGTATGATGTTTAATAATGGCCAGAAAGGTGTTTTTGCAGAATATTATAATGTCACAGTAAAGCTGACCTTTGACCTTTTGGATATAAAATGCCATCACTTAATCATTTTATCCTGTTAGACATTTATGTGAAATTTTGTAATAATTAACATATGAGGCCTTGAGTTATGGCCAAAAGCATGTTTTGTGGTGTCATAGTGACTTTGACCTTTAAGTTTCAACCACCAAATTCTAATTAGTTTATTCTTGACTCCAAGTGGACAAACCTGAGGAAATTCCCGCAAGACCTTCTTGAGATATTACTTGCACAAAATGAGATTGACGCAAGGTCAAAGTGACCTTTGACCACTCAGGTCTAATTCCTCATCCTTGCGTCCTAGATGTTTGTGCCAAATTTGAAGAAATTCCCTTCAGGTGTTTTGAGATATTGCATACTCAAGAATGCCAAGGATGAAGGTCACAGTGACCTTGGCCTGTGATCTTTGACCATCAAATTGTAATCAGTCAATGTTTGAATCAAACTGGTTGTTTGTGCCAAATTTGAAGAAATTCTCTCAAGGGGATCTTGACGTCCACGAAAATGAGACAGATGAAGTCACAATGACCTTGACCTATGACTCCCCCTAAATCATTTGTGCCAAATTGAAAGAAATTCCCTCAAAGCACTCTAAAGATATCATGTTCACGAGAGTGGGACAGACAGATGGCTGACAAAAACAGAAAACATAATGCTTCTGGCCACAGCTATCACTGGTGCGGAGGCACTAGAAACTAGAAAAGTGCACTCAGCAGAGTGCAGATCTCCGCCAGGTGACCAAGCCGTCCACCCAGGCTGATCCCAGTCACTCCGGACAATTCTTGTAATTCCAGCAGTCCCAGCGTAGTGCATTTCAGAAGTGAAATACACACCTCTTCTAATTTTGACAGAGCCGTGGCGTGTTGCACAGAGCATTAAGATTTCCTGCTAACACGTGCTGTATGTGAAATATAGTTCAAATGTAAATATAAGGATGGCTGTATTTTTAAGATCTAAAACACAGCTGCAAATATTTGTCCATGTCATTCACAATTGGACTTTAACAGTATTAACTTTGTCTGTAGGCTACAGCATAACAAAGCAGGAAATAACAACAATAAACAAAATTGAAACAGACCAAAAAAAACAACATTTAACTGCCGACTTACTTAGGGCAGAGGCAAAAATATCAAGAAATAAAAAAGTCAACAAAATCTGTGAGTCTACAAAATCAGGCAGGCAAAATGCTCCGTTTCTGAAACACACCTGGTGTGGTATGACGCCCTGTGATTAACACAGCAAAACTGGGTTGCAACCATGCCAGCCAAAAAAAGGGGATTTATTCATCTGGAATCCTGCCTAACTTTAGTGGATCATAACATACCGGGTATGGAAATAATCTGTAGATGCTGTGGTTCAAAATGAGAACAAACTAAACTTGTCTATGGATGTCAGTTTCTGAGCTATGACAAAGGCCAAAATGTGGCCTGCAACTGATAGTAAAGCTTTTTTTAGTTGAGCCTGTTTGTGTGAAACATTTTGCAGCCCCTATCATCTGGTTAAGAGGAGTGAGGGGTCAGTAGTCAATGACGTATAAAACAGCAAATAAAACAGGTTTTTCAATAATATTAGGCTAATTGGTCCAGTAGTTTACACACACTCAACACACGCATGTACACACAGGACCAAATGCATGACCCTCCCCCACCATGGCTTATGCCTGCCGGAGAAAACAGTGCATGGAAACACTCAGGAAATGAACTCTTTTGTTGTCTGCCAGCAAAGTGGCAATGTGAGGAAGTAACTGTACAATTAGAGCTGAGTATGTAAACTGTGTATTCAATGCAAACACACTGATGACTTTAGGCTTCAGACAATAGAAAGAGCCTGCCTCACTGTATCCTGTATGAACTGAATGTATAAATTGACTCTTTCGGACTTTTTCATTGCATGTTGGGTATATTTGCCAAATATATGAAGCAGAGCAGCTCTTTATATTATCTGAAAATGTTTTTAGCCATGCCAGCATGTGCGTCTTGGGATGGCAATGTCCATCCATCACTGTGGTCCAGGCTGAAATTTCTACAACTACTGGATGGATCGTCCTGAAATTTGCTCCAGACATTCTTGGTTTCCAGAGGATGATGCCTATTAAATTTGATGAACATCTGACTTTTCCTCTACTGACCCCAGCAGTCCAAAATTTTTGTCCAATACTTTAGTTTATGACCAAATACCTGCAGAATTAAAGATATTCACATCAGCTTAGCAACATTATATCTGCTAAACACCAGCATGTTAGCATTTGGCATTGTAACAATGTTAGCATGCTCTGCCCAAAGACAGTATGTTACTGTTAGCTAGGCTGCAGACTCTTAGTCTTCTGTTGTATTTCCTCAAAGGATTTTCTTGATCTGTGTCTCAGCTCCATTCTAAATCTAATCAAACATTGAGTATGCACTCAGAACCGGGGCCTTTCTGTCGTCCTGCTCTCCTCCATAATTCATCGGTTGAGCTGAGCAGAAAGCAGCAACATAAGGAGACACATGAGGGAGGTAGAAGCTGCTTCCCTGTAGGGTTCGACCGGGCTGGACGTTGTGGCGGAGAGAGGAGGCATTAACAAGAAGCAGACAACATGGTGATTGGATCCCTCAGGGCTCTGATGGATGGAGGGGAGAAACATTTGCTCACAACGAGCTGAGCCTTGAGGATACTGAGGGAAGAGCTCTCTGAGACCGAGAAACAGTTCGAACAACCATCTCCAGCTGAGCACAAATAAATCCAACTTAATTCTACTATAGTGAGCTCATCAGTAGTAACAGCTTTATTACAAACACTATGCTTTATCTGTCTTTGGTTCTTTTCCCATCTACTGCTTCTCTCAACACACACAAACACTCCCTGCTCATGTATTTTTAAGTCACCTGTCTACTTTAGTTATGTATCTCAGTTACTTTCAAAAGCTGCCCAGGCTGTACTGTAGATGTGTCGAATCTGAACATGATGAAGTTGTGTTAGAAACAGCTGCAGCTGGAGTCTCTTAAAAATCTCAATGAAATCTGCTAACCCAGGAAATACTCCAAAAATAGTGTACGCTGTGTGATACAGTGGAGACGGACTGCACTTCTTTGCTATATTTTTGTATTGCACATGGCGACAGCATAACCTCCCTGCAACTGTTGAGAAAACAGTGTTTAAATGCTTTTCACCTCAACAAGAAGACATTTCAGGAGGAAAAGAGTCAATCACAAGTTGTTTTTTTGTTTCATTCTGATGTGACATTGTCAGTACATACAACTCCCCCTGCACTGTTTTTTTTTCTATTTTGATTTCAAAAACCCTTTGATTTATTTTTGTTCTGTTTGTTTCAAATAACTTTTGAGGTTTCCCTCCAACCACAGAGTGCCTTGACTTTCTGTCATCATTCACAAGTGAAGAACACACACAGCTCACAGCTGGCACTCTTCAATGATTTGCACTCAAACTACAGAGATCAACTAAACCACCCCTCAACACTCTACTCTGGAGTGAAAGGACTACCTGAAGAGGGAGGACAGATCTTTTTAGGAAATCTCTTTGGGAGACAGAGCGTTTCGTCATGATCTTAAATAGCAGGACAGTAGCTGATGCCAATGCTGTGTTTAGATGGATGGAGCGTGTGTGCTGTACAGTGGCTTCAGAAAGTATTCAGCACAGGTGGGAGTGAGTCATTGTTTTTCAGGTCCCAAGTTTGTCTCAAGTCTTTTTTATGCAAGTCTTAAGTCAGGTCCCAGGTCAAAAAAGGCAAATCCAGAGTCAAGTCCCAAGTCTTAAACTTTGAGTTTCAAGTCCAAAACAAGTCATAATGAGCTCTTCACCAAATGTCATGTGATTTTAAAAACAGAGTAATAATATATTAAAATAAAAAAAAAAAAAAAGCTTCCTAAAATGTGTATTTATTTACTAAACAAGTTTGTTTAAAAGTTACTTAGTTGTTAAGCCAACATTAGCATTAGCTTGCTAACTATGTTAATATTAGCCTTGACTTACAGTACCCTTGTTTGTGCCTCTTCAAATGTCAAACAAAGTTTAAAGCTTTTGTATCTCTGTCTGTAGTTTTCAATCCACACATTATATTGAGTATAGCCATTCATTTTTTGTCGACTACATAGTTATTGTATATGAACAATATTATCTTTGGTATTGGTTTTTTTTGTGTGTCAACTGACGCTCAGTAACGTAATGCTAGTTCTACATGGTTCTCTCTCGCAACTTGATTGGATGCTATTAGATTGATTCAGAATAAGTGGAGCTGGGGAATTGACGTGGTGAGAATGAAAAACGTTAATGTTAGTTGATTCAGGAGATTGACAGAAATTACTTAATTGTAGGCACACTTATTAAATAAAATACTTTGTAATCATTGGGCTTGGTGGAGCATATCAAGTATTTTTAAGTCAAGAAGCTCATGTCCAAGTGAAGTCACGAATCATTGGAGTCAAAGTCCAATTTGTGCTGTCTTTTTGATTTGTCAAGTCTTAAGTCTTCAAATTTGTGACTTAAGCCTAACTCCAGTCCAAGTCATGTGACTCAGATCCACACCTCTGGCATTCAGACCTCAGCATGCCGGCAATAGGTATGGCCAGAGGCATTATGTATTTCAGGTTGTCCGTCTGTCCGTCCATGTGTCTGTATGTCTGTAGGGTCGTCGGTCCCATTCTTGTGAATGCCATATCTCAAAAATGCCTTGAGGGAATTTCTTAAAATTTGGCACAAATGTCCTCTTGGACTTATCGATGAACTGATTGGATTTCTGTAGTCAAAGGTCAAGGTCACTGTGACCTTGTGTCCATCTCATTCTCATGAACTGAATATCTCAAAAACAACTTGAGGGATTTTTTTCAAATTTGGCACAAATGTCCACTTGGACTCAAGAATGAACTGAGTAGAATTTGGTGGTTGAAAGTCAAAGGTCAAGGTCACTGTGACATCACAAAACATGCTTTTGGCCCAAACTCAAGGCTTCATATGTTCATTTTGATAAAATTTCACACAAATGTCTGACAGGATAAAATGATTAAGTGGTGACATTTCCCTGTGACATCATAATGTTCTGCACACACACAAACACATTTTTCTGGTCATTACTCAACATCATATCTCAGGAACAGGAGGGAGACATTTGGTCAAATACTCAATTGATGTGTGTGAAGCATCCAGGTTTTCACAGACATGGATGCAAACTGTAAGTGCAACTTGACTAATTTGTGGAGGCATACAACAATAGATGGAACTCTAGTTTGGCAATTAATTGGACATGCTATAACCCACAATGACAAAGGGAAGAAATGTTCTTAGAATAAGTTGCAAATTTGCTGTTATATACTGTAAGTATTTAGTCATCTTGGTCACATGGCTTCGTAACCCAATGGCCAGTATAAATGTTGGCATTGAACATTGCTGCAAACCACAGATATGTCACATTTATACATTTCATATGTAGCAAATATGTTGAAACATGACATTTGTTAACATTTCAGGTTTCAATTTTGTCTCAACAACACTCTAGTTAATGTGTGGTTCGGTTAAGGCACAAAGACCATTTGGTGGGAGTCAGGAAAACATCTTGTTTTGGCTTAAAATACCCCACTTTGTAGCTACAAACACTGCTGAAAAAGTTTACAACCTGTTATTAAAAATATCCGCTTTGGTTGGTCTCGATCAGTGGCCTGCTGTCTGCTACTTGGCACCTGCCACCATCTTCTCCTCCAGTTAATACACACGTAATATGAACTATGTATACTTATGAAACAACAAATGTCATTTATCTGTGGTTGCAGAAATGTACAATGCCAATATTTTATTCTTGCAAAGGGGCTGGAAATTGATTAGATGAACAGCATCTCTACAGTAGAGATCTATGGATAGTATCTTAGAGTGCCATAGCAAAGGGTCTGAATATGTTATGCACATGGGAGTTTTGATTTTTAATAAATTAGCTAAACTTCTTAAAGGCACTGTTCCCACTTCATCATCAGGGTAGAAATCACTGCTGAAAAGTCAGTTTGATCCATTTGAAATTAAATCTATAAAGTAAGTGACAGGTTCTGAACATTTTTTTGGGACACTGTACAAAAATACAAATACCTGCTGCTGTCTCACACTGTCCTACTGATCAGCAGTTCAAAGTGGAAACGAGCAAAGAAATCTAGCATTGCACTGACAAAGTCAGAACAGGAGACTGCTCACAAGAAAAACTAATGTAAACAATGCAAGTTTCAAAATATTCAAAAAGAGTTTCATGAGAAAGCAAAAGCATTCACCCTGTGTTTTTGTCAGAAACACTGAATGTGAATGCAGCTGTTTGTTTACACAAAAACTCCACAGGGACCTTTTAAGGTGATCTTTGTTAAGTTGAGTGCTAGACATTTCAGGACCGGCAGACAGCCTGTAAAGTGAAACTGAAGCTGTGTCAGGTGTTAGTTGTTAGAAAGACAAACTGTCAGCCAGCAGACTGACAACAGAGAGACTGAAGTTTAGTCCTCCAGGCTGCAGCAGGTACAACCTGCCCTGTCAAAAACTACATTCTCTGCTGCTTCACTGTGTCTGCAAACTGTTTTAAAGCTTTGAAAGACATACAACTCAGCAGGCTGACACCAAAGATGGAGAGAATCTGTCTCCCTCAGAGTCTCAGCAGAGATTACAGCTCGTGCATCTTATAATTGTTCAGAGCGAGCCGCTCCTCGTACCAATTATAGCGCATTAGCAGCAGCCGCCAAAGTCATTTCATCGCCGCTCATCAGGGAGCTCAAAACAAAAAGGAAAAGAAGCCACCCTTCCTCTCACTGCCTTCAGTCGCTCGCAGCATCAAATGAACTGAGGATTTAAGATGGTGGAGATAAAATGAGATTTAAGGATTAGACAGAGAGATGTGACTGAACTTTTGGTGACTTGTTTTTAAATGACAAGAGGAAGTGAGTCACACTGCTGCTGCTGCTGCTGCTGCTGCTGTTACTGCGGCTGCTGCTGAGGATGACAGAAGCTTCTTCTGAGATGCAACACAGGAAGGATGGCTTAAAGAAAACCACTAGAGAAAGAAAGAAGAAAAATATCTAACAGAGGATACATGATTCATACTTCCAGTGCATTTTTACACACTTCTACATAACTTATCTCCATTTTACCTGCTGTAAAACAGCAGATATAACACAGAATGCAACTGTGTTAAATAAAGCTTTAAAAAGTATAACATTAAATATCATCACCAATACATTTCTACACTGTAAAAATTCAACAGTCTTGTGTAGTCATGTCCACTTATTTCCTCCTTTAAAGGCCATTACAAGAATTTCATAAAATTAGGGAACTCTCAAGAGAGAACAAAAGAAAAAAAGAGAAAAGAGAGAAAAAAGAACAGTCAAAAACGAAGCAACATAGGCCAAAAACACTGGATCCTACATTTCCAACGGCGTCTTTCCTTCCCAGTAATCATCCATGTCTTGCAGACTCCGCACATCCAGTTTGTAAAGCAGACGTTTTGTTAGAGATGCACGATAATACCAGCACAACATTGGTATTGGCCGATATTGGCTTTAAAATGAACTATCAGAATCACCCAACATGCTTTTTTATATTTTGCACAATGATTCAATCTTACATGCATTAAAAAGCATTCTGTTTCATGCCTCCATCTGCTGGTGGGCCATCACGATAAGGGTAAATATGAATAGTATTATGTTAATTTCACTACAGAAGAGACTTGATGATAGCTAAAATAAGGCAGTAAAAAAAAGTGAATATGTTGATATCAGCATCAGTTATCGGTTATCTGCCAAATAAGTGATATGATATCGGCATAACGGATATTGGCAAAGCTCCAATATTGTGCATCCCTACTTTTTGTACCCATACTATTTGTAGTCGTCAAGTTCAAGCTCAGTGCAACAGGAACATTTTTGGAAATTGTTCTCAACAGGAAAAGTTTGTCTCTTTAACCCTACATACACTGCAAGTTGCTGGTCGGACCATTAGAAGTAACTTGGGGTTGAAGTACAGTATGTGGATGACCCGATTTTTCAGATTTTACAATTTACTTGAGGCGATGACATACACTTCTGGTTCAACTGGGGATTGAACACAGGTCTTTCTGTATGCGAAGCTCCCATGGTAACCTCTGTACTATGGAACCTTTGTGTTGCAAAGTGTTGTTTTTTTGAAAAGGGTTATATAAATAAAGCTTGTTTGATAGATTGATTGATGTCAAGTGTCATCACCACAACACTGTGTATGATGTACATATCTAAAAAACAACACTTACAGTTTTGTGTATATTTCTGTTAAACCTGCTTTGATATTTTGGGTCAGGGTTTATTTTTGTAAAAATTTCTACAGTTTCACTATTTATTTCCTTCAGATAACAGAGTTCTGGTTCCACTGGGGTTTGAACCCTGACCTTGTGACCTCCTCAAGTAGAGTAGACGTGATAACAACTTCACGATTGAGCATCTGTGATATGCATTGCTAATTAACTTTGAGTGTTGATAGTTAATCTGGTACATTAAATAGCCTAGCAGTTAAAAACACTGTGTTCCAATCCACAGGTGCTTTATGACACATTTTGTTAGTAGGCGTATTACTGAGGATATGTTAGTGAGACAAGATTTAAGTTTGGGTTTTCTTAGTTCATTGACCAGAAAAAGTTTCGATGACTCCACAACTGATTTTAGCCATGTGGCAATATGACATGTCAGACATGATGACCATTATTGCTAGTCTTACGTAGTGAGCTTGGGTTAAAATTGTGGGGGACATGTATATTTTGGCTGAGTTGATGTTAAAGTGTTTTGGCCACAACTATGTTTTGATCAGGAATTCTTTAACCTTTGGTTTCTGAACCCAGGACCTTCTCCATATAAAGCAAACATACTGACCGCCGCTTCGTCAATGGATCTCAGCGTGACACATCAACATACAGAGGCACCCTTCATGTTAGTTGGTGCTTCTCGAAATCAAGGAGAGATCCTTAAATGGCTGAATTTCAAAGAGGCCATGTCATCAGATCCCGCTGAAGGACTGTTCCATTGACAAGGAATCTTTGAATTCTACTGAGGACTATGTCCTCGCTTCAGAGAATTTTCAAGGATGCATGTGCGCATCCTCAGTGGGCACGCAGTACCCACAGTTCTTTGCGCATGATTTGCCGTAATCGAAGGCAGGGTCTTTTCAATGATGCACACCTGGGCACTCACTAGCCTGTTCCAATGTGTGTCCACCAAATACTAGAAAGGAGTCTTGCCTAGCCTCTGTAGGACCTGACTTGGAAAGATTGGTTCTACCAAGTAAGCATCCTTGACTATGACAATCACCAGGTGTGGCAGTTTGTGACGTAGCCGGCAACTACCATGCGAAGAAAGTCTGCATGGGGAGGGTGGGGGGTGGATTGGTCAAACAAACGACTTTTATCCAGAAGCCTGCTCTTCGTTCCATGCATCAAAAGTCAGAGGAGTTACTTTAATAGCAACACAGTGTGCTACTATGTGTAGCATGCTACACTAGTGACAAATGTCATGTCATGTTACATTTTGTTGGAATTACATCCATACTTATTTTAAGCCAACCCATGATGGTTTTTTTTCTAAACCTATCCATGTGCTTTTGTTGCCTAAACCTAAGGAAGTAAACCTAAAAATAAAGTATTTTACCTATGTTGTAACTTTATTTTGAAAAAGACTGTATGCATGTAACCAGCAGAAACTGTACATTTCCTATGAAAACAGACATGTATTTTGAAAAGATACATGCATGTAATGGGCATAAATTGACATGCCATCTATAAACATCTCAGACTGATCCGGGTGGGTACCTCATGTGTCAGAGTTTGACATATAGGTCCGCTGTGGAGCTGCGGACTCTGAGGAGTTCAGATGACCCCAACACAGTGGAACCTCTGTGATGGGTTCTGCTTTAATCATGTAACAAGTGTTGATAATTAATATGGGTATAATGGGGTAGTGAACATGGTCTAGCAGTTACAAGTTTCTTGTTTGTTTGTTGAACGTACTACTAAAATCAGTGGTGGATCATGGTCCAAAAGTGGGTCCATTCTGAATGATCCGCAAATGACATGCCACTGTATCAAGTTTGTAAAAAACATACTTTATTTTGAGGTAAAGTGAGTTTCCAGCACAGAGCCTTTATTTTGAAGGGCTGTTTCCTGCTGCAGAGTGAGTGACTAATGGACAGCTACTTGACAGAGACAGCAAATTAGACCAATGACATGGCCAAATGCAAGTATGATGCCAAATACATTAAACTTTGTGGACCTTGAACTAATGACGATGAAGAAATCTGGAAATCTGGACCCCATGGCAGGACCAGTTGGGAAGAGCTGAGGGAAAGGACTGGCTTCATGTCTACCTTGACAGCAAGCAGCCTTTAGCTTAGCTTAGCACAAAGACAAGATACAGGGGGAGAAAGCTAGCTTGGCTCTGTTTAAAGGCATGTAACCCCCTGTAAAAATAAGTCAATTTAGACTTTCTTTTTTTGTACCATGTAAATTAGTGAGCTTTAGAGGTGCTGGTAGACAGATTTTGGTGCCTTTGGACAGTGAGCCTAGTTGTATACCTAATTCCTGTCTTCATGCTAAGCTAAGCTAGCTGTCTTCTGGAAGTAGCTTCATATGAAGTTCAGCAGGGAAATGAGAGTGGTATTAATATTCTCATCTAACTTTCAGTAAGAAAGTAAATTAGCTCATTTCCCAAAATGTCGAAATATTCCTAAGTTTCTATTCAAAAACTATACCAATAAATCCTCTGATCACACTGCAGCTGGAGTCCATGAGCGATTTGAAAGATACAAGGTTTTCATGTGACAGCAGTGCAGGGTATACACTCAGAGTACAAACAAACACACACCCCTGTAACACACACAGACACACAGCTCCTGCTAGTTGTTTCCTGTCTAACCGCAGTAACGTTCTCTGGCACCTCAGACAGCGTCACATAAAAGAGCAGCATCTTATCACCAGCAGCCAAACACAACTGACACACTGCTGCTGCAACTGAAGCAGCTCCACACGCTGTGTTCTTCAGGTACGCAAGCTGGGGAAGTACCGCCAAGCAAGCAAAAAGCTATCACATACTGTTATAAAGGTGTCTGTGGTCACTAAAAGTCCCCACTCTGCTTTTATCTGTTGGATCTGCAGGCCAAAAATGTATCATTCCACTCTATTCACCTGTCCTGCTAACAAAATCTATATTTACACAGTGTGTTAAAAACAGAAGTCAAAAGTTTTATAACATGAAAAAAATCAACTGTAGTTTTTGGTAAAGGTCACTAAAACAAGAGCAGATTTGTTGGGGACTATTTTCAGAGGTGGATTAATCTACATTTGGTGTACTAGTGAATATTTGGGGCAGCAGGATGGTGTATGTGGGGTTGAGTCAAAATAAACTACTGTGTGAGTTTATGGTAATAAGGAACATGTCACCCAGTACAACAGTGTGGCTCACTGATGTGTTTCTGATATTTTATGGACAACAATGGCACAGAAGAAGAATAAGATATATCAGGCTTTGATACACACATAATACCTGTTAGTAGATAATTCATGGTTGGTTTGAGTCTCAACATGAGATTTGACAACAAAAAGCATAAATGTAAAAACAACCCACTGGCCCTTCAGCATCACACACACACACACACACACACACACACACACACACACACACACACACACACACACACACACAGATCACACCATCCCCTCCCATGCTTATTAAATATATTAAATAGGTAGTTTGAGCCTCTTGGTGATCCAGTTGGACTCCATACTGAGAGAGAAACATGCTGCTCAGCCTTCTGTGCCCCTTGCCCAAACCAACCACACACACACACACACACACACACACACAGACACCATCGCCTTCCCGCCCTCAGGGCCCCCATATGGACCCGATGGATGAGCCTTTTCAAAGCTGCTGCTCAGACATGAGCAGAGAGCTCTGCACTTGGCAGACAAAAGTGTATAGTGTAGCAGTAGGCTACAATACATATATATATAGAGTTCAGTGCAGCATGTACGGCTCATATGAGTGTTGAGACACAGGTCTGGTTAAAGTCAGAGTGTGAGTTTCAGTTTTCAAGTCTTTAATTATGTTGTTAATCATAATGGATCAATATAGATGGACGACATGACTGCCCCCCACAAAAAATGTGAAGCCACAGCATCTTGCTTGATCGCCCCCTAGTGGCTGGCTGCAGCACAGGCTATAAATCCCCCTTCCTTAATGTTAGCCGATGGTACACGTCAAAAATATACTTTTGTTAAAGATAGTTTCTGTCATTTCAAGTGGTATTTAATCACACTGATGTGTGACACAAATACTTGTTTTTGTAATCTGTTTGCTTTTAATTGGACTAGACCTTTCACAGGGGTTCCATAGTGTAGTGGTCATCACATCAGCTTTACATGAAGAAATTTCCAATTTCCAATCAAACCAGAACTCTGTCATAATGACACACAGTCACCACATAAAGTTTTCTATAAAAGTCAAAGGAAAACCCCACTCAAAGTATCAGCTGTAACTGAAATGCTATCATCAATCTAATGCGTGCTTTTGGTAGAAAATGTTGTAATCAAATATAACATTATTTGTACAACAGCTGGGCCGAACCAGGAATGCAAGGGTTGTGCGAGTGTTGTCAAAACAAGATTTTTTTGCCTCAGGATAAGTTCACATGAGGGCTGTCAAACTTTTTTTTTTTAATTGGAATTAATCACTGATTTTCAGTAGTTAATTGTAATAAATACAATTTCAAAGCACAATTAAAATAAAATTAAAAAAAAAAAAGAAGCATTTTAAAACAGTTTTGAAGTCTGTATTGACAAGGTAAAGCACTTCTTAGTGTCTGGATTGGAAATAAAATGAATGCGAAGAAATTTACTTCGCACTTGTCAGGAGTTCCAGTTAAGTTGTTTTCTCTGATTCATACAGGTCGTGTATGTGTAAAACTATTGTTCCCTGCAACAGTAAAGCATATGACCGGTCATAACATGCCAACCTGAGGACATCCCTTAGAACCGAGTCTTCCACTATGTTGACTGTTGCAGATGCAGTTGCTCTCTGACATCAGTGTGATTCGATGCACCTGTATGCATAGCTGGTAGGTGGTGGCTCATTCTCGAAGTGCCTCAGTGATACTTTAATTCCATTTCAGCCATGTGCACAGTACTTTTGACTTGTCAACTGAGCTGTCTACAAATCATCTACATTTTGTCCATACAACAGCTGTAACTTACTAACACTGAAACACATCCAGATATTCATGTGTCAGCTGTATGTGTCAAATGTCAATTTTCTTGTGCAGCTCTGGAAGAAGCATTTTTACATTTACTGCTAGACTGTTTACAGAGTGATCAGTGAAACTATGAAGTCAACGATTATTGATAGACAGTTCATCGTTACCAAGGTTCCATAGTGTAGTGGTCATCACGTCTGCTTTACACGCAGAAGGTCCTGGGTTCAATCCCCAGTGGAACCAGGTCTGTCTTATTTCCACCTACTTAATGTCACTTGTTAAAATAACAAACATAGGATCAATTAAAGAAATTCTACCTGTTAGCAGTCACAAACTAGCTCAATGACATGACCCAACACAAGTATCATGCTGAATGTAATGTGGGACTTCGATCTAATGACCAAACAGTAACCTGGACCAGTTGGGAGATACTGCTTTAGATAAGAAAACTGCTCACCACAGAGCCTCTATAGTGTAGCACTTTTTATGCTTGTATGATGAAGGCTCCTTGAGATATCAATCTAAATAAATGACATATCTGTCTAAATCCTGCCGAGCTCTGCTGGCGCAGGTTTTATTGAAGATGACCCACCATCACTTTGAGAAAATTGTGCATGAAGATTTGTAGGTACTTTATAACTGCTGAGGAAACACACGTGCATCCTTGAAATTTCTCTGATCAAAGGACACAGGGTGTTTCTCAAAGTCAAGGAAGGATCCTAAAATCTAAATTTCAAGGACTGTTCCAATGTCAAGGATCCCTCCGACTGAGTCCTTCTTTTAGAGAAATTCCAAGGATGCATATGTGTATCCTTAGCAAGTATAAAATCCCCACAATGCTTTGCACACGATATGCTGGAAGTGAAGGTGGGGCATCTTCAGTGAAACCTGCACCAGCGGAGCTCAACAGGATTTAGATAAATATGTAAAACAAAAAAAGCCTTAGTTTAGAATGCTAAGACACCTTACAAGGCAGATGTCAACTGCATTTCAGGTTTGTACCATCTTTAAAGGAAAAAACCTTATCTCTAATGTTAACAAAATGACACATTTTGTTTCTATTTGACTGTTACAGAAATTGATAGTCTTACATTAAAAACTGATGCAAAAAGTTACACCGGTGGTCTTCTTTAGATTAGAAATAACTAATAAAAGGGTAGGTGTAATAAGCTAAGGCTTCAACCTACACCTTTTTCGGTCCTGTTTTTATTTGTTTGTTTTTTAACAATGCAAAAAATGTGTTATGTTGTTTTATAAGTTGAAAAAATAAACTACTTAGTTTAACTATGTCGGGTTCTTGATCACGAGAGGTGGTTTGGTGCTGCATCCGCAATGGTGCAGATGCTGCGCAGGACTCTTGTGGTAGGGAGGGATCTAAGCAAGAAGGCAAAGCTTTTGATCTACTGGTCCATCTACGTCCCAACCCTCACCTACAGTCATGAGCTTTGGGTAGTGACTGAAAGAATGAGAACATGGATATATGCGGCTGAAGTACATTTCCTCCTCGGGGTGGTGAGGACGTCACACATCCGCAGGGAGCTTAAAGTAGAGCCACTGCTCCTTTGCGTCAAAAGGGGCCAGTTGAGGTGGTTCAGACATCTGATAAGGAGCAGACTCAGAACACGCTGGAGGGATTATATATCTCATCTGGCCTGGGAACGCCTAAGGGTCCCCCAGAGGAGCTGGACCTGCCCCAGCAACTTGTCCCTGGATAAGTTGGTGAAATTGGATGGATGGCTCAGAAACTAAGACAAGGGTTCCATAGTGTAGTGGTCATCATGTCTGCTTTACGCGCAGAAGGTCCTGGGTTCAATCCCCAGTGGAACAAAGACATTGTCCTCTTGTCACATGGCAAAACAAAAAACCCAGCAAAAGCAGAGACACTTGTTCTCCCAGACAGTCCTTCTCTAGCTTTTTTTTTTTTTTTTTTTTACAGGTCACTGGTGATATCTTTAACACCAAGGTCAGGTGGCTAATGTGTCATGTGCACCGTCAACACAGATTTCATGATACTGTAACATGATTGGCTGTAGCAATATGGTATATACTGCATGCCTGTGTACACACACCTCCACAGCTTTGGTCTCAGGAAGAACTCCAGAATATGTATGGTAGTGGCTGATATGAAAACAAAGCTGCTTTATATACGTCCTGATAAGTGAAATGTTGGAGATACTGGGTTTTCATGCAATAGTGACAAGATCTGTGTGTGTGTGTGTGTGTGTGTGTGTGTGTGTGTGTGTGTGTGTGTGTGTGTATGTGTGTGTGTGTGTATGTGTGTGTGTGTGTGCAGAGGCCTCGGGGGTAAACACAGCTCTGTGACAGTGCAGTGTGTGTGTGTGTGTGTGTTATCTCTGCACTAACTGCTGTTCTGTTCTGCAGACAGACAAGATGCTGAAGGACTGAAGATACTTCAACTGTGAACGTATCTGTGTGTGATTCAATCTGTCTTTTTTTGTCTTTTTCAGACAGCATGTGCATTGAATATTTCGTATTTTTCAAATTACTTGTGGTAAGGCAGTTGTACGTATATATGAGGCAGTTATACAGTTTGAATATGGATACAGTTATGAGACATCTCAGGTCATCAGTTGGTTTGTTCAAGAGATTTTATTCTACAAACTAAGTTTTTAAAGACATAGATTTGTCTCTGCATGGCTCATGAACATGCAAAGTGAACAATTACCTACTCACAGAATGACTTTACTAGCTGTGAGTCCAAAGACATAATTTAATGTTGTGGATAAAAACCTGAGGAGTTGTTCGACTGGTGACTTTGCTGCTAATTCAAAGTGCAGAGGGAGTAACAGTGGAGCAGCTCTCATTAATCCTCACTGTCACATGTGATATCAAGTATTCAATCAGCTGAATGTGCACATCACCTGCCTGCAGAAGGTCATGTCCTCGTAAGACAGGCTTCGTTGTTCCTGAGTCTTATCTTTCAAATCAAAATATTATCTGACATCACAGAGCATCACATGGACAAGGTGAGAGTGTCACATGCTGGTTGTTGTGTTTGTTCTGTTTCTCTCAGTGAACTGCTGATCAGAAATAACACTAAACAACACTTTCACCTTCAAGAAGACAGAGTTCAGCCCAGGTTTTTTTTTCTGTATATAACAAGTCTCTGTATCCAAAACTGTAAAAGTCAGAATGTGAGGTGTGCAGCTGTTGGCATATTTTGAAAAAAGTCTACTATGCATGTTTCTTTCTGATCAAGTAACTGGTTAAAAAACTGTGGAATTACTATGATCCATTCAGCCCATACACCCTTACCAAAACTTCAGCTTCCTGGCTGATTTAGCAATCATCTGCACCTCCTTATTTCATTCCCTTCATTCAGAGGCATTAATACAGCACGTACAGCATGTTAGTAGTGTGAATTAGAGGTTAAGAAAACCTTAGTAACAAAATGGCCTCTTAACTTTTCTTCCAGCTGCTTCACTATTAGCACAGTACACTTGTTCCGCCCCAATGCTTTGCAATGCAGTGCTTCAAATTTTTGATTTTTGCCATGGTACTCAAGCTCCAAACCGGTATGCATTTGTCCTTTGTTCTGTTTATTCACCAGTAACCTGGTGGAGGAAACTAAGAGCAGGTGGCAAGTGTCAGACACAGATGAGGCCCCCACTTCAAGCAATTACGATGGGCTGTCTGATGAGGAAAAGGAACAGGTGAGACGAATTGCAGACGCTCATCCATGGCTGTTAACTGCAATGAAGCACTGTCTTGGTATGTAGTGATCTGGCCTGACCCACAGTGTTTAAGATACTAATAACATTGTGTGCAATAGTCCACCTTCCACCTTCTCTTCCCCCTCTCTTTCACCCTCTTGCAAATACACATGCAGCGCCACTAAGTCCTACCAAAATTGGGCAGGGTATGGATGGTTGATGAACGTCACGTTGAAGCTTTGAATGTTCACAGGAAGCTTCAAAGCCCCCAAAATGGTAGTCGGGACAGACTTAGTCGGAGCAATAGAATTCATCACAACTGAGGAAAATCTAAGTTGTTATTTCTGAAAGGCGACTTACAAAAACCTGTGGGCTGCAAACTGTGTGGCCATTTGAATCTGTTCATAATCCTTCCTGCAAAGCTTTGATCTGTTGTTTCTCTAACAGAATAATCAGTGGTCAATGAAATCAATACCAGATCTGTTTGAATCACTGACTCAGAGGTCTTTTGTTTGATGACACCAAATTTGAGCTTTCTGGACATCATACAAAATAATTTCTTCTTTCTTCCAAACAGTGACTTGAAATAGTGAGAAAACTGGGGGTGTGTCATATCATGTCATACATAATATCTTATGCATTTTTCTGTGATAAAAATGTGTCATATCATGATATCAACAATATTGTGACATGTTGACGTATTTACCTCATGACTTCATACAGCAGCAATGACACGTTCTCACTCCCAACTTGTCAAATACGTCAGCTTGGTCAGCAGCCCTTAACTTCAAACTATGACACTCTGAGTAACCCTTTAGCATCAGTGTTGGACGTGTCAGTGCCCGATCGTTACATGCACAGTGTCTTTTCAAAATAAACTTCCGTGCTGACATGAAACATTGGTTTCTTGACCCACACTACTTTAGATTTAGGCAACAAAGCTACTTGGTTAGCTTTAGAGAAAAGATCATAATTTGGGTTATAATAAGTTAATTTCTTACATAACTTTATTTTGTAAGTAAGTTAACAAGAATGCCATGTGACATTAACCGAGTGAAGTTTAAAAAGAAAAAATCGTACTGTTGTTAACTTTTATCTTACATGGGACATGACTGAAAGTCCTGTCTTTGTTTAACTCATCCACCACCCCTCCTTCCCTACCACCCCATGTGGACATCTTGCATCTTGCTTTCTACACCATTGCGGTGGATAGGTTTATATAGGAGTTACTTAACAGCCATTAAAGGGGGCCTTGTGCATTAGAATCAGACACTGACAGCCGCTGAACAAACTGCCATATTTGATGCCCTGGGAATGAGAGCAAGCTGGTAGCAACAAACATGGCTAAAGGTCAAAGTGCTCTTTGCAAAAATATAATAACATGGAAAGTGTGATAGAGGTGTGAATATAAAGATAAATTATAATAAAGAATTTCCAAGGATTTTATCACAATGTCAATAATTACTGCAAAACTGCCCTGAAATATTGTGATTTTATTTTAAGGCAATGGCATCTAACCCGAGTGAATACTTATGTAATCAATGATTTAATATTTGTAACTAATCAAAATTTGTAGTGATTTGATTTTACTTTGATATTATTATAACTAACCAGTGTTTGTTTCCATTAATTGGCATCAAACAATATAAATTACATCCACTGTGTTTCAAGTTTCCAGCAAATTAAACAGTTGATTCAGTGTCACATTGTTTATTTATTTATCTACCTGAAATTTCCAGGTGTTCTAATTACATTTGTTCTAAAACTCATTTTCTGTGTTTCCTCGTGTGCCAGTGAACACATGCTAAATGTGTGTGTGTGTGTGTGTGTGTGTGTGTGTTACATCAGAGAGTCATTATGTAACACTGACATCTGCTGGGAACAGAGTGGGTGTTGGTGATGACGAGCTGCAGCTTCCCTGCTGCTGCTGCTGCTGCCATGCGTGTGTTTATCTGTTTGTTAACTCATGCTTGTTTGTTTGTTTACTTCAGCTAATCACTTGCATACTCAGCCCATAGCCCATAGTACCCACCATTTGTGTAAGCACTTATGAGACTTATAGTGTTTTACAAAATGAATGAGACAATACAGAAATTTCTTTCAAATTCAACGAGTAAACACAACATCAGGAGGGCTGAAATGATTCTTCGACTGACTGAAGTCAGCTGAGTTAATTACAATATGAATTAATGAATTAATTGCTGGCTCCACAATGTGAAATATTGAGTTCATCTCATGGGAAGGTTGTTTCTCATGTCTACTGTGGTGATATGTTAATTTATCATATATAAAACTTCATCTTAGATGTAAAAGTGATCTTTTCAAGTGTGATAAACATGTGAAATGTGTTTTTTGTAAGTCATGAATTCACATGAGCATTAAGCATGTCATATTCTGCTGCTTCTCTCAGTTTGATATCTTTGTAGATTGAATTTCTTTGGCCTGTTGAACTGTTTTACTGTTTTACTTTTGACTAATAATAGGCTATTATTGTTATTATTATCATTATTATCAAATAATAGTTCAATTAATTAAAAGATTAAAAATGATCACTGATATCAAAATGACAATTACTGTATAATTACTAGCAGCCCCTGAAGACCAGGCAGCAATTTATTCTGGGATATTTAGGAAATAGTCATCACTCAAAACACATATTTGACCAAACAAACTGCTTGATTGACAGAGTGTGTAGTAGGGGTGTGACAATAACATGTATTCATATTTAACTCTTGGTTACAAGGCTTTCGGCTCAGTACACATTACAAACTGAACAATACATTAAACTATCCTATTAGATTTGTAAAATAAAATATGCAGCTTAAACATGGGTGGGGATCACCGAAGTCCCCATGATAGGATATTATCATGAGTCTTCAGTCACGATACAATACTATTGCAGTTTAAATATGTTGAGATATGCTGAGTATTAAACAAAATATATTGCAATATATGCAATTTATTACCTTTTTTCAATTGCAAATCATGGCCCCAAACGGAAACTTTGTCAACATCTAACAAGATAAAATTTTAAGTCTGTTCATTCACTTCAGTCATTCTTATGGTAGCAAAATGTATCTAAAAAATAGATACAAGGCACCTGCGTAAATGTACAATATTGCCACACAAAAATATTGCAATTCTATGCTGTATCGATTTTTTCTCCCACCCCTAGCTTAAACTGTGTTTAATATAATGTTCTCAGTGGCACTGCGCTCAACAAGGCAGCCCACACAATGGAACATGCTGTCTGCATCCTCCCACCCCCAAACCAAAACATGCAACTCCAGTGAGACACACTGGGAGGCAGCTACGCTAAGCTAGCTTGTTGCAAGATCATTAGTAACACCATTACAAGACCAGAAATAGAAGATCCTCTGATAACCTACAGGTCTGGCTTTTGCAGCCACTTCGGTTTCACTGTGAATTATAAGGGCAATGACAAGAGAGAGTGGTGAATAAAAACACTGCAAGACAAAGCACAAGCAGCTGCATAGCAAACGCAGTCACACACTCACAACCTCCCAACTATGGAATGAGAGCCACTGCGTGGCTATAGCTTTGCACTCAGCAGCTAACGCTAGCAGAAAGCACACACCCACAGCAGTAAGCAGTAATTGCCCGCCGGCAGGCCAAGTAGCCAACTTGGTCATAAAGACTGAAAGGTACTTTAGTGACAGCTGTTTAGCTTTTGTTTATATGATTGTGGCATTTAAGAGATGTTTATTCATGTATTTATTAGACTGGAAGAGCTCAGAGAGCTTTAGGGACATAGCAAAATCACAGCTGACACCGAAGGTGAAAGAAACAACACTGATACTGTGCACTTTAATGTAAGGAGTAATGTAGTGTTTCTAATGTAGGGCAGGGGTTATGATAAGGATGGCTCCAGTGTGTCATCGAGCATGCTTTTAAGCCTACCCAAAAAATCCTGGACACAGAAATGATGGAAAACAGTTTCATATTTTTGCTAAGTTGAAAATGTACCAAACCGTGACACCACTGTATTATAACTGAACCATGAATTTTGTGAACAGTTAAACCTATAGCATATAATATAAATATCATTTAATTCCACAAAAACCTGATATTTAAAGCTGCATTAAAAGCCTTTTGAACACTTATTGTGGCTAGCATGTTAGCAAACAGCTTCCTTCTTCAACATCCAGAATATATAGAGTAACATAATCATCCATAGGATAATTCACTCTGGTTTGGTCCCCTCCAATTTAGGAGCAACCTTTTTCACATTTGTCCTTTGGTTCATTACTCTTTTAAAAATACTGATTAGTGTAGCTTAAACAGTTTTCGATGACATCCCACATGCTCATACTGTTTGTGCAGTTCCTGCTTCGGTTTTCTTCCATCTTTCAGCCTTCAAACTCTTCAGGCTTTAAACATCAACATCCCTCTGTGTAATAAACAGGGGAAATGAATTTAACTGGTATTGAATGGAGCCTCTCTGGCATCCATCTTGTCAATTTTCAGGGGGGCCGTCAGGCTGAGTTTAAGAGCTCTAAACTGGTAGACGATAAAGTTAATCCTTTTATCCGTATCCTTGCCGCGGGGCGACCAAAATAAACGCTGAAATGGGAGTTGGGAGGAATCTGGTGAAAGAGGAAAGTCTAAGAGCTGTGACTGTGAGACGAAGGAACAGGGAAACACAGCACAGAAGGAGAGAAACGAGTGGGAATTAAAAAGATGTGAACCATGTTTTTATTTGACTGGGAGGTGGAAAAGTGAGTAAATGTGACTTCTGCCTAATAAATTTCATACAGCTGGCTTCTCCCTGACTTCCTCATGTCTTGTTAATGTGTTATATGCATAAAAGAGCAGCAACAACACTAGTGAGGTTGGGGTTAAATTCACACTGGAAAGCCTCCAGTCTAAAAATGAACACTGGATAAAAGCTTTTACCAAAGGGAATAGCCACGTGTTTCTATATGAGACTCAATGTTGCACTCAAAATAAAACACTCCAACAAAGGGTTTGATCAACCCTTGAATGACACGCTAGCTTCTTTCCATCACTACCGCCAGACAACAATGTCAAAATTCTGCAAAACCCACAGATTATGTTCATTGTCGAAGTTTTTTAAATTCTCACTTCCTTGAATATCTTGGCAGTTCAAGTCTGGTTGAGGTTAGGTCGTGGTTATAGCAAATAAAACGTAGGTACTTCATGGTTATTATTAGGCAGTATTATTAGGGTACAGAAAGGATCTTAGTTACACTTAATAAAAAAACACAAACACTAATTGCAAGTTTGTGATGAGAGGAAAACTTTGGTCTCCTGCATGAAAGTCAGAGCCATCCACCACCCTGATCTCAATATACCTACCCTTACAGCTCTTTATCAAAAAACTACTTCCTGAAATGGCACTGAGGTGGAATCTGGATTTAAACTGCAATGTGCAGAATTGTCAATATGGTAGCAATTCCAGGGAAACTGGGCTGTTCTGTCAGCACTTACACCTCATCTGAAGGGTGGACACATTCTTGTCAGTTGGTTGATCACCTGGCCATAGAACAGAGCCATACTGCCATAGATAATACTGCAAATGGAAATAAACGTTTTCTTTGACTAAAGTGGTCCTGACTGAATTGCCTTCATAAGCATGGACTCTACTCACAACCCTCGGCTTTACGTTAGCTTGATGGTAGCATGGCGGATGTTAAATTCAGACCCTGGATATGGAACACCTGTGGAGGTAAAAATGTCGGCACAAGGTAGAAAACTTGCTCTGGTCCTTGCTCTGAATAAACGGATGACTGAAGCATGTAGGGAGAGAAGACGGACCCACTGGTCCATGTGAGCAGCAGTTGTTGTTGATGTTCAGCGCTTGTTAATGGAGAATGTGATTGTTTGTTATTTTGGTATTGGTCCTGCCCCTCTTCCACTGTGATAGTATGACTGAGTAAATAGTGACAGTGACAAGCGCAGTGTTTTAATCAGTGCACGGGGGCCAATTTAGTAAATCTAGAGATAACATGCAATTTTTTTCCCTTGTCAACTAGGGGTGGGAATCACCACAGGACCCACAATACGTTATCGTCATGATACTTAGGTAACATAGGCTATCATATTATCATATTATTGATATATTGCTATATGCTAAGTATTGTGATACAATATACTAGAATACATTGCAATTTATTACCTTTTTTCCCAACTGCAAATTATTTCCCCATAGAAAAACTTTGTCAACATCAGTTTTACCCCATAAAATAAAGTTTTCAGTCTGAACTCGCGCAGCTAGACGGGAGTGCCGCAAAGCTGAGCGTAAGTGGAAGAAGGACAAGCTGCAAGTTTCCTTCCAAATCCTAAAGGACTGTTGGCGCTGCTACCAGAGCACTGTGAAAGAGACCAAAAGAGAATACCTGTCAAACATCATTGAGTCCAATCATCACAACCCGAGTGTGTTATTTAAAACCATTGACACTGTTCTTAATGCCCCACAGCCTGTCAGCTTGGAGGCAACTCCTGAAATGTGCAATAGCTTCCTGAACTTTTTTATTAATAAGGTTGCTACTGCAAGGGCTCTCATCTCAGCTCCTGCATCTGACCCCTATGACCCTGTTCCTTGTTCTGTTGCTCTTAATAAGTTTGAGCCTGTGTCTCTGTCGTTTTTAGAAGATCTGGTTGGCCATATTAAGCCATCAGGTTCTCCCTGTGACGTTGTCTCTCCTCATTTCTTTAATGAGGTTTTCCCTAGTATAGGGCAGTCGGTTTTAGCTATCATTAACAGCAGTCTGTCTTCTGGTGTTGTTCCCCTAAGGTTTAAACATGCAGTGGTGCAGCCCCTACTTAAGAAACTGGTCTTGATCACAGCGTGCTGGCCAATTTTAGGCCCAGATCCAAGCTGCCTTTTATCTCTAAAATCTTGGAGAAAGTTGATCATGCTCAGTTAAAGTCTTTTCTGGATAAGCATTTTGTTCTGGAGGTCTTTCAATCCGGCTTTAAAACTCTGCATAGCACTGAGTCAGCTTTATTAAGAGTTTTTAACGATATCCTCCTGGCTATTGACTCTGGTGACCATGTAATTCTTGTTCTGTTGGACCTAACTGCAGCTTTTGACACTGTGGACCACAACACCCTAGTGGCTTGGTTACGTCACCTAGTGGGCATCTGTGGTACTGCACTGGAATGGTTCGAATCTTATCTGGCCAACAGAAGTATGAGTGTAAGCCTTGGAAATTCGGAGTCCAGCTCTGTTGTATGGGGTTCCACAGGGGTCGATTTTAGGGCCCCCGCTTTTCTCTTTGTATTTACTGCTTCTGGGCTCCATCCTGAGAAAGCATGGCATCTCTTTCCATTGTTATGCTGACAACAGTCAGATATATGTGCCACTGAATAAGAAAAATGCTTTCTCCCTCACACCACTTCTGTCATGTCTTGAAGACGTCAAAGACTGGATGGCCTTGAACTTTTTACATTTCAATGAGAAAAAAACAGAAGTGATGGTGTTTGGCCCCAGTTGCCCTTGTGAACCCCCTCCTGTTGACTTGAGCCCTTTGGCAGACTATGTAAAGCCAACAGTCTCAAACTTGGGTTTCAAGATGGACAGTGATTTTATATTGGATCGACAAATTAGTGCTGTAGTGAAGTCCAGCTTTTTCTAGATTAGGCAAAGGTGAAGCCTTTCCTCGCACAACAGCACTTTGAAACAGTAATCCATGCCTTTATCACATCTCGACTGGATTACTGTAATGCACTTTATTTTGGAGTCAGCCAGTCCTCCCTCGCACGTCTCCAGTTAGTGCAAAACGCAGCCACTCGCCTCTTAACTAGAGTACGTAAGATGGAGCACATAACTCCCATCCTGGCCCCCCTCCACTGGCTGCCTGTGCACTTTAGAGTCCACTTTAAGATTCTTTTATTTGTTTTTAAATCTTTAAATGGTCTCTTACCTCTCTGAGCTCCTTCACCCCTACGCTCCTACTCAGTGCCTCAGGTCAGCTGATCTGCTGCTCCTGGAGGTACTGAGGTCAAAACGGAAGCTCAGAGGGGACAGAGCTTTCTCTGTTGCAGCTCCTAAATTATGGAACGAGCTACCGTTGCACGTTAGACAAGCCTCCTCACTGTCCATTTTTTAAAACTCGTCTTAAAACCCATTTTTATTCCTTGGCTTTCAACCCTGCATGAGGGTCTGCTCTTGTTTTAGTGTTTTATGGTTTGCTTTTATTTATTGTTTTATTGTTTTTGATTGTTTTATGTCTCTGTTGTTTTGGCTATTTATGTACAGCACTTTGTCTCAGCTGTGGTTGTTTTTAAAGTGCTATATAAATAAAGTTGAGTTGAGTTGTTTTTTACGGCAGATTTAACACCCTCTGTGAGGCCAGATTAAGTGTGTGAGCGAAACACTGAATATGCAGGTATCCCGCTTACTGAATGGCAACAACCATGTTAGAGGCGTTGTCTGTTACAAACGCAATCCCCCATTCTTGTACTGCATTTTGCAGGAGGTCTGCAATGCTTGTTCCAGTGTGACTTTCATGTACTGCTCTAGTTTGGAGAATGTGAGACAGCAGTCGTCACTTCTCTGTGAGATAATGTGCCATTATAGTCACATATGAATCCACTGACCTTGAAGTCCAGGTGTCACAAGTTAACGCCACCCTTCCTGCTGTACTCAAAGATTCCTCACCTTTATGCTTAACTTCTCTGTAGAGCTTGGGTACGGCTGTGTTGGTGAAAAAACCTCGGGACAGAGTAACATACCTAGGTTCCAGTGTTTTTAGCATGTAACAAAAGCCTTTGTTTTCAACAACGCTGTATGGACACAGATCTTTGCACATGAAGTAGGTGATGGACTGTGTTATCTTCTTAGCTCTCACAGAGCTGGATGGTAGTTTCGTCAAGCTAAGTGTGTCATTGATTTTGTGTGGTTAATTTTTTTGGTGGAGCCGGTTTAGCATTAGCTTGGCTGTCAGCGGCTAATGCTAGTTCCTTGAATGGTGACGTGTGATGTGAGCTCTCATGTTCGTAGTATTGCCAGAGTATTTTATTATCATATGACACTGCTTGCAAATTGCATGTGTCATCTCTGAGTCCTCATTTCCTTCCATTTTAAAAAATTAAAAACAAGTCCAGAAGTTTGATTTAAGCACAGACACGCACTTCTGATTTCTCTCTGTGGTGCCTCCATCTTTGTTTCGAGACCTATGCTGACCTCATAAGGAAAAAAACATCAGCACCATCTAACGGACTGAAAAAGCAATTGATTTTATTATTCTAGTACCAAAAGTTGTATTAAAATATATATTCACAAAAATTAATGATGTATATAATAAAACATCTATTCTTGGCATCTGTGTATCGATACAATATCACCACGCAAAATATCGCTATACTACGCTGTATCAATTTTTTCCCCCATCCCAATTGTCAACCACTGGATTGGTTGAGGAGTAGGTATTTCAGTCAACCAGGGTTTTCTGACTACAGCCCTACTCATCTGATACTTCAGCTTTCACTGACACCTTCAAAGTGTGGATGTACAGTAAATACATTTAAAAACAGATCATCCTGGCAGCCTAAAATAAACCTGTATGCGTGAGTGAATGAGCAGGTGTGACAGGCGTTCATTCATCCTGTTGGTGCAGTCGACTCTCACCTGAGCAGCAGCAGAGAGGCTGAATAAATCACAGCAGCGTCTCCAGACATTTGGGAGCTAAAAACAGGACAGCAGAGACAGAGAGGGGCCAGCTCGCTCGTCCCTGCGGAGCGTCAAGAAACATCTGAAATATCTCTGCTGCCCTGCAAAGGCCGCAAGCTGCAACACTCTCAGGCAAACTGAGAAAAAAAATTATCCCAAGTTTTTAGTGCTGCACCAAACAACAGGATCTCTGCACAGCAAAATGAGTTAACTTTTTTGTTTCTAAAGCGTCACCCTTCTCTCTCTTTTTTTCGAACATTTCAATGGCATTTTTGCATGACAGTACAAAGAGGCATGAAATACAGGAGGTGATAACATGCAACAAAGGTTCCTGACTGGAATCAAACCAGGAGTAGCACACTTAGATGGTACCATTTGTGTCTTAAATGAATTGACCATCGGAACATGACCATTTAAACATGACTTGGCTCAACAGAGAGTGAAGAGTTCCTCAGTTCTTTCACACAGTGGTTGGTACACAGGTACACAAAGCATACCCACCTCTTCTTCTGGCTTTTTAAAGTATACCAACCTCTCAGCCAAAAAGCCATTGAACTATATAAAAGAGTATACCCACTTCCTCCCTGGTAGCCTACCCATCTTGTTAGTAGTACTCCAACCTCATCAATGCCTTTATAGAACAGTTTTCACCCTTCTATGGAACTACTAAGAATGGCATTATCACTTGCTACACCATTGACGTGTCCACTCAACACTGTAGTCCAGAGAAAGATTTTTCTGTCTCTTTCATTTACTGCTTCTAACAAGACAACCTAGTCTTACTCTGCAGGCATTGAATACTGGCACTTGGTCAATGACTTCCTGTGTCAGACACCAATGAAAAAAGCTGTCCTTTCACTTCAGCACGATGACCGCAGCCGATCGCCATTATTGTTTAATGGTGATCGGTGGCAACAGGGGGAAATGCAGCAGGACAGCAATGTCAGTTAAGGGGGCGGAAGTCTGAGTAGGGAGGGCAGGATGGGTCCAACAACCACTGACTTTCACCCAGGACGTCGGTGTTCGCTTCCTGTAAGATTATAAAGCCAAACCCTGTTCTTTTTTCCCAAACCCAACCACCTGCTTTTGTTGCCTAAACCCAACCACATGCATGCGTTGGCAAACGTAACCACATTCATTTGCTGTTAAAAAAAAAACAATTAAAAAAAAAACCAAGAGGAGAGTGCAGAGAGGAGTCCTCTCAGCCAGCTGGTCCTGAGGCTCACCTGCGTCAACTCTGCATCAACTATTGGACGTCTCCCACAAAAATCCAAAACAAACTTCAATGCTATTTGGCCCTAAACAGACAATACATGATGGCAAACTGTCTGGCCGCTGTGACACAGCAGAAACTGAGAAAGTTACTATGTACAGACTCACTAGTGATCACAGCCTGGACATAGAGACTGGCAGACACAGGCAGACCTGGCTGCCTAGAGAAGACAGGCTGTGTCAGCTCTGTCCTCAGAGACAGGTGGAGACAAAGCAACATTTACTGCTACATACAGCACATATGAAGACATCAGAACAAAGGGTCAGCGCGATAGATGCTGCAAGATATGTCAGTGCATGTCACAGAGAGAGACAACCAAGACAACAGCATATAGTTCATCTCCTCACAGAACACACTCTGCCTTTTTATTTACTCCTTCACTTGATAAGTTTTTTTCTTTAAAATCTAATGTCTATGATTTTGTATAAAACATTGTTGTTAATTGTTTCTGAATTCACTGCCTTAAATTGTAATTATGCTTTGGTAACCCACAATAAAGGTCATGCCAATAAAGTTTATTGAACTGAATAGAAATTAAAAAAAAAATAAAAACCTTTTTTCCGGTGTTGTACCGACACAGTGCATTTCTTTTGAAAGAGACTGTATGCAAACTGTATATTTCCTGAGAAAACAGAAGTGTATTTTGAAATCAGACAATGCATGTAACAGGCAGAAGTTGACACGGCGTCCTATGACGCCAACAACCAACACACCCATAGTGCCTTGCACATCATATCTTGATGAGGAAAGTCCATGACCAAACGTCGACATGTGATGAGTGAGAATGTGAATGTGTTGAACATGACAAACACCACTCACAAGGCAAGTGGACTTAGCAGCGTGAACAGATGTAATAAAAGTAGAATGAATGAAATAGAATGTTTCAACAAGAAAGGTTAATCACCATATTTGTCAATTAACAAGAACTCCACTTGATGACGAGAGAACTACAACTGCCACATTAGAGCTATGTCTTAATTCGTCTAGCATCTGTAACAGGAAAACTTTTCCATTACTACAGCCTATAAAAAGAAACTCCTGTTTCTGGAGAACTGCCTCTTTGGATCAACTGTTTTGTTAACACAGAATGATTCTATATAACCAACAATATAATTAAGCTCACACTTAAAAGATGCAGGCAATTCGTTCCCTAACCGACATTTCTGGGGTCTGATCCAGATTTGACTGATTAATAATAAATGTCAAAATTTGGACTTGACATTGTTGTGTTACCGTCAAACTGGCGCTGTTACACAGAGGTTAATGTTATTTCTCATTAATAACTCACAGGCACACCTTTACACTGTTTCCCCATTGAATTAACAGCACATGCTGGGAGCTACGCAGATTGATGCTCTTGCCCTAAAAACAATATTGTTAGTGGATGACCAATGGTGGAGGAGTATGCAGGAAAGGGTGTGGGTGTTGGGTGTCAGAGGGTTGTCATTAATATCTCCCCAGGCTCGGGGCCCCTCGGACCTGGAGCGGAGCAGCAGCAGGAGCTCTAACACATCTTTATCTTCCTCCACTGTGCCGCAGCTCACCAGGCCAGGTGAGAATCCATCATGGCTATTATTACCTGAGGCTCTGCACTGCATCCATCACACACACACACACACACACACACACACACACACACACACACACACACACACACACTTTCCTACAATACCAACAGTGGACTGTAATTCTACACCAACAAAGTGTGGACCTCTGTTTGTGGTCATTTAGAAAAAGCACAAAAACAGGGTGGAAAATATTTTTCAGGGTGTTTATGTATATATGCGAATAAACTTTTATTTTGACATGAGGAGACTAAACACCCTGTCCACCTATTAGAGAGGGGACCTTCATTGCCTTCAGTGAATCTGTCAGTCTTATTTGCCATGAGTTACTTAACCTGATTAATCGTTTGTTGTTCTGATGCATAATTTAAATTATAAAATCCCCACTAAACTGTCTTAGATACACTGTTCTCATTCTTTAGTATAATTCAAGGTGAGGGATCACAGACACATCGACAAGGTGCTGGAAAGGCAGCTAGTGTGTGCATCAAAACACATGCAATACTTTTTTTTTTTCTTCCTGAACTCTGGGTGACTCATATTCTCTGTGTTACCCTACATCGTAATGAGTTCACCTCTCCATCAACCCCAGGGAAAGTGTGTGAGTGTGTGTCGTGTATGTGCGGCAGGCAGAGGGGGACGTTTTCCGATGAATTGTCATAATGTGAAGATCACTTGGGGTTAAGTGCAATGAGAGGAACAGCAGTTTTTCTTTTTTTCAGTCAGATGACAATGACAGCGAAGGACCACCATCAGTAATGAAGTGAGAACCTGCTGACTGCTCTGACCTTAAGAGCTGATCTTTTTTTTTTTTTTTTTTACCAAATTTCCTGCATTGACGTCATGTTCTTTAATCACTTTAGATATTTTGCCTCTGTTTCAGAGCAAATCTAAACAAAATGATCTTAATATGACCAGAAGGTTAAACATGGAGCTGTGTCAAATTAGCTTTTGGCTACATTAAATGAGGGTTGACTACACAGTCATCTTAAAGCTTACAAAGCAAACGGTGATGAAAGCACAACTCACACCAGCAACATACAGTGTCTGCCCTAGGTGGGATTGAGTCACACATGTGCAAGTCATAAGCAAGTCTCAAGTCATAACCTTTACGTCTCAAGCAAGTATTAAGTCCCTGCGGTGAAAATCAAGCAAGCCATGTCAAGTCATTGCTATTAGTAAAGCAAGTCGAGCCAAGTCATCTGTCAGGTCAAGTAAGTCACAAGTCAAGTCATACTCACAGTCTCATATAGATAATATAAGCTAAGTGGTGGAATGTAACTAAATGCATTTACTCAGGTATTTTCCTCTCATTCCACCATCTACCTCAACTACACTACATTTATCTGACAGCTTTAGTCACTAATTACTTTACAAATTAAGTCTTTGCACTCGAAATATATGAAAATGTACAAGTACAGCTGGAACTATGAGTCAATTATTGAACTGAAAGAAAATAAATTTGCCACTATTTTGATAATCATCCAAGTTGTTTTGTAATGCAAAAACATTTCATGGCTCCAGTTCACAACAGGAGGTAAGTGTGATGCTATCTCTCACTATTTGTAGAATTTTACAAACCAAACAATAGATAAACTAAACAGCAGATTAACCCATAATGAAAATAATCATTGTTAAAAGTTCAAAATGGGGTCCACCTCAGCCAGCTACAACAGTAAATTCTGCTTTTTCATGAATGCACAAGTCAGAATCATCGAATGAGATCATAAATAGTTGTAGACTACGACAGTCACAGAGGACATTTTTACAGTACTTTTACTTGTAATACTGTAAGTACATTATCCTGATTATACTTACATACTTTTACATAAGTAACATATTAAATGCAGGAATTTGACTTGTAACAGAGTATTTTTACAGAGTGGTATTAGTTACTCTTACTAGAGTAAAGGATTTAAATACTTCCTCTTCAGCTCCAAGCCCTCTGGTCAGGATGAAAGACTTCACTCACATAACATATCTGCTGCTGTCAGAGAGCAGGTGAGATAATAACACACTGTTAAAATCCCCAAACGTGAGCCGAGCAGGAGCAAGAGGCCAAAAAAAAAGTCACTGGGGAGACAATTTCATGGTGCTTGGATGCGCACAGCAAACGCAGATACACACACTCAGAGATAGTGAACTTACTTTGGGACAGCAGGCAGCAACAGTCGCTACACTGTGGCAGTATCAAAACCTTGTGCAAATAAGAGCTCTGCCTGGGCATATAAAGCTAGCAGCGCACGTATTGGCACTCACAGTGGGGAATGTGTGTGCATAACGGCCCGGAGCTGACAGTGAGTCACTTGTTGCAAAGCACGTTCAATACTGAATGAGTTGTTAAAAACTTAATTCACATGTATTACACAGACCATGATGCCGCTGTATATACTGCCATTGCAGGCAGTGTGTTCATTCTCCAGCTGCAGGCAGGAGAACAGAGCTGTAGTAGCGTGAGCACAAATATCAGCCGGCAGGTCTTCCCCCACTGCGATATATGCATCATCGTATTTTAAAAACAAAACAGAACCTCTCAATGTCTACAAAAATACAAGTATAAACAAAAAATGTCAAGTCCTTTCAAGTCATCTGTCTCAAGTCAACGTCAAGTCTCAAGTCATGAATACCAAGTCAAAGTCAAGGCTAGTCTTTCATAAATATTAGTCAAACAAGTCTCAAGTCCTCAAATTTGTAACTCAAATCAGATTCGAGTCAGGCCTTGTGACTCCAGTCCCCCGCCGCCGGTGTCCACTGCTCCCAAAAAGTCACCTTTTCTGTCTCTGTTGTGACAGTAGACAGTAGCCCAGCTAATTTAATTTTATATACCCTTACGAATCCCACGAGGGGAAATTCCAAGTTTTCACTCTGTTTTACATATACACACAGGCCTGAAAATACCCACACACATGCACAAACAGGGCCTATACATGCATCAAATGGACAGATGTCAGAGTGAGGGGGCTGCAGGAGGTGAACTGACACCTCTCCAGCCACCAGTCCCCGCTCCATATTTTGGTCCGGTAGCTGGAGAGGTGTCAGTTCATCTCCTTGGCACTGCTGAGGTGCCCTTGAGCAAGGCACCGAACCCCCCCAACCGCTCGGGGCGCCTGTCCATGGGCAGGCAACAGAAGCGGCAGTGACGTCACCTGCACCTTTGTGGCTGCACAAAAGGTGACTGCATACCCTTGCTCATCATTGAAAACAATTAAATAAAAAAGATGCTTGCACTGAGAAAAAAGTGCTATGTGGACACAGGCCCTTATTTCTGTCTCATTCTTGTGGAATGTGTGCACGGAGCTGTAAAGAGACAAAAACAGGACCAATAATGCACAGCGACAAATATGGGGAGGTTGGTATGCCAGGTATGTAGGCAACTTTGTGAAATATTTTGTTAAAAGACATATCATCTACTATGCATGCATTCTATATGTTACACAGCTAGCATGCTAACAATGTGAGCTAGCTGAGCACGCTGTCAAAATTTTCCCTTGGGAAAAAAAGTATAAATTCAGCTGTACATTAAATAATCTGTTAGCTAATTCATTTTTATGCTAGTGCATATAGATCACATGGTCTGTCTGTAATGTGGCCCAAAGTTCAATTTTTTTTAACACACTCAGGGGAAATTCCATAGAAAAACATCTGAAAAAACAGAAGGAGGACACAAACATAATGGAGATCACAGAGGTTCTATAGGAATAAATTGACTTCTGGTTGACTAGCACATACACAGAGCTATGTGGAAACAAAGCGTTATGCAAAGCTAAGTTAACTTAACACATGCACATGCACACACACGCATACACACACACACACACACACACAACTGGAAATCTACAGTAACTTAGCAAGACAATAAACGTATATACAAAAATGTTGAAATATTTGAATTTTATCTTTTTTTCTAAAAATGTAAGTTATTCTTCAGTGAGATGCTGTAAAAATTGAAACAATGAGTCTTAGGTGCCACTCGTAGCTGTGGTATTTTTTTCGGTGTGTTTTCAGTTATCCGCCTGGAAGTTCTTTTCTCTCGTTTTCAGTCTTGTTTATCTGCCAGCTCACATTCACATTGCTCTGAGCAGAAGTTGTGTAACAGTCAAACATAAGTCTGACTTTGTAATATTAAACACATGAGCTGCTGCAGCTGTGGCCAGTGATGTGGACGCGCAGGCAGTGGGAGATCCCAAACAGTCTGATTAACTTCTGCTCTACTCTTCATCCTCAGCTCCGGATGAAGCTTGGCCTGCAGGAGACACGGCCGGCTAATGAACGAACACACTGTTTGTTCTGCCACCGCAGGAGGTAAATGATGGAGACAGCGGGGCCTCAACAAACTTGAGAGGAAGCTGGTGTTAGTCAGGGACTCCAGTTATTGAACACACAGGTTTAACAAAACGACTGAGAATAGAAGGAAAGAAATAGATACAAACTTTGCAATTCAAACACTTGAAATAAAAGATTATAGCAAGTAATAACAGAGCTAGAAATGAGACCAGAAAGCCAACATATTTTCTTTAAAGGGGACTGATTGTTGATTAGATTATGAAATCTCTATCTAGGAAGTATAACAAGACCAAGAGTAGGCTTGGGTGGTATCACGGTATTACCAGTATACCAGGGTGTATAGAAATCATGGCGGTATAATTTTCAATACTGTTAAAAAAACAGCTGCTCACCTTCCTCTGAACTCATATGGAAAAGATGTGTTTAGGATGTATTGTATGTAGTGCACACCAAGCACCACCAGAGGTCAGTCTTTACTGGTGGAACAGGCAGCAGAGCTGACAAGCATAGCAACTGCGAGTAGTGGAGATAAAGTTACAGGACTGCTAACAGCCAGTCACAATGACAGAGGGCAAAACAGCTTATTTTCATATGTAACATGGTGAATTAAGGGTTTATTTCCACCAACCAGAGTTGGTGATTGTCGGAAAAGTGGAATAACTAATTAAATAACAAACAAGACAAACTAAGACGATAAGTTTTATATTGTTTTTATTGGGTTTGAATGAAGTTTTACAATGACAGTTAACACGGCATTTAGGAAGTCTTAGTTAAGTGAAAGAGAGAAACTTAAATTCTGAAGGTGTACAGTTATACTTTTATGTTCAATTAGGACAAGAGGTGTACATTTTTTTCTTTTTTTGACATTGTGTGAGTTTATATCTTTTATTTATTATTAATCTATTATTATCTATCTGAAGCCATGCTATGATGCTTAAGCACACCCGTGCTTCTAGATAAATGCTATCATCAGCATGCTAACATATTCAAAATGACAGTGCTAACAAGTTGATGCTTAGAAAATAATCGTTACCATGTTCACAATCTCAGTTTAGCGTGTTAGCATGCTAACATTAGCTAATAATTAGCAGTAAACACAGCGTGCAGCTGAGGCTGATGGGGATGTCATTAGTTCGGCAGGTATTTGGTCATGAATTGAATATTGGAGTCATAAAAATGTTGACCTAATGATGGCACTAGATAAAAAGTCAGAAGATAACCAAATTCATCCCAAGCGGAACTTGAATGCCTGAACTGCATCACAGTTTTTATGTTCTCAATAGATTGTGTTGGGACGACAAGAAATGTGATGAGATTATGTTAAATGGAGATACTACATGTCTGTTGATTAAAACACATGTTAAGGGCAGTTCACTTTTCATCCTGACTTCAATTCACTGCAATGCCTTAGTGCTTTTTTTTTTTATCTCAATGCAAATACAACACACACACACACACACACACACACACACACACACACACACACTAACAAAGCCATGCACACTCCAATGCACAACAGTCCCTCAGATGTATAATCACCAGAGTTTCTGCGGTCCACTGCCCAACCGTCACAAACACTCTTTGTTAGAGCAGTGGCAAATTGCTTTAATAAGGCTTTTTCCAAGGATAACATGTTCTTGTTCAGTGTTTCATTTTGAATGTGAGGCTTCGTCTATGAGATCATCGTCTCCTGCTGGGAAACTGGAAACAGACTTGGGTTTAAGTGGCTGCACTGCATTAATCTGCAGCTTAAATCTACACATTACAAATTTATATGACAATGTGAGGTAATACTTTAAACATGAGAAGTGGAATACACATCATTGCTATAAACATTTATTTTAGCTTTAAAATTGCCATAAATAAATAATTAAGTGTGTAGTAATTGATTGTTTTTAACCTTGATCATTTTGGCGGTTCAAGCAGTTTAAGGCATGGCATTCCTGTTACTAGCTAGCTGGCCAGTTACAATTTACAAGCAGAATAGACAATAGCAATAGAAATAAATGAATAGGCCAAAAACAACTTAAATGATAACACAATTATTTAGGCTCCAGCATTTTTAAAACCTCAAGGTATGTATATCACATCCGCAAGTTGTTCGCCTGGCTTCATGAACACGGTGAATACGAGTGGCTTGTTACCACATATCGGCATGTCAATCAGACAGTGTCAGAGTTATTGAAAGGTTTGGGTTTTTTTTGTTTTCTTTTGGTGAAGGCTAGCTGTTTCCCTGTGCATCAAGTTGAACAAGCTGTCCCTGGTTTACTGGTTTGAAGTCAAAAATCTGCCCCCACATGTAGCATTGCTCAGAAACACACGCACATAAACAAACACACACACACCTACACCTCCAGGTTGAGACTGGCTCCATCCATCAGGGGGCTCAGCAGTGAAAAATCAATGAGTGAAGGACAGAGAAGAAGAAACCTTCAACCAGAGAAAACAGACCTGCAGGCTCATCAGTTCTGACTATCAGTGATGCACTGAAACACAACAGATGACACTCAGGTGTACAGAGTAAATCTCAACACACCGCAGTTTGCAGGACACATTGAAGTAATTTCCAGAGTCAACATATTTTAACTATTTCATCAGGAATGCAGCACAGCTGGCATGTGTGCAGAGAGCTGATCTCTGGCACATGGGGTTAGCTAAACTGTATTTTGTTGAAATTGGCTTTACTTCTTCGGTGTTTTGGGGTTTCCCGTAACCTGCTGCTGTTTCTGTAAATAAGATAATAATAACAGTAAAGTCAAGCATTTTTTTTTACTGCTAAATATGTTTTTCTTTTCTTCTGACCTTATTAAAAGCCAATATGCAGAAAACTACTGAAGAGGTGACAGAAAGCATCATTGTTATACCAAATAAGGAAATGTTTAATGTTTATTCTGTTATATGGGCTACAAGAGAACAAATATAATTCTTTTCTTACTAAAAAGTCATCCACATAGTTCTCTAGATAGATATGTGTTGTCCTACAGAGGAATAGTACTCATGTTTGGAGTGAGATAGACCAGTGGTCCCCAGCTGGGGGGGTTCTGAAGCCCTCTTGATTTTAAGGGGTGTAATAATTTTAATGTGTTATGTGTCAAAATTTAATTCATTTATGTGTCAAAAATAAATGAATTTAAGGGTCATATTAAAAGCTTACACATTTATTTAAAAAAAAAACTGAATAAATGAGTATAGAACATTTTTAAAATATGTATCGCGAGGATACAGGCATGTGTAACGTCCAAAGTCTACAATGGTAAAAATATGAGTCTCTCAAGAAAAAGGTTGGGAACCACTGAGGTAGACCACAGTGATGACAGGTTATGAGAGGTAATGATGACTAGCTCTCCCCTTGCTGATTTCAACATGGACTTATTGGGTTTTTTTCTCCATGTTCTTTCTCTCCACATCCACTCCTCTCAGTAGTGTAGTGCTAGTGGAGTGAGCACCAGAGAGCGTTTGTCATTTTGACACGGTAACAATAGAGCGTGTTTCAGGGTTCACATGTCGGACTCTCTATCATTTGGTAGGCCCAAGGCTATGTAGTTATGTTGTTGGGGCTTTATGTAATATTTCAAAATAATAGTGGTAATAGTATTAGTAAAAAATAGTAAAAGATAGACATTTGGATTGTTTTTTTTCCTCCCCCATTTGTGACGCCCCCTATGGATGACTACGCCCTTAGCATTTACCTTGCCATGGGCCAGCATCATGACATTGCCCTGTAACACTGTACAATTCCAGCCTGCGCAGCAGCAGACTCCACACTTGGCACACAGGAAAAGTTTCAGATGGTTGCAATCTGCAACCTCATCACTAGATGCCACTAATTCCCACTCACTAGAGCTTCACCGCAGATGTGAACAACCTTAAACATCTCAAAAGCTGAAAGTCCACTTTTTAACCTCTGGATCATTGTTTCACTTCAGACCAAAAGTGCTGGATCTGAAAGATAATATCATTCCTTCTCAACAGTTACTGATGGCGCCCTGCACTGAATCAGAGATTCGAAGCTGCCTACAGTGTACACATGTACTGTATGTCCTGATGGTGTTTGTTGAATACTTTACAAACAGCTCTGAGGGCTCATGTTACATCAAGGTTTCATCAGCCACATATCACAGACCAACAGTACAAAGCTCCATCAGCAGCCTGAACACAGCGTATGGTTCGTCTGCCTCTGCAGCACTGAACTGTCAAAGAAAAATCAAAGGCCAACACATTTCTGTTCAACACCAGCCAGAATAAAATAAAAAATGAAAAGCAACCCAACAACAAGAAAATAAAAAATATATACATATAAACCCCAGTCAGACAAATCAAACTGAGCTAAATCCCATTAGAGGAATCAGAATCTGCTTGTGTTCGTGCCAAGAAGACAACAGGAGCAAGAAATCCAAAATATGCTGTAAAAAAGAACACAGGGGAGGAGGACGAGGCAAGTGTGGAAACTAAAATGTTACAACTACTTCTTTTAAGCAGACATATGTCAGTCTACAGTAGGAAAGAAAAAGGATGTGGCCTGCTCAGGGCGGGGAGACAGCAGCAGGACGTGGGATGTAGAAGCAGGTAAAAGAAGTTGGATGCTGTAAGTTTATCACATAATTAGCGTTTCTTACACACACACACACACACACACACACACACACACAAAAATCAGTTTTATAAACTATAAAGCACTGTGAATAAGCCAGTTTTCCATGGATGAAAAGGACTTCAGATGGTTTTGTCACCTCAGTGTGTTTAAGGAGGAAGAGGTGTCAGAGTGTCTCCTCCTCCATCTGCTCCCAGCAGACTGAAGAGGTGAAAGGTGACCTCATTGACAGGAGGTGAGAGCCAGGGTTACGAATCATAGGCACGCCATCACACGGGTGTGTTAGTTAGGCTGATGGTTTTAGCAGCAGTTAGATTTGGGCTACATCCACACTGATACATTTTCATTTTAAGACAGTCTTTAAAATGAACATTGTTTTGCCACCCAGAAATAGTTGGCGTCCATACTAACATGCCTGAAAACGCATACCACATGACCATTCACATACACTGGACATGCTATGCCAATATAAACAGGAAGCAGATTGTCTACTCTGCAGTTGGTTGCTTACTTAAAGAACTAAATAAGGTGCACTGAATGAGATTTGCCAATTGGTTGTATAGAAAGGAATCATGTGATCTATCAGCTGACTCCTTTCCATCAATCAGTTGATCCATCTGTGGATTGGGCTGGGATGTGAGCTGAGCTTGACATTGTGTATTACCTGACCTGACACTATGCTGAATTGGTGTAGCCTTGGAGATAGCACCGGTGACCTCTGAAAAACTTTTTTGCAATAGAGCATCTTCCTCTATTCTGATATCTGAGTTTTTGTTTGTAGCAAAATGAGACAAACCCAGAGACAGTCTGTGTCTCTTTCAACCCTTTATTCTCAGACTGTTTTAAAATCCTACACACACAGCAGGAGCTTCAAATCTAAACTTTTGAAAGACTTGCAGAGGTGGATCCAGTACAGAAACCGCGCAGTAATGAAAGTAATGTTAGTAAAGATGAATTCCTCCAGTTAAAAATTGGAGGAGTGGTGATATAACCCTGCAGCTTGTTATGCAACATGCTCTTCAAATTCAGAGTGAAATGTGAGAAGAGTGTGTTTAAAAACCACCTGGGTATATGTGCGTGTGTGTGTGTGTGTGTGTGTGTGTGTGTGTGTGTGTGTGTGTGTGTGTGTGTGTGTGTGCGTGTGTGTGTGTGTGTGTGTGCATGTGTGCATGCGTGTGTGTTTTCAATGTAAATTTGTTTTATAGTGCAATAGAGAGCAGACAAGCCTTATTAGAAAGCAGGAAGGACACAGGATGCTTTTTAGTTATGGCACAACAAAGGAAAAGCTTTCTGGCTCATGAAGAAGAAGGAAAAGATTTTCTAATTCAGAACCATTCATGAGTGAAGCATCCTTGTGAGAGAGCAAGACAGAGGGAGGCTTCCGTATTGGAAAGAAAGAACAAGTTAAGCGTCCTAGATAAGAAACATGGGAGTGGAAACTCCTGAGTAAGGAAGCAAGAAGAGGGGATATGCCCTGTTAGGGAGGATATAATCAAAGACAAGAAAAGCTTCTTCATTCAGGAAAAAGTAAGGTAAGCAAAAAGTAAGCAGTGAAAGAAAATAGACATGCAGTAGAATATAGCTCCTATAGGGAAGAAAGGAAGAGGGGAGGATGAAAAAAAATAAGGAAAAGTAAGCATCAATGTTATGAAGCAAGGGAGAAGAAAGCTTCCTAACAGGAATGTAAAGAAAGAAAAAGTTTTGGTGCAAGAAAAACTAGAATTACTGCTTCATGGCTGTATGCCTCTGCAAACCAGTCAAGTTGCAGTTAAACTTTACATCCATGTCTGTGAAAACATTGATGCTTCACACACATCTTCCCCCTGACAGCACAGAGGATCTATACAATCAGCACAGTTTCAAGGTGGACACCCAAGATTAGTGTCACTAATTCAGTATCTGACCAAATGTCTCCCCTTATCTTCCTGGGGTATGACGGTGCGTAATGGTCAGCAAAGTGTTTTATGCGGAACATTATGATGTCACAGCAGAGGCGATTTCTCTAAGACTGCAAGGGAAGCTCAGCTTCCCCTAAAATGTCAAAAATTAAATGGTCAAATATGCACGGTTGTGTTAACATTTCATTGACTACAGATGCGTTAGAACACGTTCATCTCGAAGACGAGTTCGTTCAGAATCAGCTACTTATCACAAATCGACTGACTCAATGTTGTTAACTTCTCATACATTCCGTGGCGCCGTTTTCTTATACAGTCTATGGTCAATGCATTTGCCCGTAGAAGCTGAGCGTCCATGCACTTCAATGGTACTGCGTGGAACAGTTTTTTTCATTGCCTCGAAACTCGACGGTCATTGGATAAATGCCACAATTTTGTCCCGCCCCCGAACGCTCAGCGTCTCTGGGGGTGAATGGAGCTGTGGGCGGGCCTCGGCCGGGCTGGACGCTGAGCTTCCGCATGATGATTGGAGGATCAGTCGAAAGGCCGAATCCCGTTTTGATTGACAGCTGTTTTGAGATATACACCGTCACTTGACAGCTCAGCTCAGTCCCATCGCGGATTTTGCAAGTAGAGTCTTCTGACAGAGTTCAGGTGTTTAAACCCATCTGAAAATCTTTGAGGTGTGTTTTGCTGTGGTTCTATGGCATGAGTGTGGTTGAAAAACGGCTTCAATTAAATGTTCCTTTTATAAGTTACTGCCTCGCTAAAATATGACAAATTTTATGACGTAAATTTAAAGTGAGCTTCCCCTGTTTGAAAGACCTGCAACCGCCACTGTGTCACGGTGAAGTTGACCTTTGACTCTTTGGAAATAAAATGCCATCACTTCATTATTTTATCCTGTTAGACATTTGTGTGAAGTTTAGTAATAATTAGGGCATGAGTTCTTGAGTTATGGTCAGAAACATGTTTTGTTGTTTTGTGAGGTCAAAGTGACCTTGACCTTTAACCTTTAAATACCAAAATCAGTTCATTGTTGAATCCAAGTGGATGTTTGTGCCAGCTTTAAGGAAACTCCCTCTTGAGATAAGACATTCTCGAGAATGACAGATGCAAGGTTACAGAGACCTTGACCTCTGACAACCACAATCTAATCAGTTCATTGTTGAGAGGAAGTGAAAATCTGTGCCAAATTTGAAAAAAATTCTCTCAAGGTGTTCTTGAGATGTCACATTCACAAGAATGAGACAGACAAGGTCACAGTAACTTGAAATCTGAACTGTGACCATCAAAATCTATCAGTTCATTGTTAAGTCCAAGTGGCTGTCTGTGCCAAAAAAATTTCCCTCAAAGCGATCTTGAGATATTGTGTTCCCAAAAATTAGACAGACGGAAAACCTGAAAACATGATGCCTCAGGCCACGGCAGACGCAGGGGTGGAGGCATAAAAAAGGCTTCCTATATGGGGAGTGAGGAAGCAAGAAAACTTTCTAATTAGGTAACAAGGGAAAGTGATATATTCTAGCAGGGAAACTGGAAAGGAGGAGGCTTTCTAGTTAGGAAGGAAGCAGGTAGGAAGATTCCTTCTCAGGGATAAAGGTGAAAAGTAGACACCTGATAAGAACACAAGAACAACAGATGTGTCCTAGTGAGGAATCAAATAAGAAATAAGCATCCTGGTTACACAGCAAAGACAAAGAAAGCTAAGCAGTTCCAAAAAAAAGCTAGGAGAGAATAGAAAGAAAATTTAAATAGGAAACTTTCCATATGAGGTGCAAAAACAAAAGAAAAATCCTATTTTGAGTGAATAAAGGCATGCCTTTTCTGATCAGGAAGCAAGGAACAGGAAGCATCTATATTACAAGCTTCCTAATTGGTTGAAAGGAGTATAAAAAGCAAAGGAAGGAAGGATGAAGCTTCCAGGTGGAAGATTTCTTAGTACAATGTATGGTAGAAAGAGGCTTCCCAGTTTGAGGGAAAAGGAAGGAAAGAAAAGAAAGATATATGTAGCTGGAAAAATCCTGTAGGAGACAGAAGACTTCTTTCAATTTGGAGAAGAAGGATGGAAAAGTTTTCTCATTAGGGAGAAAGTAAAAGGAAGCCTTTATGTCAGGGAGCAAGGAAGAAAGGGTGTTCCTATTTAGGGAGAAGAGAAGGAAGAAGTGTCCTAGCTAGGGGAAAAGGAAGAGGAAAAATTTCAAATTAGAATGCAAGGAGGCAGGAGGATTGCTTTTTAGGGGGAAAGCCTAGATTAAGCTTCCTAGTTAGGACACAATAGAGAAGAAAGACTTCTTGTTAGGGATCAAAGCATCCTATTTACAGAACGAGAAAGAAGAAAGCTTCCAGTTGAGGGAGCGAGAGAAGATTCCCCAATTTCCAATGCAAGGAAGACAACAATTTCTTAATTTGGGGAAGAGGAAGGCGAAATGCAGCAGGGAAGAAAACTTGTAAGTGGCAACAAAGGAGGATACTTTCAAGATAGAGAACAAGAAGTGAGGAAAATTCTTGTGTTAAAACAAACAGACAACAGAAAAACTGTGCACTGCACTTTCTCCTGGGAGCTGTGGCGCTAAAGCCGATACTGACGGTCCAATAAACCCTCCCACCTCCACCCCCACACTGTCCATGAATCATCAGCTGATGGGACAGAAATATTTCATTCCTAAAAAATTCAATTTCCCAAGTTAATTTACTTCTCCAAGCAGGAGGCGAGCCGCCAATCTAAGTTTAATTTGTGCAGGGGGGAGAGGTGACGGAGGAGAGGTGACGGAGGAGAGGTGACAGCCAGAATATTAACGAGTTAGGACGCAGCTTTTATTAAAAAAAGAAAAACATCCGTACATTTTAAAAAATTTTCTTTAGAAAATTAAGTACACGTCCCCATAAGCCACCTCCACACTCCTCCACACACATGCGGATGGTGTGATGAGACACTTTAAGTTTTTCTGACATGCGACCAAACTTTGTCTAATTGCAGTTTCCATAAATAAACAATGTATGGAAAACATGTCAGACTGCGGTGTGAATGATAAGCTATAGCGCCTGATATTGGAATTTAAATGGGTCTGGAAACGCCAGCCTCCCACTCACACATGTGGCTGAGAGATAACAGTACACACTGGACTGTGTGTGTGTGTGTGTGTGTGTGTGTGTGTGTGTCACATCAGAGATAATGTTTCTGCCTCAGGAGAAATATTACACTCAGGATTTGACCGCTGACAGATTGTTGAGTTTGTGTTTCAGAGTTGTGCATTCTTAACTCACTTTCTGTTTTCCAATGGCCTGTGAATGCATCGCTCATATCAGCTGCTGCCTATGAGTTTGATGACTTCATTTTTCATGCATCCTTCTGGAGTCATAGACTCCTCTCTCACTGCTACAGACTAAAGGAGGTTTCCTCCTTCCTTGCTCCTTAATTAGAAAACTTTCCTATCTTCCCTTCAATAAAGAAACCTTTCTACTGCATTTCTCCTTTCCTTCTTTCCTTCCGTCTACTTCCTCACATACATCAAGAACCTCCAACTATCCCCTTAATTTTTTTTTTTTTAAGAATTCTTTCTCATAATGCACCTTTCTAAATCAGAAGACCCCCCCACCCCTCCTGTTCCATAAAGCTTTCTCTCTCCTTGCATCCCAACAAAAATGCTTCCTTCTTCCTTACTTAGTAACGAGATTTTTTTTCCTTCCCTCTCTAACAAAGTAAGTACTGCATTTCCCCTTCCCTTTCCAACCATTTCCCCAAACTAGGAAGCTTCTTACTTCCTCACATAAATTAGAAATCTTCCACTTTCCTCTTTCATTTCTCCCTAAAAAGATTCTCTCTCAAGACAGATTTATAGTTGTGCGTCAGCTCTATGCAGAGCCTACGCCATAGTCTACACCGTTGTGAGCATTTATACTCGTGGAGTGGTGTGTCTGTGTCACTCTGCAGTTACACCTACAAAACACTAGTTGGCGGTGGGGTTCCCACAAAGTGCAGTAAAGTTTGATTGATTCAAAACACACATTAAATATGGGTTAATAGTGACAATTTCAAACACAAGTGTACAAATTGGCTTCATTGAAACTCACAAAGTTCAGGGACAAAACATATATTTTCACATTTTCCCCACACATACAACAAGCTAACATTACCAGCACAAATCTATGCCATTTTGCACTGCATAAATTAGCCTAGCAGCTAATGGAGTTTTCCTCTACTCATATAAAGCCAGGGACAACAGCAATGCTTCACAAAGGTAATATTACAAAATTTGTCTCCATTACAACTCACAAGGTTCCCTGACAAAACAACTGTCTTATACTAGACATGTTTTACAACATGCTAACATTATTAGCATAAGCCAATGACATTTTGCATTGCATGAAATTAGCCTAGTGGCTAGCGGACTTTTCCCAACTCATATGAAGCCAGGGCAAATCACAGAGGACTTAAATGCTATTTTGTGGGGGCTTTATTGTCTTCAAAATGTATTGTTTCTTATCTGTGACATAAAAGTAAATAAAAACTTTGTTTCCCCTAAAGGAAATGGTTTTCACTTTACAAAAATAAACAAGAGGTTTATTCAACAGCTTCCTACTCCCTTCCTCTGTAGCCTAAACAAAAAGCATTTTTTTCTTCCTTGTTCCATACAGTTTTACCCTCTTTGTATCTTGATAAGGAAGCTTTATCTTTCCTTACTTCCTAACATAAATGCTTCCTTGCTCGCTGATCAAAAACATTTTTTCTTCCCCTTCACTCCTCTTTCCTTGAACTAGGAAGCTTCTTGCTCCTCACATAAATTAGGACCACCCTTCCTTATTACCGTCCTTCCTTTTTTTTTTCTTAAATTGTATTAGCAGATAAATAGTTATCAGAGTTTTAAACTCCAAAATATGAATATCAGGCTTGGCCTCATAAACCCAGTATGGGTTAGTTTATAACTGCTACTTGAACTACCAATTCATTCCACTGAAGTAAGTTGGTCTAATGTCACCTTCAAACTGTCTGAGACATTACAATTCAACTTTGAGTTTTTTCTTCCAAAACATCATGATCCCGTTAAGACTCTGTGTCGAGGACAAAAGCTCGTTATCTGAAGTTTATTACTCACTAAATACAGATGATCTGTCACCTGAGGACAAAAGTTCCCTGCTGTCCTTTAAAAAGAGCGCCATAGGTTGTTTTCACTTTGTGCCATCAATCATTGAGTGAGTCTGCATGTCGGCTTTTCTCCCTAAATATCTCATCTGGGAAACAGAAATGAATCAATACTGCGAGAAGCTGCTGAGCTCCTGAGGGCGAACGAGAGAGATGAAGAAACTCCTCCAGCAAAGTGAAACATCACTTTCACTTCAACTTTGGTTAACTTTGCTCAAAGTTACAGGAGACAAATACACCATCAGAAGTTGATCCATCCCGACACGTTTCACAGCGAAAAGACACGACGACCTCAGACCTTCAGAAAAATTACTATACAATGACAACATGTGTGTGTGTGTGTGTGTGTGTGTGTGTGTGTGTGTGTGTGTGTGTGTGTGTGTGTGTTTGTGTGTGTGTAGGTGTGTGTGTGTGTGTCAGGTCAGTCTAAGAATACCAGCTCACACCGACCAGCCGGTATAAAAGATGGGAGAAACTTTCTCATCCATCACCAGCTGGCCGAACATCGTCCCACTTCCAGAGAATAAGATGGCCGCCGCTACAACCTCTTTACTCTCTGTCCTTCATGGAGATTCTAAAAGGCGCACGTGATCAAGGTATGTGCCTCACCTGAATAAAGTCACTTTCTGTGGACTCAACGGACATTTAACGACGATCCAGGCCTCTGAGAGAATAAGGAAACTTTTCTCGAGCTTTTCCCGTGCTTTGATGTTCAATTAAGATTTAAAAGAAGCAAAGAAAAAGCATCTGGACTGCCTGTCTGCCTTAGAGAAGTATTTTACTACTGGAAAGATGGTCTTTTCATAACACTGGGCTGTCTTTGCAGTAGAAAGACACAAATACTTTTGAAATTGGTGCTACATGAGCAGAGCAAACAAAGAAAAAGGGCTGTGACATTCGTGTTTGTTCAAGGGGTAGAAAACCTACAACTACCAGAATGCACTGCACTTCATAGTCTGGTGCACCAGACCAAATAATAAATGTGAACTTATCTGTTTGACACAATGGCGGGGGTCTGTCTCTTGATCTGCTTCTGTAATCTTTGTGCCTGCAGTGGCAGCATAAGCGGTGGGCAATACCAACATGTGGAAGTATAGCCTTTAGTTTGAGCAACAGCCCAAGAGAGCCAGCAAAACTCCACTGGATGACTTGTTTTACATCATCCACATCATTCAGCAGAGTTTCACCAGTAGGGGAGGAGGGATATCTAGGCACTGGTTAGATAGAGGGAAGTTAACCACAGCTCATTTACATACACTACCTACATTGATATAAAGCTGGTTAAAAATGTACGTAGTAGCCCTTTATTGTGTGATCCATCTCCTGTTGCAAACCAATGTTGAGGTGGGAAAAGCTGCCTGATTTCTCTCAGATTGTTTTCCTTTTCCTTGTTGTTCCTCTACCATCTATCAATTGGTATCTCTTAAGTCTTCAGTTTTCCACTCTGTTCATCCGCTATATGGTCAAAAGTATGTGGACACCTGACCATTACACTTAATGTGAACCTGTATTGATTGTGGGCCTATTGTGTACAGGCCCAGGGGATAAAGGGCCCCTGAAACCAGAACCTCTGTTTGACTGTAATATTTCACACTGAAAATCTATCAAGGTCAGGTAAAAGTCTAGATGTCCTCTCCCTTTTTTTTGCCTCTGATTGGTTGTCTTAAAACAACAGCTCACTTCAAGATGGACTACATTAAATTTAGTGAACCTATTTAAATATATTTGAGCACAGAATAGCTTTGCATTATTGACATAAAACCCACATTACAGTGTTGCTTTGATGGTTTTCTATAATATCTTGTGTACTTATCTGTAGTATTTAATATGTGTGGACCTGCAGTAGCAGAGAGCTTTAGGGGAGATTTAAACACCTTCTTTTATTCTGATCTGTTATCAACCAATAGCAGAATGTTAGATGACCTGTAAAATAACAGAAAATGATGGAAAGGTGTAGGTGTAGCAATGTGCTGCTCTAAAAACCTCTGCTCTTCTGGTTTCAGTCTCTCCACCAGGTGTTGAACCTGCTGCAGGGATTTGCTTCCAGACACAAGACCATAGGAAGATCTAACACTGATGCCGTGTGATCAGGCCTGGCTCGTGTTGGGTGGGGTTGAGTTCAGAACTCTGTGTGGTCCAGTCAAGCTCTTCCACACCAAAGTGGGAAAGCTATTACTTTATGGAGCCTGCTCTGTGCACGGGGACATTGTCATGTTGAAACAGGAAAAAAACTGTTGACACAAAGATGGAAGAACACTACTGTCTACAATATTGTTGTACTGTGGCACATTACAATTCACTGTCACAGCGGTGTCCACATACCTATGGCCATATGTTGTATCAGCTCATTTTTTTCTTATATTTCTTATATATCTTATATTTATTATATATAAGCTGGTGGCTGTCAGGCTCACGATTGGCTGAGACACAGCAGAGTCAGATCAAAGTGATCTCTGCTGTTTTGGCCTGAAGCTCAGAGAGGCCTCACTGTGTGATGCTCACTGCATCGCCCTCACAGCAGGACTCTGAAAACAAGGCAAAGTGCTCCATAATGGCCACACACATTTACATTTGCCTATTTCCATATTTCAACTTGGGGACTTCCTGCTGCTCTTTGGGGGTTTTGAGGAAACTGAATGTCCGTCTTGTTTCAGAAAATCCAACCAAAAACCATTCAGCACTTCTTCAAAACCTTTTTAAAGCTTTTCAAACACTCCACCCATAGACGTCACAGTAACCTCACTGAGGGAGCAGCTGTGGTCACAGGATTCACAGTAAGAAAGTTTTCATGGCTGGAAAAAAAGTATCAAAGCATCTATAAAAACCTCTAAAACCACTCATGCACCACCATGCCCCCCTCTACTGCTCACCACTGTGATTAACATGTTCCTACAGGTTATCAACACTAACAAACACTTTCGGTATAGTACCTTTGGAACCAAAAGTACCCTTCAGACATGTTACCTAGACCCTGGCGTTTCCACTGCAAACCAAACCCTTAAATGTGGGCAGGGTTGCTGCCACTCACTGCTCCATCCAGCGCCCACTAGATTTCCTCATCATCCATGACACAGATGCAAGTCTGCACCTTGTTTAACGTCCACAGAACGAGGCTGCACGCCGACATTTTCAGAACAAAATAAATGGATTTATTTTGTGGTTAAAAGCTTAAATCCTTTACTACATTACATTACTGCACAGTTTTAAAGATGAGGTGTCGCCACATTAAATGGTGCTTATGCTTAGTTCACTGCACTAATTTCAAAGTCTATCAGGATCAGGAGTCTTGAGTTGTTATGATGTTCATAAAATAGCCTCTTTCCAAATGTCTTTTATGCAACAACAACTTTGGTTTGTGTTGCAAATGCAGCACTTACAGTAAGCTTCTCTTAGTGATGCTCGGGTCGAACCACAGCCTGTGGGTCCTGCGGATTGACCTGCAGGTCAAGCGGTTCAGGTAAGCTTGTTAGAAAATATTGCGGGTTTCAGGCAGGTGGGTCATAAAGTGACAAAGCAGCTCTCTAAGTCAGCCTGGTCTCACCCCAAAGTTGTTGAAAACCGGTGCTTGGTTAGAGACTTCTGGTGTCAGACACCAATGAAAAAGCCATCCTTTCACGTCGGCATGATATGAAGCTGGTCGCCGTTATTGTTTAACAACCCCCGGTGGCATCAGGAGGAAACACGGCGAGACAACAACGAAAGTCCATAACCAAATGTCAGTATGTGATGAGGTCAGATTGAGAATGTGTTTGCATTTTAACATGGGGTCTGTGGGGATTGACTCATGTTTGGAGACAGCCTCAAGTGACCATTCGGGGAACTGCAGTTTCTGGCACTTGTGCCTTGGCTTAATTTTCAGCTTTGGAGGTTGCTGCTTGGTTGGCACCATTTATGCGTCAGGTCCAAGTAGGGTGGGTGAGAGGGGTGATGGATAGGTCCAACAACCACTGACTTTCACCCGAGGGGCTGGTGTTCACTTCCTGTGTGACTGTAAAGCCAAACCCTGTTCTTTTTTCCTAAACTCAACCACGTGGGTGTGTTAACTAAACCTAACCATACACGTTTGTTGTTGAAGGAAAAGAACTTCAATTTGCGGTGTTGTACCGACATAGTGTGTTTATTTTGAGAGAGACCCTTGAAAAAACCCTGACTCATGCATTGTTCATTTTGTTACATGCACAAATGTTAAGGTGTACTTCAAAAAATTGAGGTCAGCAGGGTTATCCCCTGTTCACAGCCAACTACACGGACTTCATGGGAAACATGGCACTAAAGTGAGGCCAGGGTTGTTTATTCAAACAGCACCAACAGTCAGCCTTTACACAGGAATCCATATATGCTCCTGGCTTTACATTGAGCCTCTGGGTGACTTTCTGTTGCGCTGCAGTATCGGAGTGTGATGATAACTCCTGTAAAGTCTGCAGAGGAGATGTCAGGAGCATGCTGAGGCCCTAAAACTAAACAAAGCAGTAGCTTGTTTGGAGCAGCAGCAGGCTGAGCTGTTGACTGACACCAGATCAGATCCGGCTGACAGGAAACACCTGCTTTGATCTCAGCTGAGTGGTTTGGTTTTGCATTTCAAAGAGCTGCTGGCTGTCAGTGTTTGGAAGTCTCTACAGTCCAGTATGAGATGAGACGATGCGGGGGGGTTCACAGTTTGCTCTCTTAGCTTCAATGGATTTATAAAAACAGAAAAACAGCCTTATGATCTTATGGCTTTTAAAGCTATTTTTTTATCTAAAGAAGTGAGAGAATTCAGAGCGTTTATTCTATACAATCACTGAGATCAAAGATCATAACTTGGGGGGGGGCATAATTTTATTAATCACGTAATACCTTTTCCACCACAGACATAAACAAAGTGTCTTCCTGTGACACTCTAATGTGTCAAAGACTGACAGACGGTTGAGTCAGTGATTACAGAGTATTAACTGTGGAGGCTGGGACATGCACCCAGAGGAATAAAGGACTATTTAAGTGGTTAATCAATATTTAATCACATAATTAATACAATGAAAAAATATTTACATTCATCCATTAATTACAATTTTTATTTAAAGGGAAACACCAGTTTCACATATTATGTCTCTGGAGGAAAAAAGACTCCTGGTGATGTGAGCATATGTCATCAAGGTTATCTCAACTGAACCACAAATGCATACTAGAAAGTCAAGTTTAAAGACTGATGGTGGAGCTTAAAATGTTCGAGGCAAAGACGGTCTAATGAAATTGTTATCCCACTGCATTTTGGGAAATGTAAGATCCAGTGTTTTTAGAGTGTGGCCCACACCAGGGACTGAAAGTCAGGATATATTGTCCACTGCTCCACAGCTTGTGACAGTCGTTTTTTAATCTGTATCTTGCATGTTCTCCAACTTTACTGAAATGCAACTGTAACAAACTGGAGTTCTCTCATACAGCTGCAACACTATCACCGCCAAGCTGAAGGAAGAGTCTGAAACCAACTCACAAAACCAGATCTGACATAGAATCAGGTGATTCTTTATCAGATGATGTTAACAGGGAGTTAACAGCAGCCAGAAACACAGACATGATAATCTGTCACCTTGAACACGCTGCTGCTTTACTTTTTTTCTGCAGATGATAAACTGAAGGACAAGCTGGTCTGCTTTAAGCACAACACACACACACACACACACACACACACACACACACACACACACACACACACACACACACACACACACGACAGAAAAACAAACATTTTACATCATGTGTGGCTCCCTGGTGGATTCACACAGAAAAATAATCAGACGCAGAAGAACTTCTTTCATTTTTCTTTTGGTTATAGAGTCCTCAGGGACTTACCAACACACACACACACCTAAGATCTAACAGTGGGTATCTACTGTAGCTGTTGGTCAATGTAATACATCGTTACTCAGCTCAATGCTGCAATAGATCCATTGAGATCCTGTAGAGCTCCATTCTAAAAAACAGTTGTCAGGACACCTTGATGGTGCCATCAGTCCATGAAGGAGTCCATTTGAATGACCAGCTGGTGTAGTCCCAAAGTAAAGGGCTGTCTGACAGCAAGGTAAAGCTGTGAAAAAATCCTCAATATCGCATCCACTTAGACTGATAATAATTTTTTAAGTGGGCCTCTTTTAAGGTGGCTAAAATATGTTTTGATATCAACCCCCGTCCAAAGCAATGTGATGCTGAGCTTTCCTGGTGGTACTCCTGCCAGCTATTTCAAACTGGGGGTGCACCAACTGCCATCTACTGTAGGTAATACACTGACTATAGATAAGTACCTCATACAACACACTTCAAAACTCCCAAACTAACCCTTTAAGCCAAACCATGTCAAAGTCAAAAAAGACTTGATTAAACAAGCAGAAACTGCACATATCCTAAGAAAGCGTGGCTGCATTTTAAAAAGGCACACTGCATTTTGCATGCTGACATGCATCCCTGAATGTCCAAACCTGGGTACCTAGTAGGGGTGGGAATTACAAGAGGACCCACGATAAAATATTATCACCATACTTAGGTCACAATATGATATTATCGTGATATTGTGATATGCTGAGTATGGGGATATAACATATTGTGATATATTGCAATTTATTACTTTTTTTCCCCAACTGCAAATTATTTCCCCAAAGAAAACTTTGTCAACATCAGTTTTACCTCATAAAATAAAGTTTTCATTCTGTTCATCTAACTTTAATCATTTTTATTGCCACAAAATGTGATGCAAAGCAGACAGACTGACCAACACCATCATAAAACGTGTCAGAAATGCTGCATACAAATGACAAACTGAACTGTTGGCAGATTTAACGCCCTTTGCGAGGCCAGATTAAGCTGTGTGAGCCAAAGACTTTACATGAAGGTATCCCGCTTACTGAATGGCAACACCCAAGTTAGAGGCATTGTCTGTTACAACCGCAATCCCCCATCCTTGTGCTGCATTTTGCAGGAGGTCTGCAGTGTTTGCTCCGGTGTGACTTTCAAGTGCTGCTCTAGTTTGGAGAATGTGAGACAGCAGTCGCCAGTTCTCTGTGAGATAATGTGTCGTTATAGACACAAGTTAATGCCAGCCTTCCTGCTTTACTCAAAGATTCCTTAACTTTATGTTTCGCTTCTCTGTAGAGCTTTGGTATGGCTGTGTTGTTGAAAAATGTCATATAGGAGTCATATACCTGGGTTCTAGTGTTTTTAGCATGTAGCAAAAGCCTTTGTTGTCAACAACGCTGTATGGACACAGATCTTTGCACATGAAGTAGGTGATGAACTGTGTTATTTTCTTAGCTCTCACAGAGTTGGATGGTAGTTTTGTCAAGCTAAGCGTGTCCAGTGTTGGTTGATATTTCGGTGGAGCGGGTTTAGCATTAGCTTGGCGTGGTTTCAGGTGAGCCCTGATGTTCGTAGTATTCCCAAAGTATTTTATTCTCATATGACATTACTTGCAAATCGCTTGTATCATATCCAAGTCCTTCTCACCTTACATGTTAAAATGTCCAAAATAAGTCCACACATTTGATTTAAACGCCAATAGTGCATTTCTGATTTCTTTCTCTGGTGCCTCCATCTTTCTTTCTGCCAAATCATGCTGACTGATACATCTGCTGACCTCAGGAGGAAAAAAAACATCTGCCACATCAAGTGGACTGAAAAAACAATTGATTTTATTTTCTAGTACCAAAATGTGCATTTGCAAACATTAATAATGTATATAATAAAAGATCAATACTTGGCATCTGTGTATTGAAACAATATCGCCACACAAAATATCACAATACTATGCTGTATACATCCCCCACCCCCACACCTAGTACCTAAAGTGTCATATTTTGACATGCAGGTCCACTGACAGAGTGGCAGTATTTGACGAGTTGGGATGCAAACATGTTGACTTAGCTTGTCTGTTAGTCGCAGGAGGCATCACTTGATTTTGTTTTTGTTGCCCAAATTTTGTATTAAGCCTCAAACTGAGTAAATTTGGGCTACTCCAGTACCTCTTGTTTATAATTACTTTTTTAAAATATTCATTAAATATACTTTTCATTTTTCCAATTTCAATGTCTGATATGTTGTACTATATTATGCTGCATATTATTATTATATTAGTTGCATAAAATGGTCTCAAAATAACAACAATATCAATCCATCCATTTTCTAACCGCTTATCCTCTTGAGGGTCGCGGGGAGGCTGGAGCCTATCCCAGCTGACAGCTGGGTACACCCTGGACAGGTCACCAGACTATTGCAGGGCTGACACATAGAAACAGACAACCATTCACACACACATTTACACCTACAGGGCAATTTAGAGTCACCAATTAACCTATACCCAATCTGCATGTCTTTGGACTGTGGGAGGAAGCTGGAGTACCCGGAAAAAACCCACGCTGACATGGGCAGAATATGCAAACTCCGCACCACCGTGCCGCCCGACAACAGTATCATTTATTTCAATTTCACACCATCTAATAAAAGTATTCATTGTGACAGACCTAGACTGAAGCTGGCATTAAATAAGTGGAAGTTATTGGAGAGACGTCCCTGATTGTTATTATCCCTGACAGTGAAACTGAGAGCAACTCTAAAATTAAACAGGTTATTATTAAGGCAGAATAATTACTACAATTGAATTTCATTAGCAGACCCGCAGTGTGTGTGGAGCTGCTGGTGCTTAGTGATGCTAATACTGGAGGAAAAAGATGATGTAAAGAAATTCCTGACATCAAGGAGAAACAGCAGGAGGTCAAAGTAAAGTTTAAAGATGATTTAAATTACAGAAGTATGGAGCCCCACGGTGGTATTATGGTAGGAAAATAAGATGATGTGGAAATGTGTGTGCACAGATTGCTTAACCAAGCAAATAATTTAGTAAACTGCGCACTAAGTCCCCTGTGTCTGCTGTTAGTATGTAGTATTACATTGAGACATAGCTGGCAAGAGTGTAAAAAGGATGGAGGATGATCATGTTTCTTCTTCCTGGGTTACAGTCCAAACAAACCGAACAAAGCTAAAACTGAGTCTTCTTCAGTTTATTACACATCTGCATTCAGAGCCGCCTCAGCTGGTTGTGTAAGCATGTTAACACACTGTTTCACACCGTCTCCTCCACGTCACTGTAGTGATCTGACTGAACAATGTGAGCGTCTTCGGCACTAATCCCACACAAGAATTTTCCCATTCTGCATTTTCTGCTGCCGCCCGACGTCACGCCAAATCTGCACCGGCCCAGCGAGATAAACACTTCTGACTGATGAAGACAATTGCTCTTTCCACACTCTGTGCAAGAACAAAGAGGAGGCAAGAATAGCTTTGTATGCAAATCAGCCCCCGTACCCACTCCACCTCCACCGACGCTGGAAAAAACGCAGTGACATCAAAGGCAGCGGCTGACATGACTCCAGCGTACAGATAGAGGCTGATCAGGATTCAAAGCAGTTAAATGATAGTTCACTTTAATCCTGCAGGGAAACTTCACCTCAACATCCACACACACATCATCTACACACACATCGACATATGCACACACACACACACACACACAAGCAGACTGAGACAGAGCTCTACATGTGATTTAAACAGAGCAGAGAGCAGAATCACTTGCTAACTGGCGCAGAAAAATGTGCTTCTGGTTTGAAAGGTGAGGCGACTGCTGACAGGCAGCTACGCGACAATTAAATCTGGGTGCTTCCACATCCCTTGTGTACCCAACAAGTACTGGCACAAACAACAAACAAGACAAACAAGAACATTTAGCAGGACTGAAGGCAAAATTGGGACATCACCAAATAAAACCAATAAATTCATCACTTACACGTGTTTCGGAAAGACGCAGTATTTTATAATTTTATGTTTTTGTGAATCTCCTTTTCCAGAAAATAAGTTCCTGAGTGAAAGATGGACTCCAGATGCTTTCCATCAGTGCAAGACGAACTCCAATCTGACATCAGCTTCATCTGAGGCCCTGAAGAAAGCCTCCACAGATTCTTTTGCTGCTAACATAAGAAGACGTAGACTGTTCACGGGTGGTCCCAGACAAGACAACCAGCAGGTCTCTAGTACTGAGAGCACTGAGGCCAGTAAAGTCAAAACCAAAATGTGAATTAGCCAGTGTACCAAGGCCAACATCCAGTGCCTCTAATAAAACCTCCAGACTTCAGACTATGCCCGGATCTATGGTGACACACAGGTCTGTTCTTCCACCGATTCCCCAGAGGAAGGATCTGTCAACAGCGAACAGGCAGGTGGTCCCAGAAAAGACAAGCAGCAGGACTCCAGTGCGAACACCACTAGGGCGAGTACAGTCAAAAATAAAACCCCAAAGCTTTTGACTAACCCCAAACCAATGGTTTGCGTATTCAGACGTATTGCAGGTGAGTGTTTACAGGTAGTATGAGGACCCAAAGGTCCCATGAGTGTCTGTTAGAACTTAATTCCGCAGGACTTAAGTAAGACATAAGTAGGCCAAGGGCCTACAGCCTGCTGCTTTTGTTAGTTAATTTGTATTGTTGTTAGGGTTGGTTTTCTCTGGGTGCTCAGGTTTCCTTCTACGGTCAAAAGACAAATTTAAAAAAATTAGTTAGTGTAAATTTCCAAGTAGTGAACCAATAGCTGGATGTTCTAATCCTCACCTTTGTCTTCATCCACACGTGCAAAAAAAAATCCGTGGGACCACTGGATTAAGTTAAACAGTTTACTTCAAAACTTTCAAAAAAGGTAACAGATATAAGAGATAGGAGGTCAAAAACTGTGTGGCGGGTTGCTCCGCCTTCTCCTTCAGTCCAAAGACAAATTTAATAAAATTAAAGAAAAAGACATTAAAAAGTCCTCTTGAATTATTTTATTCATACTAAAAAAATTGTTACAAACTCTTAAAGTTTAAGCAAAATAAGGCATTATAAAAAGTTAATCATTTGGGAAATTGTCTTTCATTCTTGATATACTAAGTGTTAACAGTCTCAATGCCATTATTCTAACATTTTTAAGGTGGGCCATAATTAACCCCACCTTTGTATATTGTTTGTGACATTGCTATATTGCAAACTGTTGAATGGAGTCTTGCCTGAGACGTCTGTGTGGCAATGTTAAAAATTCAAAGTGGAATGCTGTCCTGACCTTTACTGCATTATTACTTGCAGTGAGGATTCAGCACCCAGTCATAAAGGTTTAATCATAAGTGAGTGTGTTGTGTCTTACATTTTATCATACCAGCCTCCTGTTTTCTTTTATATTAAATTCCAGTTTTGTTCATCATCAAATTTACACTAAGAAAGAAATAATATATTCCAGAAATATTCTGTTAACAAATCAATTTTAGAAATCAGTTTTAAAAACCAAGATTTATTTTGTACTTTTGAGGTTTATCATACAGAGATCTTTCCCTGCAGGTTAAAGGATTTCCAATTTTTCTTGATACTTTTTTCCGAATGCTTAGCAGCACCACAGCTACTTACGCATGCATCACACACTGTGCGTAAGACTGTTATAGGCAATATGATACATAATCACTCCTAATAATAAAATAAATTATTGAAAATACTGAGATATATATGTGGTGTATCACCAGTCAGCCTGTAAATACCGAGATATGAATTTCTGTCCATATGGCCCAGCCCCAGTGCAAAGTCAGCCAAAAAGACTTTATAGCTGCAGCAAAAGAGACACTGTAGCATTTTGTATTTTATTACATTTCCTGTTTTATTTTGAAGTACTACCTTCTTGTGTCATTAAAGTTTTCTTTGTTATCCCACCTTTCATTAACCACACCTGCTGCCACTTACTCACCTGCTTCTGATAATCCTCTTAGCCATCCCTGTGTATACACAGTATACCCACCAGCTCCTCATATCTTTGCTGGATTGTCTTTGTTCCTTTGTGCCACAGCTTTCTCACATTCTCTGTGTTTGATTCCTTGTATTTTCCTAACTTTGCCTGTTTTGGATCTAGGGATATTTTGATAGCTTTCTGGACTTTTGGACCTAGTTTGTGTATTACCTTTTTGGACCTTTTTGGTTTGGAGTAAAGACTGCAGTTTTTTTTAACCCTACTCTGCCTCCTGTGTGTTCTCTGCATTTGAGCCTGAGTTTTCACTAGAGTCATTACAGACACGTGTGTGGAACACACACAAAACACTGCCTCCTGCGCCACATTCGCACAGGATAAGCAAGGTCTCAGACAGGCTCAGAGCAGCTGTCATTGTCATTACACACAGCTGTAGATATTTGTAGCATCCTTAACACTACTTAATTATAAATCTCAATCGTCATTATTAAATGTCACAAGGATAATCAACGACTCGTTCATAGCACTCATGTGGAAACTGACTTTACAAAGTGCTCCGCAAGATAACATTAAACAATAACTTACAGGCTGGTGAATAAAAATAATCGTGAAATGTATCACTCATAAATAATGTAAGATCGACTTTATAAATGTGCCTTTAATTGACATTTTACAGAAAGCTGTGCAATCTGCAAAACTGATAAATGATAACCTAAAAACAATGCTTTCTGTCTCTATTTATATGTAATCTCCTCCTTATCATATCACCCACAGATATCTCAGGTAAAACCATGTGTACGCCTGGTCTAAAGAATGTGTGAGGTGCACACATTCTCACCACACATTCTTCCTTTATAAATACCACTTCACAATTGGAAAAGGCATACGCATGGTTTTGGTGTGTACATATCGTTTATGCATCTGGTCCCTGGAGGGAATTTTTTAAAATTTGGCACAAATGTCCACTTAGACTCAAGGTTGAACTGATTAGAATTTGGTGGCCAAAGGTCAAAGGTCAATTTCACACAAATGTCTGATAGGATAAAGTGATGACATTTTATATCTAACGGGTCAAAGGTCAAGTTCCCCGTGACATATTCTGCAAAGACACTTTTCTGGCCATTATTCAACGTCATATCTCAGGAACAGAAGGGGAGATATTTGGTCAGACACTGAATTGGTGACACAGGTGATCTTGGGTGTCCATCTTGAAGCTGTGCTGATTGTACTGTGTAGATCTTCTGTGCTGCTGAGGGGAAGGTGTGTGTGAAGCATCCATGTTTCTTACAGACATGGACGTAAACTTTAAATGCAACTTGGCTGGTGTACAAAGCCATACAACCGCAAGGTGGCAATTCTATTAATAATTATACCTGAAATATCCCTTTAAGATTTGATTTTAGTGATTTTAGAATTAAGGTTAGAATTATTAGTGAAGGTTTGTGCTGGGGGCTTGGTAAGGAATGCATTATAAATCAATGAGGTTCCCTCAGAAGTAGAAATGTGTGTGTGGGGGTGTGTGTGAAAGGCTGCTGGGAGCAGAGTGTATAAACGGGAGCGGTCTAATCGCTGCAGGACGAAACACAGACTGTGACAGATTCTCTGATTTTCAGTGAAACTGGAGTCAGCCAGAGGTTTTTAAAGAGACAGTTACAGTTAACCAGCTTCTCTGTTTGTGAGCAGACAACATGTAAATGTCTGCTCAATCAGCCAGCCAATCAATCAATCAATCAATCAATCAATCATGGTGATGACAGGTGATTCCACAACTAATCAAATCTGCGTGGCTGTTGTGTTAAAGATGACAATTCTGGTAATAATTAATTCTGGTGTCATTTATTATTATGTAACACAGTAAGATGATGACCAATTCACGTATCAGAATTCAGTAGTGACATCTGAATATATCAAAGCTTCTGTGGTTTCATATGGCACAAGGGAGAGAGCAGACATTAATTAATATCTGCATTTCAGTCGTTAACGTAACAAATGTGAATGTGTGTGTCCAGCAGGAGAACACACAAACTGAGCGGGGAAACCTTCTCAGTCTTATTTTCCTAGGCTGCTCCGACTCGCCACTCCTCACCATCTGGACTCTCTGAGCAGAGTCCAACCAGGAGTTGACTCTCTTTAACTGCTAATTGATATCTGCGGTCAGGTCAGCCACCTGTCGGGGAGCAACAGAGGAGGAGGAGGAGGAAGGAAGGACAGCACGAGCAAAACCGGCAACCAGCCTTCAGGAGGACTAATTTAAGGATGATCTTGTAACGCTGCCTGGAATTAAATTCAAGATCAACTCAAGAACAAACGCTACGAAGGATGCAGGAGTATAAATACTCTGAGATCCAGATGTTCATTATATCCTTACAACTGTATGATGAATTCATTGACAGAAATATGATTTGTTAAAGTTTTACAAAATGGTCAAAGTTGATGACGACTCCATAATGAACACTGTCTTTCAAGATTCCAGTAGAGTTCCTACATTCTCCAGGTAATTCAACTTTCCTATGTTTTTGAGCATGTTCAAAATTTCCTGTTTAGAACTTTCACATTTAAAGCCTCCCAACAGGTAAAAGGCCAGAAGCCCTCACATGGTAGGCTTTTATTGTGAAAAATCTGCAGGAAGTTTTGCCTTTCATTTTCTTACTGCAATTGAAAAGAAAAAAAACATAAAGGTAAATAAAATGGAATTAATCAGTGAATGAAAAGCATATTAAGGAGGAAACATATTAAAAAATCCATCTAATCGTTCATCAGTTATACCCACTTTATAAACGGATCAACAGCATTCACAAAAGACAAAGAAAAGCAAGAGTGTAAATAATTAATAATGTTTTTTTCATACATATTTGTGTACTACAAGAAAAAAAATCTCATATTTGTTCTATTAAGTTTATTTCGGTGGTCTTGAAATTGTTTCATCAGACCAGTCAGCTGACCTGTAGAGGAAAGTAACAAAGAAAATGACCAATTTCCTAATCTATTGATTCATGCACATATTAAATTGTGCATTCTAACTTTCACACAACAGAAATCCCAATGGAGTGATGAATCCCGATTTCCTACAGGCTGGTCAGAAATTTTATCGGAACATTTCAGTGTCTTTTTTCTTGCTGAACATCTGATCGCAGATCCTGCAGCCAGATCGAGTTCAGACACAGATAATGAAATTTCCATGACAGCACACTTCTGTCTTTATCAGGGAGCAACGAGGCCAAACGGGCCCGCTGCCGCACAAAGGAGCCGTCAACACGCTAATTAACAGCTGGCTTCAGACCAGAGCAAGAGGCACTCTGGGTCATTATCATTAGAGCGGAGGAGTTCACTTCATGCATAAGGAAGAGGAGCAAGGTGTTTAGTAAGTAGCTCATGTTTCTCTCAAAGTAAAATACAGAAAACCTGTTTTGTGTGTTCACACGTCTCAGCATTAAATCATGTAGGATGTTAAACAATCAGCCATAAATCAGATTTTTTATCAATATTTCAAGGTTGTAGATTTACAGTTTTACTAAACCAACTTAGTTTCCTTAAAATTCGTTGTTTTATGTAAATATGAATTCAAGGAAACACTACTACTATTATCACATACTGCTTAAAAAAAGTGTTACAAAGTGATTCATCACAATTATCTAATAATAGTGTCAAACCGTTAATTGGCGTGCGAGCACTGTGTGGGAGCTGGCTGTTAGTTTATCTCTCACTGCTGAAGCGTAGGTGAGGTGTAAGCACTGACTTGTCACTTTTAGTCCTTTTACATGCACTTAAGTGACCTGGTTACAGTTGGCTTTCTCCTGTAACCTGATTTCTGTATAGGATACTTTGCCACTTTCAACCAGCTTTGTGTGGTAAACTGTGGTAAACTTCCCTCGATCTAACCAGTGCCTAGATTTCTGGTAGTTTTGGGTTTTTTACCTCTTGAACTAAACCAAATTTCACAGTCCCCTTTCTCTGTTTTCATGTAGCACCACTTTCAAAAGTATTTGTGACTTTCTACTGCATAGACAGCCCAGTTTTATGTGTGAACCCTCTTTACATTGGTGAAATACTTCTTTAATGTCATGTAAAAAACAAAGCTGGTTTCAGTAATCTGGGTCAGGCATTAGAGAAACCTGATTCCTCAATCACGTATACGAGTAACCAGGTTTCTAATTGGCGTTTTCACAGAAGGCAGATTCAAAGAAATCATGACAGCAGGTTGACTGTCAGATGAGCAATACAAGAATCTGAAGTGGACTAAAATTACTTATTGTATTAGCTAAAAGGAGATGAAGTGTCACACAGTCAGCAAGTTTATATGATATTAGAGAAAATCGATTTATTGTGTTAGTCCGACTAAAACAGGACTTTTAAAATACATGTAAACATGTTAGTCTGACTGAAATCGTACTAAATTGAATTTTGATTGGGAGTTGAATTACTCCTGCATGTATACAGTCAATCGGACCCAAACTGTCTGAGATGCTCTGTGCATGCTCCACAGTTTCCACCTCAGGCTTTAGCTGGAACTCAAATAGCCTTACATGTGAAACAGAAGAAGAAGCTGGTAACAACTTGGTGAAATCTACTTCTAAAGCCGTGCATTTTTGGAGCTGAAAGAGTTAAATATTTTAAAATACATGGATGGGAGGAAAACACTGAATGGCAATCTGTTCAAGAAAGTGACGGAACAGCTGGATGAAACTCGATAGTTTGGCCTGTGATGTAATAGGTCAACCAGACAAGGGTCCAATACTAACAAGCTGAAAGGGGGCTTATACCTATCATAGCAGAGTCGGACGTACTTCAGTTAATGAATCGATTCCCCTCCCGTACTTGCAAACTGGGACAAGGACAGTAGTCCAATCAAATGGCCTGATCGTCCTATAACCACAGCTCCACTTAACTGTGCATGAAAACATACTGACTCAATGGACTGTAATAAGATTTATAATAATATGTATAATAATGTTATAAAATATTGACAGGTAAGGAAAGCAGGAAGGCAGAGAGTTTAAAAATCATGTGTTAAAATACATTTTACAGTTGAATCTAAGTGATGAAATATGTTAGAGTTACTTCATGAAAGCTCCCTTGGGCCAACAAGTCATCACAAGTGGCCTGTAAGTGAGGGGTAGTTCTCATTTCAGAGGGCTGAATTTCTATGTGAAGCGTTTGTACAGATGTATGAGTGATGCTGTAAGTTAAAGAAGCTCCTCCGAGCTTCTCTGTTGGATGTTTTAATTAGCAGCGAGCCTCAAACCTCCAGCTGTGCTCACTCAGCCAGCTCAACTCCAAATCAGCAGACGATCATCTGAAGTATTCAGATGGAAAAACATCAGAGATGACCAGTCAGGCAACGGGGGCCTGCTGGCAGGACACATATCTGGGCAGATCACAGTACACAGACTGTAGGACGAGTCACTGACTGGCAATGGATCATATGGATCTCAGTCAGAGTCAGTATGAGGCCACACACACCGACTAAAACACACACTGGTGGTTATGTAACATGGTGGAGGTGAAGATCCATTATCCGTGCGCTAAACATTTTTACTCCAGGTTCTTTTCTAGAAACACTAAAATACAAAAATACAAGCTGACCTCTGATCAGCACAATGGTTGTGTAGATGGAAATAGTCTGCTGGTCCAGACTGAAATATCTCAGCAACTATTGGATGGACTGTGATAAAATGTGGTTCACACATTCATTATCCAGCATGATTGGTTTGGTGGTGTGTCAGTGATGGTCTGTGGAGGCATATCCTTGGAGGGTCACACAGATCTCCTATCAACAGTACCCTGACTGCTGTCAGGTACCAGAATGAAATCCTCAGAGCAATTGTCAGACCTTCCGCTGGTGCAGTGGGCCCTGGGTTCCTCCTGGTGCAGGACAATGCCCGGCCTCATGTGGCCAGAGTGTGTAGGCAGTTCCTGGATGACAAAGGCATTGATGCCACTGACTGGCCCTCTCGTTCATCTGACCTAAATCCAATTGAGTGCCTATGGGATGTTACGTATTAGTGCATCTGATGCCGCCAAGCACCACCACAGACTGTCCAGGAGCTTACTGATGCCCTGATCCAGGTCTGAGAGGAGATCCCCCAGCCCCCAACCAACAAGAAAAGGGCATAAGTATGAGGTAACAGTGACAGAGAAATGTATAGCCCATGTAATTTTACTATTGTGAATATGTTAGAATCTGTAATTCATGCAGTTATTACTTATTGTAAAATAAACAACAGCAGAGCTCTCTGGGTTCACCTGTCTCTGACGAACCTGGTCAATGGCATTTCTTTTATCTCCATGGCAAAGTACAGGGCATACCATTATGAGGAAGTAGTACGTCCCAATGGTGTGGATGCTGCATGCAACAGTACAGACTTTTTAGGGACAACTGCAGTACATACTAAAAGTAAAAAGAAAAAGTACGTGATTCAGACTACACCCTAAGACTGAATCCAAATCTCAGGACCTCATTGTACTTGCATACTTCCTAGGAAAGTTTAGGAGTGCTGAGGGCTGTCCCTCAGTCCACTTAGGATGCTGACTTCACCAGACTTCACGGGACAAAACGGGATATTGACCCAACCCTCATAACAATCAAGTCATGAGAGTCATATCCAGCCTGAAACACACCCGAACTCCTCAGCATCCAGACCACAGAGCCACCAGGGACCTGCTGGCCAAAATAACTTCACACACACTGACATGTGCGGACTCTCTGCTGTGTTCTGAGCACATCATCACCCAGTTTGTAAAACACTTTAAACTGGGTCACACATTTGCATTCGACTTCTCTGAAAGGACAAGGTGCAGTTTATGTAGAACTGATCTGAGGTCTGAGCAGAGCTGCAGCAGATGAGTGCAAGGCTTAAGTAAACCCAGTGCGGTGGCAGCAGGTTTATTGATGTCAATGCGCAACATCATCAAATGTGACCTTTGACCTGACCAGGTTTGTGTAATTCAACTCAGAGGTTTACATCCTTTGTGCTTTTTTCTGACCAGGGACAATATTTATCGGTGTCTCAGGGCAGGAAATCAGTCCTAACTGGGATGTATTTTGGTTTTATTTTTAGAGCCAGGAATCAAAGCAGTTGATGAACTTTCTTTACTTAGTGATTGACTCCAGTCTCCAAAAGAGTCCTGACCACCAGTGTTCAGTTAGAGACATACATGCTCATTCTGTGCGAGGAAAAAAAACCTAAAATTGAAAAGTCAAACCCTGTTCTTTTTTCCTAAACCCAACCCTGTGTGCATGTGAACTTAACGTAACCACATGAATTTTTTGTTGAAGGAAAAAAACATCAATTTGCGGTGTTGTACTAATGTAGTGTGTTTATTTTGAAAGAGACAGTATGCAAACTGCACATTTCCTGTGAAAATAGAAGTGTATTTTGAAAACAGACAACGCATGTAACAGGCAGAAGTTGACACAGCATCCTAGAATGTCAACAACCAACATACCCTGGGTACCTTGCATGTCATATGCTGATGTGGAAAGTCCATAACCAAGCACTGATATGTGATGAGGTCGGAGTGAGAATGTGTTATGAAAACGCATGATGACAATGACCATTTAAAAACATTTTGCTGTAAGAACAATTTTTGAGACTGACATGGGGTGCAGAGAAGGCTTGCTGTCCCTGCAGACACAGATATCCTCACAACTCTGACTGCCATAAAAGATCATCTTTATTACTGAATAATCTGTAAATCAGTAATCAGTAAATCATTTTTTTTTATTAACTGTTTGGTGTACATGATTGTCGAGCAGAGTAAAAGGTGTCCATCACAATATCTCAAACTTATACATACAATACATATTTGAAATTGTTCATTTTGCCTAAGCAACAGTCCAAAACCCAAAAGTAAAGAGTTCTATCACAGATATATTGTCAAATTTATCGATAATTACTTTTCTTTCAGTAAATTAATCCAGTAATTGTTTCAGCTTGACTGTTAGGATCAGACATTTTTGTGACATGGTAAAAGAGAAGCTCCTCAGAAAAATTGTGCACGATTTAGAAATCCTCAGTGAAGGCAGACTAATACTTTCTTGACCACAATGATGTCGTCCTGCATACTGAAGGATATTTAATTTCAAATAATAGCAGCTATAATTACCGTTGTCTAATATTTTAAATTGCAACAGTCAGGAAAACTACAATCATTATAATTTCTACTTTGCACCTCTAAGTGATGTAAAACAGCATTTAGTTCTTCTCTTACTGAGCGTCAGTGCAGGAAGCTTCAAAAGTGACCCCAAAGGCCCACTCTGAGGTACAAATGGGTGTTTGAGTGTCTGAGATGCTTGATAAGAAAAGGCCCAGAGCTCTACTTAGCTGTGTTTTTTTTCTACCAGATTGAACCAAGAAACTCATCCAGCTCATTCCTGCTTTTCCTTTTGTTGTTCATCCCACTCTCTCTGTCTGGGAGTCCAGTGTCAGTCAGCTTTAACCTGACAACATGATAGGAGGTCGTATCCACAAAAATAATAAACAAAAAGTAAAGTGGTGTTCATCCCGTCTCACTGAGCAGCTGTGAGGCTCCTTCATTATCCACAAAAACTAGACGAAACAAGAGGATCTCCAGACTGAGACAGAGAGAAGATAAAGGTTCAGATTTATTGTTTGTAATGATGCTAAAACCAACTGGAAGAAGAAGAGGAAGAAGAAAGAGGAAGACAAGCTGTGTGGGCGAGACAGAGAAACCTCAGGGGGTCTGAGACGCCTTTCTCATCCCACAGGAGAAGAAGAAGAAAGACAATAGAAAAAAAAAATTGATGAGCGAAGACACAACAACATCAGTACTGTGTGAGGACAGAGACACTGCGAAGAGAACAAATAGAAAAACTAAAGTGAAGACACTAAACGCAGACCTGATGCAGAGCGTGAGGCTAAGGTTAGGAGTGAACTGTGCATGTTCTTGTACTTTTTTGTGGGGGCCAATAAGAGTTTTAAAACTTCCTTTTCAGAGGAAAGTCAAAGTATTTTACAGACATTTTGCAAAGTGATATCATTTTTGAAAAGTGTAAACACTGTGGACCAAGATTTGAGATGCCATTTTTAAAAAAGTGAGAATATTCTGGCACATTTTTGGAAAATGTGGATATATTGAAAACTGGACATTTTCATTGATATTTGAAAGTTCTGGAAAGTATTGAAAATTCTAAACATGGAAACACTTTTAGGAACATTTTTGAGGCTATTTTTTAAGAAGTGAAAACACTTTGGTACATCTTGGAAAAATTTGGAACTTTTGAAAATGGGATATTTTTGTTAATGTTTAAAAAAGTGCACAGTTTTCTCTGGCTGTCACCTTGTGGTCAGTTGGTGGATTGGTTGGTCAGCATGCTTTTGTCTGACCAGATTCTCATTGGTCACACAATCACTGGTGTTAGTTTAATAAGGCTGTATTTCCACCAAAGCATTTCTTTTTCCAGCTGAAAACAGCAGTTGTCATTCAGCACCTCTGTTTGTCCTCTGAGACGGATGGTCTTTCCCATTGTGATTGGACAACTGGTGACAGCGAGGAACGCAGCATTTCACCCAGAGTTAAACATTTTTAACTCTCAGTTTTAACTTGAAAATGGACAAATAATCACAGAAGAATTTATAATTATGGTTTTATTTTACTAAGTCTCCAAAAAGACACTGCAGTTCAAGGATTATAAAACTTCTGAAAGGAATACAGTCACACTAGAACTGTTGTTAGAGCGGCACAACGGCTAACGATAGCTTCTGGGCTAAAAATAGTAAGTCTCTCTCTCGCATGCAGCGTTACAGAGATATTTAACGTTAGTAACGTTATGTTGTATATGACATCATCAACCCCAGAGTTAACTTCTATAGTGTCCAGTATGTAGTGGGAACATATTGGAAAAATTGCGAGGCCATTTTTAAAGAGGGGAGAACATTTTGGGAAGTGTTAAGAAAATGAGGATGTTTCTGAAAAGTGAGAACATTTTTTTAAGTGTGGACATTATGGTCATTTTTGAAAATAAGGAAACTATTAAAAAGTGAGGACATTTTTTGGAAAGTATAGATACTGTTGGGAAGAAGGATATTCTGCACATTTTTGAAAATTCTAAACATTTTGGAAACTAGCTGAAGGGGAAATTCGCCAATTAAAGCAATAAATTGCTCAGTGAGTGCTATATTGAACGAGAAAGCTGAGTGCAAGGCTGCAAAATCTGTTGTTCTTTCTGCTTCAGTGCTGCCTTTTGAAGTGACAGTGATGTAGTCGGAAGCAGGAGGAATTAGAGGCTTTTTTATCTTGGACTGGGTAGCCAGGGGGTGTGCTCTATATTGCCGCTTAAAAACAGAACTTCCTTGTTCTTTTCGCTTGCATTGCAAACTAGCTATGTTTCTAACAGTGAAAATGCCATCCCACAATATCAGTGCAGAAGGTGTTGGTGCTGATGGACAATTTAACATTTTACAGTGTTTTGGCTGCCTTGGATGGTCAGCCATATTTATTCGAGCCAGTATAACATTACAGACGGAAGAGCTCGGCTTTCTCAGCCAATATAGCACGTACTGAGGAATATATTGCTTAAATCAACTACATTAACCATCAACAAATGTACTCATCCACATAAAAGGTAGCAAATTTTCCTTTTACAGCTGGTTGGAAACCTGGATGCTCTCAGAGTCACGTGATCACAGGATGTGAAAAACACGTAAAATATATTGCATGATAGAAATAAATGTTATTTTTATCCCGGAGTGGTGCACAGGCCGGTTGTCTCTTTATAATATATGTTTTTTTCTTATAAAGTTTCCTGTAGTCTGCTGCTCTTCTCCTGCAGGCAGCAGGAATGTGGGTCAGCAGGTTAGTTAGTGATTTCAGCCCTAAAGCTGATCACAGGTCTGTTCTCAAGGCTGTCACTCTCACACACTGTGTGCTCTGTGCACTTCTAACCCGTCACCTCTTACATAACACGCCTGCTGCCTTTGGGTGCCGTCAGAAACAGCATCACTGCCAGCTGAGAGCGCATGAGTGAGCTGACAGTCTGAGGAATTATTCACTCTGTCATACATTTCAACTTCTCACATATTTAACAAATTAAAACATCACCATGCAACATAACCATGCAAATCTGCTTCTCCTTTGTTTTATCAGAAGAGTTAATCTTATTTCAAAGATTGTTTTACCCAAAGAACATTTGGATTTCCTGGAATTGTTTTGTTGTTTGCTTTATGCTGATTGAACATTTGATACACTGCTGACTCTTTTTAAAACAGTAAACACATTCAGAGCTTTAACCTCAGACTCCTCAAACCGTCTTTAAAATCTGACCTTTGACCTTGTGGTGGAGAGAGGTCAAGTTTGCTGTCAGTCAGCTAGAACAAAATACACAGATATTTTTACTCACCATCACAACTCACATGAGACACTGTACAGCGCTTTTCATTTTAAAAACAGATTTATTTTACAGAATTTTATGTTTATGTTTTCTTTTTTATTGTAAACTTCTATTGTGTATTTATGATTCTTGATATCTGCAGTACTTGTTTTTCAGTATGCACCAAAGACCAAGGCAAATTACTGTTTTCTGGGAGTGAAACTATTTATTAAAGGCTGATAATGCCATTCTGAACTTACTAGTCAGTGTCACCCTGCTAACCCATATCTATGAGGCCGATAAACACTAATAACACCCACGTAATCAAGTAATAACAATCCAAATATGTGAGGAGACTGGATGACTGATGGTGACTTTGTCAGGGTGCATTTTTTTTCTTCTGTGAGTTGAGTGAGGTGTGATGACTGTGTGGGTCATCCTTGTCTAACAGCAGACAACCAGGGGCTGATCTGATACTTAAAACAGCTCTTTGAGTTGACGTGGCGCACTTGAAAGCAGCATCTAACCTGCCGATCTCTCCCTGGGAGGTGAGTTTTATTTATCTCTCATTATTTACTCGTGCCTCGGCTCCTTGCGGCTCTCTGCTTTGACTGAGCATCTCAGAATAAGAGTCACACTATCTGCTTCCTTGCGGCTCAAACACTCACTGGGATTTTTCTTCTCCTTCTCCTTGAACAGTTGTTATGTAACAAACGACTCTGCACAGAGAAACTCAATGAAGCTCCATCTGTCCGCCTCTCTCTCTCTCTCCAAGCTGCATACCAACAGGGAGGCCTGAGAGCTGCACACAGGAGACATGGAGTTAACTGCACTTCCCTCATTGGTATTAATTATGTGTGTGAGTGACTGTCTCTAAACAAACAAATTAAATCTGTACTTGTGCTTTCAGCAGAGCAGGGCTGCAACAGTTTTTTCATTATCGATTAATCTGTCAGTTATTTTTTTAGTTGATTGATTAATTAAGTCAATTAAATGTTGAAAAACAGTGGAACAAATTTACATCACAGCTTCCTGGAGTCAAAGGTGATGTCTTCAGATGACTTATCAGAACAACAGTCTAAAACTTAAAGTTTTTTCCTGTCTCATCTGTCAGAGAAAAGCAGCAAGTCTCACCTGAGAAGCAGGAAGCATAAAATGTTCACTGCTTTTGCTTGAAAAATGACAGTTAATCGATTATCAAAACAGTTGCAGGTTATATTTCTGTCAATTGATTAATCCATTAATCAACTAATAGTTTAGCTCTGCAGCAGAGCAGAAAAACCAGGCACAGGATCAGAGGAGATAAAGTCTATAAAACCTTTACACAAAGTACATCACCAACATGGCCAAAACTATGTGGACAGACAGACATTAAACTTAGACAAGATTCCATCCAAATTTAGCACAAATTTTAACTGAAATTTTAAAAAATGGTCAAAATAAAACGTGACTGAATGCTTGTTTCCATCCACTCCTGTTTAGTGTGGGGAGAGACAAAGTCCCTTCCCTTTTGACAGACTGTAGTTTACGGCGAGAGACAAATAATTTTTGATATTGTTTGAATAGTGCTATGAGTCACGCATATCTTTTTTGTCACTTTAAAGAATAGTGTGTAAGATTTAGGGGGATTTAGTGGCATCTAGCAGTGAGGAACATCTTGTTGCAACAAGCTGTAAGTTTTCCTGGTTAGAATTCACTCAATGTTCATCGTTTAGGAGGTTTTTACTGGGAGCCAAATTATCCACAAAGGTCTCTTCCTCTCCAAAACAAATAGACCAGGTGATTTAACCCGATAAAAACACCAAATACAGCAGTGTCATGTTACAAATCAGTGTGTCTTTGACATAGAAGGGCTGTTCACCCAGCGGCCTGTAAAAACACTGAACAAAGCAGTTTCATAAAAAACAAAAAGTGTGCTTTTCTGACACTGCTTGTTGCGGAGGGACCTCTAACTACAGTGGTCAACATGAAAACATAACAACACCCTACTTAGAGCCAGTGTTTGGTTTGTCTGTTCTAGGCTACTGTAGAAACAAGATGGTGCAACATGGTGCTCTCCATAAACGAGGACCCGCTCCCTATGTGGATATAAACCGCTCGTTCTAAGGTAACAAAAACACAACAATTCTTATTTTCTGGTGATTATACACTAAAAAAAATACGTAATATATTATATTCCATTCCTGCCAATATATCACACACAATATATAATTTGGCAAGTCAAGACAGTCGCTGTTTTCAGCTCTTCATCAACTCAATCGCTGTAAAAATGTTGCTATTTATGTTTCAGCAAACAATGGATACGTTACATTTGTAATGTATTATGTAGCAGATGTGTTACAACGACAGGTTGCTAAAAACCACCCACATAAAAGAAGTTTGAAACTAAGCAGGCGCCTCACCTTGACATCACGCCATCCACCATCCCCACCTCCTGATGACAAAATCAGCCCATATACTATGTCCCTTTAGCAACACTGATAAATGTAAAGTATCCATGGTTTGCAGAAGCGTACAACATATTCTTCTGGCGACACCTGCTGCTTCACCTTCACATGCTTCATGTAGGCATATATCATCAATTGCTCACTCAGTCTATTTGTGCTTCTTTAACCACACAACTTTTGCACCTCACACAGCGAACTCTTTTTAGGAGATATTTTGACTTTTTCGATTTCCAGCATCTTCACTCTGGTTATGCAAAAACTGGATCGTGAAAAAAAAAAGACAACAAAAACAGGAGATGAAAACACACTTACCTGATAGTATATCGTGTGATTTCTCTGTATTAGACTAATTATTCTGTCTATAAAATGCCAGAAAGTAGATAAAATCATTATAATTAACCAGAGCCGAGGTGACGTCTGAGAAGTGCTCAAAACTCCAAAACCCAAAGATATTAAGTTTACTATCATATCAGACATAGAAACCATCAAATGATCATGTTTAAGAGGCTGGAACTGTAAAATGTTCTGCAGGTTTGCTTGAAATATCACACTGATAATCATAAATATTGCCAATTCATTTTCTGATGATCCACTAATCAATTAATCGAATAAGTTGTAGCTCTAGTTCTAGTCAATCTGAGGGTGTTGGATGGGGATAAGGTCAGAACTGTCAAGTTCCTCCACACCAAACTGGAAGAAGCATTTCTTATGCAGCGCTGGCTTTGACTCATGTTGAAAGAGAAAGGGACAAACACTGCTGTCTAAAATATCACTTCATGCTGCAGCATCAAAATTCACCTTCACTGGCACGAAGTGAACAAACCAGGGCAAACACTAAGCTTTACGACATGGCTGTCAGACTCTTGCAGTTTGACACTTTAAAGTCACTTATTCCACTCATGCAGTCATTGAAGCAAAGTTGAAGTTAAGTGAAACAATTCATTTGTTCCTCCAGCTGAAGTCAGCGGCTGTCAGCTCTCTCACTGTCCGGGTTCAAGTGACCGCCTGCGGGTGCACAAACTGCTGCATAAAGGTCACAAAGCCGCGAATGAGTGTATCATGAGTGTGTGTGTGGAGGTTGAAATGTGTGTGTTGTGAGACAGCGCAGCAGCGTCTGTCTGACACAAACCGTTTGAAGTTGCTACTGCAGCCTGACAGACACATTCACCGCCTGGGTGCCAACTGGAATTCAAATAATATCAAAATAAAACCCAGCTGAAGTCTTACCTTTGCTGTAGCCGGAGGAGCCGGAGCCGGTGCTGCTGTGTCTCCTAGCCGGAGTCAAGTGCTCTCCGCCCCGCAGAGTCTCCAGGCTCACCGGTGTCTCCGTGAGCGGCGTAGCGGGCTCAGAGCCGCTCCTGCCCGGGTCGCTCGTCGAATCCTGCGGGGACGACTCCATCCATGCACCGGAAAAAAAAATCCGACACGAACAAAATAATCCCCTCAGCAGACAGCGGCTGTCAAAAGAAAGAAACTGGTAGAAGAGACTGAGCGAACAGCCGGCGGAGCGGTGTGTGTGAGCAGCGGGAGAGGCGCGGCTGCTGGGCGGCTGTCAGGGTCGCTGCTGTGAGCGCCGTTTGGAGGAGAGGAAGCCGGGCTGAGGGAGAGGGAGGGCGGCGCTGTAGAGAGCTGGGATACCCTCCCTGGAGGCTGAGACCCGGGCAGGACCCACTCCGCACAGCTACTTTTTATCTTTTGGGGCAAAACAGACAAATCAAATCTAAAGTCTCTCAGAGTCCAGCATCGATTACTGAACAAAATGAAGGTGAAGGTGTGACGAGTCCATGCAGGTGTTTCTGTAATAACGAACTTCCTCTATAACCTGCAGCACAACTTTCAGGGGTGCAAAACAAGCTGGGTAACACAGAAGTGTTGAGCACACTGTGTCATGAAAACTGACTGAACATAAGTTTTACTTGATGAAAGTTAGGACTGTTGTCATTCAGTGAATAAGGTCTGCAGAGTCACTGCACTGTTTGGGTTTGTTAGGACACAGTCAGTGTGTTTATATGACATTAGAGAAAATCGATTTACTTTGTTAGTCCAACTAAAGCCGGATTTTAAAGTAGCCTACATGTAAACATGTTAGAACTGAAATCGTACTAAATCAAATTTCTCAAAGTCGGACTGACACACCCAGATAATGTGATTGGGAGTTACTCCTGTATGTGTACAGTCAATCAGACCCAAACTGGCCTAGGTGCTCTGTGCATGCTCCACAGTCAGTTAGCAATACATGCATAACAGAAGAAGAAGCCTGTGAGGAGACATACATTGTTCATGCTCTGTCAGGTTAAATATTTTAAAATACACGAACCAGAAAACAGGTTAAAAAAAGTGGCAAAACAGCTGGTCACACTGGATTGTTTGATCTGTGATGTAATAAGTCAACCAGAAAATGGTAACAAGCTGAAAGGGAGCATATCCCCACCTATTGTATTAGTCAGATATACCGCAAAACTTAAATCAAAAGCCCCCTCCTAATAAAACACCCAGTCCCTCTTACTAGCCTGGCGTGGCTACACATTTTGACAAATAAAGGCCTGTTTCAATTACAACCCTAAACTGGTTGCCAAGCAGATCATTTTAATAGAAGTTCTTTGGATGTATAAAAGTCATAAAGTCAGAATATGTGTCCATTCCTCAATTACCAGGTAAGTTATTAATATTCCTTTAGTCAGTAAGGGTCCACTGATCAAAACGATCAAATGTCGTTTTTCATAAGAATTAATCCCAGTTATGAATATTGTTTAAACAGGATAAAGTGGTGTTGTATCAGCATGCCAGGTGTTGTAAAACGAGTGTCATAACATAACACATAATTGATATGTTATTCAAAGCCTATGCGTATATTCATGCTGGTTCAAATGAACAATTTGATCATATTGCCCATCTTTTCTGAGCAACAGTTTGTGTAAAAGGAATAAAGGCCTGTCCCATACAGATGTCTGTCCCAGACATAAGCCTGTTGAGTGCAGTGATTTAAGCCAATAATAGCCTGGGCTACTAATTAAAGTTTTACGGTACTTTGGTCAATAAATCGACCCCCCTCCTGTGCTTGTATACTGGGACAAGGACAGTAGTCCAATCAAATGGCCTAGTGGAGCTATAACCATAGCTTGACTTAACTGTGCATGTAAACGTACTAACTGTCAGAAACGATCCCTCTGCTTTGGTGGTGTCTAGTGGTGAGGACTGCAGATTGCAACCAGTTTAAACTTCTCCTGATTAGAATTCCTTTAGTGTTCATTGTTCAGGAGGTTTTTACTGGGAACTGAAGTCTCTACAGAGGTCTCTTCCTCTCCAAAGCAAACAAAGCAGGGGCCTCGTTAATAACACAAAAAGGGGCCTTGAAATGTGCACATGCCACTTTCTAAGCATAAATTGATTTATTAAAAAAAAAAAAAAAAACTTGAAGAGGAAATGTGCAGAAATTTGGGGCAACTCTGACCTCTGCGTGTGCGGCAGGCAGGGCAAATTGGCAACGCAGATGGTGAAGAGGTGAACTGAAGCCAGATTGTGGAAATTAAATGAGGGAACATTCTACATAACGATGCCTCTCACACATTTAAATTCACCTCATATCGCTGTTTCTCATCGATCTACTTCATACACACTGAAATGCAGCAGTGTTATATGTGCTTGTGCTAGTATTTCAAAGGCACCTTTCAAATGTTAAAGACATTAGTCAACTCAAATCTCAAATCAAATGCTGCTCAAAATTTCATCAGCACTGCCTCACTATCACCTACCCCAACTCTGGAGAAAAGGAGAGGGTGGAGGCTGGACTGTATGCTGCTGAGACTTATGGTCAGCTATGGAGCAGAATGATGTCAGGCTGTGGCAGGTGGCAGGATTCAGGAAAGTCTGGCTTTCCTTTTCCCGATAATAAACATGAATATGTGGTGTCATTTTCACCTCAACCACGTTACCCAGGTGAACTGATGAAATGAACGTTGTTGGTTGTAAAATTCCATGATAAGATCAGACAGCATTAGAGAATTATTGAACACAGTGTCAACAATTTTCAATAATATTTTCTAACACTGTGCATATCACTGAGTACATATCGCTGCTGCGACTATAACCGTGCTGTCAGGCACAGGAAGTGCACTGGAGACCCCAAAAAGGCTGCCTCGCACACTCCGCTTCTCCAGTCAACTCACTCAGCACATCTTCCCCACCTGCGCATATGGATTGTTTGTATTAGCAAAGATGACAGTGTGTAATCCTTTTTTCCCCCTTGCCTTCACCTTCACATCTGACCACTTTTTTGTAAACTTTCAGGTACTCTCTTGTTTGATGAACTCACTGCATTAACCACAGCAGTGCCTTTTCTTTTCTCTGTGACCATGCTGGCCACCAAATAATGTGTGCTCTCTAACCTCCACCTCAGCCAAAAACACCTAAGTTTCTGTATCAGAAAAAAATAGTTTTCTTCCTCTTAGTTGTTTCCATTTATCACCATGAAAAAGCATTAATCAGCAGGCTATGCATCAGCATTCATGAGGTGCTTTACACTTATCATTTATGGTTGAATGTGGGCGTGTAGGGGGTGTGGCATGAGGCTGATCCATGAGGCTTGGAATATTCCTAGTTAATGTGGGCTTCACAAAAGAAAATTGCACACTGGCAGGTGAACAAATGTTTTTATAAATCAGAATTTTTTTTGGCTCACGTACATTTCCTCATTTGTATGTATAGAAACATTTAGTGTGGATTCTCTACAGAGTTTTGTAAATGAAAACATTGAATAAAGCATCGTCACATTACAAACAAGTGTTTCTCCTATGCTGTTCAGTGCATCACAGAAGGGTTGCTAGCCCAGCACCTACTCACCTATTTTCTCTGATAACTTAATGTGTGCTTACCCTATTTCTAATTCAGACATTCAGGAGGTTTTTACTTGGAGCTGAGTAATCTGCAGACTCCTCCTCTTCATAACAAAAGGACCTGCTGATTTCAACCAGTAAAAAATAATAAAGCAGTTTTACATGAAAACATCAGTGTTTTTGTGACACTGCTCATTGCAAAGTGTCTGCTAACTACAGTGGCCAACTAAAAAAATGTGAAAACGCAAATGGCCTCAGAGCCAGTATTTGGTTTGTCCATTCTGGGCTACTGTAGAAACATAACAGTACAACATGGTGATCTCCCAACACATTTCTCACCCCAACCTCGTCATATATTGACGTTTGGTAATAGACTTTCCGTGTTGAGATATGATGTCCAAGGTACACTGGGTGTGTTGGTTGTTGATGTTCTGGCATGCCATGTCAACTTCTGCCTGTTACATGCATTGTGTGTGTCCAAAATACACTTCCGTTTTCACAGGAAATGTACAATTTGCATAAAGTCTCTTTCAAAATAAACGCACTACGTTGGTACAACACTGCAAATGAGCATTTTTTTTTTTCATCAACACACGGGGTTACGTTTAGCCAACACACACACGTGGTTGGGTTTAGGACAAAAGGACAGGGTTTGGCTTTCCAGTCTTACGGAAAGTGAACACCGGCCTTCCAGATGAAAGTCGATGGTTGTTGGACCCATCCACCACCTGTCCCTCCCTCCCACTATATTATATTCCATTTCTGCCAATACACCCCCCCTAAATCCTACACACTGGTCATTTAAATCAAGATCACTTAAAAAAAAAAACGCATGTGCCTAAATTTCTAAAGATGCACAAATGATGGTTTAAGGGCATATTTTATTTTTACATATTATTCCACACTGCAGTACTGGAAGAAATATTCAGATCCTTTGTGTAAAGTCAATCAGTACTTCAATTTTATGCTCTGTCATGTACAGAATATTGTGTTGGTGTGGACCCCAGGAAGAATAGCTGCTGCTTTGGCTACAGCCAGTGGGGATTCTAATAAATGAGAGACTGAGCAAGTAATCAGTTAATCAAGAAAGTAAGATAAAGTAAAACAGATTAATTAATAATGAAAATAATGGACACAGTTAGTTGAATGATGTCTGACCACAGTCACAGTAATTCCCATTCAGTATGGTTTTCATTTTATTTTGGACTCTCCTGCAGCCTTCCTCCGCTCGGTGAACCCTGCCAGCTGTGTTACTGCCTCCATCTCTACCTTTTCATCATCAGCTTTTTCTACCACTAATTTCCTTTTGCCAAAAGCTTCACAGTGCCTGGAACATTTTAAAAGCAGGATATTGCTCCAGATTTCATCACTTTAATTAGTTCAGATGAAATAAAAGAGCTGAATATGATGATTATTTAGAGCTGCGATGAGGACTGAAGCAGTTGGCAGCCTTCGTTAGCCTGCAGTGAAAAGCCTCAGGAGCGCTCACACTTTACTCATTTCCACGTAAAGAAACGTTCCACCTGCTTCAAACTGCTGCTGCTGCTGCTTTTAAACTGCTCTCAGATCAGAGAAGCTACACTTGGCATTTTAAGCACTGATCTGGTATTCTCATCCGTAATGTGTAAACCACAACAGTGGAGACAATTTCCTTTCCTGAGTATCCAACTCTGGTAACACAAGCAAGTACAGAGTAACAGTACAGAGGTCAGAGGTCACATTAACTCTAGTGTCTGCTGAGTGATTAGTGAAATGGAAAACAGATGGCTACACTATAAATTAAAATCATAATCATGGTGCTCCTGACAAATCTGAAAATCTGGTAGAATTGCTTAACAACAAGTACATTTTATTTATTTTGGTACAGTGTTAACATAAGGTTTGTGCATGGTTTTTTTTTGGTATGCTGCCAGTGGGTTGTTAAATGTGTCCCTGTTCTAGAAGTGAATAACTGACAGCTTATTTATTCAACATGTACTTTGAACATGTATAATACAACCTACATGCATTTTTGCCAAAACCTTACTATTTAAAACTAAATGAAAGTGAAACTTACTGTAACTATGCTCCAATACTCAGGTTTTTTAGTGAAAATGCATGTTTGGGAAGTAATGAGCACACAACTCTCAGATGAAAAAGACTTGGATTATACTGCATGAGTTGTGTGAGAGTTTGTAAATAGATGTTTTGGTGGTTATGGATAAATTGAGTTTCCAGAAGTCCTTTAGGGGGTTTCAGAAGTCTATGGGGGTTGCAAGGTTTCCAGGAAGTTCCAGATGTTCTTGAGAACATTATTTAAAGTATTCATAGGTAAAGCTGCAGAGCACCTCGAGAAGGTCCCCATTCCTTCTTGGGTCTTCATGGCTCTTCTTGAGGACATTTCACAGTTGATTTAGGGAATTCTGAGGAAGCGCAAGTTCTTGAGAAGGTATCAGAGCTCCTTGAGGAGTTTATACAGGTTCTTTTGTAGGTTTGGGAGAGTTCTTGCAATTTGATGCAGTTCCAGGGGTTTCCACACATATCACTGTACACATCCCACAGGAAAAACATAAACAAGATGGATAGTTTTTTTTTTACTCTTGTTTAGAATTTACAGTTATTAGGCTAGTAGTTGTCATGTTGGTATGGTACCATTCAACACTGTAGGTCAACAGGTTCATTCTCTCACAAAAGAAACATAATCACACCATCACATCCTGCTGTGATAGTAGAACAGATCAGGGTGGAGCTCAGCGACAGGTATGTCTGCTGCTGCCCCACCCTGTAAAACTAAAAACTCTTTATACTGGTCACCACACAGCCTGAGGGCTTAATTCTCGCTTCTGCTATGTAATACACATAAAGTTTTAACACAGCTCTATCTCTCACTTACATACCTGTGCACTGCAAAACATTTTCAGTGTTTAAAGTCTAGGGTCTGAATTTCTTTTTTTTTTTTTTTTCTTTTTTACAGATGTTTTTACTGCTGGCTCTGACTTAAAAATTTTTGGTCATACCTTTGTCTAAATACATATATATTTTTTTTAAATAAGAAAACTGAGCGTACTGCATCATTGTGTCTTCAGGGGCTCAAATTTAAAAACTTTTCATATTTTTGGAAAGTAGCTTTAGGCATATACAGATGCTTTAAGTCAACATTTTACATCCGATCTTAAAATGGTGTGTAATGTTGTGCTACAGTTTCCAGGTTAAACAACATGTTCCTAGAAAAGTTGTGCAAAGGGCTTTGGGGTACATATTCTCTTGTTTGGTGTGTGTCTCAGGGGTGTTACTCATTCAGCAGTGACATGTTTATAAACCCCACCGTATTATAAAGGCAGTGTGCGCAATGGATCCAACTAAGGTCCTTAACAAATGTATCCACTGCAGTCTGGTGTATTAAAAATTGAAGACAATAGAAGACATGCTTGTCTTAAGAATGTTACAGTTGTGTTTTTCCACAGAATAAGCAGCCTTCTCGACTCCCCTAGTTGTAATGCTTGCCTTACACAGCAGGGTGTTCAATGTACCACCATTTCCATTTAAAAAAACATTTTGTAGGCAGTGAATGCAGCCCAGCTGTTAGTTAGACTCAACATTTCCAGCATCATATTCACAATAAAAGAGAAGGGATTCTGTAGACAAACAGGGTTCCCAGTGAGCCACAGAGCCAACAGGCCTCAACACCTGCCATCCTGGGGTTGGAACACCTGAATGGAAAGCAGCCTCAGAGCTGGGAAAGATCTTGGCTTCAATGTGAACACAGCTTTTGTGACCCGTTCATACAAGGTTTCATTAAACACAGAGGAGGAGAGTTGGAGATGTGATGCCTCTGTCATCATCTCACGACCTCATCAATCACTGTTCAAACTGAAGAGAGAGCGTGTCCACCTCTCTGCCTCCTCCCTCAGCTCGAGCTCTGAGAGCAACCATCATTTATCTTGATGTGGAGTGAGGCTCCCAGCAGCTGGCTCGTTGTCGTTCAGTCACAGCAAGTGAAGAAAAGGACAAGTTCACACAGCGAGTCTCACTGAGATGATAAATGCAGAACTTCAGCTGTGATACTCCCAAATCATCAGCCAAATCAAACACACATCCGTGACTGTAACTTACAGTGTGTCTATCCAGAGATGAATATGTACACTCACAGTGGAAATTACTGACTGGGAATTGGCCCAAAACTGGAATCACCACCTTGCAGTTATATGCCTTCTGTGAACTCGTCAAGTTGCACGTACAGTTTACATCCACATCTGTGAAAACACGGATGCTTCACACACAACTTCCTTTCGGCAGCACAGAGGATCTATACTATCAGCACAGTTTGAAGGTGGACACCAAAGATTAGTGTCACCAATTCAGTATCTGACCAAATGTCTCCTCTTCTGTTCCAGGGATATGACATTGAATTATGGCCAAAAAAGTGTTTTTGCAGAACATTATGGTGTCACAATTGACCTTTGATCTTTGGATATAAAATGTCATCACTTCATCATTTTGTTTTATTACACATTTGTGTAAAATTTTGTCATAATTAATGTATAAATTCTTGAGTTATGGCCAAAAACATGTTTTGACCTTGACCTTTGACCTTTGACCACCAAGTTATAATCAGTTCATTCTTAAGTCCAAGTGGACATTTGTGCCAAATTTTTGGAAATTCCCTCAAGGTCTTCTTGAGATATTGTGTTCACAAGAATGAGATGGGCGCAAGGTCATAGTGACCTTTGACCACCAAATTCTAATCAGCTCATTGTTGCGTCCAAGAGGATGTTTGTGCCACATTTGAAGGAATTCCCTCAAGTTGTTCTTGTGATATTGTGTTTATGCAAATGAGACAGACAAGGTCACAGTGACTTTGAACTTCGACCTGTGGCCGTCTATGTCAAATTTAAAGAAATTCCCCCAAGGTATTCTTGAGATATTGTGTTCACAAGAATAAGATAGACAAGGCCACAGTGACTTTGATCTTTGACCTACAATAACCAAAATCTAATCCATTCATCCTTGAAATCAAGTGGACATTTTTTTCCCAAAGTTGTTGAAATTCTCTCAAGGCATTCGTGAGAGAATGCTTTTACAAGAATGGGACAGGTGGATGGACAGACAACCGGAAACATAATGCCTCCAGCCATGGCTATCACCGGCGCAGAGGCATATAAAACAGTAATTAGCCGGAAATATGTTGTCAGATCATGTTTTTATTTTTGGCAAATGGTTTTGATTTAGTTTGGGTAATTTAACAGACTGTAAATTAATGTTAGTTACATTTTAGTCATTTATCTATTAATAACTTAAGTCCAGATTTCCTCAGTAAAATTTCTGTGTAACTTTTTTCCTGCATTTTTATTTTAAGTCTTCACAGCATTCTGAGCCTTGTCACTATCTTTGGTAGTAACACTGTGTTTTAAAGGGTTAATCAGAACCTCAGACCAAGCAACATCTGAGTGTGCAGACTAACATACCAGCTGAGTTTAGCTGGGTTGAGTGGAGGGATCATAGAACAGCATCATAGATCATAGAATCATAGAACATTGTGATACTACTTAATCTCAAACGTGAAAAAATCCATGGAGATTTTCCACCAAAAATAAAGTCAACAAAAATAACTAAATTCTTATTAGTCACTGAATCGAAGTCTGACCCGAGTCCTGATCCTACAACAAAAAGAAATAATTTATTGCTTTTGTGATGGATCTATTTTTCATGTTGTGATCACTTAAATGGCTATTGTTTTTCCACTGTAGATGGTCCCCGTCAGTGTAGGTGGGATTCTCCACAATGGTGTGCGACACTGCTGTGACATCATCTTAAACATAATGCGCTAAATCCTTTCGTCAGCAACCTAACAAAGAAATGTCTACACTTTGTCAATTGTAAGGCATAGTTTTGTGGGCTGACATTTTTTTTTTTAAAAGCAAGTGATTTAAAAAAAAAATTGCATTCACCATTGATGGTAGCTTGGCTATTTAAAAATGGTGGATTTGTGCAGCTGTGTCATGCTAGCGACGATCTGAGTGACAGTTTTCACTGACCAATCAGTGGTCTGCAGTCTTTAAAATCCTCTCTCTGGTATCAGCTTAGCTTACTTGGAATCTCGACCAAGGTGGTACCAAAATCACCACACATATGCTTTAAGAAGCTGTTTTAAAATGTTGATGGCTACTCAACCCACAACCCTAAAGGGTTGATGCTCTGCATCACAACCGCAGTAAAGATGGAAGTCAGCATCACTGATTGGTGCAGAGCAGAGCAACTGTTACATAAGGAAAATATGCTGCTGTCACTTAAAGGAGAAGTCCGGTATTTTGCACTTTGAGCCCCATTCCTGGGTTGTTTATGATGAAATAGAGTTGTTAAGACCGAAATTTTGACAATTGGTCCTTTTGAGAGAATTTGGCTTTCCCCTGCCTGGCTTAACAATGCTGTCTATGGCCATGTGTAAATCTGTCCTGAAACCACATTAAATGTTCATTTTCAAAGCCATGAAACTCACCGACTGGTCAGTGGTGTTCGTTGATGTTTTGACATAAAAATCGTAGCAAACTGTGGTTTCCATCCATGTTCTCGCTATTCATCTTGATTGTGGAACTATTTTTTCAGCTGCCTCACACCCGTATGTAAACTTCTGCTTGATTGCTCGTTTGACCCTGACTCCAGCCCACTTGATGGCGATAATGCTTCTTTACGTGAGTGTCGCCAACCAGCAGGAAACCATCGCAATGTAATGGGACACAGAAAGAAGCAGAAGAAGAGGGTCCTCAGTATACTTAAGTTCAAATCGGTAACCATGGCCGTCAAAATCAATTTCGATTTTTATTCGTTCTTGTTCTTCCTCCAGGAGCGCACACAGCACTGTCGAGCAAGCACTTTCGCTGAGCTAAAAGACTACAATGACTATAACCTTGTCATAAACAATCCCCTTTCCATTTCTGGTGGCGGATTGCTACCAACGGACAATGAGGCTTCCTATAGAAAATCGATGCATGGACAAAATGTCAAATAAATCATCACGGAAACCATTGTTTGCTAGGACTTTTATGTCAGAATATCAACGAACACCACTGACCACTCGGTGAGTTTCATGGCTTTGAAAATGAACATTTAGGGTGGTTTTAGGACAGATTTACACATGGCCATATAGACAGCCTTGTTAAGCCAGTCAGGGGAAAGCCAAATTCTCCTCAAAGTGCAAAATACCAGACTTCTCCTTTAAGTTTACTTATGTTTCATGAAGACATAAGTAACAAAAATATAGCCTCCCTTCTTCTGTTATTGTTAGATGGTTTTGTCAGTGTTCAGGCCCCAGGGACCTGAATAAAAAGGTGTCCATATGTACAGTGGCACGCAAAGGTTTGGGCATCCCTGGTCAAAATTTCATTTACCGTGAGTAGGTAAGTAAGTAGAGGGTGAACAGATTTCCAAAAGGTATGAAGTTAAAGATGGTGCATTTCTTAAATATTTTAAGTCAGATTACATTTTAATTCCAATCTTTTACAGCTTCAAAATAACAAAAAAGGAGAAGGGCCTGAAGCAAAAGTTTGGACACCCTGCATGGTCAGTACTTAGTAGTGCCTCCTTTGGCAAGTATCACAGCCTCTAAACACTTTTTGTAACTAGCTAAGAGTCTTTCAGTTCTTGTTTGGGGGATTTTCACTCATTCTTCCTGCAGCAGGCTTCTAGCTCTGCGAGATTCTTGGGCCTTCTTCATACACTGTTCTTTTGAGGTCTGTCCACAGATTTTTAATGATGTGTAGGTTGGGGGACTGTGAGGGCCATGGCAAAACCCTCAGCTTGCTCCTCTTGAGGTAGTCCATTGTGGATTAGAGGTGTGTTTAGGATCAGTGTCCTGTTGTAGAAGCCATCCTTCCTTCATCTGTGGCTTTTTTACAGACGGTGTGATGTTCGGATGATGTCTGGAATTTAATTGAATCCATTCTTCCCTCTACCCATGAAATGTTCCCCGTGACACTGGCTGCAACAAAAGCCTAGTGGCTTTTCCTTTACAAGCCAAAATATCTGTTGTGAAAAGGGTCTATTATACTCCTGTTTACTAATGTGTTAGGGTTAGTGAGATGTAAGATATTTTTTTTGTACAGCTAAATAAATGAATTAGGCGACGAGATAATCCTGGTGAAGCCCAGCTTATAACACACACACTGTCTCACATCGGAGCCTGTTTCCTGCACAGATCAGCTGCTCTGATAAATAAAAGCTGAGCTGATAGAAGTGTCTCCTCAGTGATCAGAGGAAACTGAAGCTTCATGCTCTCAGAATAACAGTGTGTGAGTCATCATCGGACTAACAGCTCAGTTCAATAATTCAGCGCTCCTCTGTAAGCATGAATTATTGAGTCTGGAGACTGTGTCCTGCACTGTGAAACCACTCGACTGAGTATTTCTCCTCTTATCGGAAACAGCTTTTCTTTTCTTAGATGATCAGCGTCTGGAGTCAGGAGGGTGTGACAGTGTTTGCTACTCAGCTTCAGTTAGAAAACACTTTGTTAGAAGTGTTACATAGAAGGATCCACTCTGTGGATGTTTTGAACTTCATATGAACTGTGCATACAATCAGTAAAAAACAGATTGGTATGTTTCTGCCTACAAATACACAAACACCTGATATGACAGAATGACCACTGAGCTTCAGTGAGTTTACTGATCACCTACGTTGCAATCACACTACCTTTTCAAGTTAAGTGTCAGAAACAGACAGTATTTACATACAGACAGCACCTGGTGGTCATCTACAATCAGTGACACTATCAACAATCAAAAGATACACCTGAGAGAGTTCCATCTGTGATCAGTTTCAGGCAATCAAAACATTTTGGTCAAGGTTCGCGAAAGATGCTAGTTTGGGTTAGCCAAGGAACCAGACGAATCTGCAATCTGAATTCGAATCTGAATTTCCTGTTGACCTGGCCCTACTCAGGCTAATCACAAGCATTTATCTAATATGGGGCATGTTTCAGAAGGTGACTGACAACTTGCAGGTGCCTTCATGGTAAACGCAAAATATGTGATAATGCACTGAGAATCCCATCTGGATTGGCAGTGGATCCTTTGAGTCTTGTGGGTTGTGAGGTGGGTTACCATTACATTCAACTAATGCTTGATCAGATTGGGATCTGGGGAACATGGAGGCCATGTCGATGCCTAAAGCTCTTTGTCATGTTACTCAGGCCATTCTCGAATGGTTTTGTGGTCCTTTTTTTTGAGCTGGGGGCATTGCCTCTACATGAATGCCTGGCCCAAGGTTTCCTATCAGAACTTTGCATTGTTCCACGGTGATCAGTGCTATTCACTTTATCTGTCAGTAGTTTTGCGTCTTTTTTGCTTCATGCACCCTTATTTAGCTTAGTAAAGAGAGGCGCTGCTGATGCATTTCTGAAAACAACAAAGATGGTTGCAGCTGGTATGAAACATTTTTTTGTTAAAGTACTTTTTTTTCAAATTCCGATGGCAAAGACAGCAACACTTCTTCACTGACACATTGATGCCACACTCTAATGACTAATCCCTGCACACTTTAGTCTGTTCACATGTTTCATTGCTTTGACTGGTTGTAGGTCTATCCAGCATTTTGGTCTATGGCCAATGATAACACCTCTTTGGAAATCAAAAATGAACTAAAAGGCTCATTTTCGAACCTTTTCATCTAGTGATACCAGGGTATAGCTCAGTAGGATACAGATATAAGAATGTCATTGCAATGGCCAGTACATAATTTTTGGTGTTTAGCCATTTACAATGTACATATAAATATAAGCATATAAATATATGAAATAAACAGGCTAGTTGTCTTCCTTTTCTCAGCCCTGCAAATGCACTCATAAAGACTGTTCATGCTTTCACAGACATTAATTATAGGCTGACCAGCACTGTAGTGAAGTGTAAAAAATTGTATATTCACATGTTGCAGCTGCAAATCCTAGGATCACTTGTTTTGTGCTCTGTTAGAATATTGTAGCTCATGTCAGCATCATTGTATTTTGTTGAAATGTTGCAACCCAACCCAACCCACCACCAATTCATGCTATGCTGGAGTTAGAAACTGTCACACTGAAGCTGACAGGCATGAGCACTGACTGGAGCTGCTTTCAGTCAGAAGACAAATGACTCAGAGTTCAGAAGGAGGGGCGGCAGTAGCTCAGTCCATAGGGACTTGGCTTGGGAACTGGAGGGTCGGTTCAAGTCCCCGAGTGGACCAAAATATGGAGCATGGACTGGTAGCTGGAGAGGTGTCAGTTCACCTCCTGGTCACTGCAGAGGTGCCCTTGAGCAAGGCACTGAACCCCCCCAACCGCTCGGGGCACCTGTCCATGGGCAGCCCTCTCACTCTGACATCTCTCCATTTGATGCATGTATAGGTCCTGTTTGTGCAAGTGTGTGTTCAGGCCTGTGTGTACATGTAAAACAGATTTAAAACTTGGAATTTCCCCTCACGGGATTAATAAGGGTATATAAAATTAAAATTTAAAATTTAAAAAAAAAAAAGATGATGTGGCATCATCTGAAACTTATTGTGTTGTTATATTATAAAATATGTCAAATAAATTAAAGACCACAAAGTTAACTGCACCAAAACATTTTCTTTAACAGTAGTGTTGTTTTAACAGCCTGCTTCTTTAATGAAGCTTGATAGTTGAAGTTAACTTGAGCAAGATCTGAGTGTCTCATAACACTGTGTTACATGAAGGTGTTTTCCTTTTATATCTCATCATAACACACTCTGAAATACTTTTATTGTGACCACAGCAGTAGGGCGTTAGCAGTAACTTACAGCTCTGGCAAGGCTCTAGAGAGTTATTAGTGAACAGAGAGGCTTCTAGCAATGACATTAAAGGGCCAGTTCAGATATTTTGAAGTGGGGTTATATGTGGTCCTTATCCACAGTCAGTGTATTACAATCAGTGGATGTCAGTCGGCACGCCCTCAGTTTGGACCCTCAGTTTGGACAGAAACTAAGCAACATCATCTACCATGACTCCAAAATGTTGTCATTTTTTTAATGAACATTGAAAATGTATTTAGCAAGAATTTGCAAGTATATGTTTACAATACCGTTTACAGTCAAACATTTTGATGCACTGTAGGCTCAATTTTCAATAAATCAAAAATCTGTGTGGATCATTTGTGTAGGACAGTCTGAAGATGCTCTGTAGCAAGTTTGGTGTCAATTGAGCAAAAATTGTGGGAGGAGATGGGTTTAATAAGTTTTACAGTTTTTGAAAAAAAAAAAAAAAAAAAAACAGAGTGATGGACTTCATAATTTGCAATAGGTTTAAATGTATAAAAGTTTCTTCAGTATTGGGGCTACATTTTGGTGAAAGTTGCAAATCTGTAGCACATATGGTTGATTTATTGTGAATTTTCAAACTTCACTTTAGAGGCTTGCTGTAGTGCCACCATCAGGACTATTGGCCTGTTTTTGTTGCAGCTGAGGCAATCCGACATGGGACTGGACCTTTGTGCAAAGTTTGGTGATTTTTTGCGCATGGGAAGTAGGATTTCCTCAGAAGAAGAAGAAGAAAGAAGAACATGCAGGGTAACAATAGGGTCCTGGCAGCTTAGGCTGCCCGGCCCCTAATAACTGATAGAGGCAGTGATAGACCAGCAGCTCCTGTGTTCAGCAATGTTGAATCACTGTTTTTCTCAGTGGAGTCTGGCTTTGAAGAGAGTGATATAACAGCTTTGTTTTCCCATTGGAAATGACTGGCTGACAGCAAGGTATGAGAGTGAAAATATTCTAAATATAGTGTACACTTAAAATGACACCAATTTTTTTTTTTTTTTTTTTTTTTTAGGTCGCTAAAATACATTTTGTCGCTGACCCCATCCACAGCAGTACATTTCTAAGCTTCCATGTTGGACTCCAGCCTGCTTCTCCAAACTGGGGGCATGCTGACTGACATCTACTGTATGCATTATACTATAGATAAGTACAACACCATTTAAAAAAAATACGAACTATCCCTTTGCATCATGAACAGTTATATCGAAGAACATGCTGCATGTTTTGTGTGACTCATTTGTGTGTGCCTGAAAGTAATTTGAAAGGTGGACACTACCACTAACAATGAAAAGTACCTAAGTTGTAGTTTAATATAACACACATCTCCTTTAATGCAGTCTGTTGTTATTTCACTGGTGCACTCCAACAGGACAGAGTAGCTGTTGAACTCACTGAGATTCCTGTAATGAAACTAAACCATCTGCATACGGTTTCCCCTCTCATCTTCACATGAATCGCTAATAAAGTGTCACAATCATTTCATCACACCCGACTCTGATGAAACACAAACTACAAAGGGAAGTTTTAAAATTATAATGCTGCGCATTAGCACTCACTGAATATTTCCTTTCTTTTTAACTGGATGCATTTTAATAAGACACACTGCATTCATTAGCATTTTCTGCAAACTCCTCTAACTCAGAGGAGAAGTGTTGGACTTGGACCCCATGTGAGGAAGTCACAGTAAAAGTTTGGATAAAGATGCTTAGAAAAAATCTTTTACTTACTCTGATTTGATTTCGCTTGCCTTAGTGGGCTTATTTAAATGTTTTTTTTTTTTTCGACTTTTATTAATTCATTTATTTGTAATGTAGTTTCGTTTCTCACTGGAACTAGTTGACCTCATTTATAAAATATTTGTCATGAGCAGCCTCTTGCTTTCAGCTTGCTTCCAGAACTCTGAATCTCTGATTAAGAATGGGGAAGACACAAAAACAACACTTGAAAAATGACCATAAAAATGACATTAACTGTGGATAATATGGATGCAGCTGTACAGGTTGGTGTAAGTCATCTTAACAAATATAACAACCCTTACAGGGCTATAAATGCCAACACAGTGTGTAACTGTGCAAAGCAAGTCTACTATTTCCAGCACAGATAGTATCATGCACTGTGCTGATTTTCCATCAGGTTTTACGGCCGACGTTCAACGAACTTGGACCCCTTAGATGACCTCCACAACACCCATCCAGTGAGAGTCAGGCACTGATGGGAGGTGGCCTTATGGTAATGACAAATTTACAGAGGGGAAGAGGAAACGTTCATTTTGTGTTGGGTTGTGGCTTTAACGTTACCCACGGGGCTCAAGTAAAAGTTCTCAAACATAGAAGAAAATATCTGAGAGGATGAGGATATCATTTCAGAAAATTCATATTGTTTTACATGATGCTGTTGTCCTTAACATGTGAGTTAGCTGCTTTGTGGGATTGTGAGCTGCTCTTCATCCTGCACATTAGCGTCAGGTCTGACCACTGTACAATCAACATATTCATACAATCTATGTGAAAAATGATAACTGCTCCCCATAACACAGCTTCTGTGTGCACTGAAAATGACGTTGATTGGACAGATATGTGTATGTCAGTCACTACTGATTGGTAGGAGCAAAATAAACCCCGTCAAAAACAGGACGTGTTTGCTTATTTTATTTGGAGCACTTGTTCCGTGCTGCTGTCATGCAGTGTATGAAGTGGCCTGTAAATAGCTGGTACAGCTAGGAAGCTTGTTGCTAATTAACTCCCCCAGACATAATAACATGTCAGACAAGTACCACCTGTGCTTTGACAGTTATCTGTACCAAATTCATGGCAATCCATCCAGTAGTTGGGGAGACAAGACTTAGACACATAAATCCATCAGGTATCACAGCCCAGAACACCCTGCTGCAGACAGACACAGTGGCAAGGTGGAAGGACTTTAGTAAAAGTACTAATACCACACTGTGAAAATACTCCACTACAGGTGAAAGTCCTACATTCAAAACATTACGAGTAAAATTGTGTAAATATTATCAGAAACCTTTACTTCAAAATTAAAAGTAGTCATTGTGCAGTAGAGGTGGGAATCCCCAAAGGGCCCACAAAACAATATTATCAAGATACTTCGGTCACAATACAATATAATTGTGATTGTTAATGCTTAAGTAAAGTACATGTACTCTACCTTACATTTCTACCTAAGTAGTCTACACCTACACTTGAGTAAAGATACATAGTTACATTCCACCAGTGCACAGTGATAAATGGAAGGTCTATTCATCCCATCTCTTATTGACTTAGTTATGTATGAATCACTACCAACGTCAAAGATGTGGACGGTGATTCAGATGTCTGGAACAAGACACTTCAGTCCTTATACAAACCAACTTGTCGGCCCTCCTCCCTTCATGTAGCACACTACCCGAGGTGAACTTCTGTCTGACCATGTCATCTGTCTTTCCCTCTAAAGCCTGATTTTATGTAAACGTTGTATAAACGTTGTGTAAAATCCGGGTAAGGACTCCCAGGTGGGATGAGCTCAGCATCTAGGAAACACACCGCCAGCTGGACAGTGGAGAAAGTTATAGACTTGACCCAGTGACTCCACCAAGTCCAGTTCACACTCAGCTGTGGGAGCTCAGTGTTGTGTGTATTACACAGTCTGGTTACCACGACAACAGGAGCGGTGTTATGTCTCTGTAATAATTTCCACTGGCTTTGTGTCTGCTTGTAGTTGTGTTCTGACTTAAACTGCGGGCGTGAGTTCACTGTGAGAGACAAAATGTGAACTTTGATCGTACACTACTTCATGCTGAGGTTTCACTGTACATTATATGTGTTTACATTCACTTACTGGATATACATACGCAGCTCCTGCCTCTTCAGGGTGGAGATAGAGTAGTGAGGAAAAAAGTTTAAAGACACACGCACCAAAAGGAGAAGTTAGAGAGGACTAAGTGGATATATAATTTAAGAATACAAATAGAGAGATGAATGTTTCCATGAGTAAAGGTTGAACTTTTAAAAAAGCTTTGATAATTGAACAGAAAGCATCAAGCACATCAAAGGAGTATTCATACTGAAAAAGTGTCACTGGAAATGATTCATAATTCTATGTTTTTTTTTCAGTGTTACTTCACTGGATACCTGTTATTTTCATTTTCAGGTTCATACTTCTATTTTGGGTCTTTACCAGACGATGGTTGCATGCTTTAATATTAAAAAAACATGTCATTCTCTTCATACTGTTTGTGGTGGAATTTCTGTGGGTGTGTTCCTGATCACATACTTTTTCTTTTTGCTTTTAGTATGTACTGCAGCTGTCCTTAAAAAGTCTGTACTGTTTCATGCAACATGCACACAATCAGGACATACGACTTTCTCATAATGTCAAGCCCTGAACTTTGACCGTCTTACTTATTTATCTGTTACCATGGAGATAAAACAAAACGCTGTTCACCGAGCTCACCAGAGACAGAGGTCAACCCAGGCAGCTCTGCTGTTGTTGTTTTGCAATAAGTAATAACTGCATTACATTTTATTCAATTAAACAATTAATATTCCTATTATTACTAATCGACTGATTATCAGTCACCTGAATGCACTGTCATCCATCATTGCAGCTTCTGACAGCTGTCAATGAGCTGTCAAGCTGTCATTTGTTAGAGTCCCACTTGATGTGATGAATCGTCTGTGGTGCAAAGGATCGGGGGTCAGAATAGCCAGAAAAGCATGTTGGCTTGCATACTGCAAAATTAGACAGGATGTAGCAGGACATCCTGTTGTCTGCATCTGACATACTATGTATTGGGACACAGTCAATCATTTTCTGGTGTACTATATAGTATGGTAGTATGGGGATTGGAAGGACACAGTGTGTCTGAGAAGGCTCAGTTTTAGCACCCGACTCTTTAAGGCCTCCTCCCTAAGAAACCCAGTCTGCTCTGATTGGTCAGCATTTTCAGGTCTTCCTTATTTCTCCTTTTTGCATAATTTTTCTCCAAGTGTGTTCTGCCTAGTACTGCCCTACTGTGCTGTGATTGACCTGTTCAATGTGCAGTGATTGGCTAGTACTCATCACGTCGGCATGTTGAGGGTTAGTACTGGCCCATCACAGCACATAGGGTGGGTGAAAAAAATGCTGACTTCTCTGCAATCTCATTGCAGCTAGGGGAATGAATATATAAAAAAAAAAGTTTAGCAGTATTTTTTACCATGAAAAAAATCACCAGTGAAAGCCTCTGAACCAAAATATTCACAACTGGATATTTTCCATTGGGAATCTCATCCGAAATCTGAAAGAAGTTAACACTGGCAACCAAGATTACCTTTACCTGATGTTGGCATTTAGCTATCAATGCGGACTGTAAACACTTGCAGTAGCGGGTCTGCAGAAGATAACCATGTAAAGAAATTTGTTATGGGCTGATGTCAGCTTAAGTGGAAAAGTATTCCCAACGTTCTGAAACCTGAGGTTTTTACTCACTGGGATTAATTTTACATATTAACCTTGTTATTTAAATAAGTGGCCACATAAAATATTAACATCTGACATTGCAATATTATTTATATATGGCAAAAAATAAAGGAAAATATAGTAGGTCCCCTTCAGCATCAGTAAATGTGTACACATTGTGTAGAATTCTTTGGGGGAAACAAGGGAAATGTCCCCTCCAATATTTAGAACATGTGCATTTAACCCTCCTAATAAAAACAATAAAGTAGCAGAAGACTTTTATCTTGACGAACTGCTACAGCTCAACTTACAGACGCTAGCTGTAGCTCTGGTAAAGTAAGTAAACCCTTAAGAGCAATGGTTGTAATCTGCCACAAAACATTAAGAAGAAGGAGCAACTATGTGTGTTTGAAACAGTACCCTGACATTTCCACTATAAGCAGGTGCATAACAACTTAGCAGAAGGCAGGAAATGAAGTGCTTACTGTCAAAACTTCGTGGGGGATGGATCCCCAGAACCCCTGCGTGATATGTACCCCCGCCCCTCAAATGTTGAGAAGAAACCTACACCCTAGACATTTTGTACCAGTGCACGATACAATATGTACTACTACCTACTAAATAAAAAATAAAAACAGTCACCTGTAAGACTTTCTGGCAGCTCCAACACTGTTGAGTCAAGCCTGTACTCACCTCCCTGTGTAACTATGGCGTTGAAGTGCCATCTTGTGGCTTCCTGGGTGCTTTGTAATTGCACAGATGGAGAGGTTCTCCTGGGTGCTGACACCACCAGCACCATCTGTCTGTACATCATCAGATGGAGATCTACAAGCAGATACAGCTCTTCGGCGCCAACAACGCCTCCAGCTGCATGCAGCTTTATCTTCACTTACTAATCTCTCATTCTTATTTTTTATTATCTCCATCCAGGTGTGCCAATTCATGACTACAAAGCTTGTAAACTACAACAAAAGGTATTTAGTGTATGTTATCATGGTGTTTGTTACCAGAGATGCAGCTCAATCAAGGACTTGGATTATCTTTGTTAAAACAATCACATTTAAAGAAGTAAAATTTGTTTCAGAGTCAATGCAAAGTCCCAAGGTTTTCAACGTATAAATATTTTGGGAGTTAGTTAGTCGGTCACAGGTAGACTTACTCAGTCTGTGTCTGAACGTCTGGTTGAGTGCGGCTTGACGAGGCTGGCTGCTAGTGCTAGCATCAGAGGCTGTGCTGACTCAGACCTCTAGGTTCGCTGCTAAATGCTTTGCGTCGAGGTGATATTTCAGGCTTGATGTACCTCAATGGTACAAAAATTCCTTACTCCAGAAACTACAGAGAACAGTGTCAACAGTTCCATCTCTGCGTTTTTTAAATGTGAATGTTCCATTCACGGGGCCCAGCAGTGTTGTCTCATCTGCCTTCATCCTGTGATGAAGCCACTGTGGCCCTCAATGAGAACACCAGGTCAAGGGGCACACGGAACGCCATTAATCAGCGTGAATTTTTTTTTATGTGTTATTTTTTCTAATTAATTAAAATTAATCAAAATTAACGCTTTATTTTGAAAGCCCTAATATATATATATATATATATATTATTATTATTATTATTATTATTATTATTTTTTTTTTTTTATTATCTGTTTTGTTAGCAGTCGTCTCCTCTGGTTTCTGGTCTTTACAGAGTGATATAAAAAACTTTGTGTTACGTATTGATGTCATGACATTAGGACAGATGGTGGGTACCTCTACAAGTGGCTACAACTATCATACTGCTAAATAAAAAAAAAAAAAATTAAACAAGAGCCATCAACATGTTTGCTGATGATGAACATTTACTGCAGCAAATATCAAATACTTGTGTTTGTGGATATAGTCAAACAGCCAAACCACTTCAGTTTATCAGCTCCTCATGTCCACCATGATTGATCAGATTTTCACTGCACACACATAGCGTCTTTGAAAGTTGCAACGCATATCATTCCATTGTCTCCAGTCTGGAAAACAATGAACATTGAAACTCAGCGTCAGTAAAGAACACAGACTGTCTAAGGTCCGCAGTTTGGTTTATTTGGACCACAAAGGAAAATGATAAATTGATGTTATTTAGTTCTGATCTGTTTGCTGTTGACACTGACCTTTTACAAACAACTGAATTTGAATTTTTGTGAGAAACTGAAGGACCCTGATAATCCTGCTTTCTTGATTTCTGCATATGTTTTGGAAATTATAGCCTCCTGTTTCCCATTTGGAACTTACAGTTGTAGTTAATCTCAACACATTCCTCTGCTTCTTCATAGAAGTCTGGCTGCAAATAAGGTTACAAAGGTTAAGTGGAGTCCAATCCAGTAGTTAGTTCTTACAGGGGAGACTTGGTACATGGCACACACCACTTGATCCAACTCCTCTATGTTGTGGATTGACACCAGATGAGCCATAAAGCCACTGTTTGACTCATTACAGGCTCTCTGAAATCAACAGAAATAAGAATTAGCCTTCACTGTCACTTGACAATGCCTGTCTGAACAGGATGATATCACATTTACTGCCTGTAGTCTGGTGTGTGTTTGTTCTCATCACTTCTGCCTCATCAAAGGTCAGATACGATGTGTTGAATGCCTTTCACCCAGCTGGAACCAGCCTTTATCATCGATCCCTTCACACGTGGCAGTGTTGCTACAGTCTGGAACAGGATTCCCTGTGTCACAGGAAAAGAAGAAGTGTTGTCACTTTTATGTTCCTGTTGTTTGTGTGGAACATTATTTTGGGAATGTTTGGTTTTTACCAGCTGCAGCATCTGACATGAACGTCAACACCACCAGGAGAAGGATGCCAGTTACCACAGCAGGACGCGTGGCTCAGGGCTCACTGACTCTCACAATTCTTTACATCTGAAATATTACCTGGAAAGTCAAGTCATTTTATCAGTTTTCTGCTGTTATAAGGACTGATAACTTTGGTTTTAAACAAACTTTGACCCAAATATGGAGGTTCTGAAACAGCCAGAAGCTTTGCTGATCCATTTGCTGGTGTGTGAATTATGCAGTGTGCATTATTAATCAATGACACATCAGTGATATGTGAGGTTATCTAATAAACTGCAGGGTTTTTTAAATCAGATTTCTAACTCAAAGATCAGATTTAAGTCATTTTCTGTTCTCCTAAAACAAAGAGGACTCATCACAGGTGAGTTGGTGTGGTTCCTCAGTCCAACCAAGTCTGAACGTCAGTTTAAATACCTTTCATAGCCATGCCTAACACCCTGGGTACACGCCTGATTTAATGTTTTAACATTAAAACTGACACGTATCCAGGGCTGCCTCCTCTCCTTGTCTAACCCTTGTTCCTGCAGGAAAAGTAACAATCTGAGTTTTCTATACGTCAAACAGCAACATCATTATAATACGAAAACTCCAAACTCCATATTTCTGAGCATATAACAGCCAGCAGAAGAGGAAATCTGGACTGTGCAACAGACCTTTTTCACAGCCCACATCACAACAGGAGAAGCCCAGACGCATTTAACAACATCCAAAATAATTGTGTTTCATCTTCATTGGGGTCCGGGCTGCTAAGCAGCCAAGGACCCTATTGTAATCGGAAGAATTCTTCTTTCTTTCTTTCTTTCTTTCTTCTTCCGAGGAAATCATACTTCCCATGGGCAAAAACTCACCAAACTTTACAGAAATGTCCGACCCCATGCCAGATTTACTCAACTCCAAGGACATGTGCCACCCCCTCCTGGGGGAGGCACAATAAATGTTTAAATTTAAAAACTTTAAAAATTCCTACCAAACCAACGATACATGCTACACTTTTGAAACTTCACCACAATGTAGCCCCAGTACTGCAGAAACGTTTGTCCATTTAGACTCATTACAAATTATGAAGTCCATCACTCTGTTTTTTTCAAAAACTGTAAAACTTATAAAACGTATCTCCTCCCACAATTTTTGCTCAATTGTCACCAAACTTGCTAGAGAGCATCTCCAGACTGTCTTCCACAAAACTTGTTTCTCGGATTTTTGATTTATCAAAAATTGAGCCTACAGTGCATGAAAACGTTTGACTGTAAACACTACTGTGCTAAATACATTTTCAATCTTCCTGAAAAATACTGACAATATTTTGGAGTCGTGGTTGATGAAGTTTGGCAAATATCAGAATGTTATCTCCAAAACTGAATTTTCTAGAACATTTTGAATTCTGCTCTCATGGGAACAACTGGAGTCAATGTAAAAGTGGCATTTTTAAACATCACATTTTCTCTTGTGAAGCAAAACACTTATCATTAAAAACAAATCACCAACATGTCCATGCTGTCTAGATGCAATTTATGTATTGTCAGATTTTTGTTTAGATAATAGAATTTGTGACATTTTGACTATTTTTGAAATCTGCCACAACTGCAGCCCGGTCGGTGACTTCCTGAGTCTATTTGAGAAGCCACACACCAGGTCTCACCTCCAGGCAATTAGCTCAGTGAGTTAGGAGCTGGATCACAGTTTCAAGGACTCTGGGTTCAAGACCCAACAAGGGGATGAGTATGACACATCAAAGCTACAAAGAGTCTTTGAGAAACAAATGTATACAATTTTAGAGTCATGGTAGATGATGTTTGACAAATACATGTCAGAATCAATGCAAGAATGGTATTTTAAACAACAGTTATTTCCTTATGAAGCAAATCAATCATTCTTAAAAATAAAACATGGAGGCAGTGTTTAGCTCAGTTGGTAGAGCAGCTGCTCCATGAAAGAAAACACAGCCCTCAATGCAGGCGGCTGCAGACTGAATCCTGCATTGGAAGGCCCTTTCCTGTGTGTCATCCCCCTCTCTGTCTCTCCATTTCCTGACTCTCACTTTCCATTAAAGGCAAAAAAGCCCCAAAAATATATTTTAAAAAAATTTACCAACATCTCAATGCTGTCTAGATGCATATGTATATTTTCAGAACAACTGCAGTCACTTTAAGAGTGGTATTTTTATCTTTTTATCATTTTCTCTTGTGAAGCAAAGCACTTACAGTTAAAAAAGAAATCACCAACATTTATTTATTATTGTGTAGTGATTTCCACTGATACAAAAGTGTACTTTGCAAATTTCTTCCAATATTCAACCACTTTTACTTTTCAATTGCTGCAACCTGCAAAATGACTCAGCTGATGCTAAATGCAGATTGTAATATCAACTTCCTTGATGTCTTCCTATTCTTCTGCTTGTTGGAAATCAAAGTGAGACATTAAAAGGAAAAGTTTGGAGTGTGTGACAGTGTGAGTGTGTTTGGAAAACTTACCTATATGCTACGTAGGAATAAAAAAGTTAAAACTTATCTATGAACCGAAAGGAAACTTAACTTTGAACTTAAAGGAATGAAAGAGTTAAATCTTATCTATAAACCAAAAGGAAACTTAACTTTCAACTAAAAGGAAATTGTTTTTTTTTTTTTCCTTTTTTTTTTTATAAGAAGGAAATCAAAGTGAGACGTTAAAAGGAAAAGTTTGGAGTGTGTGACAGTGTGTGTGTGTTTGGAAAACTTACCTATATGCTATGTAGGAATGAAAGGTTTAAAACGTATCTATAAACCAAAAGGAAACTTAACTTTTAACTAAAAAGAAAAGGAAGGTTTTTTTGTGTTTTTTTTTTTTTGTTTGTTTTTTGTTTTTTTTTAACTTACCTATATGCTATGTAGGAATAAAAAAGTTAAAACGTATCTATGAACCGAAAGGAAACTTAACTTTGAACTTAAAGGAATGAAAGAGTTAAATCTTATCTATAAACCAAAGGAAACTTAACTTTTAACTAAAAGGAAATTGGGTTTTTTTTTACTTTTTTTTTTTATAAGAAGGAAATCAAAGTGAGACGTTAAAAGGAAAAGTTTGGAGTGTGTGACAGTGTGCGTGTGTTTGGAAAACTTACCTATATGCTATGTAGGAATGAAAGGTTTAAATCTTATCTATAAACCAAAAGGAAACTTAACTTTTAACTAAAAAGAAAAGGAAGGTTTTTTTTGTGTTTTTTTTTTTTTTTTTAAACTTACCTATATGCTATGTAGGAATAAAAAAGTTAAAACTTATCTATGAACCGAAAGGAAACTTAACTTTGAACTTAAAGGAATGAAAGAGTTAAATCTTATCTATAAACCAAAAGGAAACTTAACTTTTAACTAAAAGGAAATGAAGTTTTTTTTTTTTTTTTTTTTTTTAAGAAGGAAATCAAAGTGAGACGTTAAAAGGAAAAGTTTGGAGTGTGTGACAGTGTGAGTGTGTTTGGAAAACTTACCTATATGCTATGTAGGAATGACAGGTTTAAATCTTATCTATAAACCAAAAGGAAACTTAACTTTGAACTAAAAAGAAAAGGAAGGTTTTTTTGTGGTTTTTTTTTTTTTTTTTTTTAAACTTACCTATATGCTATGTAGGAATAAAAAAGTTAAAACTTATCTATGAACCGAAAGGAAACTTAACTTTGAACTTAAAGGAATGAAAGAGTTAAATCTTATCTATAAACCAAAGGAAACTTAACTTTTAACTAAAAGGAAATTGTTTTTTTTTTTTACTTTTTTTTTTTATAAGAAGGAAATCAAAGTGCGACATTAAAAGGAAAAGTTTGGAGTGTGTGACAGTGTGCGTGTGTTTGGAAAACTTACCTATATGCTATGTAGGAATGAAAGGTTTAAATCTTATCTATAAACCAAAAGGAAACTTAACTTTTAACTAAAAGGAAAAGGAAGGTTTTTTTGTGTTTTTTTTTTTTTTTTTTTAAACTTACCTATATGCTATGTAGGAATAAAAAAGTTAAAACTTATATATGAACCGAAAGGAAACTTAACTTTGAACTTAAAGGAATGAAAGAGTTAAATCTTATCTATAAACCAAAGGAAACTTAACTTTTAACTAAAAGGAAATTGTTTTTTTTTTTTAACTTTTTTTTTTTATAAGAAGGAAATCAAAGTGCGATGTTAAAAGGACAAGTGTGGAGTGTGTGACAGTGTGCGTGTGTTTCAGTGTGTATGTGTGTGTGGGTGGGTGTGAGTGGCTGTGAGTATGTGTGAGTGGTGTTAGTGTGTTACTGTCACATCTCCGGGTTGTAGGGAGAGTCGGTCATCCACGCCATGATCATCTCCGCCACTGTGTTAAATGCATCGGGTGGGAGACCACCAGGCTGGGGACCGTAGATGGAGGGTCCTGCTGTCCGTTCCTGTACCATTTAGAGAGACAGAGAGAGGGGTCGGGGGTCAGACTGGTTCAGCTACACCCTTTAAGCTGGATGCAGTAGTGTGGGATAAATGTGTATGGTGACCTGCCAGTGTGAACATCTGGAGCACTCACCTCAAGCTGGACATCCTCCGGCCAGCCCTGTGGGGTAGAGGTGGAGGGCCGCGGGCTAGGGCTGCGACGGCGTCTCTCCGGAGGCTCCTCGGGGCCTCTGGAGCGGCTGTCCTCCCTCTGCCTCTTCCTGGTTCCAGCAACCTGTTAGAGCCATGAACAGAAGGAAAAAGTAAGGGACCAGGTCAAACTAGTTCAGGTATAGTCTTTTCAGACTGCTGCTGTAAGGTCACTGGTTTCCATCTGTGTTTCCTGTGTAACTGAATGGATTATTGTATTTCAATTATGATACAATTACTATAGGATACACAGCATTATGACTTCAGTCTGGTCTGACCAGCATTAACTGCTTATAGAGGAAAGATAAGCTGTTCAGGTCAGGATTCGTTTATTTGTGATTAGTTGCCCAGCAACACCAAGGGCCACTGCAGCTCATCCCATAATTACTAAATTATGTCATTAGTGCCAACTAGTGGAAATTCAACGGCTGCAGGGGTTTCACACAGAGTTTCATCATAATAAACACTTATAAACTAAACACAGGTAATGCCATATGTTTGATGAGCGTGGCCACTGTTTAGGCTGCCAAGATAAACTCAAGTGATCACAAGGTAAGATGTGTCAGGATCTGGGTGGCTAACCACCTCTGCTAAACAGTTTCCTGGTGAACTTGCCAGAGACCAATCTGCAGGCCTTTGCTGACAGCAATAATAACAGAAATCAGACTTGTAACGCTCCAGCACACACTTTCACTCCACACTTCTCATCATACAGCAAATCCCACTGGTCTTTGAGCATGCAGCGACACATCAAACTTACTGATCACTTAAAGTAACGCAAGGACCGCGGCGAGACCAAACGTTCGGTAGGGACAACATCGTCATCCGGGCGGCGCATGAAGACCTGCAGGAGGACAAACGATCAGTAGGTCAGCTGCCTGCAGTTCATACAGCCAGAGAAACTGAAGACAGATGTTACTGCAGCTTCCAGGAGAGCGACACAGGCCAATATGAGGAATTACAGTAAAAAACACACCGCAGCACGTCATAGCAACACTGAAGAGGAGGAAGTTACACCAGCAGGACATGTAGCTGAATCTCCTGTGCAGACAGACGTTTTGCCGCGGGTGATGCTTGGACCGCAGGGTAACATACGAGATGGTCCCATTAATGTCCTGTAATGACGGTCTTACCGTTACACGATATCTCTGCTGAACGAGGTGCAGGACAGCCAGCCGAGATGCCCATCTGTCCCACACTTCAGCAGAGACTTCTGTTTTCACTGGCAGGAGCTGTAGGCCTCTGTATTGTCCCAAGATGGGACACAGAGACTAACTTTCTCCTACCATGTCCCCAGCAGGGGGAGCCTCACATTTACAGTTTAACTGAATTTAGCTCATCCAGTAGAATTTAAGTTTGACAGCTTTCTACTGTCACATATCTCCAGTGACTGCCACACTAATTGCAAATAAGCTGTTTTATGTAGAAGTACACCAGAGAGATCTTTTGTTTCTTAAACCCCGAAGAGCTCACTTTCAAAAGAGCTGAGGTGCTGCTCAGCTCTTACAAGACAAAACAAACATAGACTTTATAAATTAAACAAACTAGCCAAACTAAGCAAACTAAAGAAATAACTTATAAAAGAAAATACTAAATATATCTAATCTAATAAAAAGCAAACCTATAATTATTTCAAAACAAATAAAAACACAAACTAATAAATAGCTCCTACACCTTTAGTATGTAATAAAGTAAAAAACCTCTTCTACGTATGTACTCATGTCCTCTGATACTGAGTCCATGACAGACTGTGCAATTCACTGTGCTCCACAGTGTTTGTTCAGAGACTACAAATGCAAAATTACAAAAGCTCTGAATGCAACACTTCACAAGCAGCTGCAACTGAAGTAGCATACTTTCACTATTGTTTTTGAGTTTGTTTTCGCAGACACTGTCGTAATCTGGAGCTGAAGAAACCCACATTTTAATTGTCAAACATTTGGTTGTTTTAGATAGTGTTACAAGTCAAACCAGGGGTAACTGTGTGAGGCAATTGTTTACAGCTTGAGTAATAAATGATGTAATTTTTCCGCATGTGGTACACTGTGTTATGTCATGGTTGTTGCATTGTCACAAAGATTACATGGTAGTTCAAAGTGTTGATTTTCCATCAAACAGACATTGACATTTTATAATATGTAGACAAATGCATAAATTCAATTATCAGGTATCAAGGCACTAAACTACCCATCTAAAATACGTTTCAAGATATTTCAAATACGCACACACTCATAACAAATCTAAAAGGACACACACTTTTAACTGTGTGCATCCCAGACAGCAAAAAGTCAAGAGTTTTACCCTAGGGGTGCTGGGAGCAGGGTGCTCCTGCTGGGGGCTCCGGCAGGGCTCTCTCCTGCAGTAGGGGTGGTCGTGGAGGTGGGTCGGCACATCACGCATCTGTAATGATTGAAATACAGTTCAGGAATGGACTCTACTTAATTCATCACAACTATGTTTGACTGAACATTTGATAAATGTGTAAATCCATTCAAACAGAGCTCACGGATGCCCTCCATAAATAAATAAGCTATCTTCTACAATGTGTGTAACATTAAATGTCTTATTCCTCCCTATTTTGCTAAATGTAATCACATAAAGAAATTACAAATAAAAGGACTTCAAAATAGTCAAATAAAGCATGAATGTAGGCTACACATGGAGAAAAATGTCAGACTGAAAGTAAAACCTCCATTTTAAAAAACTGATGTGTAATATGCAACATTTTATTTTCACAAAGGAGTGTAAATAAGTAAAATTAGCTCGATAAGCAGCTGTCGGTTCAGGAGTTGACATTGTTAGGCTACATCGATGACACATTAATTACTGACACGTTAATTGTAATGTTGCACGTTTTATGTTTTCTGGGGCTGTTGTGCTTTCGACGCCTCAAGGCTTAAATGTAGTTTAGGCGTCGAATAAAATGACTTAAGAAAAAGTTAAAGCATTTTATTCGATGCCTTAATTGAATTTAAACCATGAAAGTCCGTTTTGGGGGGCTGTCGAACTTTCTCACGGCTGAAATTCTGTTGAGGTGTTGAGTAAGTATTTTATTCGACGCCTAAACTGAATTTCAGCCATGAAAGTCTGTTGGACTGTCAACTTTTTGACGCATTGGGCTTAAGTTTTGGTCGAATAAAATGACTTTGAAAGAGAAAGAAGTATTTTATTTGAAGCTTCAACTTAATATAGTCGTGAGTCTGTGTCTGTGGGGTTGTCGGGTCAAACTTTCGACGCCTCAAGGCTTAAATTTCGTGAAGTCGTCGAAAAATATGACTTGAAAAACGTAAAAAGTATTTTAATCCACGCTTGAACTGAATTTTAGCCATTAACGTCAGTTTTGGGGCTCTCGAGGTGGTGGTGAGGTGTCGAGTAAAATGAGTCCTTTTTTAAAAACAGTTATATTCTTACAGTCTCCATGATGAACCAGAAAACTAGCTCCACTGGCGTCCTCTTTTAGGTGGTTACTTGCTCAGCAGTCGTCGAGTGAGAGTTTCTCCTCCGAAGTCTCAGAGTGAAATGATGAATCTACTGAAGTTTCTTGAATATATACAGTTTTGGTCGGACTCCATGGCAACCAACTTCATACGTCAGCACTAAAAGACCACCGCTATCACTGGACCAACTGCTGTTAAATGTATTAATATTTCAATGAGTTTTTAATACATGTATTGGAAATAAAATCTTTTTCAATAATTCCCTCCTCACTCAAGTACCGACCCAAAGTGTATACTTCTTTGTGGATTGACGAAGAAAGTACAAACCCAACTATGTTAAGTATTAAACCGTACGTTGTTAGCTACGTTGTAAAGATGTTAGCTGTAGCTAGCTCGGTTGTTATTCTTAGCCATATTTCTAATTAAATATGTTTCATAGAGACAGTAGCCCTCTGGTCTGACTGACAGGCATTGTTGGACCTATGTCACCTGCTTTGTGAACACATTTAATTTAAACGGTGTGTTACATGACTGTTAGCTAGCACACTTTATATCACTACTTGTAATAACACTGGGCTAAACCTGGGTCAAAGAAACTCAAACTTCAATGTTTGAAAACAGAATATATAAAGCATGTTTACCTGTAGCTGTTTAAATGCGGCACATCTTCTGTCACATTTATCTTTACCTTGGTGTCGGATAGTATATCTTAGAAAACACAAGACATCCAGCTGTTGCTCCATGAAACATCTGGATAAAGATGCGCGAGCTCTCATCATCACGTGACAGGTGCAGCGACGCTGTTCAATCTGGCCTCAGCAGTAAATAAAGGTTTGAAGCTGTGAGGCGATTTGAAGCTGATAGAATATAAATCAGTGACTGATAAGTTGCTCCTGATGTTATAGTGACTGTGGTCACTTTATGGCTGAGAAACTCCACAGGTAACTTTTATGGCTGAACTGCCAACTGGACCAAGACCCCAAAAGTCCTAGTTTCACTGTAACAAATACTCCACTTAAGTATTTTGTACAGCCTAACTTTGAGTCTCTCAAGTTGAGTAACTTAAATCTAGACAAAATATCGACGATTTCTTTGGGAATGTGCAACCCTGTTTCATAAATATCTCATGTTCTTAATGTGCCTTTGTTTGATGCTTTGGTTGCTGTTAATTCAGGGTAATGTAACAATTGTACCCTCCAAACTGTTGTGTTACTGAAGCTTTTATTTCTTGTTGTACAGAGACTTTTGTCTTTCTTTCATACTTTTCAAATTAGGAGATTCTGCTTCTCAAAGGAATTGATTGTGTTACTGGTAATGGTATTGTAGGGATGTATCTTTTCTCGCTGAATTTCATGTCTGTAGCTACTTTCTCACTGCTCCATGCAAAACAGTCCTGTTTGGCCCTTTCTCTCTCCCAAACATGGGAGAAGTATTTTTGTTGTGATGCCTTTCTTCACAATACCCTTGAAAATTTACCCAGTAGTTCATTATTGACTGTTTTCTTCTAATATGCAGCGGCATTTCAACTATCTCAACCTGGAGGGCAGACACTGCACTTATTTCTGCCTAATTTCATTATTCATAGATTACTATCATTATTTTTATATATTTCATTTCATTATCAATGGAAAAGACCTTTAGTGTGTGTTCGATTTATATTATATTACCTGTATACTATAACATAATAAATAAAATTATATTATTTGAGTACATAATGGGTTCATGGAGGACCTAAGCAGGTCACGAAATGGTTATAAAGCCCTGTATTGATTGATGTCTTGTTGATGCTTTATCATACTAGGAACAAATATGCTTGGGGCGCGCTCATGTACCAAAATGAATTGCATACAAAAGAAGAAGAATTTCCACAATGGAAGTGCCTTTATTCAAGTTCCGGTTCTTCTGCTTGTTGCTCAGAATTGCCTAAAAATGCTCGGACCCGACCCATCGCTGCGCAGCAGCTATAATTATTCATTATTTCAACAACTGGGCTGAAAAGCCTTGATGAGAGCTTTGCTATTAAACTTTTCCATAAAAAAAAAAAAAAAAAATCTTGATGCAGAATACAATGGTTGTATTATTGTATTTCTGTTCTCTGTACTAGATTGAACTTTGTTAAAAAATATATCTGATAGAAATGTATAAAATATGTGACAAAAGTAGATTAAAAAAAGAAGAATAAAAACATTAAAATACCCTTAAAAAACATCTGAAAAATATTAGTGAAATATTTGTAGTAATATATCCAAACAATGTTAGCAAACAAATCATTAATAATAATAATAATAATAATAATATTTGTTTGGATACCACTTTTTCAAAACACAATTACAAAGTGCTTTATGGGTCAGATAAAACAGTATACATGTATACATGCATGATGCATGACAGAGGAGCAGTCAAGACAGAGCACATGGTGGTTTTCAGGAGGAAAGGGAGAAGTGTGGAAGTGTGACACCTTTTCCATTACATCAACTTAACAGAAGATTCCGCTTTTTTCTCCACTGTTTCCTCACGCTTAGGGCGAAAATTCCTTAACCTAACTTTCTTTGTTTGTTCACTGTCTAATAAAGAACAAATATTTCTGCCTAATTTGATTTAAAGTATAGCATTAGTGTACTGTAAAATAAAGTGTGACAATAGGCTTATTTGTGAAGTGGACTTTTTAAAATCTAAAAGTATTAAAGAAAAATAAAGAATAGTCCGCTCATATGTCTGACTAGAGCACTACCAAGCTCTTGTGGCAGGTGATTCAAACTTTTGAACTTTTGAGTGAGTAATTAACACATTTGGGTAAAATGAAACAGATAAGATAAGATAAACTTTATTGATCCCATACTGGGGAAATTCACATGTCACAGCAGCTCAAAGTACAGACAGAAAGTCAAGAGTGGACAGTGTAATATAAAAAATTAAATAAAGATTGAAAATAGAGAATATGTATGTTTAAAATATACAAAAAAAAAAAAAAAAGGCACTTTTGAGAATGAATATTAACAGAATTTACAATATATATACATATATACAAAAAAATATTTAGATGAGGAATATTGCACAGAATGTGTTGATGCACAGAGTCTAAGCAGTCATGCAGCAGACATGACAGTTGGTGTTATCAGATGTTGCTGTTGAAGAGTCTGACAGCTGACGGGATGAACAACCTGTGGTAGCGCTCCTTCTTGCACTGTGGGTGCAGCAGTCTACTGCTGAATGAGCTGCTCAGTGCACAGAGAGTCCCATGCAGGGGATGAGAGGTGTTGTCCATTATAGATATCAGCTTTGCTAACATCCTCCTCTCACCCACCTCCTCGATGGTCTCCAGGGGACAGTCCAGGACCGAGCTGGCCCTCCTGACCAGCTTGTTTAGTCTTTTTCTGTCCCTCTCCGTGCTTCCACAGCTCCAGCAGACCACTGCATAGAGGATGGCAGACGCTACCACAGTGTCATAAAAGGTCCTTAGCAGTGTCCTGCACACTCCGAAGGACCTCAGTCGCCGCAGCAGGTGGAGAAGACTTTGGCCCTTCTTGTACAGGACAAAACAAAAACAAAACAAAACTTAATCTTAAACTGAAGTGAAACCAACATGTTTTTAGGCTACCAGGTGCCAAAAAATCAGGAGTCGTGGTGTTGTGCCACCCTGTCACATTACAAATATTTGTTTGTCACTTAAAAATATTAAAGATGTTACAGTGGGTCCATGTCAGCCACAATAGACCAGAGTTAGCTATCAGTTACACACACATACATGCCCATTGTAGACAAGGTGGCAACAAAGAAACAGACAGCAAAAGAATGGCAGAAAAGTTGGGAGATCTTTTTTGATAAATAGTTAGGTTACATTGTTAACTTCATGCATTAATAGCTGAACTGATAAATGGATTTAAACATTTAAAAAACAAACAAACATGACTGTCCCATTTTAGCTGAACATGCCATAGGAGTGAGATATGGGTTCATTGTGTGTTTTAAGCTCAGAAATTTCTTAAGCATTTCACTTGGCAACATTTTTTCATAGAAAGTTAGCAGAGAATCATAACAAGTTCTTAAATTATCACTCAATGTAGTCTTGAGAATCGTAGGTGGTTTTCAATTACCTGACTTCACCCTACATATACCATAAGCTTTATTACAAGCTTTTATACAAAGCTTTGGTCTCCCTCTGGCGATTAATTTTGTGTAGTGTGCACTTCTCCTTCCACCTCCTCCTCCTCCTCCTCCGCCTCCTCCTCCTCTTCGAGCATCACATTTTACGACAGTCCCGGTGTCTTTACGGCAGCCGGTTCCCACAACATCCAACAACATGGCAGCCGCGGCACAGTGTCCCGGTGCTGATGAGGTTTTAATGGAAAATCAGGAGAGTTCAGCAGCGGGGACAGACAGCGGGACACCGGGAGCTGCTACCCGGGACAAACCCGTGTGTCTCATCGTGCTAGGCATGGCGGGGTCAGGGAAAACCACCTTCGTTCAGGTCAGTTAGCGAGTGTGGCTAACGGTAGCTAACTGCATGAGTTAGCTTCTTCTGACAGGTAACAAGCTGAGAAAGTTAACTGTTCACAAGGCTGTTTAAAAAACTGTTCTGCTCCGAGTTCTGTAGACATCAGTGGATATGAGGGAAAATAGAGTTTAATCACTGTAACGTAAACTATTGCAAGCTTGCTCACTGTTGGCTGTATACAGTAGGATAATATTAGCTGCAGTCTGTCAAATAACCATCATTTGTACAGTTCAGATTAATGTACCAAAGAGTCAGAACAACTGTTAATGTATTTAACAACTGTTGTGTGCCTGCTGCCGCTAATACTCACTACAGCTCCAACTGTGGATTAATCCGCCGCTGAAAATAGTCACCAACAACTGCACAATATCTTCCTGTTAGATTAGAAACTACAGTGAGCAGCTGATTCAGGAAATTACTGAGAGATACGTTTGTGACGTGTTTTTCTAATATAGATTTCTAAGATTACATTTGAAGTTAAACAACACAGTTTTACTTTCTCTGTGATTAAAAAAAAATAGAAAACATAATTACTAAAATAATTTCTGTAACTTATATTATCTAATCTTTTCTATGTTAAAATTCAATTCAATTTTATTTATAAAGCCCAATATCACAAATCACAATTTGCCTCAAAGGGCTTTACAGCATACAACATCCCTCTGTCCTTTGGACCCTCACAGCGGATAAAGAAAAACTCCCCAAAAAAACCCTTTAATGGGGGAAAAAAATGGTAGAAACCTCAGGAAGAGCAACTGAGGAGGGATCCCTCTTCCAGGACGGACAGACGAGCAATAGATGTTGTACAGAACAGATCAACATAATAAATTAACAGTAATCCATATGACACAATGAGACATAAGGAGACAGATACTGTATTAATAATATGATTATATATGTATGTGACAATAATGATGTGTGTATAACAGTACAGGTAAGACTAATAGTAACAAAAGCAGTGGGAGGTATCAGGCAGGACCACGGCAGCAGCACAACAGCACACACCATCCAGGCACAGCTGCGACACGAGTTAACCTGCGAGACAGTGGAGCACAAAGGCTCCAGAGAACAAGCTGAGTTAGTGACATGCACTAGAGCCGAGTTAGGGAGATGCAGTAACAGGACATGAATGTTAGCAAAGGAGAGAGAGAGAGAGAGAGAGAGAGAGAGAGAGAGAGAGAGAGACTTCATGAAGACAACTTCATGTCCTCAGCCTCCTCCAGCATCCAACAATATATGTCTCCACTGCATCAAACTGTGACTCCACCCATGGCAAATGTTGATCAGCAACTGTTGTCATGGCTTTGGCAGTATTGTTCTTTTCAGTTTTATTGATATATATTATATGTTTAAATTATCTGTTATATATATATATATATTTTTTTTTTTTTTCTTTCTATACTTACGTTTATTATTGTGCATTATTTGTAAATTTGTAATGGCTTTGGCAATGTTGTTAATCTACAGTCATGCCAATAAAGCTTATTAAATTGAAATTGAGAAGGAGAGAAGGGGCTCGGTGTATTATAGGAGGTCCCCCAGCAGACTAGGCCTATGTCAGCCTAACTAGGGGCTGGTCCAAGACAAGCCTGAGCCAGCCCTAACTATAAACTTTATCAAAAAGGAAAGTCTAAAGTCTAGTCTTAAAAGTGGAGACGGTGTCTGCCTCCCGGACCGAAACAGGAAGGTGATTCCACAAAAGAGGAGCCTGATAGCTGAAGGCTCTGGCTCCTGTTCTACTTTTGGAGACATTAGGGACCACGAGTAACCCTGCATTCTCAGAGCACACTGTTCTGGTGGGATAATAAGGCACTATGAGCTCTCTGAGATATGATAGAGCCTGATCATGTAGAGCTTTGTAAGTCAGGAGAAGGATTTTAAATTCAATTCTGGATTTTACAGGGAGCCAGTGCAAAGAAGCTAAAACAGGAGAAATATGATCTTGTTTCTTAGTTCCTGTCAGTACACGTGCCGCCGCGTTCTGGATTAGCTGGAGTTTTAGGCACTTATTAGAGCTACCTGATAATAAGGAATTACAGTAATGCAGCCTTGAGGTAATAAACGCGTGGACCAATTTTTCTGCATCTTTTAATACAAATATTTTTAATAATTTTAATTTTAAAAAAGGTGAAAGTTGAAATTTAGGGCGTTGGATTTAGTCTGAATATAATCAATGTATAAATTTAACACAATTATAGCAGAACCCACAGACAGTCATCACTTAATATAAAAGGTCTTTTTCAAAATGAAATATTAGAATCAGCCAACATGCTGATAATATTGGTACATAGTCGTTATTGGCCAATATCAGCTTTAAAATGAACTATCAGTATCTGCCAACGTGCTTTCTCTTATTTTGCACAATGAATGAATGTTACATACACTGAAAAGCATTCTATATCATGTCTCCGTCTTCTGGTGGGCCATCACCATAAGAGTATGCATACATATTATGATGCTAGTTCCACCACAGAAGAGACCTGATCACTGAAATTATGTGGGGGAAAAACTGGATATATCGATATCAGTATCGGTTATTGGTCTAATAAGTTGTTATATGTCGGCATATCGGATATTGGCAAAAAAATCCAGTATTGTGCATCCCTACTGGAAAGATTGTTATTGCATATCTGTGCTATTCATGTCTTGTAAAAATTGATATTAAACAGAAACCCTTCAAAATAACACCACTTTATGCCTCTGTTATGTACAGTAGCTTCCTTCTGATCTGTTTTGTTTTGTTTCCTCCAGAGGCTGACAGCTCACCTTCACTCTCGTAAAGCTCCTCCATATGTCATCAACCTGGACCCTGCTGTCCATGAAGTGCCCTTCCCTGCAAACATCGGTGAGGACCGGTCTATTTTGTGGATACACTTAACATATATTTGAAGGGGATCTTTTCTGCATACTGTGTCTGTATAGTAGTTTTAAGATGTCAGATGTTCGTGTCATGTATCAAGATGTATGTATGTGGCAAGTTAAATAATACAGTAAACATAAGTTGAAGTAATCCCTGTGAGCAGCAGCCTCAGGTTTTCTACCGTTCTGAACACTCTGTTTCCAACAGCTTAGTGTGCTGGTTTTCTTTATATGGTGATTTGCTCCAGTCACGTTGCTGTACGTGTTTAGGTAACGTAGCCTTCACGGCTGCATGTAGCTGCATGCTAACGTCAGGGAAACAGGAACTCATTGCTGCTGTTGTAAATTTCTTCCAGATTTCAGATCATATTTGGAGCATGTCTGCTTGTCTATAGAAGGGTTTATCAGTGATTTTCTGCTGTAGAAAGTTCTACTGTTTACAGGTTTTATGCAGAATCAGTCAGAGTTGGTCCAGACAGATGGTGTTCAGTTCTTTGTCCCTCCTGCTCTCTGTAGCCTTCAGTCTGTCTGTCTTCTTTCCTCCAGACATCAGGGACACTGTGAACTACAAGGAGGTGATGAAACAGTATGGCCTCGGACCAAACGGAGGCATCGTGACATCACTCAACCTGTTTGCTACACGCTTTGATCAGGTGACTCAGTCTGACTCTACCAAAGCTTTGAACCATTTCATAGATCTAAACTCTAAAAACTTTGGACTGTTAAACTAAAGCTCTGAGAAGCTCTAAAGTGCTGAAAGTGTAAACCAAAGCACTAAACTGCACAGATTAAATCTCTGAGCTCTTAGACTAATGCTGTTTAAACAATTTCATGCTCGTGACTGTTTATATTGAAGGTCTTGGCTGTTTATTTTCAGCACTCACTCAACTCTGAAGTAATCATGACAAACAAGGGACTGAACAAACTGCGATGATGTAACAAGTGTATGTTTATGTTCCTCAGGTGATGCAGTTCATAGAGAAGAAGCAACAGAATCACCGGTCAGTATCAGCCTATATGCTTCTCCACATTCTGAGTCCTATTTGTGCTGTCAGTGTTGTTCTGTCCATCCCTGTGTTGTCTCTGTACAGCAGAGTGGGTTGTGGTGGTCACAGTGGAGCTTGACTGAACACTATGAAGCTGCCGACATCTACTATTGACCATGTGGACATTTCCATCCTCATCCTACTCTATGATGACAGTTTCCTGTTTGTCTTTGTGGTTGCACAATTGATCTGTGTGGGTTCAGCAGCCCTTTGGTATTCCAACTGTAAAATAACTGGCTGCAAATGATTTTATTTATGCCTCCGCACTGGCTGTCCGTTTGTCTCATTCTTGTGAACACAATATCTCAAGAATGCCTTGAGTAAGTTTCTTCAAATTTGGCACAAATACTCACTTTGACTCAGTGATGAACTGATTTGATTTTGGTGGTCCAAGGTCAAGGTCACTGTGACCTTGTGTCTGTCTCATGTTTGTGAATGCAATATCTTAAGAAGGCCTTGAGGGAATTTCCTCAAATCTGCCACAAACGTCCACTTGGACTCAGGGATGAACTGGTTAGAATTTGGTGGTCAAAGGTCAAGATCATAAAACTCATAAAACATGTCTTTGACCATAACTCAAGAATTTATACAGTAACAGGATAAAATGATGAAGTTATGACGTTTTATATCCAAAAGGTCAAAGGTCAACTTCACTGTAACATCATAATGTTCTGCATAAACTTTTGTTCCTCTTCCACCACATTAGGCAGCGGCAGGTCACTGACTTGAACTTTGCCCTCCGCAGCACCCACCTGTCCCTCTCCACCTGCTGTGTTGTTCATGTAAAAAAAAAAAAAAGTGCTGTGTTCAGTCTGGCTGCGCCATAACCAAACTCCCTTCACTCAGCTGGATGCCTCATCTTCCTCTTCATACATTACTCGCTGTTTACGCTAAGCTTATCACTACTGTGTGTTGTGTGTCTGATCACCTCTGACCTCTGCAGGTACGTTTTGATCGACACCCCAGGTCAAATTGAAGTCTTCACCTGGTCTGCGTCTGGAACCATCATCACAGAGGCTCTGGTAGGTTTGCAGGCTAGGCTTCTGTTTGCTCTTCTTTATCGACAATATGTTATATAATTTATATTCCACATGTGTGTTTCAGGCCTCGTCCTTCCCCTGTGTCGTCGTCTACGTGATGGACACGTCCCGCAGTGTCAGCCCTGTCACATTCATGTCCAACATGCTGTATGCCTGCAGGTACTAGACTGAACTAATGACTATATCACCCTCAATGGGGAGAAAAAAATCTGTCTTATTTAAACTTGGACATTATTTTGGGAGTCTCGTTCATAATTATTATCAGTTATAATAACATTGTGTGCACCAAGTTAATATCTGAAATCTATGAAAACAGTGACATCACTAAAAGAAGTCAGATGTGTCGAGAAACTCAAGCAGTTAGATGATCAGAAATGGGAAGTTTAAAAACAGAATCTGTTAGTAAAAACATTTTCAAAAACCACCACAGGGTAGAACAACACTTGATTCTTTAAATCATAAAACAATCATCTTTAGATCATATAAAGGATCTTATATATGTAAAAATGCAGATATTAAACTTTCTCAGTTTTTCCTCTTCAAAAATGATAGCTGATGTTTTCAGCAGTGTGCAAAGGCCGTCGGTCAAAGTTGGGCTGTTTGTGAGCATCTGCCGCCCTTGTTGGCCCTCGTTGGCTCTAGTTGGCCTTTTTTCCACCAATTCAGCATGTTCAATCCGCATCGGCGGAGCCCGTCGGCGAATGAAATCACTCTCATTGGCAGTCCAGCTCAGCACACAAGAAGAGAACGAAAGTGAGCAAAGTAAACAAAGAGCTTAAGTCGAGAGGGAGTGCAGTCAAAACAAACTTGTTATGTAAAGTAGGATTTTTTTTTTTTAAGCCTTGAGCTCTTAAGCAGAAATGTTTTGTAATGGTTTGTGTTCACTGGTACTGGGTAAATATGCTCTGTTCTTTCAACATGGTATTGTGTTTTTAAGGTGTTAACTAGCTAATTAGCATCAAAACACGCAGGCGCAGAACATTTGTGCTCGTTGGCCGTCAGTTTTGTGTGTTAATGTGCAACTTTTTGGCCGAGACGTGGCGACGTGAGGCAATGCAGCAGGGGGCTCTTGCCAGTTTGTTGTTCTTGGTTTGGTATGTCTGGGCCTTAAAACTAAGTACTGCCATTTTTAGATAACGCTGAAACAAAGATAAAACACTTAACAGTTAGAAAGTGTTTGACGTCAATGAAGTCAGTCTCCAGCAGGGGGAGCTAATAGAACAGATAAGGTACAACTTATGTACTCCAGTTCCATACTACATACTAACTGCATACAATATGTACTTTATATTAATTATACAGAGTATAGTGTTTTCACAGTTAATGAAAAAATGTATTTACTGTATTTGTGGTCTGTATTATAAGGGAATGAAACAATTCCTGCACAAAAGTACATTCACAGAACTGTGACTTAAGAATGATACTTTCCCTGAAACTTCACCTAAGCCTCATTCAGCCAGAGCAGAAAGACAAAAGATACTGCAGGAGGTGCATTAGATTAAAAACACCTCCCTCTTCCCTTCTTCCCAACATCCATAAATCCACTTAAAAATCACAGAAGAACAGATGCCATAGAACTTGCCTGTAAATCATAATGATTTTAAGTTTTCTAATTATCAGAGTAATCCAGTGATAGCTGTCTGTACATTTATGGATACACTGCAAACAGGAGCTGCTAATAGCCCATGCAACATACTTTTATTGGAGGCAATTTCACAACATGGTAACAAATATATTCTAAAAAGCTGTCTGTGAAGAGAATAGCAGTATTTACCTGTAGCTTTTACTGGGCCTCTTACAGGCTCTCCTGGTGGCTTTAATAGTTTAATTGATTCTGAGGGTTTTTAAATAGGCCTATATATTGGTCTCAGCATGTTTCCCTCTATCAGCTTAGATGGATTTTTCACACTTAAGTCAAATTTTTAACAGTGAACTCAAATATTGAGTGTTTTTTGGCTGCATTTTATTTTGACTTAATTCAGTCACTTTTCCAATGTGACCATGCTCCAGACTCAAAACCTCCACAGAATCAGTGCGTACTGTATTTAACTGTGACACAGCTGGCATGTCTCAAAGTATTTCTGCAGTTCTGGTTTCAGTTCTTTGTCTCAGCTGATGTTTTTCTTCTTCAGCATTCTCTACAAGACCAAGCTGCCCTTCATCGTTGTCATGAACAAGGTGAGGTCACTTCCTGTCAACTGTTTGACTTGTTTTGCGGTGGAAATTTTAACATGGAGTTGTTGCTGACTTGTTTGTGCTTTCTCTTGTTTTGTTTTGTTGTTGTTTTTGCAGACTGACATTATTGACCACAGCTTTGCAGTGGAGTGGATGCAGGACTTTGAGGTTTTTCAGGATGCTCTGAACCAGGAAACCTCGTATGTCAGCAACCTAACGCGCTCCATGAGTCTGGTGCTAGACGAGTTCTACACCAACCTAAGGGTAAGGGGGTGTGCACAGACCAAGAGGCTGTACCAAGAAAGATTTCATGCATAGCCAAATAAATTTAGATAACTCAGAGTAAATCCACACTAACTGTTTAGTATTTAAAACCCTGAATGATGTGCATCTACACCAGCATTTCAAGAGCATTTTCATAAAGATCTTCATTCACACAAACATTTGTCTGTAAAGCCAAGTGAGATCAGTGGGTTAACCACTAACCTTTGGTCTCAAATCAGATTTCCCTGTGCCATGAAGCTGGCTCACTTTTAACCAGGATAGATAACCAAGTTCACGGCTGTCCTGTTTGGAGCGGGTTAACTTCAGGCAGATCAGATCAAACTGTATAAACAGCTAGCCTGGGTCCAGATCCCTGCATCACCATCTACATCTGTAGTTTGTTCAGTGATTCAAATTGATCTGGTGTTGTGCTCAGTGACAACTATGTCCGCCAGGTTGTGACACAGTCGATCAATCAGAGCTGTGTAGGCGGGGTTAAGAATAGTGACATCTCCCTTTATTGCTAGCTGACTACCTACATTCATGAAAAATAGTCACAAGAGAATGGCGCTTGTAAGTCGACCTAGATAAATAACTGTTCTTTAAGTAACGTGTCTTTGATCAACATGACAAATGCTAAATTAACTGCTGCTAGTTTTAACAACCTCAACCATAGCTTCTGCATCCTTTGAATTAATGATTACGTTCCCATTGCTGATCAGGAGAAATATTAGGACAACAAAAACTCATGAGCATGTCAACACTCAGTAGAGCCAAGCTGAGGAAAATAAATGTCAGTAGAGCCCAGTGTTAAAGGTTCACCGTTTCTGACAGTGTTGTCTCTGTGTCTGCAGGTAGTGGGTGTGTCCGCAGTGACAGGAAACGGATTGGATGAGCTGTTTGTTCAGGTGGAGGATGCTGCTGAGGAGTATGAGAGGTGAGTTAAAACAGTTACATACTATTTTGAGGAAAATGGCTCAACAACTATTTGTTTTACTCATTTATCACAGATATTTTTGTCACATTCTTTGTATTCAGGTGCACTAACATAGCTTCCCACCTCTGGTGTTTACACCTCTAATGGAAGCAACTAACTAAAATAGAGGAGGATCAAAGATTGAGCCTTTTGGACCTCCTCCACATACACACACAGCCACACACGCACACACCCAAACGACACGGTAGTTAGTGAGCAGCCAAGCAGCCACGGTGGGAACGAAGAAAGGGTAACTTGAAAATTACTCAAGTTGACAGCAACTACGCTTGTTACTTTAAGTGAAATTAAACCTTAGCGAGTAAGAAGCGAACACTTTATCAATACATGTGTTCAGCAAGCATAAACATGTAAACACACAGACAGCGATATTTCAATATGCTCCATCCACAGTCATCCACCGACACTAACGTTATGTCTTACACAGGGTTTAGCCAATAGCGAATTGCTACTTATAAGCTGAAATGACAGCTGTCTATGTAGACTAACTTAGTTTGACACTTATAGTAAAATTAGGCAGATACTTTTAAACAAAGTTGCAGGCTTACTCCTCCTCTCTCTACCATCACTAATGTTACCTGCACACAGTGAATCAGATCAGCAAAGAGGGAGCAGGACAGTGGGACAGGAGGACAGAGGACAGGAGGACAGGATGACAGGAGGAATGAGTGACCGATAAAAACTAAACTTCAGAAAGTCAGGAATATTATTTATCTAGTGACTTTGCTGTTGAAAAAATACTGTTGCTGCTCTGGAAACATTTAGTTATATTGAAAATATTCAGTTATCCTGTTCTGAATTTATTCTTTTAAAATCAATATATTGTCTCAAAAGCAATTATTTAGAAATGAAACAGAACGGATAAGAGTATCGATGAAGTACCGAATCGAGTATGGATAAAAGTAGTAGTATCGATAAAATCTTAATGATACCCATCCCTACTCAACACTTGTCCGTCTGCTCAGATGCACAAATACCAATTGAGACAAAAAAGTTCCTGCCTTGAAGATATGACTTAAACCACTTAAGCACTGAGTTTGAGAACTCAGACCATTTTTTTCTGCCTGTCCAGTGACTGGTCAGCTGTGTCAAAGGCAGGACTTAGATCTTAAAAGACTAGAATTCAAACTAGCCTGAGATCAGTTTTTAAATGAATATTATTCAGATCCTTAATTAGAGCTGTCTCTGTATTTTGATGGGGCTGAATTCCAGATTGAAACTTGTGCATTGACACAGGTCATTCAACACCATAACACACATCACTCCATTTATGTCGTACTGCACATCTGCTGGACTTTAGCTGCTGCTTTTTCAAACTCATTATTTGTATTTTTATTGGTTTTGTATTATACTTCATGTTACCTATCTTTTGAACTTGTATTGCTTAGATTCTTTACTTTTTATTGTTGGACATTTGTTATATCTATAAGAGTATAAGAGTTGTGAGGTAGTTCGGAAACTTTGTAGATGATTATCATGAGATGATTATGTCTCCTCAGTAAGGAAGTCCATCCAGCCTTGAGATACAGAGAGTAATGATGAAATTTGTAATTCATGATAACACACTGACCACTTGATAACCAAAAAGTGATGAAGAGAAAAATATCAGTATACGCTCCAGTGTGATTTATACACAACATGTATGCAAACCCTTGAAGACAAGTCAGGAAACGATGATGAGATGATGTAAAGCAACCTTCCTAGTCTTTTATTTGTTTGTTTTCTTTACCTGTAGATTAAAAAATGACTGTAGATGACGCAGAGTTTAATAAAAGAGTTATTTTTCATCGGTCTTCTGTTTAAGATAGCCTTTATCGTCATGCACCTTAAAACACCTTTATGCAGTTTGTCACACCTTTGATATATTCTCCTGTCATGGAGGAAACAAGTGTGTGTGATACACTGACTCTTCCTCCTCCTTCCTCAGGGAGTATCGACCCGAATATGAAAGACTCCGCAAAAAGCTGGTGAGTGCATTTCTTCTTTTTGTCTTATGTTTGTAACTGTCTGTCCTCATGTTTCAACTGACTTCCTGCCCATCAGGTGGAGGCTCAAAACAAGAAGCAGCAGGAGCAACTGGAGCGGCTCAGGAAGGACCTGGGAGCAGTCGACATGACGACCACACCTTCAACAGGTAGAACCGACTCATACTGAAAACAAAATGTTATTTACTGATAACACTTTATTTGACAAGTGTTATTATTCCCTCAATCCATCATGTGTGTGTGAAGGAAATCTGAATCCAGTACAAGAACAATGAAATCTACCATATAGAGAGATATGTACAGAAGTAGACACATTGAGTGGCTATTGCTGAAAAAACTAACCATAAATAGCAACAAGTTTCATGAAAGTCTGTATAGTAAGAGGGAGGTGATGGTGGAATGGTGGATAAAAGTCTGTTTGTCAAAATGCAGTTTGTTGCACTGAATGTTATTGTTATATATTGGTGATTGACTTCCTGTCCACAGAGGACGCTGACATAGCTGGGCCTAGTGACCTAATCATGACACGCGGTAACCCTGATGAAGAGGAGGAGGAGGTGGACAGTGACACAGACGACATCGACCACATCGGTGAGAAAAGAAACCCACCCCAACCACCCATTTATACACTGTAAAAAATACACATACACTGTAAAAATGCCCATATATACTAAAACACACACACATAAATGCAATAAAAAACACATACACTATATAAAATGCAAATATACACTGTAAAAAACACATACACTAAAAACAAACATACACCCTGAAGTACACAGATATACGTTTCAAACAACACAGACAATTTCTAACACACAAATATACTGTAAAAACGCGCACATCATTTTGAAAAAACACAAAAAAACTATTATTTGGTTGAACTGTTTAATAAAACCGTAAACGGAGGATTTTTTTTTTTCTAGCAACGGAGGAGAGCAAAGAGACTGACGCCTTTGGAAACTTCCTAAAGGAGAGGAAGGAAGTGGTCCAGGTCCGAAACAAAAAGTGTGCGATGCCTGAGGGACAGCCGACCCCTGATCTTTGACCTCTGCGGCCTGACATCTAACTCTGTCAGGGAAAAAAAGACAGTGACAGAATGAAGGTGAAGGAAATAAAAAACCTCCCAAAGGTTTCTCTGTGGGATGCAGACTATCAACTGGAACAGATACTGTGGAACTACGGTATGTTTTTCCTGAGATGTTAAGAAATGAGAAGAAACTATATCTGCACTCTTTGAGCAAGACTTTCTGTCTGATCAGGTGACCTCGCTCATTCAGTAAAGCTGATTGGCTGCTCCTCAGTGTCACTCATTCCCTAAAAAAGTTCTATTTTTATATCAGAAAAGACTCTTCTATTCTGTATTTCTTGTGTTTTTCATTACTATTGTTGTTTGTTTGTGAAAGCACTGAAAGGATTTATGGGCTACAAAATTAAAGTGAGCTTTTAGTCCAAACGTGTTTGAATTTATAGTATTTGTGACATTTTCCACCACTTTAATTGTTCCATGAAAGGAGATGGCTGCAGTAGCTTAAAGTTAGTTATTAAGTTCAAAACCTTGTTCTCATATTTGTCTTTACTAAGTGGACTTTCATCACTAAATTAAAACAGGTTGCAGTTTATAAATAAATTCTTAGATTAGATTAGATTAGCTGTATAGCACAGCAAACCTCAAATTATTAAACATTAAGCCAAAAAAACATCTGCTCCATGTATGTAGACATGAATAAAACTCAGTCGCATCTACATTTGCAAAAGATTACATTACATTCAGATCAGGTGCAAATCAGAAAATGAATTAAAAAGAAAAATTTGAAACTTCACATTGTCATAAGTGCCCAGACACTTTGCTGTTACACTTTTAGTTTAGCTCAGGTGCCTTTTATTTCTCTTGCTCATCTTTAAAATGTTTCTATAGCTTGATTGGAGTCTACCTGTGGTAAATTCAGTTGACTGAACATGATTTCTGCATAAGGTCTCACAGCTGACAAAGGCCAAGCCAAAGGTCAAAGAAACTGCCTGTGGAGTCCAGATATGGGATTGTGTCAAGGCATAGATCTGGGGAAGGCTATTCTGCTGCAATCATGGTTCTGAAGAGCTCAGTAACCTCCATAATTCTTAAATGGAAGAAGGTTGGAGCAACTAGTACTGGTTAAACAAAGCAGTTGGGTGAGAAGGATCTTGGTAAAGGCCCAGGCACACTGAACCGACTTGAGAGAACTAGCAGCAACAAAGGCACCCTCCTGCGTCACCTCACGTCACCATGTCTCGGCCAAAAAAGTTGCACATGAACAAACTGTAGAGACTACAGCTGATGGGTGGCCAGCATGTAAGTTCTGTGCCAGCAGACGTTGGTAGTCTGTAATCCTCGTTCAAAAAGGGAAACTGGAAGACTGCCTTGATGCCAGTTATATAACATATTAGCAACATGATCCAATGTTAAATGAACAACATATTTACCATGCGGCAGTAAACAATTACACAATCCACCATAAAACGTTTCTGCTGAAGAGCTCAGTGGCTAAAGAAAAAATACCTTACCTTAGGTTGGATCTCACTCCCTCTGACATCAGCTGTTTGTTTACTTTCTTCAATTCTGTTTCTCTTCTTGTGCACTGAGCTGAAGTGCCAATAGGAGTGATTTCCTTCTCCGATGGGCTCTGCCATCGTCGATGCTGATTGAACATGTTGAATCAGCCAAAACAAAAGCTGACGGGGTCAACGAGGGACAATGGTGTGGGACACGCCACAGAGACCAGGGCTACAGATGCTCAATGACATGCCTAACATTGAATGACGGCCGACCGTCGGCTTGGTGTGTCAGGGTCTTGAGAGGTTACCAAGAACCCAAAGGTAACGCTGGCTGAGCTCCTGTGTGGATGGGAGAAACTTCCAGAAGGACACCCACCACTGGACTTTATGGTAGAGTCTTCAGAGGGATCATCCCCTGCACAGTACCATCTCAACCATGAAGCACAGTGGTGACAGGTGTTTTTCAGCAGCAGGGACTGGTCAGGGTTGGGGGGAGGCTGAGCAGATTATAGTAATGAGATATCTGTAATGAAAATGGGCCGAAGTTTTAATGTCCAACAGGATGATGACCCAAAGGACACAACCAAGAAATGCAAGAGTGGCTGAGGGACAATGTAAATGCTCTCGAGTGGCCCAGCCAGGTCTCAGAACCCAAATCAATGTATCTGCAGAGAAAAATGGCAGAAAATCCAAATTGCCTGTCATGTCATACCCAACAAGACATGAGGCACTAATTGCTGCCAAAGGTGCTTCAACTAAATACTGAGTAAAGGGTCTGAATACTGTCAATGTGCTATTTCAGTTTCTTCATGCAAACATTCAGTCTTCACTATGTCATTATGGTGAACGGATTGCAGACTTGAGCCTCTAAAACTCTAGTTTTTGGAAGTTATCCTAGCTCGTGATGCTGCAGTGACTTTCTGTTCACATAGTAAATTGTTCTTGATTGTACAACGTTTCCTAGCAACCAACCCACTCCTTACTAAAGTCTTTACTGAGACATTTAATAGTGCAACCTGATTTAGTAAATCACCAGTTTGAAAGAAAGGAGTGAAGAATTTAGGAAAAGCTGCTGCAGCTCAGAACAGCTTCAGTGATTCTTGTCAGAGATTCTCTGAGTGTGCAGAACTCTGATGGAGGGGCGAATAATGTTCTCCCTAAAGATTCCCTCATTAGCTGTTTTGATGATGTTGATGTAGAGAGCTGGCAAACATCGCTACAGAGTCAGATGGGTTAAGATCTGGTGGCTGAAACAAAGTGAATTTTCACTTTGCTTTAAGAACTATTTGAATGAAATATAAAAAAATGAAATAAGAGAGGTAGGCAGAGCAATGGCAGAGAGAAAAAGAAAACTGAAATTTTCAGACTAGTCTGTATATAAAAATGAACAATGCCAACTACCCCACTGCACAAAAATGAAGCCAAATGAAGCCAAATATCCTGGATATCGACAACTTTCGACAACTTTCGAAAACAAATGGTTCTTCTCAAAGTCAAGGAAGGATCCTTAAACAGCTGAATTTCAAGGAGGCTACGTCATCCGAATCCTGCCAAAATCCAGTGTCAAGGATCCTTCGAGTTCTACCAAGGACCCACAGTTCTCTCTGCATGATTGCCAGAATTGAAGGCTTGGCTTCTTCAATGACACACACCTGAGCACTCACTAGCCTGTTCCAGTGTGTGTTCACTGAATGCAAGCGAATACTTTCACTGTAACTTTGTGTGGCCATTCACGCTGATCTTTGTGAGTTGGACCGTTTTTGCAAATAGCAAAGGAGCACTGAGAATGTATTTGCAGTGGCAGCACAGTTAGGGGTGCATGACACTGTTTGTGGGTAATTTGAGCATTACAGGGTTTCTTTTTGTCTTATTTGTGTAGGTTTAGTGGCTGCAAAAGTTGCATGATCGTAACCCTTTTTTTAACTTTGCCCATCACTGTGCAGTTTATTAGGAACAACTAGCTTATACTAAAGCAGTTTCATCATAAACAGTCCTGCAATAAATCTTTCTTCATGTAGGTTGAAAGTTGTGTTTGGTGTTGATTGGACTGTGGGATCACTGTGGAGGATTTAGTTTGTGGTGCTGCTGAACTGTATTGTTTTAAACTGACAAGTGTTTCTGTTGTTTTGTCCACTCCCTTTATATAAACGAGAGTAGGCTAAAAGAGAAACTCCCACACACTGCTCCCTTTATTAAATGCACCATGTTTTGATCAAAAGAGCATCCACAGTTGTCTGCTTTGTTCTCTGATGTCTCTGATCAGTGTGGTATTAATCTGTCTCTGCTGAGTGCGGCTCCTGACAGAAGCTGCGATTGTGTTTGTCTTCATTCATGTCTGAGCTCTGTGAATGGATTCTGATTCTCCGCCTGCCGACCATCTGCCAACACTCTGCCAACACACTCTCGCCTACACGCTCGCTGAAATCCGGCAGCGTGGTCGGACTGAAGAGCAGCTGAGTCACTCTCCACTCTTTCAAAAGGAGTGGTGAAAGATAACTAGAACATTTACTACATAAAGTGCAGTACCTAAGTGCAAACTTGAGATGCTTGTACTTTAATATTTCTTATTTTTGTGCAACTTCATACTTCTACTCCACGACATTCCACAACTTTAGTAACTTTGCAAATTAAGAGTTTAGCAAAAACAAATGTAAAGTTTATAAAATATGTTTTGTTACAAATCAAGCTACCCAACGTTTTATACAGGTGCAGCTGAAACAATTAGTCCATTAATCAATCAGTCGATTGACAGAAAATTAATTGTAAACTATTTTGATGGTTGAAACATTTTTCATGCAAAAACATTTTATGGTTCCAGCTGCACGCACAAATATGTAGATTTGTTGCTTTTCTTTTGAATACTGAAAACAATTGTAATGTAGTAATAATCATGTTGAGGTCTGGACAAAACAAACATTGCAAAGGCATCACTCTGGGATCTGGGTTATTGTGACATTGTTTCCACAGTTTTCATTGTTTTTGCAATAAGATGGATGGAGATGGAGAAAATAATCAGCAGATTAATCTATATAATAATTATTTGTTCAAGATGAGCTCTACATCAACCAACTCCAACAGTAAAATCCTGCTTTGACATTAATGCATGAGTAATAATAATAACCTAATGACATCATGTGACAGTGCAACAGTCGCAGGGGAAATTTTTCTACTTTTCGTACTTTAACTATATTTTACTGATTACACAGCAGCATGCAAAAGTTTGGGTCCCCCTGGTCAAAATTTTATTTACTGTGAGTAGTTAAGCAAGTAAAAGATGACATGATTTTCAAAAGGCAAAACATTAAAGATGACACATTTTTTTCAATATTTTGAGCAAGATTACTTTTTTTTTATTTCAGTCTTTACCAGTTTCAAAATAACAACAAAGGAAAAGGGCCTGAAGCAAAAGTTGGACACCCTGCATGGTCAGTACGTAGAAACGCCCCCTTTGGCCAGTATCACAGCTTCTAAACTCTTTTTGTAACCTTCCCACGCCAGGTCCTTCCCTCTGAGCCAAAGCCAGAAGCTCCCCTGTTATACCTCCTCGGTCAGATCTTTGAGTGCCTTCTTGAGTTTGGGACCAGTCACTCCCACGCTCCTCAAGAGGCTCTGGGTGAATGTACCCACAAACCCTCTGCAGCAGACTTCCACAGGGTAGTTGCCAGTCAACCACCCCGCTTCTCTGCACCCAGCTGTCAGCTCTGTGTACTTGTCCTTTTTCTCTGGAAGGCTGTCTCCATCACCCCGATCACTGTCCGGGCTGTGGTTGACCATAGGATGATGTCAGGTCGCAGGGAGGTTGTGGTGATCTCCATCTGGGCTTAAACTGCCAATTGATGTGCACACTTAAGTTCCATTCACATCCAGGTGTTAGGACCGTGCTCTCTTTCTAGGGATGTTCTGTGCCACACCTCCTCATCCAGTGAAGTGGACCACCTCTTGTGATGTTGATGGACAGTCACTGGTCACTTTCAGTCTGCGTGTCACTAAGACTTCTGCCTGCTTCTTTAGGACTCCTGAGCCAATGCTGCTTTACAACTGGACAGGATGTGCTACAGGCTTGGGTTTGGGGCAGTTTTTATTTGAGCCATACCAGAGGCACAGGTTGCTGGGACTCGGTAGAGTGTCTTAAGTGGACCTAATCAGAAAGTCGACCAGCCCAGGTTATGGTCCTGTTGACTACTCCCTCCCAGGTTGTCCAGCCTCCTTGTTGCTGTTGCCTGAGGGCTCTGATCTTGTATTGTATCTTTGTAGAGTATCTTTACAGTGACGGTATTAGTACTTTTACTGAAGAAGAGGATCTTAATATTTCCTCCAGCACTGCACAAAAGGCCAACAAATTAAGGCTGTGGGCTCTGTTTAAACCATATATAGGGCATGGTTTAAAGTGCATGGCACAAGTGCATTTAGTGTCCAGCTCCACTTTGCAAGTTAAATGCACATAATCTGGGCGCAAAGTAAGGCGCAAGGCGCAAGGGGCAAAGTTGTATTTAGGCCCCTACTCATAGGTGTGCTTTGGGTGCACTATGAATTCAACCAATCAGTGTCATCTTCCATTCCCTTTAGATACTAGGTGTGCCTGCACCTGATGCACTGCTATTTACATGGCGGTTTCGGCAAAATGGAGCAGCGAGCGGCTTTCTGCTGAGAGTAATGCAGTAAGAGCAGAAGCTGTAATGAAGTTATAATTAGTCCTACTGAGAATTCAGAACAGCAGGCCTTTCATTCAGTGTAACAAACAACAAAATGTCTAATCAGTGCAATTACTATGTGTATCTCCTACAGAAAAAAAAACAGAGGCCACCCTGTAAACAGCAATAAAGTACTGCTCCATTCTGACTTCAGACCAGGTTTTTGTTGGTCAATGGCACAGACACTTTCTGCTGTCTCAAAATGGCAATGTACCAACGATGCGCCTGACCACACCTTATTTTAAGACCTACATGCCCATGGGTGCACAGATGGGTGCAAGTACATTTGGCATCAGTCTGAAATGTACACAGAAGAGTTTGAAGTGATGGAGGGTAAGATTGACTTTTGCAAACTTGAACTTTATATATTAAGTGTAAATGTATGTAAGTATGTATAAACACAAACTTTGATTTTAGTCAGAACATTTAAACATTAGGAAACACAATAACTGTGCAACTAAGTGTTTCAATGTGCAAAAGTCTTCACACAAAATGTGCTGGTAGCTGAAGTCTAGTCTGGTGGCAGATTTGGACATTTCTGGAAGACAAGGGAGCACTGTTGGTTTTAAATCGAGGTTTGGTGGCATGTCTGCCTGCCTGTGAGCCTGTCTGTCTGTCTGTCTGTTTGTCTGTCTGCCCGTCTGCCATCTGTCTGCCGTCTGCCCTTCTGTCTGCCTGCCTGCCTGTCTCTCCCTCAGGTGAGTTTCTGGAAGCCTCCGCCTGCAGCAGCAGTGACTCACCTCCGCTGACATTCAGCCCACACTGTTGTCTGTTCTCTTCCTCTCTCTCTCCTCCTCTGCCTGCAGCTCGCTCGCCCCCCTCCCCTCTTTTCTCTCTCTTGTCCCCTCCTCTCTCGCTCTCCGCCTCTTCAGTGGGCTGCAGACACGACCAGAAACAGAAACGCTGAGAGTCACGACGCTTCGCTGACACGAATAAAACACACGACTGCTGGCTGAGAGTCAGGCTGCTCATTCATACTGGGGCTCAGCAGGACACAAACACACGCACACACACACAGGTAAACTGGTTTCAGCTGGTTTCAACTGGTAGACAGCTACATGAATCTTTCATCTCAGATTTATCTCTGCTGCTTATAAAATGTGAACCTTTTGATCAAATCACACTGACACAGTTACACACATTCATACCTGGAGGCTGGAAACTCAACTGGCACCTGCTCAAAGGCACCTTAGTAGTGGTCGGGTTGGACTGTGGTTGCTGTGTTGCACAACAGGCAAAGGCTCAAGTTATTCCATCTTTGGGACTGGTTTAAGGGCTTTTCTACCACCCAATGATCATCTTAGTTGAACAGTATTTAAACCTGTCTTGTCTCTCTGCTGTCATTGCAGTCTCTGCCACTTTGCCCCTCTGCCATCCTACCTGAGCAGTGCCAAGGCCCCGGCTACAGCTCCCAACCTCCTGCTATTAAAGGTCTCTGTCCCTATAAGTCAGGGTCAGTGCCAAAGTGTTTTTGTTATTAACCTGACTGAACATTTTGTCAGGCACAAGCAGCATCGCAGCTCAAAGCAGCTGAGCTTCACAGGTCACATGTGGGTGATGACAAACTACACAGTAATTCGTACTAGCTCACACATTAGAGTTCACAATGTTTCTGCCCCAGGCATCTGCAGTGTAAGGCAGTGCTGCCTGGAGGTCTAAATTCGGGGCACAAAATTATCCCCTTAGCTAAGTTATAATGACATGATTGCAGAAAGATCACAGTGTAAATCATCCTCTGTGTTACTTGAATAACAAAAAAATGTGAGATATTTTAACAAAGCGGCAACATCTCTCCCTTCAGTTACATCATACACACAACCATGCACACACACACACACACACACACACACACACACACACACACACACACACACACACACGCACACACACACACACACACACACACATCAGATTTTTCTTTGTGTCAGATTAGTCTCACCTCAGCCTCCATTATCAGCTACATGACTCATCCTTTCTTCTTACTTTCTCTGTAATCGGTCACATTGTCATGACATCACTGTGTGTTGAGCGCAGTGCAGTGACCTCATTCTCTCTGACATCATCGACTGGACTCAGAGATGATGTCATTGCTTCCAGTTAGTCTGCTGCTGTTTGTCCTCGAAAGCAGCCTGCAGAGCCAGAGCCCCGCCCCCCTGTGTTTATAGCACATCTCTGTTTAATTTTAATTATTTTATTTTATGTTCTATTTTATTTTATTCCTTTCTGTTGTACTGTATTGTGTTGCATTTTATTTCATTCATTTTTATTCTGTACTATTTACTGTACTGTAAACAGCTCTGTCCTGTATGCTGCATGCAGCTCTGCAAAAAAAAAAAAAAAACGTGCTGCAGATGTGTTGTTTTTTTCTGCTGAATCCTGATTTGACTTTAGAGTCTCACACACACACACACACACACACACACCCTGACAGTGTGTGCTCTCAGCTTATTGGCTGCGGGTGACATCATCAGTTGGGATGTGGAGGTTTCTCTCTCTCTCTCCTTGCTGCTGCAGTCACTCACTCACCTTGCCACCTACACACACACACACACGCACACACACAAATTCACACAAACCTGAACCTTTGCAGAAACACACGTAACCTAAAATCCTCCATAACCCACAAACAGCTGCTCAGCATCCAAAATGTCTCTGAGGTGTGAAACTGAAACTGGTCCTCACAGTGATGCTAGTACAATAACACACACACACACACACACACACACACACACACACACACACACACACACACACACACTGCAGCTGCATTACATCATCTGCTTCAGTGTGAGGAGAAGAGGAGGAATAGTGTATGAGAACACTGTGTTCTGCTGCTGTGGTGCATGATGGGAGCTGTAGTCCCCTGCTGGCCTCTGTCAGTCATGTTGCTCACATAGAGGTGTTCAGGTGTGATGAAGCTGAAGACACTTAAACAAAGTGCACTGCAAACAGTCAGTGTCACTGTCCATCTGTGGTGTGACCTCTGACCTTTAGCTCATGGGTCAAGGAAACAGTTTTATTTTTCAGTCTTCTCTGAGGAGATCCTTCATGTTTGTTTAGATGACTATCCTGGCACAGGTAGTACTGGTAAAATGAAATACTAGTACTGCTAATAATTTCAGTATCCAAGCTCATTTTTGCCAGAAATTTTCCTCAGATTTTTATTCTTTTCACACTCTCCTCAGCTCACTCATACAATGTTCATCCTCATATAAATCATACTTTGGTGAACTTGAGAAAAATTCATTTTTTCTGCAACTGCTTGCCAGAATTCTTGTTCTCTGATTAAACTTTTGAAGACATTGTGCAATTTTTCGCACTTTTAGAGAATGTATGCCAACATAAACTCTGAGCCTCTCTGAAGAATTTGATGCTACTTTAGAATATGAATAGGCTTTATTCCCAAGTAGGATTTCACATGGAATCTGCAAGGAATTTGCTTTGGTGGATTCATGCATAACAATAAACAACGGATAATAAAAGTCAAGAGCATAAATAAAGAATTAAAAAAAAATTAAATAAAAATGGTAAGTGGTCTTAAGCAGTTTAAGAAGTGATAGTTTTTGTGCATGGGGATGTGCAAATGTTCACAGTATGAAGCTTACGTAGAATATGTGCAATGTACAGAAATAATAGTCTTAAAGATGTGCATTAATGTGATGCATAAAGTCAGATGTGAAGATGTTAATGTAATCTGTGCTTCACCTAAAGATGGTGCGACTGTAAGATAGGATAATATAGGCCTATGAAAGGGTCACAACATTTGCTTGATGCAGCATGGTGCTCCAACATGCAACAAGCCAGCCTGACAGGTTCTGATCAACAGGAAGCCAGTGGGCACCTGAAGACCTCCAGAATAAAGGTGGTAAACACACACTGACAGCACTGAGCAAAAGCCTGCCACCAAAATGTTGCTTTATCATTTCAGCACCTTTTTATTATTATTACATTTGCAGCTTCTGTGGAGCTGTGAGTGCTTGAATGAAGAGCGAGAGACGGAGGAGTTTGGCTGTCAACCAGAGCAACAGATGGAGGCGTTAATACACAAATACAGATCTGTGTGTGTGTGAGATGAGTGTTCAGTCAGGATGAGTAACGGTTCATTGTCAGCCTTTAAATTTAGCGCTGACATTTCCTCAGAAGCACATAGACCCAAGAAACCAGATCAAACCAGATCTGCTAGATTCAGCCACATCCAGCTCTTGTTTTATCTCCATGTTTCATAAGTTTTCCTGCAATTTTAATTCCATAACAACAAAGCACAGGCCTATAGTATGTGTGTTTTCTAACACCTGAAATCTTTCTGTCTGGTGCAACATTCTTGTCTTTACTACTGTATATGTCCTCACAGGGGTCAAAGGTCAGGACCACCTGTCTGTGTGACTTTATTCATTCACTATACAGTACAAAAATGATATGATAGTAGAAAACAATGATTGCAGTGAACTGAACTACAAACATCAAAATATTTGCCACACAATATCATCAGTTGGATTTTCATTTCTTGTTATTGCACATCTTCTTGTTCAAACCTGTGACTTGTTTATGGCTCCATCCTTCCATCAGATGAAAATATTCTAGACATCTTCTGTATCATAACATTTTCCAAGATTTTTGGATTTTGGTAATCTAGAGATCTCAACTATTATTGTCAATAAAATTCTGTTTATTTGAAAAAAGTTTAATGGTTGTATGGCTGGAGACCCAAAACTTAACCATAATGGGGTGACCTCTAGCTCACCTGGTAAAATCTGCAGCAGCATGCATCTGCTGCATGTCATTCCTCCTCTCTCTCCAACCTTTCCTGTCTGTCTTTAGCTGTACTGGGGCGGCAGTAGCTCAGTCCATAGGCACTAGGCTTGGAAACCGCAGGGTCGCCAATACCAGTCCCCGTATTGACCAAGTATGGGGTGTGGACTGGTAGCTGGAGAGGTGCCAGTTCACCTCCTGGGCACTGCTGAGGTGCCCTCGAGTGAGGCACTGAAGCCCCAACTGCTCAGGGCGCCTGTCCATGGGCAGCCCCCTCACTCTGACATCTCTCCATTTAATGCATGTATAGGTCCTGTTTGTGCATGTGTGTGTGTCTGAGGATGTCAGGTGATCGGGGCTTCTGTCTTCTAATTGAATGTTTAATCAAAAACATCTTCTAGGACAGTTCTCCTTAACATAATTTGACTGACAACCTTTACTGTTTGTGATAATGTGGAATACAATGAGTTGTGAGTAAGTAATAATGACAAACTTTATTTTTAGGGCGAAACTTGCATAAAATGCAACAGATGTGACAAAACCTGTGCAACTAGCTGAGAGACAAGATCTGTAACTGGTCAGTTTAGGAGGCCTGTGTTTTCTCCTACAAGTTTGTAATGTGAATGTAGATTTGACAGCAAAGTTACTTATCTGCTTTACAGTAAGACACATTGAGACAGTTAATACTTCATGCATCTTGGTTTATTTAGTATCTGTATCTGATCTCAAAACAGCTGAGTGTAGTTAACTTGCTAAACTATTATTGTTGTAACTGGATTGTTAAAATGCAGAAGATCTTCTTCTGTTTATTTATTTATTTATTTGTTGTCAGTTACCAAGCAAGTCTGGCGTTGCAAATGCATCTGTGTGTGTGTGCAAAGCATGATCTCATCAGTCTCATTTTAATGATCAGCTAACCAGTAAGTGATATAGTTCTCAGCACTGTGTGTGAATATACTGAGCTCTACTGAAAACTAAAGTCCAATTCCTTGTATTTAAAAAACAGAATTACCCATTAAAGTCACTGTGCTTGGGATGAAAAGCTTTCTGTCAGTGATCAGGAGGATTCCTCTGAAATAAACCTCCACTGCTCTTCACCCCCTCCTCCTCCCCCTCCTCCTTCTGCCTTGCTGGACCAATCACAGCCCGGTATTTTTGCTAGCCAATCAGATCACTCCTGGGTGATGTCATGTAGCAGGCTGCTGTTTGGTGCTGATGCTGCTGAGCTGCAGATCTTCAGTCTGAACAGAGAGACCGAGCATCACTGCAGGGTGAGTACACACTGCACACACAGACACTTACATATATATATACATTATATGTCTTCATGTATTTGTGATGATTTTATGTTAGTTTCAAAAGCTTTCTGCATGTTTGCACCACAGATGGCTGCAGCCTCTTTTGAACAGATATGTAATTGGATAAAAGCAGGTTTCACTCATCTGATTTGCTCCTTCGTTCTTTCATTTATCAGATTCTTTTCATCATTTCAATCTTTCCTGGGTTTCTGTCTCTGCTGCTTTGTTTCCTGCATCTTTCCTTTTTTTTTTTTGTTTAGTGTTTAAGCTGCGTGCTCGACTCGCTCTTCTCTGCAGAAGGTGATGCTCTTACTGGCAACAATGACATCATCGCTTAGTCCCTGCACCCACAAACACACACACACACACACACACACACACACACACTCACATACACACAGGCACATGAAGTTTTGTGTTTGCATTAACCCTTAAATGATAATCAGTTTTAAAACAGGTGGCAAACAATATTTTTCAGGCTTTTTTACTGCAAATATGATCTATTTCTCCAAGGTGAAGATGTTTCTCATCAGAATGTCTTTGTTGTTCAGACTGATTTTGACACCTAAACATAAATATTTGACTTTACTTTGGACATTGCAGAGATTTAACAATTAAAGGAAAATATGTAAGATAGATGAATAGACAAGAGAAAATCATCTTAACCTGCAGCTCCATTGTTTGTCCACATCAATAAGTTTGTTTATGAGATGTTTCTGTGAATTTCCGTCTTTTTATGCACTAAATGAGCTTGTAAAGTAAAGGTTTATGATGCTGTTGAACTTCCTCTGACTCAGTTTGAGTGTTTGTGCAGCAACTGGATGATAAGTAGGCTGATTCATGATCTGAGACTCCTGCAGTGTTTTGTGCCACTGTGTTTGCTGCTGATTCAGTCGTCACACTCTGGGTGAATTATTTTAGTCTCCTGAAGTCAAAAACAACTAATACTAATATGCATACGAATGACTCAACTCATGAGACAAGCTGGCAAAATCTGACCTTTAAATCAAAGTGAGATTCTATTTTGTGAGGAAGCTTTTTAAAGACGTCTTGGATGTGCACAAACTCCTGTGACGCATGAAATAAATGTAAGATATATTTTTGGCATTGTTCAACATAAAAAAAAAACCTACCAAATATTCAGAGTGCAAACATTCGAAACAAGCAAAATTTACCAAATGAACAAATGGTGCATTAAAGGTAAAAATCTGTCTCTATATGCAGTACAAATGTCAAAATAAGTTTAAAGCAGAATTCCCCTGTGACCCTAAACTTCTGAGGATCTCATGCCGAGGAGGCCCGCTTTTCTTTCTTCCACTTTATTTCTTTAAATTTCTCCTGAACTGTTTCATATTTCCCTCTTTTATTTCTTTTGTCTAATTTTGCTTTTCTACCATACCTGCACAAGTAGCCCACACTCCTGTATGAGATGCTTAAAGTGTGTCACTGCCTGCGAAGCTTTCTTTGAACGCAGTGTTTCCTCTGCAGGTTACCCTCGACACCACGCAGTCATTCTACTAACCTGATTCTACTGTATTCTCATTAATGTTGCTTGCGTGTCTCTCCTCAGGAACAGACTCTACCTCACCACAGTGTCTTTGACAGAAAACAGCAGCAGCAGCAGAATGACTCTAGCAGGTAAGACCACAGTAATTATACAATTGCTGACTGATATTTTTCCTCTTATTGTTTCTTGATTATGTGATGTGTTGCTCGATTAAATCTGTAGCTTACAGATTTGTGGCTGAGCTGCAGCTTTTCTTTTTTTCCCTTTCTTTGAATTTTCCAGCATACAGGGAGAAGATGCGAGAGCTCCCCCTGGTGTCTCTCTTCTGCTCCTGCATCCTTCCCCAACCAAGGGACACCACAGCCGACAAGAAAGAAGGTTAGCAACACTCTTTAATCATCTAGTTTCCACAGTGGGGGTGGGTGGTGAGGTGGAGTAGACCTTTTTCTCAGCTGATATGTGAATGTGTAACTCACAACATTAATGGCTGCATTACAGAAAAACATTATTCATTCCATCTGTCATTTTCCTTTGACAAGTGAAAAAAGTCTTCTGTGAATCATTTGGGGGAAAAAACATGGGTGCTCTCATCAGGCAATCATGATTCTGGTTAGCAGCTTTTATTCAGAGCGGTAGCTGAAATATGAAGTACACATTGTAAAACAGATGATGATTGTTGATCAAACATATCAGTCAGAACCAGGATATCATTGTCTCCTGCTCAAATTTCCTGTCAATACAGCAGGAAAGGTTTTTTTGTGTGTAAATAGAAACAAAATTCATATTTTTGATAACATTATTTAAGTAAAATTGGTTACTGTCACTTACTCATTTTAATTACTTGGTTCATGTTGCAACTGGTTTTTCCAACATTGTTTGCATACTATGGTTCTGTCTGTTGTCAGCCCAACACTTACACATTAGTATAACATGATAGAAAACATAAATCCTATTAACTCCTGTCAGACTATCTCAGCATACACTGGGTGAGAAAGGCGGTACACCAATAAAGTGCTCCAGGAATGAGTCTTAAAATTCAGAAATGAGTTAGCATTTTAGCACTTCCAATTCCCTTGTCTCAAAGTCAGTGGGATTTTTGATTGGATCTCTGAAATACGGTCTGTGGTTAACACAAACTTATGAGATTATATTTTGTTCCATGTCATAATATATGTCAGTAAATAATGAACTTGTGAATTTTGAAGCTGTTATGTATCTTATAAAAGCTGGTAGCTAACATAGCTAACAAGTGGCTAAATGAGACAACAGAACATCATCTCACCGAACAAAGCTTTACAGCCTAGTATGGTGGTGATGTTGAAGTCATGCAACCATAGTGTAGTTTGTTTATAGTCTAATATTAGCTTTTTACTTCTGGTGATTGCATTTAGGTATTCAAAAATCATAAAGGTGGTGTTCATTTGAGAAAATTATCCTGCTGAACACAACATGTAAGTATCGTAAATGTTTGTTTGCCACAGAGCTTATTTTCTGCAATAATCCAAAATCCGACCTTAATGAGAAAAATCTCATTTGACGAGGGAACCAGGGCGAAGCTAATTTCCGTGTGGGCCCACAGAAAAACGTAATTCCTGGAACACTCTATATACCAGGATCTCATACCTCCATTATCTTCCAACCTAACCAGCCTCTCTTTGGACTGCATGTAGGAGGAAACTGGAGCACCAGAACAAACCCACACAGACATTATTCAAACACAAAAACTGTTTCCTGCTGCAGAACAAATCTCTGTCAGTTTGTGGTCATTTCATGGTCTCATGCTCTTCTTGCAGCAGGCGTGGTGGACTTGAATCTGTGCAACATCCGGGACATGGAGGTGATTGAGCTGAGCAAGCGGGCGAGCGGCCAGGCCTTCGAGGTTATCCTGAAGCCGCCTACCTTCGACGGGGGCCCTGAGCTGAGGGCGACCACGCCGCCTCGCCAGAAACCCTCACTGGAGGAGATCCAGAAGAAATTGGACGCTGCCCAGGAGAGGAGGAAGGTGTGTTAAAATTAGGGCAACAGCATTCAACATATTCTTAATTGTTATTAGGTCACACTTGTTCTTACCAAGAGTGACACCTTTTATTTGAACAACTTTTAGGCTAATAAAACAAGACTAAGAGTTTACAGCCAAGCTAGCAACTCTGTGTGGCTATGGTGCTTTAAGCTAAATACTAACATCAGCATGCAAATGTTTTTAACAGTGGTAATGCTAACATTATGATACTTAGTAGCAATTAGCATTACACACTAAGTGCAGCTAAGGGTAATGAGAATGTCATTAGTTCTGCATGTATTTGGTCCTAATTTAAAAAGTATTGGACAAAAAAGTTATTACAATGCATCCTGAGGTGGACATGAATGTCTTAAACAAATATCATGGCAGCCCATCCAACATCCAACAATTGTTAAGATATTTCAGTTTGGACCAAAACAGTGGAATGATTAATCCACTTACAAAAAAGCAGTGGCCCTAAAATAGATCCCTGAGGAACCCCACAAGTTATTTTACAGTGTTATGAGTGATGATTAACTAAGGAATTCAGCAACTCAATTCAAGCACTCTCTTTTAGCTAGATTTATCATTGTCAGCATTAAGTCTGCAACCTAGTGTGTTTCGAAGTCTTTTTATGATTGATTGGCATTTAAACACAGAACACAGTTTATCTGCTGTGGCATCATTCAGTGGCCAGTTCAGAAATGATGCTACCAGAAAACAAGTCCACTAACAAACTAGTTTTAAAGCTTCACAGACTCATAGCAACACAGTAGAGACACAAAGTGAATTGGCCTCTATTCTGTAAAAACTGAGGAAAACTGACCATTATTCTGTCGGAAAAGCAGAACCAAAAACACGCACATACATGAAGAAGTTCACTGTAAAATCTTCATCTGTTTCCCTGTAGTGTCAGGAGGCGGAGCTGCTAAAGCACCTGGCTGAGAGGAGGGAGCATGAGCGTGAAGTTGCTCAGAAAGCTCTGACCAAAGAGCGTCAGGAACATCGCGCTGATGCCGTCAAGGAGCAGCTGCAGATGCACCTGAACGCCTCACAGGAGCGACTGCAGGAGGAGGTGAGGACAAAGGTTTTATCGTCAGTTGACCGCTCATTTACTGAGACAATTCAGATTCTGTTTCACAGGAATGAGTCACTAAAGAAAGTTTGTGTTTGTGTCTTTCAGGACAAGCACAGTGTGGAGGTGAGGACGAGCTGGCAGAGACGGGGATTCTGGGTAGAAAATGCTGTGAAAGTAAAAGTTTGACATTTTGGGGTTTTATTGCAGAGAGTAATCAGATTAATATCAATCTAATATATGTGTGTTAAATACAGAGCTAGAGTCAGGACAAGGTTCGGATAGCTTAGCATTAAGATTCGAATCATTTGTTCAATGTTAACCAAAAAAAAAAAAAAGCCCACCAGCAGCTCCAAAGATCACCAATTAATAAGTTGCACCTTGTTTGTTTAACTTGTACACAAACAGAGATGTAAAAAAGCTTGTGGTTACGTGAGTTGTTACGTGATGAAATTATTTCTTATTTAACAAAAAGTGACAGTGAGCCGTTTCCTAAAGTCTTTATGTCACAGTGAGGTTGTCCGGTTTGGTAGCATAGTGCCTTTACAGACACCAAAACTGTTGCTTTTACATTTCTATTTGTGTCTGGATTAACAGATACAACATGTTGATTAATGAGCTTTAGAAGTGTTGGTAGATGTGCTTCTTAACTGGACCAGGCTTGCTGTTTCCCCTGCTTCTGGGCTTTATGCTATGCTATGCTAAGCTAAACTAAGCTAAGCTAAGCTAAGCTAACAACTTAACGCAGAGACACGACATTTGTATCAATCTTTTCACCTAATTATTGGCAAGAAAACAAGTGTATTTTCCAAAATGTCAAACTACTACTACTATTTAAGTCTTCATTTAAGTTAGGCTACTTTTTAGTGATGCAGACTCTTGTGGTTTTGGCCTTTGCTTACAAAATGTCCACAAAAACTGTCAAATATTTCAGGCTAACTTTTGAGAAAATGTGTAGAGGACAAATTCTTGAACATTTCCAGGGAGTATTTGATGAGATTGAGATTTGCTGGCAAATTGTAGTTTATTTCTAAGCCCAGGGGCATGTTGCCAGTCTGAAAACTAACATCATCTGTAGATGTTTCTAATCTTAAGAGCCATGTTTGTCTCATTTCTTTTTAGTTTTGTATTTTGGGAAATGTGCTTATTTGCTTTCTTGCTGAGAGTTAAATGTTCAGATTGATATCATTCTCACAGTCTGTACAGTAAATATGAAGCTCCAGCCAGCAACTGGTTAGCTTTGCTTAGCATAATGAATGGAAACAGAAGGAAACAGCTAGCCTTGCTCTGTCCAAAGGTAACAAAATCCACCTACCAGCCACTGAAAAGCTAACTTATTAACACCATCATCATTCAAAAACCAATTTATTACAGCTACGAAATGCTTTTTGACATGAGGGTGGTATCATCTCATAAAAATTAAGAAAGTTAATATCATCCCAAAATATTAAATTTTTACTTTAAATTTGTAGATCAATCTGCAATATGCTTTGAAACAGTAAAAAGTCTTCTCCAAAGTGTTGCCACCACATAAGAAGCTTACTTTGGTCTAATATCCTTGTATTTTGCAGCATTAAGATTTCCCTTCATTAGGACTAAACAGCTCAAACCAAGAAAAAACTTCAGGCTTCACATTTAAAGTATATACCTTTTCTCTTTCTGTTGAGGGTAACATTATAATTGTTTCATAATCCTAAAAACAAGTACCAAATTGTCATTGGTGAGGTTTTTCTTAACTAAAGTAAATACAAAATGTGTGTGAGCAATTTAAGCATGATCAGTTAGGTAGTCTCACATTTTCTGTCTTCTATGATGAGCTTTGTTGAAATTCATGTTTGTTTTCACAGCAAATCTCAATCTGAAAACTCCTTTTAACTCTGAAATAAGCTTAATTCATATGAAGTGTGTCTGAATCAAAAACGTTTTTGGATTTTCTGCCAATGTGCTAACTCCACCACCTTTCTTCTGCTTCCAGGTGTCTTGATGGCCTGATCACAACACAAGCTGAACTTTATTTGGAAGCCATTTTGGAGGGCTGATGAGCTGAGGATTGATGTGCCGGCAACCTGGCACTGCTCCAACTGGGAGACTAACAGGATGAGACTCTGAAAAGAGTGAGAGAAGAAGAAAAAGAGGAGGAGGACCAAGGGCGAGTCCGACCTGCTCGACCTCCTCTGTACAACCAGGACTCTTCCTAATGAGATAAACTCTTTATAACGAGAAAAACGTCTGAAGGACACTGCATATTCAGTCATCATTAGATGGTTCACAGGGGTTTTACTGTGCTTTGTTGCCATGCCAACAGTGCCAATGTCTTCATGTGTGTGTGACTGTATACGTATCAAGGATTCAAAGTCTTCTGTTAAGTGTGAAAAGTTGAACCCGACCCAACCAAACCTGAAATCAGCCTAACAGAAACCAAACCTTAACCAGACGGAAATGTTACTACAAAGGAACCATGTCCAGAAAAGAAGCAGCTGGACTGCAGTAGTGGCACTGGGGGTCTTCTGCTTCTATGTCAAAATGATTTGTCACAAAAAGATACAGGCTGGACTGCCTCTACCTGCTGGAAGGGTTGATGATGTTGAAGTTTCTGCTACCTGGATATACAACTGATCAGAGTTAAAGAGCTCCATCTGCTGGACTGTTTAGATCATTGCTTTTACTGTAGAACAGTATGACAAGAAAGGTTTGTTCAGTTACTTGTGGCTCTGTAGAGACATCTCGTGGCAGATGTAGGAAAGAATACTAAGTCAAGACCAAGTCCCAATGCAGGTCAAGACCGAGCACTGACCAAAACCAGGAGAGGCAAAAAGACGTCAACTGGACTTCAGATAAAAAAAGACAAAGACAGTTATAGGTGAGAGTAGTGTCTGAGACTGAGGGTCCAAGTCAAAATGCTGATAGGACAGATGTGTCAAAACACCCAGGAGACCATGAAGTCCGAATGAAAACCCCCACCAAAACAAGAGAAGTTCAGGTGGAAACATTCACTGAGACAAGCCAGAGCCAGAGCGTCAATTAGAGTCTTACAAGTCTGGTTGAAAAAACACCCACAAAACCAAAAGTCCAAGTGAATACATTCAAGAGACTGAAATGAGTCCAAGTCAATACATCCATGATACAGAGACAAGTGCCACGTAGAACATAGAAAATACAGACACAAGTTCAAAATAAAACACTCACCAAACTAAGAAGAGTTTGAGTCAAAACATGTTAGATTGAGACGGGTAAAGAAAAAATCTCAGTGTAGTAAAATTAGCATTCTAGCATGTATGCTACCATTTAAAGCGACATTTCTGTTATTTGTTGCTGTGTAAACTGGGATGAAAAGACAACTGGCACAGTGAGAATCTTGCTGATTTTTTGTATGATGTTAGTGAACAATATTTTACATTGTCCACAAACAGCTAGGTAGCTCATGTGGCTAACATTATCCATAACACAGGATACTTCCCCCTGCCCAACAATCATTATACCAACCCCCTGCTAATATGAATGAGTGAATTCTACTGGTGAATAACTGATAATCGATTGTGTACAGTGTTTACAGCTGCAGTGGTGTGTTTGCTTGTGCGTGTTTCCCTGGCAACGACAATGTAAAGGAGTCGGGGTGAGATGATGATGATGATGATGATGATAACGATGATGATGACAATGTACAGAAATCACATTATATTTTAAAGTCAAGAATAAAACAAAGACACTTTGCTTCTTTGTTCAGTTTTTTATTGAGTCAGTGCCACATTTAGCCTCAGAATAAATACATTAACATCAATATAACATCACCAATAAATACCTGCTGAAAATATTTTAAATAGTTATTTAAATAAACTAAAACTATAAATAGAACATGACATATGAAACACATCCAGTAATAATCTGTTTGCTTTTAAACCTCCAGATTGTAGTTGTCTAGTTCGTCCAGTTTCGTGTTTCGAGACCATTAAAAATATGTAAACAAAAAAAGATATATTGGAAAGAAATTAATGGGGGAAAAAAAGCAGATTACTTCGACAACTAGCGGATCACAGAGCAGCATGTAGACACATAAATGTTCAAAAGAAGACTTTCACCTCACATCAAATCAAATTAAATACATTGGTAAAGAGTTGGAAATAATGAGTTCAGAGGATCAGATACTTGTGACTTAAAATCATGATATTGAGGGATATGTACTTGGTCCTTTTGTTATTCTCTGTCCTGTCATTCTCCAGCCACAGTGTATATACATATTAGGCTTAGGTTCAATATTTCAGAGCAGGATAGTCAGTTTCTGTTTCTATGCAGATGACTCCCAGATATAACCTTTCCTCCAATGAAGTTATTGTCACACAGTCTGGAATCATAAACTCCTCCTTCAGTCACACTATAGCTGTTGCTTCTCAGGATTAAAATTTGCCAAGCACTTGGAAATGTAACCCACTCTTTTCTTAAATCCCCAATCAATTATTATTATTCATCTATATCTTCCACTCCGATTTATGAAATTAGAATCTATTGGAAAGCATTTAGTAACTTTTGTTGTTGTGCTTTATAAATAACAGTATTATTAGTATGTGATAATAATTGTATACTATAATATGACACAGTTTGCCATGATTAAGACAGGTCCTAATATTTGACTTGAGCTATTGGGTGAACTATGAGTTTCTATCTCTTAATTTTTTACTTACAAATTCATAATTAGGAGATAGAAAGTAATAGTTATACTTTGTGGTCTTTAAAACAGAAGCTCTGCTGCCCTTCAGTCTTGGTGTTGGACAATGGGTCGGACACAGGTGCAGCCCACAGCGATGAGGCGGGACTCCAGCCTGTAGTGGTAACTGTGCTCTGCCCCTGTTGATTTGACACGGCGCAGCAGCAGCACCTGGTGCATGATGGGTCTGGACTCCAGGTTCAGATCTTCCTGGCCCTCTGAGTCCAGACAGCCACGCATCAAACAACGAGCCTCCGACAGCACCGGAGGAAACAGGGAGTCGTCACGGGTGATGCTGAGGATGAAGAGAGAGAAGGGACAAAAAAATGTTATTATGACTTTATCTTTAAATTGTCTTATTAAAGACCCATCTAGTTTTTTTCTTTCAGCTTAAAAATGGTGGGGTTTTCTATATGTGTTTGTTTTTACATGGTGTGTGTTGGTGTGTATGTGTTTCCATACTTGTATGTCCATGGGGAGATGGAGGAGTTCTGCAGTGGCCTGATGTTTCTGGAGGGAGTCAGAGCATTGGGGTCAAGCTGCAGGGGGACTGTTTCCACCGCTGCACCATCAGAGGACTTCTTGTGTGTCTTCCCAGAGTGTTTTGAATGGCCGCCTGGTTTTGGCATGGCTGCTGCTTCCTTCATCATCATCATCATGACCATCACCACCACACAGACAGCCTGAGGAAGAGGACAAGAAATTAGCCTTCAGGCACAGTGTACAGTTTATTATCTGTGACTTTATTTCTGAATTATATCTCATGATCATCTTTATGAAGAGAGTCAGTACAATGACTACAATGTTGCCAACATACATACATATTTATGAGAGATAGAGATATTTTAAGATACATCAAAATGCAAAATGTAAGAAATAACATGTTGAAGCTAACGTTTATCAGACCATCGTATTGGTCAACATGGAAACACCGGATTAAAAAAAAAAAATCAATAAATTCTTTTAAAAGACTTTAAGTATTTTACAAGTTGAATAAGCACTGTTTTCACAATCTAATTAAAAATGTAATATTAAAGGGCTGAATGCTAAGTGTCTTAATTTATAAAGAAATGTCTGAACCTATAAAGAAACTTTGGGGGTTTAAAGCTAAAATCTAATAACTTAATATGGTACTAACATAATGACACGCCTACTAAAATCAAACAGTTGGAGAGCTTTGAATCATGTTGTCCCCTTGATTCTTGTCAGCTATCTAGTCTCTATTCTCTAGCAAATGTATAAAATGCCCCCAAAATGCATTTAAAAATACTGAATAAATAGATTTGATTGAAATAATTAATAGCATTTGAAGGGCCTAATGTGAGCAAATGTGCCCCCATGCAGCATCTTTAATTTAAGAATAAACACTGTAATGATGAAAATTAAGAACTATTAAACAACATTTCATACAGAGTTGAATTTTAATAATTCATCTAACAGTTTATGGGCTCCTGTCTATATTTAAATTTTCTTATTCATGCAATTATCCATTTCACAATGCCTAATTTATTTGTTTATGCTGAGATTTCTGGCTTTAAAAACTTCAAATCTCATCCTGAACACAAAATTATTTACACAGATTCAAATGAGATAATAGAAGAAGAATCCAGCTACTCTTACCGTCATTTTGGAGAAGTTCGATGTTGAAAACATGCTGATGGTTTGGACTCTTATACTCTGAGTGTCCTCGTGGTCCTTTTTGTTCTTTCTGGACTTTTGCCTCTTTGCAGATCTTTCAGTCTTCACTTTGTCTTGCTCTTCAGGGTCCTCAGGCTCTGCTGGAGGTTCAGGTCAGGAGCTGTACAGTTACCTGGAGGTCGGATAGTACTTGCTGACGTACAGACCTAAACTGTGTCCTCTGCTGGTGTTTGTGGAGGTACAGGTGTTGCTCTTCTTGTCTGCTGGTGTTCTGCTGGATGTCGGGTTCAGCGCTGACATTTATCCTGATCAGCATCACTTCCTCTGATGATGTCACCATCTTCGTTTTTTTCTTTCCCTATCTATGAGTCTTTGATCCTCTCCTCTAAACCACACAGACCTGACTGCATGACGAGGTCTGATGGTCGACCCACTTTTGCAGTGGATGCAGGGGTTCGAATAATCTGCATACAAACGTTGCAGCAGATTTTCTAGGTCAGCGTGAAGCCTTACCTTAAAACCACCATAAAACTTTACGTTATATAAATGTGCACGAAAAGCTGACTATCATCATCATCGGGAAATGTTGTTGGGAAACTTTCTTAGAAAACGTTGGCAGACAGGGTTGCCAGAGCAGGTTGCCAGACCACAGCCTTTTCTCTGTTTGGTTTGTTTGAATCAAGATCATAACATAACATTCAATTATATGTTAGATGCTAATGTTCTTTCATCTTTGCGTCAGCAGTTTCTGTTTGTTTCTTTTGTTTGAACATGATAAAGTCAGCTCCATAAAGAAGTTTGGTGACTAGTCTGCACAGAGGCCCTATCTCAACATCTCATCAGTGTTGGGCCTCACTGATTCACTTGTGTCTGAATGGGAGCAAAAATCTCTGCAGCTGGTTCAATATCTGATGGCAACACTGAAATCAGAAGAGTGGAGGCTCTAGAGCAGCACATTAATGAACATTGTAACGCTATCACGTGTGTAGGGAAATTTCTGATGTCTGCATAGTTTTTGCCTCTTTTGATAATGTGAATTTTTTTTGAAAATTCTCAAGTTCATAACTGAGTAAACTGTGTGAGGAGTTCCAGGTAGAGAGCAATTTTTACAAAATATATGCAAAATGGGAATATTTACTCATTTCAAATGATATCAGCTTATTAAATGGCAGTTGTCAGTTGTTATCACTATCATTATAATGCTTCAGACGGGGCAAGCTGCACCTACCAGTAGGCCACAAGGTGTATGTCCAACGTTGTGAAATGGTTGCAGTTTTGTTGCTATCTTTCTTTCCTCCACTCCACTGAACTCCTTCATGTGCGTAAAGCCCAGTTCAGGCCAAAGACTCTCGATGAGATGAGTTGAAACTAATAACTACTTGTAATACACCATTCTGTAACATTCTAAAAATCTGCAGGGCAGCAGCAGTGAACCACTGTCTAACACTGTGAGGACAGGAACAGAGGGCTCGGCGGGGATGGAGCAACTGCCTCAGCAATGTCAGCTCAGTGTGAGAGTATCTAGCGTTTATGGCACAAAATGTTTCACTGCAGCAGAGAAGAGATACACAGCAGTGCAGGACCAAGGACGGCTGCACTCACCATGCCATTGCAAAGTGCAATAAAAGCTCCAGAAGTGAAAAGCCAATAAGAATAATTCGTTTATGTGGCCTAATCCAAATAAAGAATGTACGGACAATTAAAATAAACACTCAGTGGATCACGGTTCATTCAGGTAACTCATGCAAGGGCTGCACCGACACAACAAACACTGGAGAATGGTCTTTTAAAAAGACAGAGAAATTACCTTGACACAACAACAAGGCCAAAAGAGGGTTAAAAAGAGGGTTAGTTGTGTTATACCCATTAACTTATCAGATCAGGATTCAGTATTGGCAGATACTCCATATTAAATGATTCAGCTCAGAACTGGGGGCAAAAAATCATCCCTACACGTAACGTAGTTAGGTACGTAAAATAGTTAAGTATGTTACATACGTGATGTAAGTTAAGTACATTATGTAAGTTAATCTACATACAGTACGTCAGTTAAAATAACTCAGTGCTGACTTTTGGTTTTACACGGGATACAGACAGCAGTCTTCTTGGTCAAAGTCCTGTAATTGTTTGATCTGTGCACCTACCCTGACCTCCTCCCAATGTCGACTTGCAGACAGAAGCAGTGGTCAAGATACAGTAAATAGGATGTACCAATTCAGAGAGTGAATGTGATAAATTCATATTTTTCTGAAGTGTTTACATGCTTTAGGGCGGGAACATAAGACTGAATGTTTGCGAACTAGCTGCAATGACAGCTGAAATGTGTAGTTTTACATTGAAAATGAGTCCTTTGACTGTGTGTCATACGCTTTCGGTGTGTGTGTGTGTGTTGCCCTCAACCTCAAAAATTTGAGAGAGTTAGTAGAAAAGGAAAGTCTACAGAGTTTTATGGCCAATGAACTGAATGAAAAAAACAACAACCTTAAAATCTGCGATAATTAATGCTTTTAAACATATTATTATTTTATATTCTGTGGTAGTGGTGTTCAGTGGAGAATGATCAGCTGAATCTGCAGCTCCCCTCAGTGCTATGGAGTTTTATAATGAGTTTTGGCTAATTGGTCATCTGTCAGGTCCACAACTTTACTGTTCTGATTTACACCTGCCACTCTCATAGCATTAGATTCGGAGACAAAACGCTGAAAAGTCGCTGTACACTACAGAAAGGCACAGTTAGAGAGTAGCTGGAGAACATAGTCGAGCATTTAGCGGCTAAAATGACAATTTTCTTTAGGAGTTGGTGGACACCAAAAAACAGTGAATAGAAGAGGTGATGTGTCGATATTAAACATGCCTCTAAGTGGCAGGTATACCAACCATATCACCGGAGGATTATGGTCCAGTACAAGCTCTGACTGAATGCATGAAACAAATCAACGATTGGACGTGCCACATTTTCTTGAATTAAAGAAAGAAAAAAACTGAGATAATAGTTTTTGGAGCAAAGTAGGAACGAAGAAAAGTCAGCGCTCAGTGTCAGCTGGCAATGTTTAAAAAACACAGCCGAAATCTTGCTGTAGTCATGGACTCTGATCTGAATTTTAATAGCAACATTAAGACAAATACATAGTCAGCCTACTGTCACCATGAGAACATATCAAGGATAAAAGGACGCATGTCTTTGCAGGATCTGGAAACTTGTCGATGCATTTATCTTCAGTAGACTCAGCTATTGTAACTGTCTGTACAGGTTTCCCTTAAAAATCCATCAGACAGCTGCGCTGATTCAGAACGCTGCTGCTCGAGTCCTCAACCAAAAAAGTGGATCAAATCACTCTAGTTCTCAGTCCTTTACACTGGCTTCCTGTCTGTCAGTGAATCGACTTCAGAATATACCATTAGTTACAAAGCACTAAATGGTTTAAGTCCAAAATACATTTCAGACCTTCTGCTACACTATGAACTATCCAGAACTTTCAGGTCCTCTGGGACCGGCCTGCTTTCTGTCCCGAGTCATGACTAAACATGAGGAGCAGCATTTAGTTTTTATGCACCACATGTCTGAAACAAACTCCTAGAAAACTGCAGGTCTGCTGCAACTCTAAGTTCTTTAAAATAAAGGCTGAAGACTTTTCGGTTTGCTGCTGCCTTTTATCAAATCAAATATTTATTCATTTCTGACACTGCACCATAGCTTTCATTCTTTATCCTATTTTCCATTCTCTAGTTCTTTAATGGTGTTCTAATGTGTTTGTTTTGCTCTTGATATTTTATGTAAAGCACTTTGAATGGCCTTGTTGCCGAAATGTGCTGTTGAAATTAACTCGCCTTGCCGCAAAGGTCAATTATTCTAGCATCTTTTTTTCAAATATGTTGTACATGTCCTGTAGAATGAAAAATAATTGATTTCACAAAAGTTTTACAGAGAGACGTCACTTAGTACGTTTGCATACAAAAAATCAATTTATTGTATTAGTCCGACTAAAACCAGACTTTTAAAATACATGGAAACATGTTAGTCTGATTGAAATCATACTAAATCGAATTTCTAAAACTTGTGTTAACACACCCTGATAATGTGATTGGGAGTCAAATTACTCCTGCATGTATATAGTCAGTCAGACCCAAACTGGCCGAGGCGCTTTGTGCCCTGGGCTTTGACCCGTAAGTCGAATAGCATTAAATGCGTGATAGAAGAAGAAGCCAGTAACAACATGGTCAAATCTACATCCAGAGCTGTGCATTTTGGATGGATGAAATGTACAAAGCTGTAAAGTTGTCCATCATGGTACCATTTCGCCTTTGGCCAAGCGTAGCTAACTTGCTTGTCGTTTGTTTGGTTGATGTAACAGGTCAACCAGAAAAAGGCCCAATACTAACAAGCTGAGGGAGGCCTATCACCACCTATCGTAGAGGAGTTGGACAATACTTAAGTCAATAAATCAATTCCCCTCCTGTGCTTGTGTGCTGGAACAGGGACAGTCGTCCAATAATTTTTTTTTATTTTATTTTAGTTTCCCACTTGTCCTAAGGAAGTCAGATGTGTGTAGGATAGAGACAGTTTGAAGTGAACCTGAGCAGAGGTAAAAGGAAAAAGGTGATAAACTGGTCTGAGTCACATCATGACCTCAAGTTATATTAGATTCTGCATCACAGTTGCTTTAATGTTAAATGTCTGATGCAACAGGAGAAACTTTTCAACAATCCAACATGACAATATTTTGGTCCCTGGGTCTCTTAGTCGTCCCCTCTTTCTTCACCTCAGTTGGAGGTTTTAGATTTGCTAAGTTGCCTCTGCAGCATCAAGTGATGCAGGATGTGAGCATGTTGCAGAGTCTGACCTGGTTTACAGTTGTGTTGTGACTCAGGTCGGTCCAAACTGCAGCATCATCACTATGAGGTATGTTGTGTGTGTGTGGGTTTTTTTTTTTTTTTTCAGCCCACGCTGCCAGCTTGACTCTGACCTTGTTTGATTGATGGGACGATGCTTATCATTGATCTGATAAACTTCCTGCGTCAGTTTACAGCCCCCAAATACCTCACAATGATTTTCCTTCGTATAGTCCACTCATCTCCACAAATGTACAGGCCATTTAAGGAAATGTGTTATATTGCTTTGTTGAAGTCTGAGGCTAGGAAACTCTTTGTAATTTACACTTTTTAACCGGGATAAACCTCTTTGAGCTGCAGGCATGAGACATAAAATAATGACAAGATCAATATAAATATCCCAAATCTACAAAATTCTAATCAAATAAAAAGGAATTTCAATGAAGGAGTGCTCAAAGCTCCAGCTTCACTGTGTCAAAGGATTTCATTAATTTATTTAATTGCACAACAGAATTTAAAGCACTAAAGTACAATTGTTGCAAAAACTTTGAGGCCCTGCGCTCAGTCTAAGTTGTAATAAAACAGTTTTCCTTCAGTGGAGACCTGTAGATGATAGGGAACATACATCATGTACAAGGTTGCTCTAAGAGTTCATCTGGCCCTGATCCACGAAGTAAGAGAGGAGGTTGAGATGTACAGAACAGTTTTTTTTTTTTATCAGTTTTCACCTCAAAATACTGAGCAAGACCTAAATCTTTTTAAGAGGAGCAGAGGCCTTTAAACAGATTTTCACATACAGTAAAACTTCAATTGATAGCCTGGGCTATTATTTGTTCAGATCACTGAAATCAACAGGCTTATATTTCGGACAGACGTCTATATGGGACAGGCCTTTAATTCCTTTCACACAAAACAGTTGCTCAGCAAAGATTGGAAATACAATTAAATTGTTTATTTAAACTACTATGAATATTACTTGTACATAAAGTAGGCATTTGATATATAATTGATTTAATCTAGCTCCAACAGACAGTACATTACAGAGAGAGAGAGTTACGGCACTCGAGGATTACAGCACCCAGCACATTGACACAACATGACTTTATCCTGTTAAAACAATACTCACAACTTGGAATAATTTTTATGAAAAAAAACCCTTTTGATTCTTTTAATTGGTGGACCCTTACAGACTAAAGGAATATGAATAACTTACAGAGAGCCACAGTTCATCATTCATACATCTTAAGAATGTCTATTAACAAAAAAAATAAATAAATAAAAGAACTGCTTTACAAACAGACCAGGTGTCTAATTGAGACTAGTATTTATTGTCATAATATGTAGCCACACCAGGCTAGTGAAAAGGACAAAGTGTTTAATTGGGACTATAATTAAAGATTGGAAGAATATCACTGCTTGTATGTAAGTTTAAGGGGACCTATATCCATATTCAAAGTTTATACATGTTATTTCTATGGTCTAAGATAGTCCAAAAATATTAGTAGAAATGAACAGACAAACATTATGTGGGTCCACAAAACCAGGCTCCCATTCATCGTCTATGGAGCAAGACATTACAAGTTTGAGAGTTCTCTGGTTCTTGACTTTGAGAGAGAGTAGCTCATGTTCACAGATATTGACTGAACTTTCCTCGACCATTAAAGTAATATATTGGAATACTAATTTAGGTGGTGTTCCTCTTTAAGGGAAGTGATAAGCTCAGCTCAGAACAGCTGCGACAACTAACAGAAAGTGGAGACAAAAACACTGTGGCACATATTCTGGTGAATATGTGCAACAGTGTTTGAACTGCAAATACCTTTTCCCTCCAATGTGCTCCAATTCAATATTCAAAATGAATACTATTAAGTTCCAAGATTAAAATGATCTACAGAGCACATTCCTGTTGTATTTATATATGTATTCACTATACAGTTAAAGATGGAGTCTGTAATTTTGGAGAAACATTGTTGATTTGTGAACTTTACGCTCAAACAAATTCAGCCCTCCTGTGAGTGCTCCTTCAGAAGTTAATTATATCTCTTTTTTTTTCTTTGTTTAATTGCTGTAGGGGTAGAGCTCCACTCTTTGTTGGTGAGGACGTGGAAAGCAGTTTCCCATCCACAGAGCCAGGGCAGTTCATGAACACCAGAATTTTTTTTTTTACAGTGCACACATAGAACGGACAGCAAGTGGACTGTGAGGAGATATTTGCTGAATTTGACAAAAGTTGTATTGGAGGGGCGCCCAGTGGCTTGGTGGGTGGAGCGGGCGTCCCATGTGCAGAGGCATCGTCCTTACTGCAGCAGTCACAGGTTCAATTCTGGCTCGCAGCCGTTTGCTGCGTGTCATCCTCTCTCTGCCCCCTTTGCGCTTGACCTGTCCTGTCCAATAAAGGCTACAGCCAGAATCATAATCCTAAAAAGAAAAAAGTGTTTTGGATTTCTGTATGGAAGCTCAGTGCTATAACGCACGTGTGTGTGTGTGTGTGTGTGTGTGTGTGTGTGTGTGTGTGAAATAACTCTATAAAAGATAAATCCCACATTCAGGATTTTGAGTGTTAATTATTATCACCAAAATGTAATTTAAGTATCAAAAGTAAAAGTATTCATTATGCTAAAATGTTATACTATATTATTCTATAATTATAATATGGTATCATTATTACAAAATCATTACTGGTGTGCAACATTAACATGTGGCTAATGTTAATTAATTAATAAACTAGTAAAATTTGTAGTAATTTATAGATTATTCTCTTTATAATTTGTAACCTGTTATTATATTTTATAGTAAAAATGATAATCTGTAAACTAATTATTAAAGTTGTTAAAGCAGTAAAAAAAAGTATAAAGAAAGAGAAGACCGGAAACACTCCATTAAAGTACCAATACCTCAAAACTGTACTTATACAGTTCCTCTTTAAAAATATATAAAACAAAGTACTGATGACAGTGTTTAAAGGAAACCTCTCAGTATCCCAACATGTTTTTCCCCAAAAGTTGATTCATACATTTCCAGCAAATTTACAATTTAAATAGCAGAAAAAATGAGTGTGTACAAAGGAAAGATGATGTCATTTCATTTTTTCCCCCACACCCGAAATTAAAGAGAACATTTTAAAAAAGGGGGTCACAACAATTCAAGAGAGTTTCCATGTGGAGAGACTACAGAAGGCGGGCTGTGGTGGTTCAGATGTAGGTGATTGTACCTAATATCATCATCAGAGGAATCTGTGTCATCATCACACTGAGGTGTGGCCTGTTTGATCAGGTGCTGCTGGTCTTTCTAAGACTGTGGCTGCTGCTGCTGTGGTGACTGGAAACACCTTCAGAGTGAGTCCCAGTTGAATGTGAAGCTGCAGCAGGGGCTTTCTGTTCTGATCTGTGGTCTGTGTCAACCACAAAGTCTCTGACTGACATCCAGGAACAAAAGCTGTGATTCACACAGAATCTGACATCCTTGCTTCCTTTCCTGCCTCCTTTAATTCTTCCTTACCTTCACTCCTGTCCTGCAGGAACACAGGCTGTTTATCTGTTGATAGAAAAATCATCTTTATAAATATTTACAGTCAGTTTGGAGGCTCTGGTTGGTTGATAGGTAAACTTCTTCTGACATTAATGAAACTCTGTTGGCAGTAAACAGTCATAAAATGTTAGCTGCAAATTGTTTTTATCATTAAGATCTGAGCACCACGCAGTGCAATGACCCATTGAAAAGCAAGGAATTAATTTTCTTCCTTCAAATGAATTGCCTTTTTGGGGTCCTTAACATACTCCAAAAGTCATGAAACTTTGCACACACATCACATCTGGTGAAAAATTTGATATTCCAAGGGCCTCAGACGCAAAAAAAAAAAAAAAAAGGCTCAGTAGCACCCCCTACCCCTGTAGCTATTTTCACCTACATGTACGAAACTTGGTAGGCACATGTAACACTCCAAGACATACAAAAAAGCCTCTTGAACCCGTACTCTAAACTGAACAGGAAGTCCGTCATTTTTAATTTACTGTGCAATTTTACTGCATTTTTGGCCATTTCCAGGGGTTGTACTTTAACAAACTCCTCCGAGAGATTTAATCTGATTGACTTCAAACATTGACCTTGGTCATGTGTGATTGTGGAAACTGAGTTTTCATCAAAGTGCGTGGCCTTGGAGGCGCTGCGATTGGCAATAATTTAAGTGTAGCTACTTGGGTCAATGTGCCTGAAACTTCACATGCTCCTTAATTCTCTAGGCATGGACACATTATATGAGTTTCGTTGATGGGTGTGGCAAAATGGCTTGGCCATGCCCTTTAAAGAGCAGCCCCCACGTATCACACCCAGACCCACAAAAAAGCCTCGTGGACCCAAAGGCCAAACCCAACAGGAAGTCAACCATTTAGAATTTCCTGGTCAATTTTGGCATTTTCCAAACTTCACATTTTAACAAACTCCTCCTACAGACATAATCTGATTGTCTTCAAAACTGGTTTGAACCATCTAGACAACTGTGTGATCAAAAGTTATTACAAGATTTAGTCAGCATTGAGCGCTGTGGCCCTGGCATGGCATTAGGTTTTCATGTCTCGCCATGAAACACCAAATTCCCATAACTTTCGTATAAATGGTCCATTTTGCATGACACGTTTGATAATAACCCTACCCTGAACACATCTATATGACAATATTCAGCTGACACATACCACCACCTACTGGCAACAGGAAGTACATCTTTTCAGACACTTATCTTTAAAAATCATTTTAACTCATCAAGGACTTTTTCAACATTTGATGACAACTTTAACTCCTCCTGTGAAACATTCATAACTAAAGGCTGCTGTAAAAAAAAAAAAAAAAAACAGAAAATAATATTATAATAAAACACCATTTTAATAATAAAAAAACAAGTTTTTCTGGGAAAGATTAGAATTGTTCAAAATTGTGCATGAATAAACCCCTAAAAATGTCTGTTTATAAAATTCTAACCATTTCAATCAGGATAGACTAATAGAATAAAAGAGAAAGACAGGTTTGAAATGAGATCAAATTTATTGTGCACAGAAAATAGTGTTTATTTTCATGACTATTTACATTGTAGATTCTCACTGAAGGCATCAAAACTATGAATGAACACATGTGGAGTTATGTACTTCAGCTGTGTTGTGCAGAAGTCAGGTTAATACACAGCCGACAGCCCTATTGGACAACTGTTAAAATTCATATTATGGCAAGAACCAATCAGCTAACTAAAGAAAAATGAGTGGCCATCATTACTTTAAGAAATGAAGGTCAGTCAGTCCGGAAAATTGCAAAAACTTTAAATGTGTCCCCAAGTGGAGTCGCATAAACCATCAAGCGCTACAACGAAACTGGCACACATGAGGACCGACCCAGGAAAGGAAGACCAAGAGTCACCTCTGCTTCTGAGGATAAGTTAATCCGAGTCACCAGCCTCAGAAATCGCAAGTTAACAGCAGCTCAGATCAGAGACCAGATGAATGCCACACAGAGTTCTAGCAGCAGACCCATCTCTAGAACAACTGTTAAGAGGAGACTGCGCGAATCAGGCCTTCATGGTCAAATAGCTGCTAGGAAACCACTGCTAAGGAGAGGCAACAAGCAGAAGAGATTTGTTTGGGCCAAGAAACACAAGGAATGGACATTAGACCAGTGGAAATCTGTGCTTTGGTCTGATGAGTCCAAATTTGAGATCTTTGGTTCCAACCGCCGTGTCTTTGTGAGACGCAGAAAAGGTGAACGGATGGATTCCACATGCCTGGTTCCCACTGTGAAGCATGGAGGAGGAGGTGTGATGGTGTGGGGGTGTTTTGCTGGTGACACTGTTGGGGATTTATTCAAAATTGAAGGCACACTGAACCAGCATGGCTACCACAGCATCCTGCAGCGACATGCCATCCCATCCGGTTTGCGTTTAGTTGGACGATCATTTATTTTTCAACAGGACAATGACCCCAAACACACCTCCAGGCTGTGTAAGGGCTATTTGACCAAGAAGGAGAGTGATGGAGTGCTGCGGCAGATGACCTGGCCTCCACAGTCACCGGACCTGAACCCAATCGAGATGGTTTGGGGTGAGCTGGACCGCAGAGTGAAGGCAAAGGGGCCAACTAGTGCTAAACACCTCTGGGAACTCCTTCAAGACTGTTGGAAAACCATTTCAGGTGACTACCTCTTGAAGCTCATGGAGAGAATGCCAAGAGTGTGCAAAGCAGTAATCAGAGCAAAGGGTGGCTATTTTGAAGAAACTAGAATATAAAACATGTTTTCAGTTATTTCACCTTTTTTTGTTAAGTACATAACTCCACGTGTTCATTCATAGTTTTGATGCCTTCAGTGAGAATCTACAATGTAAATAGTCATGAAAATAAAGAAAACACATTGAATGAGAAGGTGTGTCCAAACTTTTGGCCTGTACTGTACAATGCAATGTAAATATAGTAAAATAAGTAACATATAAGTCACAAATAAGTAACGCAACGTGAGCAAAAAAAAACCAAACAAAAAAAAACTCCCTTCTAACCTACTGACTCTAAAATGACCCAAAACCACGCACTGATTAATAACGTAACCAATTCTTGAGTCAAGTTTTCCATTTTCTCTCTGTAACCATGACAACACATACAGGGGTTCAGACAATTTAGAGTCTCTAATTAACCTATCCCCAATCTGCATGTCTTTGGACTGTGGGAGGAAGCCGGAGTACGCGGAGAAAACCCACGCTGACACGGGGAGAACATGCAAACCAGAAACCCTCTTGCTGTGGGGCAACAGTGCTAACCACCACATCACTGTGCCGCCCACAGGGGTTCATAAACTGATAAAAAAAAAAAATTTAACTGGTGTTTTATTGATGTGAATAGGTGACAAATGAACATTTCAAGAGGCTGCTTCCCCAAACAAGAGGAGTGTAAATCATGCCAGTCATGCCAATGATGTGTTGAGTCAGCAGGAATAACATTAAAGGAGAAAAGCTGATTTACAGGAGAAAAAATATTTAAAAACAATGCATTAATCTTCGTATTATTATTAGGTCTTATGACAGATGCAACCAGCATTAAGGTGCATTACCACTACCTACTGTGCTGGAGTGTGAACCAGAGTTATTTATCCTCCGACAAAAAAAAAAAAAAAGAAAAAAATGTTCTTAATCAGTCCAGTTTCTTTCAAATATTGGGCCAGTCTTCATACATCGATGTCAAATAATTTATTTAACTGAATTCTTCCACTCCCAGCTTCCAGATTACCCTCCTTAATTTTTCCTGTTCTTGAGAACACTTTTGGTCCTGCAAAACTACATGTTCCACTAATGCCTGATCGTGCTCACATGATCCTGAAGAATGTTGTTTATCCAGAGTTCATTTTTGTTAAGTCTTGTATGTACAACTCAGATGTTTTCCTCTTTAGTGCATCTTTTTGCTGTTTTCACTGTGCTCACTTCTTGTTGTGCTGCATGCAGGAATTGTCCTGAGTTTCCAGTGTCCCATCTGTGGTACCACTCTTTAATGATATTTTTTGATAATTCCTTTTGCTTCTGCTTTACTACGTGATATTTCCATAATCTCTTCATGTTTCAGAGCCTGATCTGCCAATGAATCAGCAGTTTGCCCTTAACTCCTCTGTGAGCTGGAATCCACATAAAAGTTTCAGCAATATTCATATTATTAAATCTGTACAGAGTTTAATAGATTTCATTGATAATATCCTGCCTACTACAAGATGTAAATAATTGTAATGTTATCAATGCTGAACATGAGTCTGTACAGAGATTACCTTTTTGAAAATAATAAAGAGTTAATTATTGCATTATATTTTAGATTTTGAAATATCATAAAAAATAGGACACACACATCCCTGAAGCCCAGTGGGCTGGGTGCTGGATCACAAAGTATCAAAAGCATGAAAAAACAAAAAAGCAATCTACACACCAAAAGAGCTCCTGTATGCGTCACGCTAAATAAAATTGCATATGGGAGCTCTTTTGGTGTGTGGATCGCTTTTTTCTTTTTTCAAGATTTTGAAATACTGTATCACCTTTCAGCTGAGTTCTCTGTTAGCCTTAACATCGGAAACATTTTCAGCACATGGTGTATAAAAATTCATCAGAATGATGGAAACACCCCCCTCCTACGACCCAACAAACACACACACTTTTTCATAGACAGACTGTAAACGAGCAAACAAATAGCTACCTAGCCGCAACATTTCCTGCTAGACAGCAGACATGGCCACAGCGAAGAAGTAAAGTCAAGTTGAAAGCGAGGGCTGCGACTTTCAGTAGAGGTGGAAAGTTGAATACTTGTTCACTGAAAGATGAAAGAGTTGTGTCTCATTTGTATCTTTTTTTTTTTTAATAAACCATATGATGCGAGAAACAGCTGGCCCCCAGCTATTTCCACACTATCTCATCTGGCCCCCATTAAAGAAGTTGTTTGCTTTTGTAATGCCCTGTTGTAATTATCACTTACTCTGACCTTATTCCGATACCCTGATTACATCACCAGAAATCGTAAATGATATAGACCATTTAAATTGTTTTTCCTTTTGTCTAAGCTCTTTTGTCCTGAGCACTTTTCAACAGAAAGTGATGCCCTGGAACCACATTACAACTGTCATGTTTATGTACCTCTTATAAACAATACAGTATGGGGTTAAATTAAAGTTACTTCCTTTTGCTGAGTGAAGCTGAGTGAATCTATAGTGTGTATTGTGCACTTGATGGGAACTTGAAGGCAACAGGGGCCCAATGTCTTTATCAACTTTCTGTATTTCCATTGCAGTTATTATTATTATTATTATTTAGTCATAGCAGTTTATAGTGACTTTGAGAAACCATATTTAAGTATTTATAAGCAGCCACATGCTGTGGTCTGTGTTTCTCTGTGTATTATGCAGCTGGGGGAAAAAAAAGTGCAGTTATTCGACTTTGTGTAGTCACGTAGTTTCTTTGTTTTTCCTGAGTTGAATTTATTTCTGCAGCATATAAAGTATTCTCACATACATACAGTTTAACCACACAGATACAGAGGTACAACTGAGTCTAAGTACAACAAATTCTTTATATTGTAGATGCAACATTCCTCTGGTGCCACCCACAGGACAAACTTCACATTTTTGCCCCATCGGTGGTTAACGTGTGAAACTGGTAAAGTTTTTACTCCACCATTTAGTTTTCAGGTCTTTGCTGACTATGTGAGCCTCCTGGTGTCGTCCTGGTGGTGAGGCTGTAGAGATTCACAGTACAGACTCAGGTTGTGGTGTGTGTGAAAAGTGCTGACAGCTCTGACGGAAACCAGCAGCGGGTTAAAACCCAGTGATATATGAGATTAGTGCTCTTTGTTTCTGGTTTCCTCTTTCAAACGAGGTCAGAGAGAAGCTGCTGACGGCTCTGATCGAAACACTCGGTTCAAACCTCAGCGTAGACCATATCACATCCAAAACCACTCATTGTGATGTCACAGTGAGGGGTGGAGCCACAGCACAGGAGGCTCTCTGCACTCTGAGCTCCATGTATGGAAACAGGAAGTTACACAGGCTGCTGTTTGCATGGTGGCTTTAGTTAGGGAAATCATTTTAACGATCTTTATCCGTGCAAATGATTACATACAGTATAATGATAAAAATCAACAACAAAAAAAAATCTTTAAAACGTTTGTATAACTGCCCCCTGCAATGTCATTCTCCATCCATCCACCAGATGCCCTCTGGTGCTCCTACCTGCCACAATCACCTGACTCTCATCCACTGGCTCACTGGTGTCTAATTTTGCTTATCTGCTCTGCAATACAAAACCAGCACATTTCCATGATGTTACTGATGCCTTTGCTTTCCAGCCACCTAGAGCTGATCTCGATCTGTTCCTGTGTTTTGACCTGTTAATCATTCTGTAAATTTTACCTGAATTTACCTAAAACTCCTATCCAAGGCATACCCAAAGTACACTGAAAGCTGTTCTTATTCCATTTTTAGTGCATGTACATGCATGGTCTCATTTGAAGTTTTCTCCACTGCAGTCAGAATCACTGTAAATGCCTCTGTCACTGAGTTTTTTAAGTTTCAACAGACAGAAATGAAAGGGTTTTTTTCTTTGCCTAAATATTTTCTTGAAAAAAGATTCTGCAGATGACCGGAGCTGAGAGGTATTAGCTGGGAAACCCAATAGGGCCATAGTATAAGGCCTCACACAGTCCAAATTCAAAGTAGATAATGTCACAGAAAATAAACATTTTACACGTTTTTCTAAGGTTTTGTCCAGGTGCTTCTCTAAAAAAGACAGTAAAACAATGTTTTGAATGTGTGATTATGAGTGGAAAAACTACTCAACACAGACAGAAATATCTATTTAGGAGCTTTATAAATACAAAAACACTTCTACAAAACCTAAATTGAAAAGAAAGACAGTTTTTCCCCTTAGGACAACAGAAGAGCCATTTGTTTATCATTCCTGTACATTTATAACTGGCTCTGGTGCTAAGAAAGGGTTCAGACCTTTTGTGGAGTTCCAGAATGTCATTGACTAGAAGACCTATAAGCTGTCGGGCTATTGATTGGCGCTGTAATCTGGTAAGTGATGCAAGACCTAGAAAAGGAACACAGGCCCCTGTAGGCTATTGCTGGCTATGGGACAGTCATGGAAGCTGCTATTGGCTCAAGTGAGGTGTAAGTCAAAAGGTCAGGAGTTAAGCACCATTCTGATATGTAAATATCGGCATATTTACATGGTAACTGAGGAAATTATGGATAATGTGTGGAAAATGTTGATCATTTAGCAGCAGTTTCGTGGAGATCTGTGGATGTAATAATGTGTTTGGACTAAATATTTTGAAGTGTATAAGGAGTGTATAAGAACTGCATCAGCAATGCTTCTGTTGACATAATGTTGATCTGTGGAGCACAATCACACTGCAAAGGTGAGTTATAACTGTTTGTTTATTTGTTTGTTTTTTGTCTGACAGAAGTGTTAAATGAACCTGCTGGGGTGGCCGTATCTTGAAATGGTCAGCATCAATCAAACAACAAGGAGCGTAGCCCCCTCCCTTCCTCCCGCCTGCTTGCTGCTATTTTTTTTTTTTTTTTTTTTTAATTTTTAATCTTTGAACTCTCAAGACTTTTTTCATCTTAAACAGTTGAAAATTGTTCCACTTAATCCATTCATCTGTTGCTCAGCAGGTTCGTACAAACATTTGCGGCACCAAAATGTGTAACCGACGTTGCTTAAGACTGATGCTATGGTACCAAGGATCTCTCATTTAGCAGCTTCGGCTCCTTCACTCTCACATTTATTTTTTAAGGCCGCATTATTTGATCTGATTGAAATATTGTAGATGTCTTTTGCATCATTTTCAGCACACTTCCCCAAAAATAATTCCGTTGTGATAAGTACCTATCTTCGGAAACTTTAGAACTGAAAATAAAGTTATCATGTCAGCAGTTTGTCCTGAGATCTTTCAGTTGGGTTACAGTGTGCCTGCAAGAGATTTTATCAGTGAAGATAACATCTTCACTGTCATCTCTCAAACTGTCGATCACAGACTTTCGTCTCTCGAGATAGATGGCCTGCAGAGATAACAGGAATCTCCCCTCTCATTTAACCGCCTGGCTATCAGATCTGAAGGTCACGCATCTAGATAAATACAACTCAACTCAGAGTTGTGACACGCACAAGCTGGACAGGACCCTGGGAGAAAACATGAAGCTAAGACACAGCGCCTGCACCCTGCTGGTGAGCATCTACAACTTTATTAACAATATGAACTGATGACACTGATCTGGGATAAATGAACCTGCTTTCAGATCTCGAATTTGCCACCAACATCTCCAGAATGACAGAGGAATTCAAATAGAATGAATTAGAAATTATTAAGTGCATCATAATGGTGATTCAGTCTGATTATCAGCTGATATAAATCTTAAAAATCTTACAACAAAACTAAAATATGAGATAACTGATGATGTCGTTATGAGCTCATGTTTTTTGGTTGAGCACACACAACTTTAATTTAACCTCTGCTGGTATATTCACAACTATACCGTATTATGCATATATTGTCGGCTGAATAGTTAAAGACATGTTTACGATGAACTTCAGGGTTCAAGAGATACAAAGTAAATTTTTTAAAAATGTATACAAAACTATCAATAATAAATGCATTTAAATAAAGTGTACTTTATAAAAATGTTTTGTTGTTAGGAAAGAATAACTTCTGTCATTATTTAAGGAGGGAGCTGCAATTGTACAAGAAATGCGTTAATCAAGTGTTAGTGTTTCTCCCTCAGTGAGTAAACTGTCGTAGAGTCACTTACGCTTTTGTCTCGAAAAAAGACGAGCGATTTCCTTCTAAAATATTTCTGCATGTGCTTAAAATATAAATACTTTTCTTTAAAATCATATGAGTGATCTGGATCTTCTAGTTACACAGGCGAAATCAACTAATGTCACAGTTACTTTTTATAAACAAAAATTAAAAACTAAAGTTTGTAACTTTCATTTGAGGGTATCTTTGAATTGGGGCAGCGTGGTGGTGCAGTGGTTAGCACTGTCACCTCACAGCAAGAGGGACCCTTCTGTGTGCAGTTTGCATGTTCTCCTTGTGTCATGCAGGGTTTTCCCCGGGTGCTCCAGCTTCCTCCCACAATCCGAAGACAAGCTTAGGTTAAGTGAGGACTCTAAATTGCTCATAGGTGTGGATGTGAGCATGTATGGTTGTTTGTCTCTGGCTAGTGTTTCAGTTTGTCAGCCTTGTGATAGTCAGGTGACCTGTCCTAGGTGTACCCTGCCTCTCGTCCAACTGTGCATCATTTTGCCCAAATTTAACACAAATACATGTAGGCTAATATTATGCTTAATTGCCCTTTATTTTAAAGGAGGGCTTGACTCATTAAAAAAAACAGTAATAACCTCTCCTCTCCTGTCCTTAGGCATGTTGCAGTGTATTGTGGGTAGTTGTCTCCTGCTCCCCCAGAGACACAGTGACTCCTCCTTCTCCTGGTTGTACCCTTAAGTTGGCGTTCTCCTCAGAGGTCTCCTCCTCGTCTGAGGGAAACGGGAACATCCACCGCAGATCTTTGGCTCCATGGACCTGGAAGTCAGTCTGACAACACACAGGAAGCACATGAATGAATGAATAAATGAATGAATGAATGAATGAATGAATGAATGAATGAGTCAATGAGTGGGTTATTGAGTGAATGAAGAACTAAACTAAACCAAAAGTTTCTAACAGTAAATCTTTGACCTTTGATGGAGTGATTCTGCTCTTATGTTACGAATATCATTGGATCCTGGTTTTTAATGCTTTAACTAAAACTTCAACTAAAGAATTTTGAATTGATCTTTATGTCAATCTTTCGGTTAAAAAAAGAGAGAATATGAACTGAAAACGGAAATACACGAGTGCTTAAAAAGCAGGAGAGGGGGGGAATGCAGCAGCAAAGGGCCACAAGTCGGAATTGAACCAATACACACTCTGCCAGATGAGGTGGAGGTTGCCCCTTATTTGTTGATTTTTAAGCCATTCCTCACAGCAAGAAAATTTGTCCGCAATTTCTTCCATGAAATTCCCCTCAGCCAATCAGATTTTAACATATCATTTTGCTTTTTTTCAAAACCTATTTTGCATACTTTTTCCATCCTACTAAACATATATATATATATATATATATATATATATATAAAATCATGAAGTCGCATTAAGAGTGAGATCTCATTTACTAATCATTTGGTCTAAATGTTGCTTCTTGTTGATTATTAAAAAGATGCATTGAAGGTGTTTGGATGTAAATGGCACACATGGACACTCTGTTCTTGTTGACTCATTGCTGTTGTTGTTGTTTGTCCAGGTCGTCCACAGTGAAGAACCGGATCCCCTCCACTATCTGGGAGGCTGAGTGCAGCAGTAGCTTCTGTTCCAGTCCCAACCCAGGAGAGAAAGGCAGTCACAACCTGAACTCAGTCCCCATCTACCAGAACATCCTGGTCCTGAACCAACAGAGCGATGGACGCTGTTACATAGCGTCATACCGCTCTGTGGCTGTCGGCTGTACCTGTGTCTGGGCCAAATCCAACCAAAACTAAACCATCTCAACCTGAACCACCTGAACGACCCAAAATTCTGAGAATGAAAACAGAAGGGACTAACTGGGGAAAAAAAATCTAGAATTTAGTATATAATATTTGCTGATTTAATTGTGCCCATAATTCGTCTTGTTGTGATACTGGATTGTGTCGTACTGTGTGGAGTCTGTCAATGTATTAACCCTGTGTATGCACTGATAAAAACAAACCATATGAAGACTGACATCATTGCTACTCAATTGTTTCCAAACTCCACCACCTTTTGCATCATGTCAGTGAAGCATATAATTCACAAAATATACTTAACTGGCTGACTATTTCTTGATAACTGACATAGAATAATATTCAATGACATATTTATTACTGTGCATCAAATATGAGGGTACAGCAGTTAGCTAAGCATAATATAAAGACCGGAAATGGGGGGGGTCTGCTAGCTGTCCAAAGGTAACAAAATCCACCCAGCAGCACGTCTAGCTGGTGGATCACTCACACATAAAAAGCAAAAGTTTCCAAATGTTGTACAAAATGTGTCTGATGTATCCAGAAGGTCAACAGAGGAAAATATAGTAAATGCTTGTTTCCATCCATCCCTGTTGCATGATAATGAGTTCACTGGTTGCTGGAGATGAACAGCTGGTGGAGCTAATTCTCCAGTCGGGACCAGAGGCAGAGGGCACGAGATGACTGAATGATTCATCTCTCTGTTGGAAGTTCAACTGTCTGAATTTCTTTAAGTTTTCAATGTTTTATTGAATAATGACTCTGCCATTGCAATAAGCCCCATTATTTATTTATTTAATCTAATCACATTTCAGTATAATAAGAAGTCATAAACCACTAAGAGAAAAACATGTAAATCAACAGTCAAATATATTTTTTCCCTCAAGGAACAAAACTGCCTCTAAAACACTGATCATTTTAGTGTAACAGTTTGAATGCCGCAGTGAGGTGTGTATTAGTGTGAGTGTCAGCAGTGTGTGGAGTCTCATGATGTCTGAAATCCTCTGTAGAGAAAAAACTTATTCAGACTGAAATCAGCTCTAATTAGCTGAAAACAAGAACACATTGTGAGATTAGTGTGTGTGTGTGTGTGTGTGTGTGTGTGTGTGTGTGTGTGTGTGTGTGTGTGTGTGTGTTACCATGCATGCGACGGTGGCCAGTCTGCAGGACTGACTGAACAGCTAACAGTTCAGTGACTCTCACAGCACAACAGCGCTGACAAACTGGACCGAAAAGCTTCCAAAACAGTAGAATATATAGAAAATGCCTCCTGAGGTGTAGCAGCAGCTCACACCCTGAAGCCCACAGAGAGCAAGAATTCAGGTAGGTTTGTTTCCATTGTGTGTCGGTGCTGTAATCTCTGACCTCTGACCTCCCTACTGTTGATGGTGATTTTACTTTTTTCATCATTTTTTCTGATCCACTCAATAGTACTGTAGGTAACTTTACACATGTATTAATCGTTTTTTCTTGCCAATTGATGAAGAGATTGTAATGCAATTCAGAGAGTGAGACCTTCTCCAACTTACTTGGTTGCCAATAACAGCCTGTGAAATGACTGTTTCCGTGCTTTGCCTCTTTTCAGCTCTGCTACAGCGCTGACAGTGTGCAACACTAGCTAACCTTAGCTAAAAAACATCCGCTAATGTCAACAAACGACTGGCACTCACAACAACACAGAGTCCACATATGTTGTGTTTCCAGCTGTAGAAACTTGACTCTGTGGGAGCCAAATTATTTTAAAGCCTTTTTGATTTCTGATCAGTTTTAATCAGACCAAAGCACCCATTCACAATCAAACAACGATACAGCAATCACTACAACAATAGTCATAACCTACTCGAATAATGCATCAGGTGCACAGTCAACTGGAGAAGATGCTGCGGCAAATAAGAGGAGAGACTGAGCAGGACCTGATCAGTGCATTTTTCTTTTGCTTTGTCACTTAATTTGATAGAACAGCTTTAAGGGGCGGACATGCCTCACAGGGCTGTGGGTTGGATCCTTTGAACATGCTACTGCTACCCTAATCAAGGCATCTTATTAGTTAAGGTGTGGCCTGACAGGTTAAGGCTAAGTCTCACCCTCCCTAAGACTAGGCAGGAAGGAGGATTTTCAACACCAGTGGAGACTGACCTTCACTTAGTACCATGTAGCAACTCAAATTCAGCCATAGCAAGAGTGAGTGGCGGGGGTATGATCCCGAAGTGCCCATTCAACCACCCTGCCAGAGTCTCTGCCAGAGCAACAAACTTTTGTTGCCACAGTTATGCATATCACAACCTGCATGGTGATAGCCACCAGCCTGCTGTGAACCCTGGTGCTAAGGGTAGCAGTGGCTGAATTCAAGCTAAGGTCCAGTGTGGCACCAACTCCCAGGGAAAGCAGTGTCCTAGTGGTGGGGAGGGTCAGCAGGCTGTGCTAGCCAGCTAATTATTGTTTCATTTGTTGTCTGATAAACAGTTAATCCTTTAGATTCAGTGTTTCATATCATAATTTTAATTCCCCTAAATACTGAAAAGAAATACTAATATTACAGGATGTACTGACATGTGAAGTATGGTGTGACATTGTAGTTTTAGCTGACTCATGTTAGCTAATGTTAACTTGCTTGCTGTCGTTGACAAATGCAAAAATACTGCATTGGGTGATTATTGTCATTTAATTCTTGCCTAACCCCCTACCCACCTCTTACACCCCAGCACACCTGTCTAACCAACACCAACACACCTGGCTAAACCACTATCTACCTGTACAACCATCTACCAACTTATCCGACCCTGTGACACACCTGTGTAGGTCCCACCCACCTGGTTATAAGAATTTGTTTGATCAATTTCAGCCCTGCACAGAACAACAAGCCAAACTAAGGATCCTCTCCCATCATGCCTCGGGTATCATTTGCCCCTCCTTCCCTGTGCCTCACCTTCCTCCCTCTACTGGACCGCCTCCTCCCCTCTCTTCCCCCCACCGTCCGAGATGTGGACGTGCCCCCTCTGTTTCGGGAGCGCTTCATCCTGTCTGGGTACCGTCCGGTGGGCCTGTCGTGGCGATGTTATGTCCTCAGCCTCTTCCAAGTACACAACGAGACTCTGAACGTGTGGAGCCACCTGGTGGCCGCCGTCTGTGTGGCGCTGAGGTTCATGATGTTCACCATCCTGCAAGGAGGGGTACTGATGTGTCCTGTACTGTTTGGTGTTTGAAAGCTTTGTGTGTGACCTCCTGCTGTCTAACCAATGACCCCCTCAGGGGATCCTGGGTTTTCAGTTGCAGGGTCCTAATGGTCAGGGGTTTTCACTGGATGTCTCCTCGCTGCCTTTGGTCCTCTACGTTTTCTCTGCTGTCACATACCTGAGCTGCAGGTGAGGCAAAGAAAAAGCTTCAATATTTTCATCTTTAGGTTAAGACTGAAATATCTATCGGATGGATTGGGATGAAATGTGTTTCATCATTTATGTTCTCTTTGGGATCAATTGTGATAACTTTGGTGATGCTGGCCTTTTAACTAGTGCCATCATCAGGTCAACATTTGAATGTGTCCATTACTTACCAAATATCTGCTGAACTAATAACATTCCCATCAGTCTCAGCTGTACTTGGTGTTTCCTGATAATTACCTAATGTTAACATGCTAACACTCTAAACTAAAATGGTGGACATGGAAGGCATTATACCTGCTAAATGATAGTCTCACGCCTATGGAGCTCGAACTGTCTCAAAATTAATGAATGCACAAAAAAGGATTCACAAATGTATTTAGGGATATATATATATATATATATATATATATATATATACATATATATACACATACACACATATATATATACATATATATATATATATATATATATATATACAGTACAGGCCAAAAGTTTGGACACACCTTCTCATTCAATGCGTTTTCTTTATTTTCATGACTATTTACATTGTAGATTCTCACTGAAGGCATCAAAACTATGAATGAACACATGTGGAGTTATGTACTTAACAAAAAAAGGTGAAATAACTGAAAACATGTTTTATATTCTAGTTTCTTCAAAATAGCCACTCTTTGCTCTGATTACTGCTTTGCACACTCTTGGCATTCTCTCCATGAGCTTCAAGAGGTAGTCACCTGAAATGGTTTTCCAACAGTCTTGAAGGAGTTCCCAGAGGTGTTTAGCACTTGTTGGCCCCTTTGCCTTCACTCTGCGGTCCAGCTCACCCCAAACCATCTCGATTGGGTTCAGGTCCGGTGACTGTGGAGGCCAGGTCATCTGCCGCAGCACTGCATCACTCTCCTTCTTGGTCAGATAGCCCTTACACAGCCTGGAGGTGTGTTTGGGGTCATTGTCCTGTTGAAAAATAAATGATCGTCCAACTAAACGCAAACCGGATGGGATGGCATGTCGCTGCAGGATGCTGTGGTAGCCATGCTGGTTCAGTGTGCCTTCAATTTTGAATAAATCCCCAACAGTGTCACCAGCAAAACACCCCCACACCATCACACCTCCTCCTCCATGCTTCACAGTGGGAACCAGGCATGTGGAATCCATCCATTCACCTTTTCTGCGTCTCACAAAGACACGGCGGTTGGAACCAAAGATCTCAAATTTCAAAGCACAGATTTCCACTGGTCTAATGTCCATTCCTTGTGTTTCTTGGCCCAAACAAATCTCTTCTGCTTGTTGCCTCTCCTTAGCAGTGGTTTCCTAGCAGCTATTTGACCATGAAGGCCTGATTCGCGCAGTCTCCTCTTAACAGTTGTTCTAGAGATGGGTCTGCTGCTAGAACTCTGTGTGGCATTCATCTGGTCTCTGATCTGAGCTGCTGTTAACTTGCGATTTCTGAGGCTGGTGACTCTGATGAACTTATCCTCAGAAGCAGAGGTGACTCTTGGTCTTCCTTTCCTGGGTCGGTCCTCATGTGTGCCAGTTTCGTTGTAGCGCTTGATGGTTTTTGCGACTCCACTTGGGGACACGTTTAAAGTTTTTGCAATTTTCCGGACTGACTGACCTTCATTTCTTAAAGTAATGATGGCCACTCGTTTTTCTTTAGTTAGCTGATTGGTTCTTGCCATAATATGAATTTTAACAGTTGTCCAATAGGGCTGTCGGCTGTGTATTAACCTGACTTCTGCACAACACAACTGATGGTCCCAACCCCATTGATAAAGCAAGAAATTCCACTAATTAACCCTGATAAGGCACACCTGTGAAGTGAAAACCATTTCAGGTGACTACCTCTTGAAGCTCATCGAGAGAATGCCAAGAGTGTGCAAAGCAGTAATCAGAGCAAAGAGTGTTTTCAGTTATTTCACCTTTTTTTGTTAAGTACATAACTCCACATGTGTTCATTCATAGTTTTGATGCCTTCAGTGAGAATCTACAATGTAAATAGTCATGAAAATAAGGAAAACTCATTGAATGAGAAGGTGTGTCCAAACTTTTGGCCTGTACTGTATATCCAACAGCGCCTCTAATAAGCAGTCCAGCTCCAAAAGAAGAAAATCAACATGTGGCGCCAGATGTTGATATCGTGGTGGGCCGCCACAAAAAAATGAATGTGTGGGAGACCCTGGTTTGGAGAGCAGAAGGCAGGTGTTGATTCAGATTTATCTTTTAAACTTTGCGGGTTTTGCTGTTTTTCATGAAGGTCTTTGCAGCTGCATTAATAGATTTCTTGGCCACTTGGAGGCAGCAGAACAAGCTTAAACACAACACATATTATCATCTTGAGGGGCAGCTGTGGCTCAGGATGTAGAGCAGGTCATCCATCCACTAATCAGAAGATCAACGCTATGATCCCAGCTCATCCAGTCTGCATCTTCAAGTATCCTCGGGCAAGGCACTGAACCCCAGATTGCTCTTGATGGCTGTGTCATGGATGTGTGAGTGCATGTGAATGTTTACCAGAGAAGCAGATGGCATCTTGTATGGTAACCTCGGCCAAAAGTGTACAAACATGTGTTTGAATGGGTGATTGGGTGAAAGTGGCATGTAACGTAAAAGCACTTTGAGTGGTTGGAAGATTAGAAAGGCACTATGTAAACGCAAGTCCATTTACATTACACACACAGAGCAGCATAATCATGTCATACTCTCTTTCTTTTAGCTCTGACAGGTTTAACTAATGAACTACGTTGCGTGTTGCAGCGCTGCGGCTCACCTGTTGCAGTCCCACTCAGAGCAGGCTCATTACTCCTTGTTCTTCCTGGACTATGTGGGCGTTGCGATCTACCAGTACGGCTGTGCTCTAGCTCTGTGCCTGTACAGCTCTGACACCGCCTGGACACAAAGCATGCTGGGACAGGTCAGTTAACCTGTATTACATCTACCCTCTGGCAATGCGTTCAGATGTACTGATGATATTATTTCTCAAAGGTCTTCCTCCCAGCTGCTGCCCTCCTTGCCTGGATATCCTGCACCACCTGCTGTTATGCGAAGCTTCGTTTCCGGCGGCCATACCCGCTCCACAGGAAGCTCTGCCAGGTGCTGCCTATGGGCGTGGCCTACCTGCTGGACATCAGCCCGGTTGCACACCGCCTCGCCACCCACAGTTGGACAAGCAACTCTGCACTGCCACTGCACTTCATGCAGGTGGTGTTTTTTACTCACTCAGCAGTTTATTGACTTTATTACTGTAGTGATTTAATATCCAAATATCTATTAATCAGTTGGGGCCAGATCCTCAAAAGGATTGCACTGCTTTTGCGACCGCTAAACCTGTGCAAATGAGAGAATAAAATAGCGTGCAATCCACAAAGCACACGCAAAGGGTGAAATGCACGCAAACTGAACACAAACTGCACTGCCACTCCTAGCTGCGCCGGTCCAATTTGCATGCATGTAAATTAGGGAATATTCATAAATTCGGTGCAAAATTGCCCCCTTCCTATGCAAATAAGCCTCATTGCAAATACCACCTAATCCACAAAGACCAGCGCTAATTGCCACGGGCAGTAAAGCGGTGCTATTTAACGCCAGTGAGACCCGTGTATTAAATCCGCGCGATTTCTCTTTCTCCCTCTCTCACTCTCTCTCTCACGCAAAATGATTGCAAGTTGCACTCAGTTGGTGGTAACTGTGGAGCATAGCCTATATGAGGGCTGTCATGCCAGGACTCTCCGGTAATCATGGCAGCAGTGATTGTAGCCAGGCGAAGGCACCGTAATGGCAGGCGCGCACAAGAGAGGATTTATTGGAGGAGAGTATCACTTGCACTCAGCTGCCAAACTTTGTGGGCGTGTTAGCGCCGGCATATGATTAGAGCAAATTCTTTTGAGGATAGGGCGCCAAAACAGGGCAGATTGCGTGAGCTAATTCTGTGCAAATAATGGCGCTATTAGCAGGAGCAATACATTCTTTGTGGATCTGGCCCTTGGTGTGTTTATAGGCACATAAAGTGAGAACCAGGTCACACAAGTAATCAGAGAACAAGTTTACATGCACTGACAGTAAGTGGGGTGACATGTGCCCCCAAGAATCTGGCCACCTCTAGTACCACCCCACCGGAGATACTTGGCTTGTCGATCCAAAGCTGAAAAAATAATTATAATTAGAAATAACAGATTGGAATTATTCATCATTTAGTATCCATATTCAATATGTCACAGCAAAGACTGCAGCCGGCAGCCGACGGCCAGCCAGCATGTGTGTTCTGTGCCTGCATGAGAGGAAATAATGCTCCATAGCAGTGGGTGGTGGTAGTCTGTATTTGTCATTCAAAAAGGGAAACAAGAAGACCAATAGGACTGATTTAAAACACTAGTTAGCCTTTTCCACAAAAGAGCTCAGTGGCTACAAAAAATAATCTTACCTTATATAACAAGTTTGTTTAGATCTCACTTCCTCTTGAATTTAGCTGTTTGTTTACTTCCCTCACTTCCATCTCTCTTCTTGTGCACTGAGCTTAACTGCCAATCAGAGTGATTTCATTCACTGACAGGCTCTGCTGTCTTTGATGATGGTTCAACATGTTGAATTGGCTGAGAAAAAGCCAACAAGGGCCACCGTAAAAAGTAGGGCGACAGACGCTCACTGATGGCCCAACATTGACCAACAGCAAACAGCAAACAGCTTGGTGTGTCAGGACCTTAAGAGAAAATTTACACAGGGGTCACACAGCGCCAATTACTTCATAAATTTGAAATAAACAGAAGAAATTTGTGCTCCAGAAAAGGGATCAGCACCCAGTGAAAATAACCTATGGCACAGCTTACCCATGTAGACCAGTGAGCAGTGATAACTAACATGTCTTTGGGTTCATCAGGTGGGAACCTCCCTTCCCACAACACCTTCAGGAGGCTAGAACGTGATCTCTGGCATTCCAGAGCCAGCCCCCTAATGCCAGCTCTCACTGCTCCTCACCACGACACCACAACCCCACAACCCTCTTTTCCTTACCTATACTACCCCTGCTACTGCAGCCAAAACAGCATGCCACCTTCAACAAACCCTATCTTACGTTTCCCTACCAGCATGGTATTTCAAATATATGCTCAATAACAAAGAGAGGGGGAAAAAGGACAAAGAAACTGTATCTTACAAACAAATAAACTCACCTAAGATGGCTGCCTGGTCCCTAAGAGACTCAAACAGGCCACACCCACCTTATATAAACTTCCTCTTCCTGGATATCTGCCTATTGGCAGAGGGAAAATGGGCAGGGAAAACAGAGTAGGGGAGGAATGTCTATTTAGATGTCCTCCCACCGGCCAGATTAGGCGGTGTCCTCTGCCACACCCTACTCCCTCACTACCTTCATTTGGCCCGCCAACTAACATTATTTCTCCTCATATAAGCTTCTCTTCCTAGAATTCTGCCTATTGGGAGAGGGAAAATGGGTGAGGAAGACACAGTAGGGGAGGAACGTCTGTTAAGATGTCCTCCCCCCGGCCGGATTAGGTGGTATCCTCTGCCTCCCCCTATTCCCTCTTACTACCTTCATTTGGCCCCCCCAACTAACATTATTTCTCCTAATCCAAATCCACTGACTGGATCTAGCTGCCTCATCTGACATCTCCCTTACTGTCTTCCTCAAACTCTGTCCCCTCACTCCCAACTCCCTCAGGACTGAGATAGCCGATCTAGCTACAAATCCCCTACACCCCACTTCCACTGGACAAACCCTAACTTTCCATCCTCGCTGCTCAGCTTCTGCCCCTAAGTCTGCGCACCGAAGCTTTTTCCTTTCATCGGCTTCCTCCACTGAGTTTTCCCAGGGCACTGTGAGCTCTATGAAATAAACTATCCGTCTGCTCATGGACCATAAAAATATATCAGGCCTCAGATTAGTACAGACTATTTCCTGGGGAACAACAAGCTTTCCTTACGATTTTTATGTCAGAACATCAACGAACACCACTGACCACTCTGTGAGTTGAAAATGAACATTTAAGGTGGTTTTAGGACAGATCTACACATGGCCATAGACAGCATTGTTAAGCCAGGCAGGGGAAAGCCAAATTCTCTCAAATTCTCAGAGCAGGAGCAATCATCAAGATTTTGGTCTTAACCACTCTATTTCATCATAAACAACCCAGGAATGGGGCTCAAAGTGCAAAATACTGGACTTCTCCTTTAAGTGTCTACTTTCCTTAACTAATGTCTCTATTTCTCTCTGTCGTCTAGACTTAACCAACTGTGCCCTCTCACCTGTCTTTCTATCATGCACCCCAAACCTCTCTGCACCATAAGAATAAATCATGTCTCCCATCCTCTCTAATCTATCTATTGCATTTCCTTTAAGCCTGCCTAAGATCGCTGACAAATCTCTATTAACTGTCTCCCATTCTTTACTGTCATTTGCCCTAGGCCATCTAACTCTAGCCCTGTGCTCCATGTTCCTCTCTCTGACTGGCATATTGACCCCAGTGTCCACTGCATCCCTTCTTATTACCTCCTCTTCCTCCTCCTCCTCCTCAGTGGCTGTCTTACTGATATCCCTCAAACTGTGGTTTTCTACCTGCTGTTGGTTATTTAAGTCTTTGACACCAGCATCTTTACTTTCTGTGCTTTCTTAACTGCCAGAATGAAAAGATATTTATGATAGTGCTGAAAGGAAAATTAGTTAACTAGTTTTTTTCAAGTGATCCATTCTATGTAATCCGTTGAAAAATATTTTTGAACACACACACACACACACACACACACACACACACACACACACACACACACACACACACACACACAACCTTTTTAATGGTCATTTTGTTAAATGTTTGTTGTTGTACTACTCACTTTGACCACAAGAGTGGGCCACTACCCCATGTTGTACATAGGACTAAAACCATTGACGCTCTCTTGTGGGTGAGTTTTACTTTCTCCCAAACAAACAAACAAACAAACAAACAAACAAACAAACAAACACAAACAAAAAACTTCTTGCTTGCTTCTCAGGGCTTCCAGGACTTCCATACATTACACAGCAATTATGAGTTTCCAGTTTCACTTGATCTAGTCTCCATCCTGAGATTTTCACTAGAATTGTCTGAATATAAAAATAAACTCAAAACATCCTTGGAAGATAGAAAGGGACAATATTAATCAAGTAACTGCACAAACAGATGCTGCAGCTTTCACTTAGCTCCCAATTAGTTTTTCATTCCTACAACTATCTGTCAGGCTGCCCTCTGCCCCACTATGACTGAAACAGACATGAGAACATATTTGGAGTTATACTTGATGGTTAGACAACATTTTCTAGACCTGTTACTGAGGATAAGTTCATGTAAACATGCAGCAGGTCAGTAATCAGATATCATTTCTCAACCAGGTGGTGCTGTTTCTGCTGTCAGCCTTTTTCTTCTCTTGCCCCATTCCCGAGCGCTTCTCCCCAGGACGCTATGATATCGTCGGTCACGGCCACCAGCTCTTCCACATTCTGCTGTCCTTCTGCACGCTGGCCCAGCAGGAGGCGCTGTTTCACGACTTTCTTTGGCGACGTCAGGCACTGGTCAGGGAGTTTGGCCAGGAGCGCCTCCTGCTGGCCTGCGCCTCATTCCCCTGCCTGACACTCTGCTGCATGATGACAGCGCTTGCAATGAGGAGGCGAGCTCAAGTTCAGCTTATGAAAGAGCAAAGATAGAAGAAGAAGAAGATGAAGAAGGAGGAGAAGGGGGAGAAGATGTACACATGAGGGATTTACTTTGTAGTCAATTAACATGAAATTTTTGTCAATGTGTGTGTGTGTGTGTGTGTATGCGTGTGTGTGTGTGTGTGTGTGTGTGTGTGTGTGTGTGTGTGTGTGTGTGTGTGTGTGTGTGAGAGAGAGCTCCTCAGGGCAAAAGATCATCATCACGCTCCAGCACTGATATTCTGGATTTTCTGGTTTCTGATACTTTACTTTTTAACAGCCCAGTAACACACAGACAGCTAGACACTGTAACAACATTCAAACTAAAACTGTGTAAAATCAACTCACCTTTAAACATTAAATTGGAACAACCCTAACCCAAACAAATTGATTTAAATTCTCCTCACTTTTTTCTATAATAATCACAATAAATAGCCTACATGAAATACAAACCATAACAATATACAGACATGTCTGTAATATTGATCTGTTATTTCTAATGATAATTATTTTTTCAGCATCAGCCCTACAAAAAAGACCTCTGCAAAACTGACAGGACACCTTGAACTGCAACAAGGTCTATTATAAGTCTTTCTATTATGAAATTTTAATTTTAAGCTTTTCCAGGGCTGATAAAAAAAAAGTCCCATTCACTGTCATTCTCTTCCTGTCCACCAGAGGCCCTCAGACTTTTCCATCTGTCTCAGTCACCTGACTGTCTCATCCACCTGCTCCTCATACCCCTATTACTCCTCACAGTATTTATACTAGCCCATCTCCACCTAATTCTGCATAGATTGCTGATGTTGCTTTTGCCTTTTCCTTTTTTTCTCAGCCATCTGAATCTGAACTTCCTACCTTTTCAATCTTCTGCCTGTCCCTGCCCTGCTCTCACCTGTTGTGCCCTTCTAAGATTTGTTTGTTCAAACTGCCATCCTGTTGCAAACCTGTAAGCCTGATCCTGACCTTCGCCTTGAGTAAATTTCAGTTTATCCTGCCTGCTTGCCTGGTGTGTCTTTGTCCTTACTTTTTTAAGAGACTTCACTGGTTGTTACAGTCCAAGGAGAAATATATTGATATCTTAGCATAAATTTAATTAATTACAGTTTAATTTTATCTTCATTTGAATTAGTTTGACATAAGATTTTTACTGACTTTCTTTAAAACCCCATTTCACGCCTTGAAATGATGAGATACTGGGACATTGTTTTTGGAAAGCCATGTTGCTGTTAAATTTTTAATGTAACTTTTGAATCCCATGAGCACAAACAACATAACGAAAATCCCATTCACCTCACTTGGGGCAGAGGCAGACATCTCAAAACATCTGCACATACAGCTGAAACACTTTACATGACTAGACACTGTAGTGATAAGTAACAGATTATATGATTTTTTTGCTTTCATGCTGGCAATAGCTGTGGCTGGAGGCATTATCCATTCATCTGTCTGTATGTACATGTGCCCCATTCTTAAGAAAACCTTAAGGGAATTTCGTCAACTTTGCCACAAACATTACATTGGACTGAAGAATAAGCTGATTAGAATTTGGTGGTCAAAGGTCAAGATCACTGTGACCTCACAATACATGTTTTTGCCATATTCAATAACTCATGCTACTTCTGACAAAACTTCACACAAATGTCTAATAGTATAAAATAATGAAGTGATAACATTTTATATCCAAAAGGTCAAAGGTCAACTTCACTGTGACATCACAACGTCCTGCATAAAACACTTTTTCTGGCCATTACTCAGTGTCGTAACTTAGAACTAGAGGGGGAGACATTTGATCAGATACTGAATTGGTGACGCTAATCTTGGGTGTCCACCTTGAAACTGTGCTGACTGTATAGATCTGTGTGTGAAACATCCATGTTTTCACAAACATGAATGTAAACTGTACGAGAAACTGGTGCTTGGAGACATACAACCATGGGGCGGTAATTTTACTTTTTGAAGTGGATAGTGGATGTTGTTATCTCTCTCTCACAGCTCTGCAGGCCTTGCTTCACCAGTCAAGCAGTAAGTGACAGTTGCAGTGTTTGGGTGGAGCTGCTGATAATGTTCCAGTTTCAGTTTGATTTAGGCTTTAATAAGCTTATCAGTCCCAGCTGTCTGTGGTCAGAGGAACTGCCATAAAATACTATAAACACTCCTTCTGTATTTTATTGTTTAAGGAGAGCAAGTCATGGCAGGGTGCATAGCAGAGCAGTCTGATGCAGTGTTGAGGATTGTTAAGTACTAAATTCTTTAGCATGACACCCTCAGTTTGCAGAGGAAAAGAATAAGAACACACAAAATGCACATCCACAACAACAAATAACATCCTGGTGATGTCGTAGAGTCTTTCCAATGGAAGAGCTAAAGATGTTATGTTGTTTGTCCTGATGGTGGCGCTAAAGGAAGGGTCAAGGAGGGGTCCTAACCACAGCTGAGTTGGAATGTGGTCAGGTCATTTTGTATTTATATGGGACGTCTCATAAAATTTAGTGCAGTTGAAAGTCCTTTGATTGGACCAACTAATAAAACTGAAAAAAAAAAACAAGCTATGACACAATCAGAGATTAATGCTTACAGGGTCTAAGGTAAAATATTAGACTGAATATGTTAAGTAAAAGGTATATAGATTTTAGATTTCTAAAAAAACAAACTGTTAGATAAAAGGCTAAAGTAGCTAAATGTCCTAGCAGGGCAAAGAGAAATTTGTTTAGCCTAGCTTAACACAAACACTGGAAGTGCAGGGAAACAGCTTGTATCAAAAGAGAGACAGAAATTTTTTTTTTCCAACAATTAATTTCCATGTGCCTTGTTACTACTCCATCATGCAGTCACTTCCACTTAGCTAACTGACCCTTGGCTAAGCCCCGCCCTTTCGTGGTGGTCTATCAAGAAAAAAAAAAAAGTGTTTTCAGAAAGAAGCAGACAGAGGGATCTACAAAACGTGTTTGAAGGATATATCCAGGAGGTCAAATTGACTCAGCAGCAAAAACATATTAAAACAAAAAGATAGTGAGAAGCTAAAGCCTAAGGCTAATGTTATAGATCACAGTATAAACGTGAATCACCACATCACTGGCAATCGAGACAGAAGACACTGAATACTTATAATACTCCCTGCTTTCCTTCGCTGGTCCCTGTAGAACAGGGTAGGTCTTAATTCCCTGTTACAATGATAAAAAAGCAAAAACAGCATGTGTATAATGTTACGTTCAATAGGCTAATGTTATACCTTCAGTAGCTAGCTAGCTAACCCTACACTTTTCAGGATTTATTTTTGGTTTCGGAATGGGGGAAAAATGTATATCTCCTTCCAACCTCTCCAGGTAACAAATCAGCCTCAAAACAAGGAATATTGTGCATGTAATCTATAGAGCACCGCCGTGTTGTTGTTGGACCCTTGTAGGAGCTGTGATTGGCCTGTCTGCATTCAATGGGCAGGACTTAGAGAGGGGTCAATTAAATTTGAGAAAAAGCTATCAAGTTAGGTCTAGTCAACAAACCCAGCTATCTACAGGGTGGATTAGTGACTATGATGACAGCTTTCTCCCCTGGAGCAAGGCTAGCAGTTTCCCCCGGCTTCCAGTCTTTATGCTAAGCTAGGCTAAACATGTTCTTTCTCCAAAAATGATACCCATCTTCTCATCTGCCTCTGGGGAAGAGAGAGGGCAAGAGGACATTGTCTCTCCTGTCTCCTCAGTAGGCTGTCCATCAGTGTCATATACTGTAGGTGCGGTGTAAAGTGTGTGTGTGTGTGTGTGTGTGTGTGTGTGTGTGGGTGGGTGTGTGGTGTGTGTGTGTGTGTCTTTAAGCAGCTCAAACAGCAGAGCGTCTCAGTGTTTGTTCAGTCTGTCAATGAGTAAACCTAGCAGGAACAACTCCTCACATACAGTGAACCTGAATTCACAGCTGTCTGCACCATGGACACAGGTAGGCTTCGTACACTATTTATTATTTCTACTCGTTCAGAACTAGATCATTTACAGGTCAACATGGATATGTTTCTTCATATTTCTGTTGGATCTAAACTGTAGTCTTTAACAGTCAGGGGCTCAGAATAATTGCCCCGTCTTTTAGCTGTCCTCAGCCATTAAAACATGTCAATGTCAAAATGTTAAGTGTGGAAAAAACTTGTCTTAGACTTGTTCTATGAGATTTTTTTTCCCAGATAAATGTTATTAATTTTGAATATCAGAAATGCCACAGACATAAAGAATAACTAAAAGCACAGATAAGTCATTGTAAACATGTGAGACTATAGCCCACTGCAGACACAACTTTGATGTATATCGTAATTAATAAACAATAATATAACTTTGACATATAATATAATACAACATATAAACAGATAAATTTTATATATATTTGATATACTGAAGGTCTATATAGATAACAGATATTTCACATGTGAATTATAAGACATACCACAGGAAAACAAACAACAAAAGCATTTCACATGAATTCACATTATGGCACATGTGATTTTCAGACATTTAATATGTGATGAAAACATACATGATATATATATTAATAATATCAATATCATATCAGCCTGTACTAACACAGCAACATGTACTTCACAGCATTTCACAAAAGCTTTTTTGCAAGTAAACCTCTAGAGTTATGACAGAAACACTTAAGAACATTTTTAACAAGTCTCACCATTCTCTGAAAAGTTATTGATTTAAAGCTGACATCATTCTGAACACACTAACATGGCATGCTAATATGTTATTGCATATCATATTTAGCATGTTAGCATGTTAGCAATACCATGCTACATTTTGCACACTTTAAATGGGAGCATCACCTAAATTATGAATTTCAGTATATTACTTTCATGGCCTGGGAAAGTTCAATCAATATTAGTGAATACGAGCTTCTCTCTCTCAAAGCCAAAAACCAAAGCAGTAAGTCTCAAACTTGTGATGTCATCAAGTATGACGTCTGGAGCTGCTCCACAGACAATAAATGGATTTTATGGACCCACAATTTTTAAATGTTTTTTGTTTTGCTTTGTTTTGTTTAGAATGCCCAAATGAGCTTTATTCGATTGTAAACAGAAAATGTGCCCATATACTCAGAACATTCCTCTGGGTGCTCTCAGAACCCATTTAGACATGGTGATAACATGTGTTTTGGGTGATCCGATCATAAGTCAACCTGGTCTCACTCTGAACTTGTCAAAACACCAGCACTTGGTCAGACACCAACAAAGTGTCAGCATGATAAGCGGGATGGTCGCTGTTATTGTTTAATGGCACCCGGCGGCATCAGGGGGAAACCCCGTGGGACAACAATAAACATTCAGGCAGTGGAAGTCCGAGTAGGAATGTGTGGTGGATGGGTCTAACAACCACTTTCACCCAGGAGGCCAGTGTTCACTTCCTGCAAGACTGTAAAGCCAAACCCTGTTCTTTTTCCCTAAAACCCTGGCTGAACTTAACACAGCATCCCAAGACATCAACAACCAATACACCCAGGGTACCTTGCACTTCATATCTCAATGTGGAAAGTCCATGACCAAACGTCGATATGCGATGAGGTCGGAGTTAGAATGTGTTGTGCAATTAGACAGTATTAAATACAAGTCTAAACTACCATGATTGCAATTCCATCATTCAGACCACATGCCAAGATGGTCTAGGACAGATTGGACCACATATCTTTTGTAGTACAAACAGTAATGTGTCCTAATGCTTCCCTCGCAAGGACTGTGTTATTGGTGCAGGATGTGGTTGTTGTTTTGGTGAAAATGCGCTAACAGCTCTATAACTAACCATTTTATGCTGTACAGCTATACTGACACAACCACCAATGTTACTAGCAAGCATGCTACAGAGCAGCTAGCAAAAGTGTGGTCATCATAACTGTGCATGCGCCAGTACAAAAATTTGAACACAGGTGGTCATCTGAAGACGCACGATAGACAAAGGTGAGAACAGTGATGTGTCTCGGATTTCCACTTGTGTTTGGATCACTGAAACACGTTAACACCAGATCTAAACAGGCTCTTGGAGTCATTTAGATCAGTGGTCACCAACTGGTCCAGCCACGGGGTCCAGATTTCTCCTTAGTCATTAGTTCAATGTCCACACAGTCCACACATATGCAGTGTCATACTTGCGTTCACTCACTCTATAGCAGGAAACGGCACTTCAAATTAAAAGCTCTGTACAGGATATTCACTGTACTTCAAAGTAAACTATTTTTCACAAACTTTAAACATGTGCGAGTCACATGCAGTCCATTCAGAATGGATCCATAACCCACCCGTTTGGAAGCACTGATTTAGATCATCTTTCCCATGTTATCATCTATGGAGCAGCTCCAGACTTAATATTTGATGACATCACACATTGGAGTACTAGCACTGGATTTGGCAGGGACTTGTTCATTTTGACTAATATTTTTGGACTGTCTTAGTCCAAAGGAATGAAATGTATGAATTTGAAAATAGGCATAGTTCCCCTTTAACATTTTAGACCTTGGAAATAGTAGAGTGACAAAACAATGCAATCGCAAGTCCTCAAGTGTTTTTGGCATACATATAAATATATTTATACATAATATTTAGAAGGCTCATGAAATGAACATTGTATCTCTCATATTTATAAATATATTAAATCGCTAATTGATGGTGGTTTTATTTTGTTACTTTGGGACAGAGTCAGGCTAGCTGTTTCCCCCTGTTTACAGTCATTATGCTAAGCTAACTGGCTGCTGGCTGCAGCTGCATATTTAATGGACGTTATGGGAGTGGCAGCAATCTAATCAAGCCCATTTCTCAAAATGCCAGACTTATGTCTTTAGATAACACTTTTGTAAATGAACAGGCCTATGATTCCTTTGAACTATAGGAATTTCTCACAGCATGACACACCTCTTCTGTGAGTCTCAGTGGGATGAGCTTCAGGTGATTGTTTGTTCTGATGCTCTTGTGTTTGTTTGACAGGAGTCAGTCCGGGCAATTAAGGTGCTGCTGCTTCATGTCTCGCTGAGCTGACCTGAGGGAGCAAGGTAAACAATTACAACACTACTCCATGTTGTTTCTTAAACAAAGCTGACATCACATATCACGTGTGTCCTCGTCTTTGAAACACATTGTTGTTATGTTTTGTGGTATTAGCAAATAGATATGAAGTAGATATGATCATGTTTAGTTGGTTATTTTTACACACCAAAACATTCTTCTGCCATTAACATTCTCAGTTTTCTGTGTTTTTTGGCATCTGAGGAAAAGAGGTGAACCTTGTATTCTGGAATTAAGTTTGGCTGTAGGAAACACATGAGCCTTTTCTTTAAAGAGAATTTTTTGTTGCTGAAAAAGAACAGTGAGTACTTACAGAGAAGGAATGCAGCCTGTGACCTTTGACCTCCCACATGTCATTAGTCATGTTAATGACCTGTTGCTTATCTCAATGAAGGTCTCTATAAAACACTAAAATGCAAATGTCGTTTTTTAACACTGTATCAGTGTTGTGCTGTTTAGTTCTGTTGCTTTGTGTTGTAAATAAGACCTGAGCATTAAAAGCTGTTTACTGTTTAAATATCCTAAATGTTTCCACCCTCTAGCAGCTGCTCCTCCTCCTCCTCCTCCTCATTACCTAAAAGCTCTTCAGTTTGATGCATGTTGACAAAAGCTGACACCAAACAGCCTTCAGCACATTTTTGTGTATTGTCCGATGTTTGTGTACAGCTGTCATCAGGACAGCTGCTCTGTTAGAAGTTAAGATTAAATTTTTAAAATATTTTAACAAGTACTCAAACACACAATACATCCTTCATAACTGCCCTTTAAAACAACATTTAGTATTTACTTAGTATTAGTATTCTCTGATAGGACACCCCCCTCCAGCAGGACAACATCATCTGTCTGTATCTTCTTAAACTGTGACTTTTTTTTGCTTCTTTTTGTTAAGTTACTTTTTAAATGTCCACTTTAAAATGGTGATATCAAAATAAATAATGTCACACTGCAGGGCTCCACAACCATGTATTACACAGAGCACTTGTGCTCAAAACATCACCTCTTTGGTGTGATAAATAAGTGGACATTGGAGCCCTGCAGCGTGCGAGAGATTTATTTTATTTAATGTCTGCTTACTTTTGGTTCAGCACCTGCCTTTGTTGGTTTGAATGTGCGTGCATACTCCTGCTTTGAAATGCTGCCACTGGTAATGTCTATCGCTTTTGTTTCAGTACTGTTGTTACAGTATTAAAAGCACTGTTGATTAACTTGACAGTTAGTTTTCATTTGTCATCACATTTATATTTGCTGTCCAGGTGGTTGGAAAAAGTTTTCCTGGCTATATGCAGGGTGACTTGACAGCAGAAAGAGGCTACATATTATATACAACATATGGTGCTATTTGTTTGTTTAACTGTCCCATGGTCACACGGGTCAGAGACATAATGGTTAAAATCCAGCCTCAATTGACACATGATGCCTATGAACACATCCACTCCTGAAATAAATAGCAGTGTTGCCAGATTAGATTGACAGTTTTCCATGCTATCACAGCTTAAAATCAATCCAATTCAATGAAAACATAGGCAACAAGCTACATAAAAAATAAAAAGTCATGAGTCTTTTAGTAATGGTAACTTAGTTACTTAATTTACAAAAACGATGGGTTAAAGTATTAGTTACTGCCAAAAGTAACAGAGTTACCCGGTGGTTAAGGTTAGTGAACGTGATGGTCATAGTTTAAAGAACTGGTCAACTACTGGCAGGAAACAGGAAGTGAACAGAGGTCTCCTTAAGGCTGACATTTGTCCTTTCAGTGTAAACAAATGCAACACATTCTCACACTGACCTAATCACATATCAACGTTTAGTCATGGACGTTGAGATATGATGTACAGGGTACCCTGGTTGCGTTTGTTGTTGACATTCTGGGACGCTGTGTCAACTTCAGCCTGTTATGTGCACAGGAGTCTCTTACGATGACAGGAAATGTACAATTTGCATACAGTCTCTTTCAAAGTAAACACACTACATCAGTACAACACTGAGAATTGATGTTTTTTCCTTCAACAGCAACATGGTTATGTTTGGCCAACGTACACACGTAGTTGGGTTTAGAAAAAAAGAACAGGGCTTGATTTTACATTCACCCTGGTAAGCAAACACCTGCCTCCCAGGTAAAAGCCAGTGGTTGTTGGACTCATCCACCAGTCTTCCCTCCCGCCCTGTTCAGACTTTAGCCCCCTTAAATTACGTTGTTGCCCCACCACGTTTCCCTCTGATGCCACAAGGGCGACCAGCCACGTATAACGTAGATGTGGAAGGTTGGCCTTTTTCTTTGGTGTGTAATGCAGGAAGTCACTGCCCAACCACCGGTATTCAATGACTTTGTGAGACCAGGTTGACAAATGTCATTTTGGGGTCCTGAAACAATGTTGTTTTCTAAGGTTATATTGAAAGAAGAAGAAAAAAAAAACAGAAGGAAATGCACTTACAAAACCACTTTTCTGCTCTCAAGCGAATCCATTCAAATAGCCAGTCAGCACCTAAGCAGAAACAAGCTTTTAATGATGTAAAATATAATCTTGGAGCATCAAAGCTTGTCACAATATTCTGGACTGAAATATGTGGAGATCCAGATTAAGACACAGGGTGAGTCCAAAGACTTAACTCTATTAATGTTACTGAATTAGTGAAACAAATCTCAGACAACCCTACCTAAGATAGACTGAAATAAGACCATGTTTTTTCATATTTTTGATGAGCTATGTCCCCTTCATGAAATGGATGGTTTTAACAAAATATTTTATACAGCAAAAATACAGTAAAAAGTAATGAAACAGATCAATGAATTGAAGCACCCCAGTGGTGTAGTGGCAGTTGATGAGATCGGTGTACTACTAGGTCAATGGGTGGGTTACAGAGGAGGCTGTGGGTACACTGTCCTTTATATTCCAGATAGATGGCAGTGAATGGCCAGAAAAAGAAGTGGGTATACCCTGTATTCCTGTGTATACCCACCACTACACCACTTACACCATGGGCGAAAAAATGCAGAATAAAGCCACTCTGAAGATTTTTTTTCCCTACATGCAGTGTTTTGTTCTACATTCAGACCCTGCTCCTTGCGTGTCACCTGTTGTGCAGCTGTTTCTGCTGAGTCACAGACCCAATAAATGATTTCCAAAAAGTAAAGATGCTTTCATGAATGTGTTAACTGAAGGGGCACGGTGGTTGAGTGACTGTACTCGTTTGAAATAACATGTATAAAAAACAGAGCAGTTTATCAATGCTATTTTCTATGCCTAGCTAACCTGAAGACGTTTATAAAGGGATGATATTTCAACATGATCTCATGATCTAGATATATATAGAGTGTGTCTGAAGACATCACTCATTCTCTTAAAAAGAAAAAAAAAACTTTTGTCAGTCTCCTGTAATTTCGGGGGTCTGGAGATTGCAAATGTTTCTGCTTAGGTGCTGACTGGCTGTTTGAATGGATTGGCTTGAGAGCAGAAAGGCGGTCTTGTAGGTGCCTTTTCCTCTTTTTTCTTCTTGCAATATAACATTAGTTTTGGACTGTAAAAAGTGGAGGGGTAGAAGGCTGCCTTTAAAAAAAAAAAAAAAAAAAGCTTAGGGGACGTGTCCTTGTGTCCAACCATAAATTACACTCCTGACCTCAACACAGAGATTCCAAACAAATTAATCAGTTACCTAAAAAATGTGAACTTTCCTAATAATTCACTGTAATCTGCACAGTTCTTGGGTGTGTTGATTTGAATAAGGTCTGAGCTGTTTGTTCACGGTTGAGGAAGTCTGCCACACCATCTGTAAATTTTGACTATCTTACATTCCTGTCACACACTCAGAGGTAGCGCAGAGGTCAGCCTTCACTTGACTCACTTTCTGTTCTCTCACCACACCTTAAAAACTCTCTCCCTTTCTTCTTTCATTTCTTTCATCTCTCTCAGTGATAATGGCAGCGGTCGGAGCAGAGGTTGCTGGGTCGTGGTTCCTGTCGTCAGGAGTGGCTGGTTTCTTCATCCTTCTCCTGCTCCTCTCCATCTTCCTTACAGCTCTCTGCAGCGACTGCAACAAGTCAGTTGGTTCTGTTCTCTGTATTTCAGTTTCTGTTTACAAATCACACATTCAGAGTCAAACCAACAATCCAGAGTCTGTCACAGATCTTCTTCCTCTGTGCCATACAGCTCCATTGTGGGTACCAACCCAAAGTGTCAGTGACCTGGGAATGAGGCTCAAATATTAACTATCACCATTAGCACCATTAATTTGAGGAAGGTTACAGTCTCCTCATTGAGCCAGACACATCTGATATTTTCTGCTCCTCACTCTAAAGCCACAGTTATCTTTTTTCATATTTGCTGAAACTGTCAGCATCTTCACATGGCACTAAATGAGATAGAAAAGCCGTGAAAAAATCATACTCCTCTGCCCACTCTATTGTCTTGTAACATTTCTAATATCCTTACTGCATGTGAATAAAAAAAAACAATTAGAGCTGAGGAGTCTTAAATGTTTTCAGAAACATATTTCAGTGACTGTTCACTGTAAAATGAAAAAGTTTGTGACCCAGCCGCCATTTTGGATACAGGGGTCCTCCACCCACACCGCCCACAAGTTGGAACAGCTTTTTCATTTTACAGCTAAACAGTCACTAAAATATGTTTCTGAGAACATTTGAGGTGAGAAATAGGCAATGCAGTAACAAAATCTTGATACATATTTGATCAGCACTGCCTAGTTTGGCAGTTTAACTACAGTGCACAGAGTGAATGACATGACTGACAGCTGCATTAGAGATTCCTCGACTCCGATTGGTTGTTGCTGCCATGCCATGGTCTGATTCTGGCGAATGCCATTAGAGCCAGTAGTAAGAGGACGAGGGACATGATTTTTTTCAAAGACTATGTGTCTCATGTACTTCTTTCAGAACACAGTGACAGTTGTAGCAAATACACACATGGCTGAACACATGAACACAGTTATTTTCATAACAGTTACCAACTGTAGCTTTAAGTCACATGCTTCATAAATGCCGTCATTTATTTACTAAGTCTGTTTCTGCTTTTATCCACACAACTGTTAAACCTTACACTTTTTTAAATTTGCAATATTTCCACTCTGTTTATTTATGCGTGAATTGAAAATACACATGAAATCGGGTGAATGAAAACACACAGTGGCTGTTGATGAACACAATAAGTCTAGAATTATATTAGAATAATTTGCTTAATTGACAACTCTCTTTAACTCCACTAATATAACCCACAAACTGTGTGTGTGACTTAGTGACCTTTATAAGGAAGACATCCCACAGAGGTTCAGACCACTTTCAAACCCCTGACAAAACACAGCAGTAAACTGCTTCAGATGTCGTCAGTCCAGATTTTTGTAGTTATTAAGTGCACCATGATCCAGCAGTTAACATCACCACTGGGGAATACTGAAACTAGCTTTGAAGCTCCAAGATTATATTTTACATCACTAAAAGCTTGTTTAAAAGGTGTGAGCAAGGGACCAGGTGAGCAGGTGAGCAGCCTCGTGCTCTGACACTGTCAAAACAGTATTAGAGTGTGAGGCTGTGGCTATTTCCTGAAAACAGTATGTGTTGGTGCAGAGCCAGTGAAGCCACAATAGAAAAGATATTATATGTTTGTTTATATTGCACCAGTTTTTAGTATCTTGTATCTGCTGTGTGATGGTTCAAACTGCAGCTAGGACTCAGATTTTATGAGCTTATCTTACTTTAGATGCAAAATGTGAATATGCAACTGTGTTTGAACAAACAAGAGTTTGTTCAGATGGGGGAGGATCATCAGATGTTCCAAAGGTTCATTTGATTTGACATTTGCACACGATGAATGGTAAATGGACCTGCACTTGTATAGCGCCTTTCTAGTCTCCCAGCAACTCAAAGCGCTTTTTAATGCTCTGAGTGACATTATGGAAAACTAAAAACAACTGGAACTTGTCATGTTTGGTTGTTCCTGTGTTGTCGGGCCCATGTATACACCACCAAGGTTGTTGACAAAATGTCAAATGGTCATATCCCATGGTTTACAATGTCATCAAGGGCCCATCAAAGACGTTTCCCCTGGTTACAGGATTGTGTGTTGTTGTTAAGGTTTTATAAATAACATTGACCTGATATGTCTCTTCTTGTTTTGTAGACGTTCTTTTGAGCTGCGAGAGTCTGATGCCGACAAAAATCCTTCAACTCTCATCAGAGTGGTAAGAGACCTCTGACTTTTGAACTCTCCTGAGTTTTTCATCTGTTCATTTTAAACAATATCCTATAATGTCTGAAAGACAAGAACACACCTTTAATGTTGTGCTGATTGACAGGTAAAGCTGGAAGAGGCCATGGTGGCGAGAGAGAACCCGATGATCAATGAGATCCAAAACGATGAAAAAGGTGAGTGAACTTCTGAAGAGTGAACCTATTTCACCTATGATTTCTGTCTCTCATCCATCTTTACCTTGTTTGTGTTTGTGTGTGTGTGTGTGTGTGTGTGTGTGTGTGTGTGTGTGTGTTTTCAGACTTTAATCCTGGTGAAGAAAACACAGTCACCTTCACTCCTTGGAGGAGCCACTTGGGGGCGCCACAGAACCACCAAGGTCAGTCTGGCTGATCAATAAATCATAAAACACACAGAGGACATGCATGGGCGGATTATGAGGCAGTGGGCCCCTGGGCACACATATGCAGAAGGCCCCAACACCTCTCCTACATGGAAACAAGACACACAGATTTTGTGCTGAGTTTGCCTCTTGTTGTTGTTGTGCATTTCTTTTTAGTCATTTTGCTTCTTTTTGTGTCTTTTTGAGGTCATTTTGTGTGTCTTTGTAGTTGCTTTGTGTCTCTCTGAGGTTACTTTATGTTTCCTTTTAGTTGTGTTGTGTCTCTTTATAGTTGTTTTGTGTCTCTTTGAGGTCATTTTGTGGTTGTTTTTTGTAGCTATTTTGTGTCTCTTTGCAGTTCATTTGCATGACTGGTCTTTGTGGTCTTTTGTGTGCCTTTGTGGTCATTTTGAGATCTCCTGGTTAGTACATGTTAATTTGAGTGACATTTTGCAGGTGAGGGTCAGGGGGGCCCCCTAAAACTTTGGGCCCCTGGGTCTGTGCATGTAAGGCCCATTCTGTAATCCATCCATGCAGACATTAAACGCCTCGGTGTGTTTTAAAGAGTTTTTACCATGTCCACTCTGTCTCTTACATTATGTCCACTGACCGTGTTAAAACTGTCATGTTTTAAAGTGTGTTAAATCACTTCAAACTTTTAAGTACAAAGTTGTTATTGTTATTGTTGTTTTTTTTAATGTCCTTTTCTTATTAGCACTAGAAAACACCGTTGACGTACGATGCAGGTCTATTTTTTTTCCCTTCGCTTTGTTATTATTCTTGTATGTATGTATGTCTGATTGGTTTCTTTCTTTCATTCTGTCTCTGTAACGCATTATTTCCTCCCTGGAGATAAATAAAATACCAGTTTCAACCCAGTTTTATGCTCCATAAACTGCTGAATTTTTGTTTGTTTGTTTGTTTGTTTGTTTGTTTGTTTGTTTGTCCTGTGGATGAATGTGTGTGTCCTCAGATCCTCAGACCAATGGCAGCGCAGCAGTGATAAAGACACCAAGTGATTCTGACACTGCAGGAGGTACTTTGATATTTGTTTGTTATCCTTCTGAGCAGCATAAAGATAGCTTAACATTTCCTTTTTATTATTTTTGACTGACAACACATAAGAATATAGGAAACTTTTTTACTACATCTCCCATGATGCTCAATTTCCACTGCTTTCTCTGTGTGTGTGTGTGTGTGTGTGTGTGTGTGTGTATCCAGAGTCAAATCCTGAGGAGGAGACCACTGTCACGTTCACGCCGTGGAGAAGCCACCTGAGGGAGGCACCTGACCATGGTCTGGATCTCTGTTTTTGTGACATAACAACTAGACCAAGAACGTGTGCATGAATTTATTAGTTAATCAATAGAAAAATAATTAATTTTTCAAGCAAAAAAAACAAAGATATGCTGGTTGCAGCTTCTCTGATGTGACAGTTTACTGCTTTTGTTCTTCTTCTTCTTGTTTTATGTGACTGTTGTTTTTGACTCAGGGAAATAATAAAGGGATTTTTCACAATTTTCTGACACTTTATGGGCCAAATGTCAGTATTGTTGTATTATTCAGTATTGTTATAAAACATGAAAATAATTGCTAGTTGCAGCCCTACGTTTTATTGGTAATAGCAGAAAGTTTGGGGGCTGTAATGTAAAAGTAGAGAAGCTGAGAGGGAGAGAGACAGAGGAAAGAAAAGGGAAATTGAGGGGAAAAACACTGAAAAAGAGATGAGATAAAAGACAGGAGGGGAAGACAGTAGGTGGAGATGAGAGAGAATTACAAATTCATTTTACAAGAATAATAATTAGGACAACTTTTCTCTCTTACAGATCACATCTACCATACCATCGGGGAAGGGCGGAGAAGCAATGGAGGTGATGCTGACCAGTCATCATTACCAACTAATCAGGAGCCAGGGGATTTGATCGACAGGAATTCAGTGTATGCACGCGTCAGCAAGAAGGCGAGACCGACCACACCCCCTGTTTATACACTTGAGGAGGTGCAGGTGGTGGAGGAGGAGTCTTCACCTCCACTGCCTGATAGGAGGTCACAGCTGGAGGGATGATGATGACGGACATGAGACAAAGTTTGAAAGGACAGAGAATGATGGATGGCAGCTAAAGGACAAAAAATGAAAGACTAGGATCAAATGATAAAGGATGAAATCTGAGTGAACAATGACAAGAGATAAAGAAGAGATTGGCTACAAAAAGGTAAAAGACAGCAAAGAATGAAGAAAGAAGGATAATGGTGTGTTCACACCAAACACAAAGCAAAGCTTTGCCTTGTGTTACTCATGCAAATACGGGCACTGGAGTGTTTTATGGAGTATTTCGCAACTGGTGAATATTTGCCTTTAAGAGCTGTGCTAACAGCTGTGCTAACCTCATTGGGGAAGGCAACTAACAGCTGACTTGGTCTGCAGTGAAGTAAAACATGTCAACATGGATACACTGAAGGCCCGCAATCTGAAGCACCAAGAACCAAAATGACAACACTCTTTATTAATTTTCATCTTGTCCACAGCAGCACAGTACTACTTCACTCCTTCCATTTTTTTTTACCTTTCACGATAAAAGACCAACTCAAATTACTCAGAGCATTTTGCTAAGAAGCAGCTCAACAACATGCAGTGGCACGCAAACGTTTGGGAACCCATGTTCAAAATTTTGTTTACTGTGAGTAGTTAAGTATGTAAAAGACAAATTCATTTCTAAAAGGCATGAAGGTAAAGATGACACATTTCTTCAACATTTTAAGCAAGATTACTTTTTAATTTCAATCTTTTACAGTTTCAAAAAGGAAAAGGAACTGAAGCACCCTGGGCACCCTGCATGGTCAGTACTTTGTAGCACCCCCTTTGGCAAGTGTCACAGCTTCAAAACTCTTTTTGTAACCAGCTAAATATCTTTAAATTCTTCCTTGGGGGATTTTCATCCATTCTTCCTGCAAAATGCTTCTAGTTCTGCGAAATTCTTGGGCTGTCTTCATGCACTGCTCTTTTGAGTCTGTCCACAGATTTCTAATGATGTGTAGGTCGGGGACTGTGAGGGCCATGGCAAAACCTTCAACTTGCTCCTCTTGAGGTAGTCTATTGTGGATTTCGAGGTGTGTTCAGGGTCATTGTGCTGTTGTAGAAGCAATCCTCTCTTCATCTTCAGCTTTTTTACAGATGATGTGATGTTTGCTTCCAGAATTTGCTGGAATTTAACTGAGTCTATTCTTCCCCCTACCTGTGAAATGTTCCCCGTGCCACTGGCTGCAACACAAGTCCAAATCATGATCGATCCACCCCCGTGTTTAACAGTTCGACAGGTGCTCTTTTTATAAAATTCTGTACCTTTTTTCTTCAAACACATCTTTGCTCATTGCAAAAAGTTTAACTTCATCAGTCCACAGGACTTGTTTCCAAAAAGCATCAGGCTTGTTTAGATGTTCATTTGCAAACTTCTGAAGCTAAATTTTGTGGTGAGGACACAGGAAAGGTTGTCTTCTGATGACTCTTCCATGAAGGTCATATTTGTACAGGTGTCGCTGCACAGTAGAACAGTGCACCACCACTCCAGAGTCTGGTAAATCTTTCTGCAGGTCTTTTGCAGTCAAACAGGAGTTTTGATTTACCTTTCCAACGATCATACGAACAGCTCTCTCAGAAAGTTTTCTTGGTCTTCCAGACCTCAACTTGACCTCCACAGTTCCTTTTAACTGCCATTTCTTAATTACATCATTGTTGGGACAAGGTTCCAGGAGTCAGAGTATTTATAAAGCTTTGAAATTTGCATCATGTGTTCTTTCCTAATGATGATTGTAAATGAGACAGAGCCCTAACAAGCTAAAGGTCTGAGGCCCTGGTAAAAGGTGTCTGAGAGCTCAAATGTCTTAGGGTGCCCAAACTTTTGCATGGTGCTCCGTATCTTTTTTCAATCTAAAATTGTACAAAACAAAAATAATACACTGATCTTGCTTAGATTGTTAAAAAAGTGTGTTTCATCTTTAACTGCATGCATTTTGGAGATCAGTTCATCTTCTACATAATAAACTATTCACAATTAATGAAATTTTGACCAGGGGTGTCCAAACTTTTGCATGCAACTGTAGCTTAACAAGCAACAGATACATATTTTCACAACTTACGATATGGTCCTATGGCATCTCACTTTTCTCTGAGCCCTCTCCTTTTTTATTCTGTCTCTGCTCTGACGTTGAGTCGTAGAACTTTGGGTGTCCACAGAGGGCAACAATAAGTTATTCCTCCATTTCTGATTCTCAGTGACGTCAGAAGGATCTCAACCAGATCTCAACACTGATAGGCTTTAGCAACACAGCGCCACGTGAATTTCTCTCACAAAAATTATAACTTGCCTGAATACAGAAGCGGTTCATATTTCGCATCATTCACATCGTGTCATTCCTGTCATTCACATCGCACAGTTCCAGTTTGCATCTATTCATGTCTTTGCATTGACTTTATTTGCAGTGCAAAATGCTTGCTTCGCTGCCAGTGTGAACGCACCAACAAACAATCAAACTTAAGGCAAAGGACAAAACACAGAGACATGTAACACACATTTGTGCTTCTAAACATGCTATCCAAGTTAATTATTAAATATAACATAAGCTTCTCCAGTGATTTAGCACTAGACTTACATGTAGTTGGAGCTTATTGAAGATTTAGAACAAATCAATCAAAGAAATGAAGAGAAAAACAACAAATGTTATTGTATGTTTTTACGTTTGTATGAGTGGAAAGGACATTTGTTAGGCTTTACACCTCTTCACTTTTCATTCTGTGTTGAGATTTGATTTTAATGTGGCATGGTAAATTATTATAGCGACACCTGACTGCTGAAAGTGGAGGTTCCACTCTGTAGATATAATGTATATTTTTCTGTAATAAAGCTATGCAGTTTAAAAAAGTGAGAGCAATCTTGCAGCATGACTGTTCATGTGAGAGTGTATCACCAGGTTTATCTTCGGTGGATGCAAGTTTGGAATAAAGTTGCAACATTTAGAAATTCATGATGAGTCAGTGTGAATTCAGATGATGCTGCTGTGTTATGAGTCAATGACGTTCAAATGTAACCGGCAGTGCCCTGTGTGTGTGTGTATGTGTGTACCCTGGAAAACTTGTCAACAGGCACGTTCACCCCATCATCACTCAGCTGACTCAGAAAGCTGAACATTTACTGAATGTGCACATTCTAACAGATGACAGTGGCTAAGACACACAGCTTTCAGTAAGAAAAGCAACTCCAGTTCAGGGTGGAAGTCAGCCAAGGTCTGCCACACCTCCTCCTCATGTTGAAACAGGAACGAGACAAACATAAACTGTTGACACAAAGATGTCAACATGGTGTCTAAAGCAGTTGCCACCAACCTTCACTTTTCATGTTAAAATATGAGCCAAGATCTACAGTTCAGAAAAAAAAAAGATCCCATAAGGACACAATACTGTCTGTATATTTAACATTTGAACACCTCTGCTATCATAACTACTTTTATACTGTGTGAAAGCTAAAGCACAGCATTAAGTGAAAGACACTCATCTCCTCCTCAAAGAACAGCGAAGGAAGACATACCTTTACATATGGAACAAAGAAATCTGAAATATAAACTATAAAAAAGCAGCAGATCTCAGGCAACAGTGTCAAACCATGAGCATGAGCAATTAAACTGATCAATATAGATGCTGCTGTCTGCTTTTTCAGGCCATTCTCATTCCAGACTTGTCAAATGCCGCTGCTTTGTCAGTGATTTCAGCGAAAGACAGTGAAGCTAAAACCCGCCTTTCATAGCCGTTTGGGGTCATTTAGTAACATGGCTGGACAGAACCTTTTGCGGTGTTTTGATATGCCGCTGGTCGGCTGGACAGCACCTGTCATGTCAGTATGATACTCGACGGGCGGTGTCAGTTAATTATGAAGCCAGACTGTAAAATGGACGCCACCTGTCACAGTGCTATGATATGTCACTGAACAGCTTCCATTTGAAACACTGCTGGTAACAAAGTAATATAAGGAGCTGGAAAGTCCCTACAGGGCAGATGGGAGGGGTGGTGGGTGGTTCCCGCAAACCCTGGACTTTCACTTGGGAACCTGCTGTTTGCTTGCAGTATGAATGTAGAGCCAAATGATGATGTTTTTTCTAAACCTAACCTTTTGTTGCACAAGAAAACAAACGTAAGCACAAGCTGTTTTACCACTGTTGCAAGTTTATTTTGAAAATACTGTATCTAATGAGCAGAAACTGCACATTTCCTTTGAGAACAGACATGTATTTTGAAAAGTTACAATGTATATAGCAGGCGTAAATTGACACGCTGTCCCGAAAAGTCAACAGCAAACGCAGAATGATATCTAGCACGGCTCTGACCAAGTGGTGATATGTGACGAGTTTGGATGAGAACAGGTTGGCTTTTCTATTCCTTCATGGAAAAACTGATCCACCTTGGCAACCTCGACAACCATCGCTAACTTAAGTGACAAAACCAAAGCATCATCTGAAGTTGCTTAAAAATTAAAGCCAATATTTGATTTGCCACTGCAGAGAAGAAAGAAGGAAGAAACAAATACAATAGGAAATGATTGCTTTGGCCAAAGGAAAACTGCAGCAACATAGTGGAGACAGATAAAAATAAATAAATACTATAGATCTGTGCAGCAGACATGGAGATTTTCTTGACTTTTGCACACAAACATATAATGGTTTATTAAGTAACAGAAACTATTAGTTCAAACTGTTAGTGTCAGTTGAACCCTAGTGTGGACCAAACAACTAACTGAGACCGCTCGCAAAGGTGGGTGTTGGTGTGCTTCCAAACAGACTCTGGTGCAGTTCGTTTGTGGTGTGAAAGTAAACAAACCAACTACAGGATTTTATGATAACAGATATGTGATTTTAGCATGATTTCAACAGCTAAATCTATAATAAATCCATCTGCTGATCATGAACTCTGTCTGTGAGCTCATAACTGATCCTGATTAAGGCCACATATATCCATCCATCCATCCATTTTCTAACCGCTTCTCCTCTTGAGGGTCACGGGAGGGCTGGAGCCTATCCCAGCTGACATTGGGCGAGAGGCAGGGTACACCCTGGACAGGTCGCCAGACTATCGCAGGGCTGACATGTAGAGACAGACAACCATTCACACTCACATTCACACCTACGGGCAATTTAGAGTCTCCAATTAACCTATCCCCAATGTCTTTGGACTGTGGGAGGAAGCCGGAGTACCCGGAGAGAACCCACGCTGACACGGGGAGAACATGCAAATATATCCCATAACCTATTTATGCCAATGCATACATGTAACCATGGTAACACATATGCACGTCAGTGAGGGTATTTTCCCTGGTTAAAGCTGTTAAACTGCCATGATTGTATCCAAAGACATGTACTTTGTCTGTTCATTAAAAAGTGTGTGACAGTGATCCCATAGTATTTAGCCCCAAATTAATACTGTACAAGGCGCCTTCTTTTCATCCTGTCTCTATGTTAGTCATTATTCATAATAATTCTAATAATAGCCCACTAATAATGCTTGCAGTCAGTTATTTCTCTATGAGCTCTATGTGTAACCAAAGAAAATAAACACTTTAGAAGTATTAAAGTGCTGCTGCCGAAATGTCACCAGCATCTGATTTCCAGAAGCAGGATGATAAACATCAAAACTGCCCACTCAACAAGTTTCCTGTCAGTCGATAGAACGGTGTGAACAGGAACTGAACCAAAACTAAAACACAACAATGCATCATTTTTTCCCTCTGGTGTGACCAAATGAACCCAACCATGAGTGTAAAAGCACCCCAGAGATCAACACAAGGAAAACAAGAATACTGAATACAGGCCAGTTTACTAAACTGTTCATTAATAAATTGGCCAAACGACAGAAAATTAATTTGAAACTATTTTAATGGTTGGAGTCATTTTTTATGTAAAAACATTTCACAGTACCAGCTTCACAAATGTGAAGATTTGCTGCTTTTCCTTTTAATAATGTTAATAACTTTAATGTATTATTAATAATGTTTAGGTTTGGACTGTCGGTTAGACAATAAACATTGCCAAGATGTCACTTTGGGCTCTGGATCACTGTGATGCCATTCTTTACTATTCGCACTACAAACCAAACAATCGACTGATTAATGCATACAACAATCTGCAGATTCATTGTAAATTCCTGCTTTTACATGAATGCATGAGTCATAACAATCTAATTATAACATATATAATATATAACAGTCACATGGGGCATTTTTATGCATTAATATTTTTATAAATTTATTGATTATAAGCTACTAGTTCTTGGTTACAAGCTACTGTTGCCGCCCCACAGTATGCTGTTACAGAGTATTTTTACAGTGTGGTGTGATCCAGCAGAGAACCAGCTTGTGACCTAATCAGTGAGTCCACACAGAGGTCACTGCTGCAGACAGTCAGACCTGCTGAGGTGATGTCATGATCAGCTGATAGCAGGGCTGAGCACTGAAATGCATCATGGGTGATGTGATCACTGAGTTAATGAGGCTAAAACACAAAGACACAGAGACACACACAATGTGTATCTCACTTCCAGACTACACACTTACATCTGAGTCTTTTCCAGTGTAGTGACAGACTTCTCAAAACACTCAGTATGTATATTTAAATATGTTGATGATGATGATGATTGACTCTATTGTCCCACAGTACAAGGCACAAAAGAAACAAAGCAGCTGTTTTTGTAAAAGACATTGTTTAAGTACAGTGAATACATTTTGGGTGATGGTGAAACAACTCAAAACACAAAGACAGAAAGTAAGTATAAAGACTTTTGTTTTTCTCTCTGTGAAATTCAACTGGCAGCAGCTGTCCAAAGTCATAGATTGCTTGAAAAGCACATGTATTGCATCACTTCCTGCTACAGTGCAATTGATCTCTTGTATAATAACTGTAAAAACAGTACTGTGACACTTATTGGGGAGTAAAAACTGTGAACTATTATAGTATGAGCTATGTAGGTAAGCATTTCCATCTGAGTATTTGAATACTATTGAATGTGGTTGTTTTTAAAGTGCTATATAAATAAAGTTGAGTTGAGTTGAGTTGAGTACTACATGGAAGCAGCTACATTTAATAAAACTTATATTACAACTAATATAATGTATTAACATAAAACATGTCTCTGTCTCAGGTGTTTTGTTGTGTTTGTTGACAAGGAGTTCATGAACAAACCATCATATTCAACTAAATAAAATATGATGCAATAACAGCTTTGAGTGAAATCTCTTATCAGCTGTTTTAATTATGGATGTATAAAAGATGAGAAGTGGAGCATGGATGAGGAGTGGAGTGTGGAGCTTGCATCTTCTCTTTGTGTCAGTGTGGGTTTTCCTCCCACAGTCCAAGGACATGTAGGTTAGGTAATCAGTGACTCTAAATAACCCGTGGGTGTGAATGTGTCTCTGTGTGTCAGCTCCATGATAGTCTGGTGACCTGTCCAGTGTGTACCCCTCTCACCCAGAGTCAACTGGGATAGGCTCCAGCCCCCCTGTGACCCTGTAAAGGATAAGCAGCTATGGATAATGAATAAATGACTTACTCTTCAACACCTTGATCCATTTTTCTGAGGATGGGGAGAACACAGGGAGAACATGCAAACTCCACACAGAAGGGCTCCGCACCCACGATTGAACCAGGAACCCTCTTGCTGTGAGGCGACAATGCTAACCACCACACCACCGTGCCGCCCCACTCAGACATGATGGACTTTAAAAGATGTGCACAGCTGTAGACAAACTATAATTTGTCTTTACTTGTGAAGTTTATGTACAAAAAATATATATACCAGTGTAACTAAGTACATTTACTTAAGTACTGTACTTAAGTAAAATTTTGAGGCGCTTGTACTTTACTTTATATTTCCATTTTATGCTACTTTATTCCTCTACTCCATTAAATTTCAGAGGCAACAATTATTTGATAACTGTAATTTCTATTGACTTTAGTTTAGTTGACTTATAGTTTGTATCAATAATCTCATACCATATTATTATAGGCCAAGACACCCTGGAGTTTATAGAGTAATTAAAACAAACTCCACCTTTACCAGCTGCAATATTTAAGTAATGAACACACTGTTGCATCAACTATTATAATCCAATCACATTTTTGGTACTTTCAGTATATTTTGATTCTAATATGTTTCTGCTTTTACTTGAGTAACATTTTAAATGCAGGACTTTTACTTGTATTTCTACACTATGGTATTAGTAGTTTTACTCAAGTAAAAGATCAGATTACTTTGTCCCCCGCAGCTAGTCATGCATCAGATGTCAAAGGCTTTGTATACAGAGGAGCCCATTAAGTCCACTGTAGTCCATTCACTGAAATTCATTTTAAAGTTAAAATTAAACTCATTTAAAATATTGGTGTGTGAATTCAATAATAAATCAATGAAGGCAGGTATGGGCGTGAAATATTCACTTCCACTTCCACAGACAACAAGACACAACATCACATTAAACACACTGGTGTGAATATTAGATATTAATGTTGTTATGGGAATAGGGACAGTGAATAAGAATGATAGAAAAGTGTAAATCACAGAAATGAAATTTTTCTTCAGTCTAAATCTTTCCAACACTTTCTTTATCACCAAATTTGTTTTAAAATCGGGAACACTTCCTTTTAGACTTCATTACTTAAGCAGAATTTATTTTTAACACAAATACAGAAGAACAAACTCCCTTCTCTTCAGTCCAAACTGATGACATCATCATCTTGAGGCAAATGGACTGCATGTCAAGTCAGCCAAGCAGGTGAGGTGCCACTCTTACTGGTCCCAGTATAAACCAGAGAGTGTCTCCACATGGACAAACAGTAGTTAATCCTGTCACAGCTGCTCAGTGTGTAGACTCACACTCAGGCTCATTATTCACTAATCAGGATTAAATAACAGCATCAGCTGGATGATTAACTGCAGCAGCACTTCTGTACGCTGATAACAACTTTGTCTGAGGTCCTGTCTTCATGAAATATATTCTCATTTTCTGCATCATAACAAGAAAACTTAGTATCACAGCAAACCAAGAAAAGCTTCTCTGTAGCCTCTTCTAATGGGGAACATGCTCATGAGAGATTATTTCCTGTTATACAGTGAAGCTCTAACACACACAGCTCATCTGTTATTTTCATGACAAAACAAGTTTTTAATCTGCATTTAGATCAGGCTCTATCCTAAAATACACACAGTGACAGTTATACTCACGACCATTGAGATATAACTATTTAAATTTATCTTGTTATAATGCCACTAACTGATGAAAGACCATCACATTTCAGGATCCTTTAGATGTTATAGGAAATTTCCACATACTATGTACATTATGTTGCAAATACACAATGTGAGTTCTGATAAAGAAGAAACAAACATCTGGCCAAAAAAAGCTGTAACTTAAGAAAAGCCTTTATTTGGGCTCAATGAAAATATGTACACTTGGTGAACTTGTTAGGAGGAATGGTGAAAAAGGTACAAACATTTTGATCAATAAACTTTGGATCACTGTGTAAAGGACTTGCTATAATCTGTATATCCGTATATGCCAAGTTATTCCATTTTACTATGGAGAACAAAAAATGACATAAGTATAAATACATAAATAAATGTATAATTAAATACACGAATAAATGAAAAACCAAGGACATTTTGGTAATAAAAAAGGCTATTTCTGTATTTTTACATTTATTTATTTATACATTATTTATTCTTTTATTTCTACATTTATTTATTTATTTCTACATTTATTTATTTCTACATTTATTTATTTCCACATTTATTTATTTATTTATACATTTATTTATTTCTGTGTAGAAATGTAAATATGCTAATAAGGTAGGCAGGCCTACCTTAGTAAAGCCCGATTGGTCAACTGGGCAAACCAGACAGAAGAAAACGATTTCAAATCCCATGATCGTCTCAATTGCTGCCTTCTCGTACTGTGGGAAATTAAAAACACATCTACAACACAGAGGAAAGACAGCAAATTGGGCAGTTGCCTAGATGTCTAGAGCAGAGGCGATTTCTTTAGGACTGCAAGGAAAGCTCAGCTTCCCCTAAAATGTCAAAAATTGAATGGTCAAATATGTACGGTTGTGTTAACATTTCATTGACTACAGATGCGTTAAAACACGTTCATCTCGAATGATGATGATTGGAGGATCAGTCGAAAGGCTGAATCCCGTTTTGACTGACAGCTATTTGGAGATTTGACAGCTCAGCTCAGTCCCATCGCGGATTTTGCAAGCGGAGTCTTCTGAGTCATAGCTGTCAAGTCTCCCGTTTTGGCCGAGAAACTACCGTATTTTACCCCTCTTTCCCGCCGTCCTCCCGTATTAGTATTCTCCCGTAAATCTCCCGTATTATAATAAAAAAAACATTCCTCTGCCTCTCCAAACTGAACTCTGTCACTAGCCTCACGAGAACTGCCACCTGCCGTAGCCTGGGTGGCAGTTGTCGCGAGGTTAGTGCCGACAACGGGAACAAACCTGGAACAACAAAAGAGAGAGATGGAATAAGTCCTGTAAATATCTCGAAAAATGGGACAGCGACTTTACTTTCCTACAGAGGAGCAGGATGGGGCACATTATGAACTGAAACATGTTTAAGCAAAAATCCCACAGTGATGTTACAACGGCTGAGGGGCGTTCAGGGCCCCTCCGCCGTTGTAAAATCACTGTAACACACGGCTTCTCGTGGCTTATTGCTTTTATAAAACGGTTACCCTACATATAGCACATAAAATAAACACACACACAGAAAAAATCACCAATTTATTGATAATAAAAAATGCATTTTAACTTGTGCTTTACTAGTCTTTTGCAGACTAGGGCTCTAAATTTTGTGTGTTTTGCTTTACCAATAGTTAAAATGCATTTTAACTGAAGAGGTGAAAAGTAACTAATACTCTGAGTAGTTTTTTTGGCGAATACTCTGTACTTTTACTTGAGTATTTTTCTAACACCAGTACTTTTACTTGTAATTGAGTAATATTTCAGCAATGTAACAGTACTTGTACTTGAGTACAGATTTTCAGTACTCTTTCCACCACTGGCAAAAGCACCCTGAATGTAAATAAGACAGACTAGACGGAATTTTAATAGGTTGACGTTACACACATTACCTTATCCCATACTGTGCCATCCTCCGATGAATTATTCTCTCACACACGCCGAACAACTGTGCAATGTCTCCAACGGTGTGTCCCAAAAGCAGGTGAGCTTCAATTATATCAGGAGGTAAAATATATTGTGGACGTCCAAACGTCGCTCCCTCCTCCTCTGTCACCGAGCAGATTTGAAGTTCGTGGGCAGCTTCTTGGAGACCATCTAGCACCACGTCAACTTCTATGTCCCTATCAGCTGAGAGTTGAGCTAAATCTTCGAGTAATCTCTTGAAACGAAACTGAAGATAGTCGGTAGGTTCGCTGTTATCGAAACTGTCCGCTAATGCTCTTAAATCAGCAGCAATAGCCCTCACAAAACTATCCATTGCTAATAGCAAGCTAAAGGCTAACGTGAGAGCCAGCCAAATCAAGGCAGCACTAGTAGATCCGATCCAATCACATCGACTGACGTAGGCCTGCCCACCTAATTAGCATATTTACATTTCTGTGTGACACTGACACAGAAATAAATAAATGTATAAATAAATAAATAAATGTAGAAATAAATAAATGTGGAAATAAATAAATAAATAAATGTGGAAATAAATAAATAAATAAATGTAGAAATAAAACAATAAATAAATATATGTATAAATAAATAAATGTAAAAATACAGAAATACCCTTTTTTATTACCAAAATGTCCTTGGTTTTTCATTTATTCGTGTATTTAATTATTTATTTATACATTTATTTATACTTATGTCATTTTTTGTTCTCCATATTTTACAGGTTAAAATCTGATATCTTAAGACATTAAAAGTATACAATGTTAACTTTTTCCTTTTGTGACAATATTGACTGACGCGCCACTGCTTTTGCTGTGGTCACACATGATCATGACCAGTGGTGTAAGGTACTTACAATGGGCCCCAGTGCATGCTTTTGTGCACATATTGTCTTGTTACATGATCAAACAGGAACTCATCACTGGACAACATCAATATATATATTACAGAGCAATCTTCAATGCATCTGTCTATGACAAAATATTCCAAAGAAAATAAGAAGTTATTAATTTAGTTTAATCATTTTTATAGTTTATGTAGAATAATCATATCATTTTGTTGTAGATGCTGCTGACTATTTTACAAAATATACAGTACAGGCCAAAAGTTTGGACACACCTTCTCATTCAATGCGTTTTCTTTATTTTCATGACTATTTACATTGTAGATTCTCACTGAAGGCATCAAAACTATGAATGAACACATGTGGAGTTATGTACTTAACAAAAAAAGGTGAAATAACTGAAAACATGTTTTATATTCTAGTTTCTTCAAAATAGCCACCCTTTGCTCTGATTACTGCTTTGCACACTCTTGGCATTCTCTCCTTGAGCTTCAAGAGGTAGTCACCTGAAATGGTTTTCACTTCACAGGTGTGCCTTATCAGGGTTAATTAGTGGAATTTCTTGCTTTATCAATGGGGTTGGGACCATCAGTTGTGTTGTGCAGAAGTCAGGTTAATACACAGCCGACAGCCCTATTGGACAACTGTTAAAATTCATATTATGGCAAGAACCAATCAGCTAACTAAAGAAAAACGAGTGGCCATCATTACTTTAAGAAATGAAGGTCAGTCAGTCCGGAAAATTGCAAAAACTTTAAATGTGTCCCCAAGTGGAGTCGCAAAAACCATCAAGCGCTACAACGAAACTGGCACACATGAGGACCGACCCAGGAAAGGAAGACCAAGAGTCACCTCTGCTTCTGAGGATAAGTTCATCCGAGTCACCAGCCTCAGAAATCGCAAGTTAACAGCAGCTCAGATCAGAGACCAGATGAATGCCACACAGAGTTCTAGCAGCAGACCCATCTCTAGAACAACTGTTAAGAGGAGACTGCGCGAATCAGGCCTTCATGGTCAAATAGCTGCTAGGAAACCACTGCTAAGGAGAGGCAACAAGCAGAAGAGATTTGTTTGGGCCAAGAAACACAAGGAATGGACATTAGACCAGTGGAAATCTGTGCTTTGGTCTGATGAGTCCAAATTTGAGATCTTTGGTTCCAACCGCCGTGTCTTTGTGAGACGCAGAAAAGGTGAACGGATGGATTCCACATGCCTGGTTCCCACTGTGAAGCATGGAGGAGGAGGTGTGATGGTGTGGGGGTGTTTTGCTGGTGACACTGTTGGGGATTTATTCAAAATTGAAGGCACACTGAACCAGCATGGCTACCACAGCATCCTGCAGCGACATGCCATCCCATCCGGTTTGGGTTTAGTTGGACGATCATTTATTTTTCAACAGGACAATGACCCCAAACACACCTCCAGGCTGTGTAAGGGCTATTTGACCAAGAAGGAGAGTGATGGAGTGCTGGCAGATGGCAGATGACCTGGCCTCCACAGTCACCGGACCTGAACCCAATCGAGATGGTTTGGGGTGAGCTGGACCGCAGAGTGAAGGCAAAGGGGCCAACAAGTGCTAAACAGCTCTGGGAACTCCTTCAAGACTGTTGGAAAACCATTTCAGGTGACTACCTCTTGAAGCTCATGGAGAGAATGCCAAGAGTGTGCAAAGCAGTAATCAGAGCAAAGGGTGGCTATTTTGAAGAAACTAGAATATAAAACATGTTTTCAGTTATTTCACCTTTTTTTGTTAAGTACATAACTCCACATGTGTTCATTCATAGTTTTGATGCCTTCAGTGAGAATCTACAATGTAAATAGTCATGAAAATAAAGAAAACGCATTGAATGAGAAGGTGTGTCCAAACTTGTGGCCTGTACTGTATATATATATATATATATTACAGAGATGGGTATGCATTTTCAAGGGCATATATAGCAAATGGCACCTTTTTGAATTTTGTGAGTTTTTGAATTTAGTGAATTTAGAGAGTTCTTCTTTGAACATGGGCATATTTCCAGGCTGGCAATTAGTCTGAAGAGCTCACTCTTTGCCCAACCTATTGTTGGAGGGCCCGCTCTCTCTATGGGCCCCCTACCTCACAGGCCCCAGTGCAACTGTCTGCACTATCTATATTTACACCCCTGATCATGACTTAGCACAGCCATGAAGTCTTGCTGTAGATTGTCTCTTTTCACCACTAGGATCTGGTGAATGTGCGTGTTGATGATACTCTATCAATAACAGAAGTGGTAGTAGTACAATGAGTGGAGGGCAATAATACATTGCTATTACACTGCATAAAAAACATAACAAAAGAAAATATAGCTGCAAGCTGAGAGTCCAAGGTTCAAGCCAACATGGACCTTTAAAACTTGGAAGCTGGGTAGGATTAAGAACTTTGACAGTTTACGACACCTGCATTAAAGATAACCAACAGGTTTTATGACAATAGCATATATACTTATTCTTTTACATCCAAATCTCCACCAGGTTACACTCTTCTCTGGCAACACTGTTGTTTCCCATTGGTCAACTGCAGACAGTATGGGGGGATATGCCTCAGTAGCTTGGTTAAAAAGATACACTGAGTTTGGTGATATTTGGATAAAATTGAGCATAGCGTTAGTTCAGGCAGGACACGGTGTCAAGCTCAGGTCACATCCCAGCTACATCAGCTGATCTCAAAACAGCCAATCAACTGATGCAGCAGCTCATCCATGGAAGGCAGTCAGCTGATAGATCACATGATTCCTTTCTATGCAACCAATTGGTGAATCTCATTCAGGATGCCCTATTTAAACTGCTCTGACCTGCCTACTGTTGCTGCTTCCTCTGCAAGCCGCTTTGCAACCCCCCTCCACCCCAACTCCTCCTTTTCATGCTGTGTCTGACTTATCAATGTCATTTCAGTTCGTCATTGATGCTGCTCTGTTCTGTTCCTGAGGGGTCTTTTGCTGCTGCTCTCCCTGCCTTAGGCTTTCCATGTAGGCACATGGAAGGGCAGGGAGGTTTGCCTCTCTGCCTCAGGCTTTCCTCATTTGCACGTGGAAGGGTAGAGAGGTGTGCTCTCTCTGCCTTACAGCTTTCTACGCAGGTGTGTGGAAGGAAGAGGTGTGCTCTCTCCGCCTTAGGCTTTCCACGTAGGCGCATGGAAGAGTCTTTCTGCGTAGGCCTTAGGATTTGTGTTTTGCCACACCAATTTCTTGCAATTGTTGTGCCCTGTAGAGATAAATTTGAATGTGTTGCTAGTAGTAATTTAGAGATTTACTACGAGTTTTGTTTTGTAATGGATTTAGGTCTATAAATATGCTGAGCCACGCCCCCTCTAAAGTTAATTGGTCAATATCTTCTAAACACAAAAAGCTATCACTAAGCTTTTGATAACATTTCTAGAAGGTTTGTACAGTGGTTATCAACAGAAAATTTGGTACAAATCAGAGCTGAGTTTTGGAGGAGATGTCAAAAAATGTGTTTTTACAAAAACTTAAAATGACGGAAAATCTTTCAGGGGACTTTAATGGTTCCTGGGGCTTTTTGTAGAGCACATTGAGCTTCACTTGTGTGTCAAATTTCAAGTCAAACTGACTTACGGTGTGCAGGGCGTGGCCTTCTAAATATAACATTCTTGGGCCTTAATTGTAGCGCCCCCATTTGGCCAGTTGGGGTCATATTTGTTTTCATTTTTATTTTTATGATTTGGGCTTGAACCCCTAAAATTAAGTAAGTATTCTGTCAGTGGTCTGGAAATGGTTGCCCCCAGTTTTTACATGATAAAATGATTACAATATATTTGTAAACACTGCAAAATTATATTATTATTTGTTTCATTATTTCTTGGTTTTATGTTTGGTTTATTGGTTGATTAATTGTCTTTCTTTTGTAATTCATCCTCAGATTTCTTTAATTTAATTATTATTATTATTATTTTATTATTATTATTGTTATTATTATTATTATTGTTGTTATTATTGTTATTGTTGTTGTTGTTACTAGTAGTAGGTAGTAGTAGTAGCAGTAGCACAGTGTATTCAGAATGAGTTGGACTCAACATGAACAGAGAACACGGCGTTATGTTCTCTGTTTCTTTAAAAACAGCAGGTTCGTCAGTATCGGCACGTAACTCACGAGCGTGCTGGTGTGTTGCTGCTACGTGCAGCTCCGCACGCACACACACACACGCACGTACGCTCAGGCTGGTTTATGTAATCAGTGAGGGACTGATCTCCGCCTACAAGCTGCTCTTTGTCGCCGTCACACACTGTTACTACACACCGTGCCACTACACGTAGTACTGCAGTACACACAGTGCTACATGCAGCAGATCCACGGAGCATCACACTGATGGAATCTGCAAAAACATGAATGTTGCACGACCAAAAACTGGTGAAAAACACTACAGTCCCTTCATCTAGCTCATACTTCTTATAGTATTTCTAAATTATTCCTATAATCCAGGATTATTTTGTGCTATTTGTTTGACTTTTTTTTAATAACATGCACTATATGTCGTTCAGCACTTCTGCATTTCTGTGCATTACTGTTAACTATGGATTACCATTGCGACTGCGGAGTTTTATAAGGCACTGCCATGGTGTATCATAAAAATATTATGGAAGTATTGGAATCTTTCTCTATGTGAAACATAGAGTTATGCAGTAACTAGAAAATGATCATGATGTACCAAAAAAGTCACTGCAGAGCACAGAGACACTCTATAGGAGTGCTATGGGAGCATTTCCTCTGCAAACTGTGCCACTGTAGTGTCCAGAGCTCTCTGTAATACTGTATGCAGTACTGCGTGGACAACATGTGAATCCTCCTGCAGCTGATTGGTGTTCACTACAGAAACAAAAGTTGTGGGGAAAAAAACATGCAGATACAATAATATAACTGTTTATCACAGGGGTATTATGGGAGTGTTGCAGGGTTATTATAGGAATGTGGTGTACAGTATTCACTGACAGTGTGTCAGTTATATCCACTGTGTTCCAGTGCAGAAAGTCAGTAAACAACAGACCTCAGTGGGGTGTGTTCCTGCACGGCTGAGCTCCACCAATCAGCATCCAGCTGCTCCCCACGTGGTTCTCTTGTTTACTACGAGGCTGGAGAGCCACCGCAAGGGTTGCTGGGAAAACCTGGAGCAGATGAGCTGGTCTGACCTCAGGAGTCCCTGCAGACACGACACTCAACATCCACAGCTTGTTACTGATTTACAATTTGTTTATACACACAATAACACGTTTTTTTTAAATTACAAACTGGGTACACTGAGTTTGAGATATGTTTACCTGTCAGAAAAGCTTTTTAAGACCTTATCCAGGTGCATTGTGGGAAATGTAGGATCCTGCGTTATGGGGTAAAAGTCTTGATATCTCCTCTTCTATGGCACAGGTTTGGACCATTCTGTTGTTAATGTGTGTCTCATGAGTCCTCGAACTGCAAGTGCAATACTAAACAACTAGAGTGCCCTTTCTTTTTTTTTTTAAAGATTATTTTTTTGGGCATTTTTGCCTTTAATGGATAGGACAGTCAAGCGTGAAGGGGGAGAGAGAGTGAGGGAATGACATGCAGCAAAGGGCCACAAGCCGGACTCGAACCCGGGCCGCTGCGGCAATAGCCTTCGTACATGGGGCGCCTGCTCTGCCACTAAGCCACCAGCGCCCCTAGAGTGCCCTTTCAACAACTAGTGAGGAGCTGAGCAGTGGATCACATGTTCTAATTTTCTAAGTTGAACTTTCAGTATATTTCAGCATTTTCACTTTTCGCACATTTTTCTGAACCCAATTATTCGTGCAGTCATTAAGGCGGGAATAGAATTCTGCATCATGCTAGGCTACTTGAATTGCTGATACAATTATCAATACATAATGAAATGTGAACTTTATTAATCTGTTTATTAATAAAGCCCATAATAATAATAATCTGTGCACGCTTATTGAGCTATGCACACAGCGTTCACACCAGTATTTTGTATTGCCCCAAAAGGCGTGAGAGTATGTTTACTGTGTAGTACTGCAACTGATTATTTTCATTATCAATCATTCTATAGATTATGTTCTTAATGAATTGGTATAAGAGTGAAAAATGTACATTATTGAATTGTTTTTATTCCCATAGACTGTATAAAATAATGGACGTAGCTACCGTGACATCACCCATTGTTTTGTGGACTCCTGTTTGAAAGCCTCAGGTTGGCATTTCGGCCGCTGACCATCTTGTTTTCTTTTTGGAGTCAGAAGTGACCATATTTGGATGAGAGGGTGGAGCTGTGGAAGAGCAAGAGGTGGATCTGACTCATGGACTTTTGTGACGCCTCGGCAGACAGCCTGTCATTTAAAGCAGCCATGCCCTTAAATATGTGTAACTTTATCTCTTCATAAGATACATGAAATATATAAAAAATGAATCCCCTGTATAGTTGTTATGAATGAGGAAATAAGCTATAAAGACCAAAGCCATTTTTGTACCAGGCTGTAAACGTTCATATTTTTGCTGTTAAGTTGGGCATTTAAACATGGGGGTCTGTGGGAATTGACTTGCATTTGGAGTCAGCCTCAAGTGGCCATTAGAGGAACTGCAGTATTCGGCTTCCTTTTTCTGCCCCAGGAGGTTGCTGCTTTGATTTTTCCAAATAAAAGACTCATCAATCAGTGAACTCATCATCTCAGGTCTAGTTTAACAACAAATCAAAACCTAGAAGACCTTTAAACAATTCTATGTAACTCTGTGTAAAGATGTGATCATCATGATGCTACATGTCAGCCATTTAAAAACTAGTAGATTCCTCACTAGAGACAGAATGAGAAGTCCATCCAATCAATCTATTGTCTGTAACTGCTCACTCTATTCAGTGTCACAGGGGATAATGAGAAAATATTCATCATAAACTAGTTTGTGTCACTCAGTGACATTAGAGAAAATAGATTTATTGTGTTTGGCCAACTAAAACTGGACGTTTGAAATTCATGAAAACATGTTAGGCTGACTGACATCGTACTAAATTAGATTTTTCAAAGTTGGACTAACACACCCAGATAAAATGATTGGCAGTCGAATTACTTCTGCATGCATACAGTCAATCAGACCCAAACTGGCCGAGGTGCCAAGAAGAAGCCAGTAACAACATCAGAGCTGTGCATTTTTGGAAAGACCAAATGTACAGAGCAGTTAAGGTGTCCACCATGGCACCAGTGTGTCACTAGCTAAGGGTAGCTAACTTGTTTATTGGTTGTTTTGTCTGTGACATAATAGGTCAACTGGAAAAAGGTACAATACTAACAAGATGAAAGGGGGCATGTCACCACCTGTCATAGAGTAGGACATAATTCAGTCAATAAATCCATTCCCCTCCTGTGCGTGTATACTGGGACAAGGACAGTTGTCCAGTTCAATGGTCTAGTCGAGCTATAACCGTGCATGTAAACGTACTGAGTGAGAAATAAAACTCCCTTCCAGTTAGTCCCTGCAAAATCCAGTCCATGTTTTGTGTAAACCTCCTCCCTCCCTGAAGGTGTTGAGACTGGCTGCAGCCTGCAGCAGCATACACACGCAGCTCCCATTGAACATTAGTGGACACCTTCAGACCCACTGGAAGTGTTGTTGTTGTTCTTCGTTGGAGCTTCTGACTCTGCGGGTACGTGACAACTGCTGCATGCTTTCAGTTACACTTGTATTGTATCTTAGTGCAAACTGTTCACTTGTCTTGTGACTTGACTGGTTTATACATTATTGAGTGAATGAAGACTGAGCTGCTGAAGTTCACAAAGAAAATGTGCTGCCTTCACTTCAGCTACTGTCCCCCTCCCACCTTGGTGTTACTTCTGTTTGTCTTGCTAGTCCAATAGTCACATGATTGATGGTGGATGAGTTATTTTGAGTAATTTCTGCAGTAAGAACTTTAGATATGCTGCTTTTCTCTGCCTGTAACCTGAGTCTTGTGGTGGTGTTGTTCGGGGTGGATAAACAGTGTGAAGAGTTTAGAAACTAAACATATAGACTTGCTTTTGTTTTGGACATTATCGAGCTTAAACTAACTGGCTCGGACATGCATTGTTAATGGCTTTAATGGGTAGCTGTTTTCGTGTTCATTTAAGACTCTTACAGTGGAGGGTGTGAACTCGGCACTGAAGGAATCTGATTGGTTCAGAGCTCAGAGCTGCAAACAGACAGGAGGATGTGTTTGTACAGTATTTGTGCATATATGCTTTTGTATGTGTTTTTATTGTTTTATTTTTGTACACATTTGTTAAATATGCCTATGCAGTCTAAAATAAGTGGATTAAAACAGATCTCATTGGGGTCAATATAACACTGATGTAATCCTGTGTTAAGTTTCACCAGCAGTCATAGGCAGAAATGCATCAGATCACCAGTCAAACCCAAGACAATGTGGTGTTTGGACCCAGTGTTGGTGTCTTTTATCGATACTGTTGGGTTATTTAGCCCGACTGAAATATGATTATTTTGACTCAGTGTTAGACACAAGTTCAAGTTTGACAGCAGTGGTAGTATACAAGCGTTCAGAATCACTCAATCAGTAACAAACACAGTGAACACAGTACACAAGTATTGTCAGCTTTACTTAAAACTTTGGGCCATGAACAGTTTTTAAATGAAAACGTGAGAAGTTTAGAGAAGAAATTTTTACTTAGTGGAACTGCTAAAAACTCATTAACATCTGAAACATAATATGGAGACACAACTGCACTGATTTTTCTTTAAGGGGTCACAGGGCAAAAAACATTTTGGTTTAATCTTTGGCAGTGTGTTGTAATTTATTTTACTGTACATGTCTAAGCTCTGGTTACTGTGAGTCACTGATTAACAGGAAACCCTGAATGGGGGGTGGAAGGGGCATCGTGTTTCATCATGTTGCCACGGTGACACAGTTTAGTAATGATGGTGTTGTAATAATCATCAGTTAGCGGATGCAGTGTGATAAAGAAACATTAGTTTACAGTTAAACCCATCTGTTCCATTCATTTTAATCCTCTGCTCAGTCAGTTACTGTTATCCTGCACACACACACACTCACACACACACACACACACACACACACACAGCGGCCTGACTGTAAATGACACTGCAGCCTGTGAGTCACTGTGATTTCACTCAGATCTGTGAAACATGGTGCAGATCTGACTGCCAGGAGTTAATCCAGAGCTGAACTTTTCCCAGCAGCCTCTGCTCAGGTCGTGTTGTTTTAGGAGGCAACTGTCAAGTTACTGATAAGCTGTTTTGGGAAAGTTCTGGTAAATGGACAATGTGTAGAAAAACAAGTATCATGCTGTCATCAGGACTGACACTCAAGTATTGTATCAGCACCAGAATCCTTAAGTTTTCTATTGTGCAAAAGCCTGGTGCATACTGGTCATTCTATGGATCATCAGACTGAGAAAGAGTAAAAGAATCAGTAAGTGATAACGTGCAATTCATGCAATGAGATATAGCTTTTGTATATGAATACAGTTTTATAACAAGACTTAATAAACATTGAAGTCTCATTAGAAGTAAGGATATCACCCCATCCAACGTTTCATTGATTTAAAATGCTTTGGTGTTGGCAAAATAGAAATGAGTCACAGAGGTTGTGACTTCTCCAGTGTGAAAATGTCCTCAAGTGATATCAGTTGAGTCAGTGCCAGTTGGATCAGCATCTGAACACCACAGGTTTGAAAAATAAAAAAATCTGGAGGTGTGGAGTTAGAGAGAAGTGAGCTTTAGGAGCCCCTGCCCCAGAGGCTGCAGGGATAATTAACCCTGTAAAATTATTTCCGTTTAAGATGTGTTGTCTTTGGCAGCCCCACAGCCCCCAAAACATCACTCCTCCATTTTTGTGTTTCAGATTCAGACAGACAAACAGACATGTTACCAAAGACTCGTCTTGGGAAACGTTCTCCTCTTGGGGCGCTGGTGAGCTCCACCTGCCCGCCAGCAGGAACACAAACAGGCCAGGAGATGGGTGAGAGTGGCGTCACCATGGCAACAGCAGGTGGACAACAGGCCATCAGCAGAGTCAAAGGTCATCCTGGGCTGAAGGTAAGAGAAAGTACCCTGATTTTGCCACTTTAATGCTGTCAAAACTGGTGTTGTAGTTTGTCTAAAATAACAAGGTGTTGACATATTCCTGTCCAGTCCAGCAGTACATATACTTTTATTTTAGAATAGGGACAGAAAATCCCAGCATCAGGTTTCAGTTCTTCAGAGAGAGCAATGAAAGAAACCCCCTGTGGGAAAACACTGTCAGAGACAAAAAGATTTTTGGGGACAGTTTTGTTTTGATTGACAGGAGTCCCAGCCTGTCACACTGAGCTTGTTTTATCTCACTCAGGTGTATTTTCAGCGTGGAGGGGAATCTCCAGGTGTGATGGATCAGATTGACCTCATGCAGAGTGATGTTCCTGTCTGGTCTTCATCTCGACACTCCTCCTCCTCAGTGCCTCCATCCTGCAGCAGATCTGTCTCCTCCTGCATTGACGTCCCCAGAAGGTCAGATATGGTCTCTGTCTCTGTGTTTTGGTTTATTCTCTTATATTTTCCAATAAATAACTTTTAACTGGTCTCGTCCTGCAGTCAGAGGAGTCCAGAGGAGGTGGACATGGATGAGCTGATGGCAGCAATGGTTCTCAGCAGTTTGTCCTGCAGCCCTCTGCTGCACAGCCCCGCCCACCCAGAGCCAACAGGTACGACAATAAGAAACAACAACAAAATGCAACTACAAACAAAGAGCAATGAAATCAACAAAAAATGACAATAATACATGTCCTGCTCACTTATTCCTATTGTTGATGAACAGATTTAACTGATCGCAAAAATATAATAAATGTTCGTTTAGGTTATATGAAAGTAATATTGATATAATACATTAAATTGTCAAACATTGAGATCAGTATCAGGCTCAGAATCCAGTGTGACCTGGGGTTGGCTCATGTGCCATTGTACATGTTTGAAATATGAAGTGTTTAACAGCATTAAACGTGAAAAGGGCAAAAAAAAGTATATGTAGGAATATATCTGCAAAGATGTGAAAAATAAAATCTTGGTTGAGATCAACACTGGCAGGTAGAAAGCAGATGCTGGTGACTGTGTGTAGAGCGCCAACTAGTGGTTGCAGTAATTGTTATGGGGTAGTGGCTGTAATTTATTTATTTTTTATTGTATTCATTATGTATTTATATATTTGTATTACTTATATTTAGTTTGAAGTTCAGTGTACTAAATGCACAGTATTTTATGTTATTTTTTCCTGCATCTGCGTGGGCAGTAGCCATGACCAGAGGCATTATGTTCTCAAGTTGTCCATATGTCCGTACATCCCATTCTCGTGAACATGATATCTCAAGAACACCTTGAGGGAATTTCTTGGACTTAACAATGAACTGACTACTTTTTGGTGGTCTTAGGTTAAAGGTCAAGGTCACTGGTGACCCTGTCTGTCTCATTATCTTGGAGGCGACATCTCAAGAACACCTTGAGGGAATTCACATTTGGCTGAAACGTTCAATTTGAGTCAAGCATGAAGTGATTAGATTTTGGTTGTCAAAGGTCAAAGGTCACTCTGACATGTTTTTGGCCATGACTCAGAAATTCTTGCAGGAATTATGGTAAAATTTCACGCATATGTCTAATGGGATAAGATGATGAATTGATGACATTTTATATCCAAAAGGTCAAAGGTCAGCTTCACTGTGACACCAAAATTATCTGCAAAAACATCTTTCTTCATTGTCATATCTCAGGAACAGAAGGAGAGACATTTGGTCAGATACTGAATTAGTGACACTAATCTTTGGTGTCCACCTTGAAACTGTGCTGATTGTATAGATCTTCTGTGCTGTCAGGGAAGATGTGTGTGAAGCATCCATGTTTTCACAGACATGAATGTAAACTGTGAGAGAAACTTAATGGGTTTTTGGAGGCATACAACCACAAGACGGTAATTCTAGTTTTTAGGTAAACATTCAGATAAGTCATGTCATGTTGGTTAGAGTTAGTGAGGGTGTTGAATTAAATATACTGCATGTTTAACTTTACATGTGTTTCAGCTCCTCCGATGGACTGTGGACCCGGCGAGCTCTCCGACAGCGGCAGCAGCGGCTACTGGAGTGTCGGTTACGGCATCAGAAGCCCCGTCCCCTCTCCACCAATCGCAGAGTCTGACGTCAGCCCAGCCACGCCTCCTGATGAAGGACTGGACATGGAGATGGAGCAGGTGCTTTTTGACGAGCCAGCACCACGGAAGCGCAGGGTGAGCAGGTTTTACCATTATTCAGTCATGGAGCAAGTAAAATGCTGACACAGCAGATGGTGAGAGTTAATGGCATGTCTCCACTTGCAGAACTCAGCGAAGGCGGCCTACAGGTGTCTGTGGCCGAGCTGTGGGAAGGTGCTGACATCAGTGGTGGGAATAAAACGTCACATCCGGACAACCCACCTGTGGTAAGACTCGCCTTTCTCCTCTGCTTCTGTTCCTCAGGAATAATGTTGTGTCTAAATGGAAGCAAGATATTTAAAGTTTTTTTTTTTACTATTTTCTTACGTTTTATAGAGCAAACTATTAATTTAGTGACAGAGAACAAAGGAGGAATCATCAGTAATGCACATGATTGTTGATTTTGACCCCAAATGTTACTCTTTTTTTATAATTTGACTTAAAATGAGCATTTTTTTGTTGTTGTTTTTTGTCATTCCTTACATTTCATTTATTTTTTATATTTTTTCAACAGAAATTAACTTCCCTATCACCAGACTAATCATAAAATTGAAAAAGTATTCAATAGTTTCAAAAACATGATTCAGCTGCTTCCAAAATTTGCACTATAATAAATAAGTAATTCTTATTTTATTTTCTTAATTATGATCTGACCGAACACCTTTGACCTCTGACCTCTCACAGCCGTGGCAGTGAACATGAGCGCTGTTCCCGCAGTGAGGAGGATTTTTACTACACAGAGGTTAACCAGTTGGACCAGCAGCAGCAGCGGCAGCAGCAGTCTCCTCCTCATCCTCTCCTCTTCGGACCTGCCCCTGCCTCACCCACCTCCTCCTCCTCCCCCTCCTCACCTCCCAGTCCTCCCCCTCCCTCTCCGCCATCTCCCTCCCCTCCAGCCTGCAGCACCCTGAGTCGCTCCGCCCCCTCCGCCTCCAGCAGCTTCACACAGGTCCAATCAGAGCATTCCTACCAGGTAGGGCGGAGCTTATCAAAAGTTAGCCACGTGAATTTAAGATGAAGTTGAGGAAATAATTAATGTATAAAGAGAAGGTATTTATACATTGCATGATGGACAAAATTAATTATATTTGTGGAACGATGAACATGAATTATGGTTAGCCACACCTTTAATCCTTTATATTTAATTATTTTTTTGCACCAGTCATGAATAATTCTTTGCAAATTAAGAACAGCTTTCTAAATAATGTTTGTGGTATAGACGCAGGAGTGCCTGGCAATAATGTTTCCATTCTCTTGTGTTGTTATTGACATAAAAGAGACTTTCTAATGACATTTTAACATGTCTCTGTTTTGTGTATTTTTAGGCTCCACCTCCCAGTCATGTGACAGTTTCGAACACACCTACCTGTCGTTGGACAGCCCCTCCCACCAGCTGCGTCAGACAGGTAACTCCTCACAGAGGCTGTAATCAATATGTTTGTATTAATAATGGATCACATGACTAAATGTATGTGAAAAATGTCACTGGTAGTAACAAACACAAAGCGAATTCTCATCAGTGTTTTCAGCAGCAGCAAACTGATAATTTAGGTTTCTTTTTTGTTAGTTTGACAAGAAAAATCTAGATTAACACCTGGCTTATGCTTAAAGAAGTAGGCAGCTTTCTGTCATGAATTGCTGTTAAATAAGGTACAGATCTTAACCTTGCCAGTAGCTTGGTGGGAGTTGCTGTACCAAAACAAAAAGACAAGTGTGCAGAAAATACTGCAGACCGATGCAAAATGCTTCAAAACTCTGCCGAATATTTTCACACACAATCTATGGACTGAAACTCTGGAACTTGGTGGCAGATTCTCTGGAACTTGGTGACATTGTATTGTGTTGTCTCTACAAAGAACAGACAGTTTTGGACTTCCCCTGGGAATATTAGGTTAGATTTTAGGTTTTTTTCTTACTACTGTCCATCCCCTTAAAGCCAACTTCACCCCCCATACATTAACACACACTTCTCTAATTCAGTTCTGTTTTCTCTCAGTCTGGATCCTGTACAGCCGTCTATTGTTTATTTCCTCCAGCAGCCCAGAGAAGCCTGTTAAAACTGGTTTTATACTGAAGGGGGGTGGAGACAGAGAGGGAGAGTGTGTGTGTGTGTGTGTGTGTGTGTGTGTGTGTGTGTGTGTGTGTGTGTATACTCCTCCCTTGTGGCTTTCATTCACTAGGAAAATCCCCTCTTGGATGGCTTGTGGTCACATTTTCCATCAATCTGCCACAGGATAGTGCTGCCATCTGCAGGCTGACAGAGGCAACTGCAGAATGTTTTTCCACCACAGAGGAGAAACACAAAGGACATTAACAGCAGCAGCAGCAGCAGCAGGGACAGACAGCACACAACATAATGGAGATAAAAAAAAGAGAGGAGGGACTGTTTGTTTCTGCTCCCAAAATAAAATATTAGACATCAGCAAAGATAGAACAGAGAGGAAACAATGGCAATAAACAACTCACAGATATGCACTGTTCATCACTGTTATCCTCTGCAGCACTCTGACTCCTCATGTTTCTCCTCCTCAGGGTTTGGCTTTTCGGGTGCGTTCAGTCAGTGTTGGAGAGCAGTGGCTGCAGCATCAGAACGTCCCCTGCAGGTCAGTATTCACATGTAGACACACTCATTCTTGCCGTGTGGTCTTGGAGTTGAAGCAGTGAATTCTCCATTGCATAGGAGCCTGTCTAATCCCTGGGATTTAAACAAAGTACTCACAAACTTAAATTTCACCTTCTATGTCATCATAGTCATGTAGGTAAAGAGTATGAATGTAAAATTTGTTATTTGTCCATATCTGCAAAGGCTAGCATTAACTGCACATCTGCATATGCAGACAACCAATGTAGCCTATTGTATTACAGTAGTAGCTGTCCATGTCCACCTTTTTGAAATACATCCGGTCCTGTACTCTGAAAATCTGCAGGGACCGAAATGTTCATGAGGTCCTTTCTTACCACTTTTCCACCATATTAGCTCTGGTTCTTGAATTGGTTCAGGATACTTGGTACCTTGGTGCTATCTAGCGAACTAGCCTGCGTGTCCCCCAGTTTCGCGTAGAACCATTGTAATCAAGGATGTGTCATCAAAGCGGGGCACTACACAACGCACAACAAAAGTAAACAGTAGTAGCAAAGTAGCAGAATACATTTATCACGCCCAAAAGAGCATGGACTGTTAATAAAACCACTGCATGCTCTTTTTCTTATGATGATTTCTCACTTGATTTCTCCACTGTTGCCTTCTCCATCCTCTCTTTACCAGTTGGAGAATATAGCCCCTTTTCCACTCCACTAAAAAACCCACTAACATCTGGCTTTTTAATTTAATGGCATCAGCACTGACACCCGAGTCAATGACTTGGCAGTAGTCAGGGGTATTTATCGGCTCCGGCTCTGATTGGCATTGATAGAAACACAACAACACTCAAGTGAATGCGTTATTTTTGCCCCTTTTACCAGCGAGATGCAATAACGTACCATCAAAAAATACTGTCTCTGCCCAAGTAACGTTCAAACATTGATCCAAATTAGTCTGCACTGAGTTTGAAAGGGAAACTGAACAAGTAAGAAATATATAAAAGGAAGTTCCCATCGCAAATTCTCCATGCTACTTTCTACTGTTTACTAACCTGTCTTCCGGCCTGTCCATGACGTTAAACTTAACACACCAAAACAAAACAAACAAAAAAAAAAACCACACACAGAAGGGCAAACTCATCTGCTGCAGAACTGTGTACTCTGGTCCACTGGCAATGGAAAACATGCCACCTTTTTGTGGGTTTAGCTGTGTTTAAATAACCAGCATACACGCATTAATTTTGGTGGAAACAGGGTATATATAACGAGCCCATTGATGTCATCACGGTTCACACTTCAGGTTAAGGAAAATCAGCGTATTTTTGTTCCAGCTAAGAACAAACTTTTTGGGGTCTGATTCAATTTATTTTTTGTCAAATTGCCCTGAATGGTTTAAAATTAGATGTGGGAACCAGAACGGAACCAGTTTCATGTTGTTGGAACCAGTACCAGATACACTGATGCAGGTCTCTGATCTTTGTCCGCTGTCAGCACAGAACAGACTTTATTTGAAGTGAATTAACAGTCAATCAAACAAGTAAGAAAAAAATGAGAAAATAAGCATGTTGGTAAATTAACTTAAATGTTAGATTAACACTGAGCTTACTGCTCTTTTGTTTGTCACTGGTGATAAGCTAAACACTGTGCTGGGTGGTTCTTCAATTCATACATCATCTCTTATATAATACAACATGTCAGACATTGCGGAAGTTATATAAGACTAAACTGGTAAACACACCCGATGATGCTAACAGTAGTTATTGATGTGTGTCTGCTTCTCTGTCAGGAGGATTCGCGGTGAAGCCAAGAAGTGTCGTAAAGTTTACGGCATCGAGCACAGAGACCAGTGGTGTACCGCCTGCCGCTGGAAGAAAGCCTGCCAACGCTTCCTCGACTGAAGGAATAAAAAACTGGAAAAAGAGGAGAAAAAAACAGAGAGAAAAAGAGGGACTTGAACAGGCTGTAAACTTCAGCCTCACCTGGTGGATGTTTTATACATTCTTGTATCTGAAACCAGAAATATTTTTTTGTTTTCATTTTTATACTCTTTCTACATTTGCTAGAAGTGTCTTTTTTATTTTGAATATGTTTGTTGAATGTATTTTGTAGATTTTGTGTCCTGTCGGTGCTTTTTCATGAACAGATTGGGGCAGCTATTGTGTGACCTTTGACCTTGAAGCACCCGAGTGAGTTTTTGCGTCCGGCCGACTCTCCTCGGGTGTTCTTAACAAAACCAGCTTCTGCATCAAGATCGATATGCACTCCACTTTATTAGCCAATTCGCATCAATATTCAGTCACATTATTCAGGCTGCAATTTGTTGTGACCCAGCTTTGGTCTTAACCCTGAGTTTGGGTTCTACAAAGCTGGTCCAGGTTCAGATAGTGCTGACTAACACAAGCTTTAATTCAGATTTATGGATCAAAACATATGAGTCACTATTTCTACAGGATCGCAACAAGGACAAAAATGAAACACAGAGTGACTTAACTTTCCAATGATCCTGGCTGGATGTAAAACAGGCTTCCAACAAATAGCAGGTAGTTTGCTGCCAGTATAAATAATAATATGAATATTCACATTCATTTGTCTCTCCTAGTATTCCTGACAGTACTCAGTGCAGCCCTGGACAATTAATTACTGTACATCAATCAACACTTCAGATGACCTTACTAGATTAAAGTGTTAAAGATATTTATATGCTGCTTTAAGGCACTAAACAGGTTGGGAATCACTGCTGTAGACTGTTGTCTCTATGGTGCATTCAAGTGCAACGTTCAGACATGCGGTTTGACTGATCAGCTTTTCTTGACACTCAGTTTTTAAGGTGGTTTTGATGTGTCAGGGCTCTTTGATACTGAACTCTGTAATGAATCCCATTGAGGTTCATTTTAAAGCCAATCATATCATCATATAAGGTGTCAAATATTTCAGCATCTCAACTAAATAACAGATATCTATAAGACGCTTCACTGTAAATAACAGCATCACTCTGTTTTTCCACTTCCCATCAGCCCTTTCTTCACTTGAGCTTTAGTTGAGATGTTATATGTTTGGAAACAGAAGCCATTTCCACTCATCTCTGTGGAAACCACATGCAGTATTGATCAAGAGCTCTGTTTAATTACAAATAAAAATATACAATGTTTACACTGAATGATATATATATTTTATAATATCTACCTGGTGTATAAATACAGATATATATCGGGCCCATTTATCCAAAAACGACTCCTCCTGAAGCCTTTTTAAGCATTCACATTTCAGATGTTAAACGTCTTTGCAGTAAACTGAGACAAAGATTCTTCTCTATTTATATTCTCTTTATGTCCTGTTTGTTTATGATCAAAAACAATAAATGTTGGTCATTGTAATCATATCATTTTTAAGATGCACTCTTTTATACATGATGTGAAATCTGGATGTTGTTATAATAAACTGAAAAAAAAAAGATTCTTGCTCACTCATTTAATTTGGTTTGGTTTGCCTTTAAAAATGATGTGACAAAACAGACTGCCTGACACAGCAGACATACCGCAGCAACATTCGTTTAACTCACCAAACATCATGTGACCACAATTAATAAGTTTGCTTTATTTCACACATGTATCAGAGGTGTTGAGTTAGTTTTGAAAACAGGATGCGCTCTCGAGTTTGCCTTGAAATTAAAAAGCAAACCATTAAACTCAAAAGTGGTCCATATTTATACAATGGTAGAGGAAATACTCAGATCCTATACTTAGGTAAAAGTGCTAATACCACACTATAAAAATATCTTATTACTAATAAAAGTCCTGCATTGAAAGTGTTCCTTTACATGTACATTTCCATAGGCTATGTTTTGTGTGCAAAAAACACTTTAAAGTAACTAAAGCTGCCAAATGAATGTAGTCAAGTAAAATAATTTCCATCTGAATTATGATGGAGCAGAAGTACAAAGTGGCGTTAAAAGAAAACACTCAAGTTCCTCAAATATGTACTTAAGTACAGTACTTAAGTAAATGTACTTAGTAATGTTCCACCAATGCAAAGCAGTGCAACAACTCACAAGCCAAAGAGAGAACATAAAAAGTGTAACATATAAACAGGGAGACATAGGCTACAGCGATTTTAGTGTTAGTTTAGTATGTGCTATTTTGTGCTACTGTGCTTAACTATATGTTTGAGGTACTTCCAACTTATATTACCTTATACTTTGATTCCACTACATTTCAGGGGAAATATTATAATTGCACTACATTCATTTGACAGATTTAAGTTCATAAACATTTACATTCATAAAATTCTGAATTTTAAATTATAAATGATAAATTATTTTATCATTATTGATCATGTCTTGTTTCATCATGTACTTTTTATGTACTATTTTTAGTGATGTATATTATATGTTTGTGGTTTTATGATGATGATGATGATGATTAATAGAAGTACAAGTAATAGTGATATAAGCAGTATTATTATTCGTATCATTATTATACTGATGGGAAAAAACCTGAGTTAGTGAGATCATTTTGTATTTCCCACTAAGGCTCATTGCTTTATACTTTGAATCCACCACATTTCAGAGAGAAATATAATCCTCTGTACTGCACAACTATAGTTGATAGCACATCATAAAGCATTTGGTATCATTCTTAATCATAGCTTGCTTTATATTCATATGTAATGTTTAATTATGTGAGTTTTACTATTATTATTATTAGTAGTAGTTGTTGTTATAGTTGTAATGATAATGTTATTAGCATATTCAACATAATCTAAATTAGTTGTACAAGTAGCATTGCAAGTAGCATTACTACGTTACTGTTGTCTTTGTTTATTAAAATTTTAATATACTTTTATTTTGAAATGTTGCACCGGAAGCCCTGTCTTTGTTGTTAGCGTGTATTTGCACCGCTCGCCTGTTGTGGAGGGAAGCGGCTAGCTCAGTTAGCTCCCCTTAGCCCTGTGTGTGTTTGAAGGATAGTTTACTGTAGTTATTTGTTCTTCCAGCAGTCCCCATCATGGCGTACCAGCTGTACAGAAACACCACTCTGGGAAACAGCCTGCAAGAGAGTCTGGACGAGCTTATACAGGTAACACTTACCTCACACATGACGGCATTAGCTCTCAGCTAGCCTAAATTAGCATGCCACTAACTGCAGCGACGGCACTCAGTGAAGCTAGTTAGCTCGTAGCGGGCTAACTTTAGCTTGCTAACTGCGGTTTGCGCCAGCACTGATTTGATCCAGACAGAAGTAAATATGTGTTTTAGTCTCTGCTGAAATAATATTGCAGTTTTTATTTCCTGCTGCTTATGAAGAACATCGTGAAAATAAGATGATAAACAGTCACAAAAGTTATTCGTAGTTTAGTAAGTTAGCTTAAACTGATGACAGCTAGTTAAGTGTAATAGTAGCATCAGTCGTCAGCGTTACTTTTGCATCCTTCTCCTGATGGTGTCTTTATTAATAAATAGATGTGGTAGTGCTATAATGAGGTTGTCTGTTATGATGCATGTTGATCTTAAATCACAAACCAGAACCAGTATGAGAACTGGCTCGGGATCTGAGTCAGGTCCAGGTTAGGGATAGATGTGCATGCTTTACTTCATTTATGTTAACTGAGTGACCGAGTTCAGTTTAGTATTTATAACAGACTGATAACAGGCAGGCAGGAAAATCTACATACAAAATCAAGCACTGATTCAGATGCGTAATATCAGAGTATTTATATAAATGCATGTACATGTTCAGGTATATTTCATCACAGTACATAATAGTAAATTAGCATCAGGATAGGATCAAAGTGTCTCACATAAAGTCCCTGCACCAAACACATGTGTTTAGACAAATGTTAAAGGAGCAGTTCAGTATTTTGGAGAATGCACGTTTTCTGAGGGTGACTTGTTCAGCTGGATATCCAAATCCTGGGAACTGGATTTGGTTTTGGTCTCTGCACAGACAGGATGGTACCAAATCTGGTAACGTCACCGTGCTTACAAGTCTTCACCCAGCTTCACAGCTGCAGTACTAAGTGTTTGACAATATGTAGTTCTAGCATGCAACTCCCTCTAAAAATGTGTTTTTACCATTCAGTTTGAATGCAGTTTGAACAACCCAGATGTGTTATCAGTGCGCTAGTGGATTTGGAGCTATGTTACATAATGGAGATGCTTCTTGTGAACCGTACAACTTGTGTGGAAGGTTCATACAGTTAGGTGTTAAGTTAAATCTTGTGTGTGTGTGTGTGTGTGTGTGTGTGTGTTTGTTCAGACTCAGCAGATTACTCCTCAGCTGGCTCTTCAGGTCCTTCTTCAGTTTGATAAAGCAATCAACACAGCGCTCGCCAATCGAGTTCGCAACAGAGTCAACTTCAGGGTGAGTCCAACTTTTGCCCAAAAAACCTTACCCTTTACACCAGCATGAAGCAATGAACTGACTCAGATCAGAGTTTTTCCTCTGTGATTTAAAGGGGATAGACATTAAAGTGATGATCAAACATCTCTCTCTACATTACAGGCCAGTTTGCTTCTTCACTCAGTATCGTCTTGTCATGTTCAGCTTCAGTCAGTTACAATGTGTTCTGTAGTAAGATGTTTTTATAACATAAAAATAGCTATTCTTAATATTGCCTGATGAGATATTTATGAACATTTTCAGGTTTCAGTGGTGTATACAGATTTTAGATTCTATACTTTTGTAAAAGTACTAATATCACACTGTGAAAATACTCCACTACAAGTAAAGGTCCTGCATTTAAAACCTTACTGAAGTAGAAGTATGTAAGTGTTATCAGCAACACTTGCGTTAAAAGTAAAATTACTCATTATACATTAAAAGGTGTTTTCGTAGTCTATCTGGTGTTTCTGGATTAATATTACTGCTGTATTAATGTGTTGTTGGTTTGGTAGATGTTTAGAGTTGTTCTCATTGTAACTTTTTTAATATACTGTGGGGTATCGGCCAGTATTGGCTTTAAAGTCAAAATCAGCCAACATGCTTTTTCTTCTTTTGCACAATGAATGAATTTTACCTACATTGAAAAGTATCGTATTTCACGTCTGCATCTGCCGGTAGGCCATCATGATAAGAGTATGCATGCTTAATATGATGTTAAGTCCACTACAGAAGAGACTTGATGATCACTAAAATTAGGTGGGTGAAAAAGTGGATATATCGATATACGTCGGCATATTGGATATCGGCAAAAAATCCAGTATTGTGCATCCCTACTGTTGGGTAGTTTAATCTACAGCAATGCATGGGGTTTTTCAAGAGTTTTTGTTTTGGCTTAAGAAACAAGAGAATTATGTCATTACATAAAGGAACGCGTCATCCTTTAGTTTATTTCAAACATTCAGCATCTACACAAGTGGAAATACATGGTTTTTACCTGACAAGAAGGGGATTAAAAACCAAAATCTGAAAAGTAACTAAAGCTGTTGGATAAATGTGGTGGAGAAAAAATAAAAATATTTACCTCTGAGATGTATTGGAGTAGAGGTATAAAGTAGCATGAAAGGGGACTACTCAAGTGAAGTACAAGTACCTTGGATTTGTACTTAAGCACAGTACTTAGAGTAAATGTACTTAGTTACATTTTGTTATTATGAGGTTGTATTGAACAGTTTAACTCTGTCTGTTCTGTGTTGAGTTGTGACTGTTCACCATCACTCAGGTGTTGTTCTCTTCCTATCCACCAGGGCTCTCTGAACACCTACAGGTTCTGTGACAATGTGTGGACGTTTGTCCTGAACGACGTGGAGTTCAGGGAGGTGACAGATCTTGTTAAGGTCGACAAAGTTAAAATTGTTGCCTGTGACGGAAAGAGCGAGTCGACCCAGAACAAAAGTGATAAATGATAAGTATAAAATTATTACATTTATATCTGTAGTTACACTGGAAGTAGAACCTGTATTTGTAGATGTTACAAATCATTAATCAGGATTAACTGATGACAATATTTGATTTGCTGGATTATTTAATGTGATGAGGCACCTTGTTTTGTCAGATATTCCCTTCTGGTTACTTTATCTGCCAACAGTTTTTCAGTTTGCATAAAATGTGTTATACCATGATACATCACTGTCATAATATAAAATTACATATACCATATCACAGCTCGAAATACCACATACATAAGCATGGTAATGCATGTAAAATTTGAGCTGTGCATGTAATTCTCGGCTCCACATGCAGCATTCAGTCCAAACCCAGCGGCGTTTTTTTTTTTTTTTTTTTACACAGTTTCACCAGATGTTGGCAGTGGGAACAGAGTTGGCTCACCTCCCAGCCCTCCATTTAACTGCTGAGAGCTGACTTAGGGATCATCAGCGTGTTACTGTTTGAATAGCACAAATCTGATGTTTTGTCAATACCTTCATGCTGACTTACCAAAATAAAATATAATATATAAATATAATATAAATATAAATATGAAATAGAAAAAAGTCACCAAAAATGTCCTAATATGAAAAAATGGTTTCCATATAAGGTTTCTTATGGTACCTATGTCCATATTACATTAGAAGTAGTTTCGTTGTATAAATACTGTAATTTTGGTTGGAGTTGGCTGTGGCAGAAGTGTGGACAAAGAAGAACAAATACACCAACTGGTGCAGTAAAAAAAACAAAAAACGGTGCATGAAAAACATTTTTGGTGCTTGTAATTTTTAAAGTTAAATGCAGCACATGCTCTGTGCATGCACACAGGAAAAAAGTATTTCGAGCCCTGCATGTTTGGCTAATTTAATCTTCGCTCCCTGTTTTCTCTGTAGTTAACGTTCATTTTTTATTTTCTCTCTGCAGACTCCAACGCTGCAGAGTGACGACTCTCTCTTTGTGTGTGTTGCTGTCAGATGGAGCCACAGATGGACCTGGACTGTACATATAATTTATTACAGCAGAGTCACAGCTGAAAAGTGTGTTTGTGTGTCTGAGAGTGTGTCTGAAAATGTGTGTGCGTGTGTGTGTATGCGTGTGTCAGAGTGGACCAGTCACTGTACCTGCAGCATTTTTTTTATTATTAGCAGTTTACAGGAGGTTTGTGTTCAGTTTGCTGTTATTATTGAGCTGGATGGTCATTAATAAAAACTTTATTTAAAACACAGAGAGGTCTTGTGCTTTCCTGTGTGATGAAACAATCAAGCTATTCATTAATTAGCTCATGGACAGAAAATAAACACATGAGGGTACTGGTGATGGTTTTACGACAGTAAAAACAAAAATCATGTTCCAGCTTCTACAAAGTGAGTTTTCACATTAACCTAAATCTCTTTGGATCCTTTTGACTTCTGTTGAAACTAAAAAAGAATCTTAAAATCACTTTTGGGTCTGGAAACTAAACATGGAAAAGAGGAGTTGAATTTTGGACATTTTATAAACTAAATGATGAGTAAGCTGATGATTGACTGTTTTTAGAAGATCTGATAGTTGACATGGGGACATCTGCTGGCCAACCCTTCATACTGCATTTATAGCAGGATTTAATTTAAGATCATGATCAAACAGACTCAAGGGAACTCACTACTGTCATTAGCTTTTGTTCATGAATATAGTGCATGTCCTTGCATATTAGTGTCCTGGTTTTAATTATCTTCGGTATACAACATATACATGGAACATGAAACCTGGTTATTTACATGATTCAAACTGTAGCCAGGTTCCTGATAGTGTGACTCCTCTCAGACATCAGTCAGGACATAACCAATATTTCAGTGATTAGATAAACAAAGATAATGCAGTTTCAATGGTCTGGTAGCAGCTTACTCTTACTCTTACTCTAAAAATTAGTTATAAGTTGCCAGTCTTGAATGTGCAGTATCTTATACAGTTCAGGTGTTTCAGTCTCCTTCATCTCTTACTACCAGTACCATGATGGATGTGGGAAATTACACAAGCAAAGATGAGCCATCCATTAGAGTCAGTTGACCTGGTAAACTGGATGGGTATAAATCCAAACTAGTCTGCAACATTAACTTAAAGTCAAAACACATTTTCCCTATTAGTGGAAAGGTGACTAAGTACATTTACTTCTGTGCTGTAACTACAGTTTTAAAGTAGCCTGCTATGTTACACTGTACTTCTACTTCACTGCATTTCAAAGGGAAATATTTTACTTTTTACTGCACTACATTTATCTATTAACTTAAGTTACTTTTCAGATTCAGATGATCATTACAAAATATGATCAGAAATAAAATATAATGTGGTGGTTAGCACTGTCGCCTCACAGCTAAGAGGGTTCCTGGTTCAATCCCGGGTGCGGGAGCCCTTCTGTGCCCGTAGGTGTGAATGTGAGTGTGAATGATTGTCTGTGTCTACATGTCAGTCCTGTGATAGCCTGGTGACCTGTCCAGGGTGTACCCTGCCTCTCACCCAATGTCAGCTGGGATAGGCTCCAGCCCCCCTGCGACCCTCAAGAGGATAAGCGGTTAGATAGTGGTTGGATAGGTAACGCAAATAGCTAATAAGCCAATAACATGGCAGCAACTCAACAATTAGGTATGTAAACATGGTCAAAATGACCTGCTGAAGTTCAAACCGAGCATCAGAATGGGGAAGAAATATGATTAAAGTGACTTTGAACATGGCATGGCTGTTGGTGCCAGATGAGCTGGTCTTAGAATGTCTGAAACTGCTGATCTACAGGGATTTTCATGCACAACAGTCTTGAGGGTTTACAGAGGATGGTCCGAAAAAGAGAAAATATCCAGTGTAGCGGCAGTCCTCTGGGCCAAAATGCCTTGTTGATGCCAGAGGTCGGAGGAGAATGGCTAGAGAGGTTCAAGATTATAGACAGGCAGCAGTAACTCAAACAACTACTCGTTACAACCAAAGTATACAGAAGACCATCTCTCTGCCACTCCTGTCAGCTAAGATCAGGAAACTGAGGCTAAAATTCACACGGCCTCACCAAAGTTGGACATTAGTAGATTAGAAAAACGTTTCCTGGTCTGATGAGTTACAAATTCTGCTGTGACATTCAGATGGTAGGGTCAGAATCTGGGGAAACCACAAGAAAGCATGGATCCATCCTGCCTTGTATCAGTGGTTCAGGCTGGTGGTGGTGGTGTTATGGTGTGGTGGATATTTTCTTGGCACACTTTGGGCCCCTTCGTACCAACTGAGCATTGCTTAAACACCACAGCCTACCTGAGTATTGTTGCTGACCATGTCCATCCCTTTATGACCACAGTGTACCCATCTTCTGATGGCTACTTCCAGCAGGATAACGCACTGTCACAAAGCTCAAATCATCTCAAACTGGTTTCTTGATAATGACAATGAGTTTACTGTACCCCAATGGCCCCCACAGTCACCAGATCTCAATCCAATAGAGCACCTTTGGGATGTGGTGGTACGGAGGATTGGCATCATGGATGTGCAGCCGACAAATTTGCAGCAACTGTGTGATGCTATCATGTCAATATGGACCAAAATCTCTGAGGAATGTTTCCAGCGCCTTGTTGGATCTATGACACCAAGGCAGTTCTAAAGGCAAAAGGGTCCAAACCGGTATTCCCAAGGTGTACCTAAGTGGCCGGTGAGTGTATATGTTTTTCTGAAAGGGGCCATTCTGAGTAATCAATACTTTTACTTTTGGCACTTTAATAACTACATTACATACACACATACATACATAAATCCTATACATAAGTAGAGTATTTGAGTACTTCCTCCACTGCTGCAGGTTTCTTATTTTCAGGTGAACTTTTATATTAAAGTTTAAGAATGAAGTGATGACTTTATTCATTTATTTATTGTGAAATGTCTTAGTCAAACATCAAATGATTGATTTTATGATAAAATAGTTTTTCACTTTTTACTCATTCCAATATTGCTAAATCTAAAATCAGTAAGATCCTTGTTTGTTGTTGGATTTAGTGTCCGCCTTTATTTTGAAGGACAGATGTCAGTGTCTTTCCTGTTTTGATTCTTGCTAACTTGATGGAGGCTACGGAAGGTGGAAAGGACCAAAACATTGTCCAACAATGTCACTAACGTTTCTTTGGCAGTTTTGTTTCCTGATTGTTTCTGTATCACAGAGTTTTGTCTTTATTTACTAATTTAATTCATAGTAATCACCGACTATCATTGGAATCATTTGAACTTTAACACTGGTTTTAATTAACTTCAGTTAGCAGTAATGGATGTTAATAGATAAAATCATAGATGTGTCTTTGCTCAGCGACAGTTCTGAAGTTGAGCATCATCATGTAACTCATTAATTTAGCAATCTGCAGCTGATGAATCAGACTGGATGACTTCAACATAAAAGTCCAGCAGATGGCAGCAAAACATCAAATACTAAAACCACCCAAACTCTTAACCCTCCTCCTTTCTAGAAGTTCTCATCAGCTCCTTCATCTCTGGTGTTTCTGGCAAAGGAAGCAGCCATGATTCTTCTCTCTGTTAGAACAAAAGTTCCTCCTCACTGGTTCTCAGTATGTTCCAGGATTGATTTTAAGATCTTATTGATTACAGGACTCTTTGGTTTGGTTGCAGCACTGAAGAGTGGTGTACTGTGGGCTGCATCCAACAGGCAAATGCTTTATTTGAATACATTTACATCAACCTAACAAGTGTGTACTATGATGAAACTATACTTTCTTACAATAATGATTTTCTAAAAAAAAAAACGTTAAATTGTATCTATTGCTGTATCATACATGCAGTAACTCTTTATCACCCTTAATTTCATTGATAGATAATTTTGTATTTGCATCTTTATTGACTTCTTTTTGGATCAAAATGCAAAATATCGTTTACATTTGAGCTCATACGTGAACATGTGATCATCTACGTTTGTCATGTTGATCACAGGACCGTGTGACACAGTCAAACACTCCACAGCAAATGAGTAATAGGACTCTTGAGTTCAGAATGTTTTGTTGAATGTATGTAAAGTGGCAACAGACGACTTTTCAAGTTTTCCCTCACTAGTGTCTCCAAGTGGTATTGTTGGCACCACTGTTGCAAAGACAACTGGATCGCTGTTTGATTTTCCTCAGAGCTAAACAACCACCAACAGCACAGGACACACTGCAATTCATTTTCCACAGTTACTTTGGTTGTCACTGCTATTTCCTCTACTGGAGATGTTAACTGCTAAGAACTTACATTGATACTCTTTGATAACTGGGAATAACTATAGTTTACGAGGAAAATAACAGTGCTGTCTTTATTGTTCCCTTAACATCACACCTGGAAGCAAACAGAAAAGTAAAAGTGAAGCTTATAGGGATCAAATCTAAAAGCAGATGTTGTCATCATTCTATAGCCATTACTTTGTGCAATCAACATTTACCTCAAAATAATGAGTTACTTTAAAATAAAACTTGCCTTTTCACTCTAATCGATTTTACCCAAAACATATGCAGCCATCAAGCGGCAGCCTCTTGGGCTGAAAAATGAGGCCCACACAGAAGTGCCAAAAACTGCAGTTCCTCTAATGGCCACTTGAGGCTGGCTCCAAATGCGAGTCACTCCTTATAGACCCCTGTGTTAAAATGCCCAACTTTACAGCAGAAATAAACATGTTTACAGCCTGATACAAAAACGGTTTTGGTCTCTAAAGCTAATTTCCCCATTCAACAAAACTGCATCTTTATATAACTCACCTATTTACATCTTATTAAGACTTAAAGTTATGCATATTTAAGGGTGGCTGCTTTGAGTGACAGGCTGTCTGTCAATAGTGTCTTCATCCTCTCAGTCAGATCCACCTCCCGCTTCTCCACAGTGTCAGCCACTCGCTTAACTCCAAGATGGTGACAGCCAAAATGCTGAACCCGGGGCTTCAAAACGGGAGTCCACGAACCAATGGATGACATCGTGGTAGCTACGTTCATTACTTTTACAGTCTATGGGAGACACACGTTTTCACACGTACATTTACTAAAGTTCTGTATTTTCGAGGTATTTGTACTGTCATTTTAAACTACTTTACTACATTTTAGACTTCATTTATATGATAACTTTGGTTACTAACTTAACTTTACATCCATCCATCCGTTTTCATCCGCTTATCTAGGGCAGGGTCATGAGGGCAGCAGACTAAGTAAAGCACCCCAGACATCCCTCTCCTCAGCGACGCTCTCCAGCTCCTTCTGGGGGACCCCAAGGTGTTCCCAGGCCAGATGAGATATGTAATCCCTCCAGGGTGTTCTGGGTCTGCCCTGGGGCCTCCTACCAGTGGGGCATGCCTGGAACATCTCCAGTGGGTGGCGCCCAGAAGACATCCTGATCAGATGCCCAAATCACCTCAACTGACCCCTTTCGATGTGAAGGAGCAGTGGCTCTACTCTGAGCTCCATCCACATGTCTGTGCTCCTCACCCTATCTCTATGGCTGAGCCCAGCCACCCCCACGGAGGAAACTCATTTCAGCCGCTTGTATCCATGATGTTGTTCTTTCAGCCACTACCCAGAGCTCATGACCATAGGTGAGGGTTGGGGCCTAGATGGACCAATGAATCAAAAGCTTTGCCTTCTGGATCAGCTTGTTTTCAACTTTACAGATTCAGGTAAATAACACAAAATAAAACCAGCATATATATATATATATATTATGAGAGATTAGGCTTTAGACTTTATTAGACTTTATTGATCTACTGATTGATAAAATACCCAGCAGTAAATAAAGTAATTCAAATAAGCTCCGCCTGCATTAAAGTGATGACCACATTAATGCATTAATGCATCAATAATTATAATCTAAAAATATATATTCTGAAATTAGCCATTCTGCATAATTAGTATTTTGGATACTTTACATAAAGTTTGATACTAATACTATCATACTTTTACTTGTAAAATTTTGAATGCAGGACTTACATTGTGGGTATTGCTACTTTGATTTTAGTAAATGACCAGAGTACTTCTTCCAGCGCTCTGTATATGAGGCCCACACAGCTGCCGGTCAGTCTGTGTAAAGGCAACAAACAGCCTCAGATTTCCACTCAGACTGGAGTTAGAGCAGCACGCTGCTGCTGCTGCTGCTGTAAGCGTTTCTGTGTGATGGATGTTGTCGGTGAGCGTTGTGAACGGCTGTTTGCTAATGAACAGATCTGTTTAGCCAGCCGCTCCGCTGACCTCTGACCCCGCTCAGTCTCCACGCTGAGGGAAAATAAAGCACAGCGGTGCTCGGTAAATATGGACGAGGACGGAAAACGCAATTATTGGGAGGGAGTGTTGGCTCAACATAAAGTGAAATTATTAAAAATGATGCATGGATTTGGAAGGAAAATAAACGAATGGTGTCGTGTTGGAGTGTTTTAGATCTTCAGTCTGTGTTAGAGCAGGAAGGACTAATGATGATTCACCAAACAGGAAGTGCTTCCTTCACTTAATGAGAGCGTCGAGCTGAATTACTGCAGCAGGAGGAAAAACCACAGCCAATCAACTTCCTCCTCTCATTCTTTCTTTCTGTCTTTTTTCTTTAATTTCATTCTAATTAATTAACATATTTATTTATTGGTCACCAAAACTGTGAGTAGTTTAATTTGCTATTGTTTTATATTTTTGTTTTTGCTCAAGAAGTGTAGTCTGACCTTTAAGGTGAGATCAGAAGAAGGACTGATTTCTATTTAATACTTTGGTGGCTCTATGTCAAAACTACTCTTCTATTAATAACTTATTAATGGTGAAATAAAATGTGCCATTATATTATTTTGAGATTTTAGGGGGTGAGCATCACGAAACGAGGATGAAAAAATAAACAGAACTAAAAACTCTGGGGAGGATCTTGTTGTTTAAAGAAATGAAACAGGTTCTGTCCATCTCTCCATACCTGTCATTTTTTCTGTACTCTACATACATTTTATCATATTCGCTCTCCAAATTTCTAGATTGCAGCTGAACTCAGGGGCCCAGCATGGGGAGGGCCCTCAAAAAGACTGGAATTAAAAAATCTGGTGAAAGTTCTGCATTCAAAACATCACTTAAAATTTGCTAAGTATGTATAAGAAAAATGTCCTTATAGTATCAAAAGTAAAAGTATTTAACATGCAGTAAAAACTGTCAGTGTTTTCATGTTCCTATTCCTGTGATGTAGTGCAGTAAAAAGTACAATATTTCCCTCTGAGATGTAAAGGAGTTAGTGAACATGCAATAGAATAAAGAATTACATCACTATGGGATATGATTAGCATTAATGTAGCTCTTATAGAGAACAGAGAAAGGTTGCATCTAATTACTTCCTCTGCCAATGCACCACCCAGCAGAGACGCTAAGTGACCCAAATCAAACACATCCATGGTGGTGGTGTCTTTGCCTCACCTACAGGAGCATTTTGGGTGTGGCTAATACGCTAAAATACTGGAGACTTCTGCCTTCACTCAGGAACTTTTACCTTCATTGTGTGAGGCCTCGCTGCCATTTGTGACTGTTAATATCTGATGTGACTGTGGAGAGGCTGAGTGGACTGGGTATACTGGAACAGAGAGGTAGAGTGGGATGGTTATACTGGGACAGAGAGGTAGAGTGGACTGGTTATACTGGGACAGAGAGGTAGAGTGGGATGGTTATACTGGGACAGAGAGGTATGGGATGGTTATACTGGGACAGAGAGGTAGAGTGGGGTGGTTATACTGGGACAGAGAGGTAGAGTGGATTGGTTATACTGGGATAGAGAGGTAGAGTGGAGTGGTTATACTGGGACAGAGAGGTAGAGTTGTTTGGGACAGAGAGGTAGAGTGGTATGGTTATACTGAGACAGAGAGGTAGAGTGGACTGGTTATACTGGGACAGAGAGGTAGAGTGGGATGGTTATACTGGGACAGAGAGGTATGGGATGGTTATACTAGGACAGAGAGGTAGAGTGGGATGGTTATACTAGGACAGAGAGGTAGAGTGGGATGGTTATACTGGGGTAGAGTGGGATGGTTATACTGGGACAGAGAGGTAGAGTGGGATGGTTATACTGGGACAGAGAGGTAGAGTGGGATGGTTATACTAGGACAGAGAGGTAGAGTGGTTTGGTTATACTGGGACAGAGAGGTAGAGTGGGATGGTTATACTGGGGTAGAGAGGTAGAGTGGGATGGTTATACTGGGACAGAGAGGTAGAGTGGACTGGTTATACTGGGACAGAGAGGTCGAGTGGGATGGTTATACTGGGACAGAGAGGTATGGGATGGTTATACTAGGACAGAGAGGTAGAGTGGGATGGTTATACTAGGACAGAGAGGTAGAGTGGTTTGGTTATACTGGGACAGAGAGGTAGAGTGGGATGGTTATCCTGGGGTAGAGTGGGATGGTTATACTGGGACAGAGAGGTAGAGTGGGATGGTTATACTGGGACAGAGAGGTAGAGTGGGATGGTTATACTAGGACAGAGAGGTAGAGTGGTTTGGTTATACTGGGATAGAGAGGTAGAGTGGAGTGGTTATACTGGGACAGAGAGGTAGAGTGGTTTGGGACAGAGAGGTAGAGTGGGATGGTTATACTGGGACAGAGAGGTATGGGATGGTTATACTGGGACAGAGAGGTAGAGTGGACTGGTTATACTGGGACAGAGAGGTAGAGTGGTTTGGTTATACTGGGACAGAGAGGTAGAGTGGGATGGTTATCCTGGGGTAGAGTGGGATGGTTATACTGGGACAGAGAGGTAGAGTGGGATGGTTATACTGGGACAGAGAGGTAGAGTGGGATGGTTATACTAGGACAGAGAGGTAGAGTGGTTTGGTTATACTGGGACAGAGAGGTAGAGTGGGATGGTTATACTGGGGTAGAGTGGGATGGTTATACTGGAACAGAGAGGTAGAGTGGGATGGTTATACTGGGACAGAGAAGTAGAGTGGGGTGGTTATACTGGGACAGAGAGGTAGAGTGGATTGGTTATACTGGGATAGAGAGGTAGAGTGGAGTGGTTATACTGGGACAGAGAGGTAGAGTTGTTTGGGACAGAGAGGTAGAGTGGGATGGTTATACTGGGACAGAGAGGTAGAGTGGGATGCTTATACTGGGACAGAGAGGTAGAGTGGATTGGTTATACTGGGATAGAGAGGTAGAGTGGAGTGGTTATACTGGGACAGAGAGGTAGAGTGGTTTGGGACAGAGAGGTAGAGTGGGATGGTTATACTGGGACAGAGAGGTAGAGTGGATTGGTTATACTGGGACAGAGAGGTAGAGTGGGATGGTTATACTGGGACAGAGAGGTAGAGTGGGATGGTTATACTGGGACAGAGAGGTAGAGTGGGATGGTTATACTGGGACAGAGGGGTAGAGTGGGATGGTTATACTGGGACAGAGAGGTAGAGTGGGATGGTTATACTGGGACAGAGGGGTAGAGTGGACTGGTTATATTATACTATGAGAATAAAAGAGCAGAACTGAAACAAGATCAGACTGAGGAGGACTTTGCAGTGCATGGACTCAGAATGATGTTCAGATCAGTGAGTAATACAACAGCTTACTCACTGTGAGTGTGTGTGTGTGTGTGTGTGTGTGTGTGTGTGTGTGTGTGTGTGTGTGTGTGTGTGTGCGTGTGTGTGTGCTCTACATTTGTAAAAACTGTGCTGCTCTCCTCTGGCTCTAATACTGGATGTGTGTTTCTGCAGCTGCTGTACTAGTTGCTATATTGTTAGTGCATCTCTTTGTTTTTGCCTTGTCTTACATTATTTGAATTATGTGGCTTAAAGGAGAAGTCCAGTATTTTGCACTTTGAGCCCGAGCTACGATTTTTATGTCAGAACATCAACGAACACCACTGACCACTCGGTGAGTTTCATGGCTTTGAAAACAAACGTTTAAGGTGGTTTTAGGACAGATTTACACATGGCCATAGACAGCATTGTTAAGCCAGGCAGGGGAAAGCCAAATTCTCTCAAATTCTCAGAGAAGGAGCAATTGTCAAGATTTTGGTCTTAAGCACTCTATTTCATCAGAAACAACCAGGAATGGGGCTCAAAGTGCAAAATACTGGACTTCTCCTTTAATAGTAGGCTACTTGTTACACTCGCCATGGTGTCCAGTCGTTTTTTTTTCTTGTCAGCCGTTTTTGTTGAATTGTCAGAGTTTTGTCTGCTCTGGTTAAACTGGGGAACTTGGTTGTATAATTGATAATCATGTGTGAACAGGCTGCAATGTCCTACAAGGAATAATAGGCCTATTGTAGGTTAGCACATCAGGGCTCTGTGGTATGATGTGTATACTTTCATTTTATATTGTAGCCTAAATGCAGTCTTTATAGTAATAGATCTGTCATATAGCATCATCATCAAACACAACTCTTTTTTCCTCCCTCTGCCTCCTATCCCTTTAAAAAATTATAATGCAGTAACGTTTAGGCTACTACTTTTACTTTTATCTGTGAACTCTTTTACACAACTAATTTAACTTTTACTCGAGTACAATATTAGGTGACAGCTGCAGGTTTAGTTGATAATTCCCTATAGGTTCATCACTAGACATGCAACTCACTGTCATATTACTGTATTTCATACTTTGTTTAATTTAACTCATTTTTAACCAGGTAAGTCCCATTGAGATCAACAGTCTCTTTTACAAGGGAGACCTGGCCAAGACAACAGCATACAAAAAAGTTACAGCCAAACAACAACACAATAAAAGACATAAAAGACCTACATAGAAATATGAGAGCACCTATGGACAATGACAAGAGCCAACTGATTCATTCATCCTTGTAGTAATGAGATCTTTAAAGTCAGGCAGAGAGATCAATTAACATAGTTTAAAATCTTTTTGAAAGTTACTTTAAGTGAGAGGAGCAGAGCACATAAAAGCCTTTTTACCCAGCTCAGTCCATGCATTAGGGACAAACAACAAAACTGAATCCTGAGATCCCAGACTGTAGCTACAGTCAGATCTCTGTTCAATCAAAGTACAAATGCATGAAGGGAGTTTACCCTGTATGACTTTATAAATGAACAAATACCAGTGACTGAGCCTACGAAAGGTCAGAGATGGCCAACCAGCCCTGGAACCAAGCATACTGTCATGAGTGAGGGCTTTACAATTCGTAAAAAATCTCAGTGCACAATGATATGTGGTGTCTAACATGCTCAAACAATGTGTAGATGCATTCATGTACAACAGATCACCATAATCCAGAACAGGTAAAACATAACAGTAACCAGTCTTTTTCTGGCCTCAAACGTGAAAATAGGACTTGTTTCTGAAATAAAAGCCCAACCTCCACATCAGCTTTTTAAGAAGATTATCAGCCTGAGGTTTAAGAGACAGAGAGCAATCAAGCCAAATAACGATATTTCTAAAAAGGGACAACCTCTAACGTCTTTCCCTGAGCAGTAATAACATTAGGAGTGTTCACAGGCTTCTTTCTAGCATTTGAGAAATGCATTACCTCAGTCTTACTATTGTTCAAAACCAGCTTTAAGCCTTGTTCACATTACATGACTGGCTGACCAGTCTTGAGTTGTGGAGACTATCATAATCTTTTGAGTGTTCATACTTGCCGACGTGTGTTTCTGTCATCAGATGTCTCGCCAATTGCGTTACGACCTGTGTGTGCACACCACAAGATTTCTCCAGTGAGCCCTCGTCAACAGAGCCCCAGATAATGTGGTGACGTCACCAAACTACATTTTGTCACGCGTGAACAAAATAGGATATTATGAAGTTCCCCGGTGCTAAACTTTAACATGGATGTCCGTCAGCTTGGAACTCTGCAGGTTGTTTGCGCCCTGCTCTGCGCTGAGAAGAAACAGGAAAAGAAGAGAAGGATTTGGGTGAAGGAATGGGTTGCTGCACGCGGATTGCGTGGGTTGTAAATTCTGCAGAGAGTGTTGGAGGTGAGTTCTATGGATGAAACTTGGTTACCACTGTGCCGCTAGCCTATTAGCGTGCACTGTACTGTCTATATAGTCTACGCATGTATTCTGACCCAGATTATTGTACTTTTCATAGCTGAATGATTGAACGGGTTTTCGGGAAATGCTACAGATGACAGCGGAGGACTTTGATTTCTTGCTGGGGCTGGTAGAGCCATACATGGCATTGCCGTATCCTGCCTCTCATTGGCTGATGCTCTTTGTCAGTCGTCTCAGACCTCTCCAGTGTTCCAGCATGCTAGATATCCAGTGCCAGTCGCAGACGAGGGCATGACTTGCTCGCAGGCTTGTTCACACATGAGGACTCATTGTGGCAGACTATCTGCCGACTCACCTCCAACTCAAGGACTTCTTAATGGCTCCCAAGATCCTCTGCGACCTCAGAATCTGGGTGAAAATCGTGTAATGTGAACTAGGCTTTAGTCGTGAAAGCTGAATCTGTCAGCCTCCAGTATGGATGAGCCGGCATAGTATATCACTGTGTCATTGACATAAAAATGAAAATGAGACCAACCACATTTTGACCAGGACTATTAATATGTAATGAAAATAACGGTGGACCTAATACAGAACCCTGGGGTACACCATTACAGGAGCCAGTTAGAGGTGATCCCATCAAACTGAGCACACAGAGACCTTTCTGAGGGGTAAAATGTTATTATAAAATATCAACTAAAGCTGCATATTTGTGCGGAGCCAACAGGAACTCAACCAGCTCATCCAGAGAGGGTCTCTGCAATGTACATGCTCAGTAAGCACCCAGTGAACAGCTTTCATAGGAATCAGTGGGCAGCCAAACACAGTAACCAGATGCAGGATCATCTGCATATCTGTGGTTGTTGTGGCAGCAGATGTTGAACCTGCTGGGGGGATTTGCTCCCATTCAGACACCAGAGCAGGTCTGGCTCACAGTCGGTGTTCCAGTTAGGGCTGCAATTTAATCATTATAAGTTAATTTTCCTGTTATTTTGTTCTATCAGTTTCTATCTCAAATGCCGAAAAACACTAGTTATAATTTTCCAGGGCCAAAAGTGACATCTTAAAAGTTTTTTTTTTTTTTTTGGCATTTTTGCTTGAAATGTTACATAAATGATTAGTTGGTTGTTAAAAAAATAATTTACTGTTTGTCCACCAACCAATATAACCATTCATCATTTAAGCTCTAGTTCCAGTCCATCCCAAAGGTTCTGGATTGGGCTGAGGTGCAGACCAGTCAAGTTCTTCCCCACCAAACTGGGATAACCATTTCTTTATGGAGATACAGGGGGAACATGCAAACTCCACACAGAAGAACCCCGGCTGGCTGGTGGATTCTAACCTCTAACCCTTTTGCTGTGAGGCAAGAGTGCTAATCACTGCACTACCATCCCAACCTGATCCTGCTACAAGTCAATGTAATCTAATGGATAAAGTGTAGTTCTAGTAGTTCTAGTTCTTGTAGTTATATTGTATTAAGTCATTGCTGTTGTGGTACGGTCACACATTCAGTGCAGGCAGAAGGGCGACTAAAACATTCCCTTCTGGTGGCAAAGCAAATTCACATCTTCACATCACATGGAGTTCAAATTTGGCTTACTCTGACCGATGAAAACACAGTAATAGCAAAGAAGTATGTGTGGAGGAGACATTCAGTACGTTTGCATGACATTAGGGCAAATCAGATCTTTTCAATACACGTAAACATGTCAATGCGACTGAAATCGTACCAAATCGAATTTCTCAAAGTCAGACTAACATCCAGATAATGTGATTGGGAGTAGAATTACTCCTGCATGTCTACAGTCTATTAGACCCAAACTGGCCCAGGCACTCTGCACATGCTCCACAGTTTCCGCCCCGGGCTTGGACACAGAAGTTGAATGGCTTTAAATGTGTAACAGAGGAAGAGAAGAAAAAGACAAAGTAAAGCGTCCAGCACATACAAAATGTACAGAGCTGTAAAGTTGTCCACCATGGTACCAGTTTGTCCCTAGCTAACCGTAGCTAACTTGTTCTGTCTGTGACGTAACAGGTCAACCAGAAAAGGTCAAATACTAACAAGCTAAAAGAGGGCATATCACCACCTATCAAAGTGGAGTCGGACATACTTGGGTCATTTAATCGATTCCCCTGGAACAAGGACAGTGGTCCAATTAAATGGCCTAGTCGAGCTATGACAGTAGGTCCACTAAACTGTGCATGTAAATGTACTGATCGATTGTTGCTGCGTCTAATCAGCTGATATTGTATGATATAGGTCATAAAAATACATTACATACACAATTTTTGTGTGTGCGTGTGTGTGTGGTTTTTTGGGGTTTTTTTTCGCCAACATTGACTAGCAAGCTAGTTTTCTGTTTCCGTTACATCAGGCACTGCCCACATTCAGCAAGATTATCACCTTGGCAGGCAATAGTCATACCTGCAGTTGCTCATGTGTGACCGTGCCCTTACTCAGCTGTGTACTACAGATTCAGTTTCTTAGAGCATTTTAAGAGTTACTGTATGTATCCAGCTGACAAATAATGGCAAAATAAAAATAAATCAGACAACAACAGCAACAAAAGAATTTAAAACCAGTGAAAAAATAAAAGCTTTGCCTGAACTCCCTCCACACCATCATGCGAACAATCAACGGCACAAATTTATTTAACCTTCATCCCAAGTTCAACCAGCTGTGGATTATTGATTAGCCTGTCAGAGCCAATCAGGACGGAGGAGAGGCGGGGCCACGAGGACATCACTTACCACGACCTGAAAGGTTTTGTCCACCTGCACGCTGAACTGTCGCAAGAAGTGTTTCCCATCAGTCAGCAGGGTAATGACCTCTGACCAGCCGGGTGATTTGTCAGCAAATATCTGTCTGTCAAGCCGCAGCTTCATTGCTTCCACCCACTGAGGAGTGTGATCAATGAAGCTTACAGAGCCACCACATATATTTATTTCACTGCCCCAGTTTTAATAAAGGGAATGTTTTTTTTAGTTTTTTAAGAATGAATCACAGAAGCTTAAGCGTCACTTTAAGAGTAGAGTTTTTTCCCTTTGTAGTGAATGAGCTCTAAAGGCAGTAAGATCAAAAATACAGCAGAGTGTTGTCAGTGGCTCAATAAGGAAAATAATCTTTTTTACACTACTTCTACCTGTCAGCCAAAAAACCCACTTTAATAAAGAAATTAATTTTTTTTCCCTCCAAATATTTGGTGTTTTGAGGATATATATATATTTTTTTTTACATTAATGTGAAATGCGTATAAAAACAAGTAAACAGAAATATACTTATGGACTCAACATCTAAAGAGTGTTTAGAGTCTACAGGTGGGATGAATGTTTTATGTGACTATATAAAAAAGAGGTCCATAGTTGAGTGTTTAATTGTTGAGTATTTATCTGCGTGTCACAGTGAGGAGGTTAAACAGCTGATTAATAAGAGGCTGAACGCATGCAGCTCCTACAGCTCTGCTCCATCTCTCACTGTTATGATAATGAGCTCATTCAATATGCAGATTCAGTCCTCAGAGGCCTCATGCAATTAATTGTTCTCGTTGACTCGAGTAATTATTTGTTTGCTGATTTAATTTGGAGATTTAGAAAGTGTCGATGCCACATGATTTGTATGGGCCGTGTGTGTGTGTGTGTGTGTGTTACATTATGTAATCCAGACCTGCTGCAAAAATAATACTACAGCTGATCATGTGATGTTGCAACAAAAAATCCAGATGTTTTTTGTAACATAGCATGACCTGAAGTCAATCAGTGTCCTGCACCAGGTTGGCTACCTGACAGGTTAGCCCACAATAAACTGTGTGACAGGTAAAAATATGTATATATAAATTCACAGGTATGAGCATGGCAAAAAAAAAGACGTGCAGTATATGTGTAATATTTTGACATCTAAATTATCAAGTCACAATTCCTTTTATTTTTAAAGTCAATGACACATGTTGAACCTTTGACCCTATCATCCATTTGTCATGGAGAACTCCAGCCATGAAACTTTGCAGCCAGAGGATGAGGTGGCAGCCTAAATTGAGTTCAAGACACCCATGGAGGATCCTTTTGAGATTTTATTGTGGTGGAAGGAGCATGCTAAAATGTTTCCTAACCTGGCAGTGATTGTGCAGAATATTTTCACCATCCCTGCATCAAGTGCAGCCTTCTCCGCCAGATTTGTAACTGAAGAACGGAGAACTCAGCGTAATATGAGTAACTGTAGCCTGTGTGTGTTTAGTCATGGGTGCAGGTTGAGTCACAGGACTTTTATTAACAGGCGGGGGCGGGGGCAGCTTTGACTTACACATAATGATGGGGAACAGGTCGGTTATGGTACTGAGCTTTACGTGTATGGCTGCAGGTTTTCAAGAATGGACTTGTGCAGGACTCTGAAGTGAATCTATTTAGTGAGACAAAGGCAACTGTTTAAAGAACAGGACAGCTATTTTGGGTTCTCTCTGTGGCGAGTTCAGAGATGGATCCAGGCTGGGCATGTTTAGCCTAGCTTAGCACATGTACTGGAAACAGGGAAACTGTTAGCCTGGCTTCATTACATACATTAAACTACAAATATCTGCAATACTTTTAATCAGCACAGTTGTCTGCAACTTGCTGCAGGCTGCAAGATAGTGAACATGCTCAGAGGTCATTTGGAGGTGTTTGCTATTTCTTTCATACTTGTCATATACAGTATATGATATGTGACATATGCATCTTTTATTTCAAACCCAAATCCGACAAGAGTTTAACCAACCAGTGACCTTTTTGACACTCAGGTCTACACAACATATTTAATTGGTAGTGGAAGTATTCCCTTGCATTGCTTACGTAAAAGTAGTAACATCGGGGGGTCCAGTAGCTCACCTGGTAGATGGTGGCTGTGGCTCAGAGGTAGAGTGGGTCGTTCGATCCCAGGCTCCTCCAGTCTGCATGTCTAAGTATCCTTTGGCAAGATATTGAACATCAACTTGCTCCTGATGGCTGTTCCATCAGTGATGTGAATGCTTCCTGAGTAGCAGGTGGCACCTTGTATGGTAGCCTTGTCCATCAGTGTGTGACTCTGTGGGTGAATGTGACATTTAGTGTAAAATGCACTTCAAGTAGTCGGCAGACTAGAAAAGCGCTATACGCGTGCAGTCCATTTTCCATTTAGAGCAGGCGTCCCATATTTTAAGACGATTCCCTCTCTTCCCCCCTTTCACTATTAAGGTGTCCTATAAAAAAAAGGCAAAATAGCTGCTCAAAAAAAAAGAAAAAAAAAAAAAAAAATTACCAACACCACACTGTGAAAATACCCCACTAAAAATCCTGCATTCAAAACTTTACTTAAATAAAAGTGTGTAAGTATTTTTAGCAAATTGTAAAATGAGTCGGTTATTTAAAAATCTGTTTTCTATAAAAGTAGCAAAAACAAAAAGAAAGGAGAGAAAAGTAACTGGTAACTAAAGCTACCCAACAAATGTAGGCCCAGTGAAGTTAATCATCAAAACATTGGTGTCCAAGATGTAGAGGAGTCAAAGTAAGAATTATAAAATGGAAATACTCAAGTAAGGAACTAGAACCTTAATCTGTACTTAAGTAAAGTACATGGTTAAATGACTTGTCTATTTTATTTTGCTGCCTTTTGGTGCATGTTGTAATGCTTCTTTTGAAAAGTGCACCATAGGTAAAGATTATTATTATTATTGTTATTATAATTATATGTACTATGCACAACTGGATAATAGTGTGTCCACACAGGAGGCCTTACAGCCTTTACATGTATCTCTGCACTATCATACTGTAACTCCACCCTCACACTTTCACTCACACTTTACACATGAAACATATTTTTATGCTTTGAGTCCTTTGTCTTTAGTCGCACGTAAATACATGGACTGTGTATTTATGTGTACTGAGCTTTGAGTCCTGCCCAAATGCCTGTGAACATGTATTTACCCGCAAAAACCTCCAATATTTCCTCAGAAGAAGACAAACAGACTGTAGTCTGTGTAATTTGGGTGGATTACTCCTTTAATCATGCAGCTCTCTGATCTCACTGAGCAAACACCGGCGCTCTAATTAGTGGCATTAGTGTTAATTAGCTCTCAGTAATCTAAAGTTAAACACACTGAACTGTTCATGAGATTCATTCATTTAACATGTTACTGTGAGAACATTGTAATGTGTTTCAGTCACCTCAACGAAAAAACAGTTTCCCTCTGATTCTCACTGAGGAAATAAAAAACTGACAAACAAGAAGGAATTGAAAACCAGCCCTCATAGTGACGACGTGACGAGTCAATATTGACATTTACTGTATGGGGGTGTTTAAATTTCAGGCGATACATTACTCTTTTTTACCAGATGAACCTGCAACTGCGTCTGCATTCAATGTTTTTGTGTAAAAACGATGCAAGGCCTCACTCACATGGATGAGGAGGGATAATGTAAACTTCCTGTCTGGTCTCAGCAGCTCTTTGACTCTGATGTCTCTGTGGCATTTTAAACATGAGATATAATTTGTGAATTCCGTGCTGACATACTTCTCTGGTGTCTAACCAAGCAGGAGATGCCATATCAACATGTTAGCACTTCAGATATCACAGAAGGAGACCTAATCTTCTGGCCAGTTTAAATGACACGGCCAAGTTTAATTGTATTTATGTAACTGTTTTTTAGGGTTGGTAGTTGACGAGTCACACATTATGTCATAAAGGATGCTGTATGCCAGTACACACCATCATCCAAATCTTCAATTTTCCTTATTTGGATTATTCCTCATCACAATGATATTTTTAATGTTCAGCCTGAAGATTTTAAGCCAAATACAAGAAAATGTGAAGTGACATTATTGGGCACTGCAGACATGTTTTTACAGTGGACACAAGGTAAAGACAAGAGGGGGCATGGTCTGTATTAACATGGCAGGGTGTGTGCGTGCATGTGTGTGTGATAACTGTCCAAAAAAAAAAATTAATTACTGCAACCCCAGCTCTTTAAAATGTGCCAGTTAATAAGAGCTGAGATATAATTAAATTTGTGGCTGACCGACCTTGGGAGAGTTAAAACATAAAAAACATGATGGATGGAACACACACACACACACACACACACGCACACGCACACACACACACACACACACACACACACACACACACACACACACACACACACACACACACACAGGGTCACTGCTGGTCAACTGACTGAAAGATACTGTACTAAATATTTGTAGTGAAACAACTCAAACATTTGTGTTTTTTACATGAACGTTTTAGCCACAGAGGTCAGAAGCAGCTCACTGACAACACAGTCAGACAAGGTCACAGAGTGAAACTGGAAGACAGAAGAAAGAAAATGTCAGCAAATAACTCATTTTCTTGCAGTAACAGATCATCTACTGTTGATGTTATTTTTAATGAAGGAAAAATATCTTTGGAGATTTATCCAGAAAAAGAAAAATATTTCAGACAAGTTTTGGAAAAATCTGCAGCTATTTTATCTTTCATCCTGGCAACTGTGAGATAAACAGTACACTTTATTGACACATAAGCTGCATAAAGGCTGGCCAACTTGTCAAAAGTCATGGTACTACTGACTCAGCCTGATAGAAGTCTAAGGGGCTGTACACATGCCACGTCTTTAACTGTCTTGAAAACAAGATGTCAGGGTGCTGGGTACTACTCTTGTGCCTACTCCATTCCAACTTTCAAGGGCGTGGAGACAGGTTGTGTCTGAGGTTGCTTTTAAAACAGGAGTCCGCAAGCCAATTAGTGACATCATGTTAGCTACGTCCATTGTTTTATACAGTCTATGATGCCAACCAGCTAATACAAGCATTGACCCAATGCTGGGCCGACTGTTGCTAAATGTAGCTTCATCTCAGAGATAAAACATATATATGCGTCCAAAATCTGGTCAAATCAGACAGCCATACATGCTGGCTCTCATGTGATCCTCAGGTGTGAGAATGCAGCCAGGTGTGCCAAAACTCAACACTTCTCTAACTTCATGTCTCTTTGCTTCAGTATTTTATTTATTTTTATTTTAAATATACTCTATTAATCCCGCAAGGGGAAATTCAATGTTTTCACTCTGTTGTCATTTTTTACATATACACACAGGCCCGAAATACACACACATGCACAAACAGGACCTATACATGCATTAAATGGAGACATGTCAGAGTGAGAGGGCTGCCCATGGACAGGCGTCCCGAGTGGTTGGGGGTCTCAGTGCATTGCTCAAGGGCAACTTGGCAGTCCCCAGGAGGTGAACTGGCACCTCTCCAGCTACCAGTCCATGCTCCATATTTTTGGTCCGGTGACCCTCCCGTTCTCAAGCCAAGTCCTTATGGACTGAGCTACTGCCGCCCTTTAATGTCTGAAGTAGCAAATCCACAATATGTAAGACTGCTAAAGTTTAAATACAGTTTCCTGTCAATTATTAAATGTACAATGTGTTTTTCTTTCAGGCGCATGTCATCAGTCTGACATGATGAATCTGTGAATATTCTCTCAGCTTTAAAGGACACAATGACCGTATATCTTTCTCGTCTGACTTGTAGTCACCTAACAAACCGCAGCAAATTACATATTAACTTTCTTTTACGCTACGCTCGGCTTTTGTCTCCATAATAGCGCCGACTCCACCGCGCAGTCACATCTCCCGTCTGAGATAACTGGTGTTGTAAGTCATTTCTTCATACATGACACGACCGACCTCCTCTCAAAGTATTTTATGAATGTAATCAGATGCATCAATCACAGGGAAGCAGCGAGGCCTGTGTTAATCCTCTCTGTTCGCTCTGAGTTTGGAGTTAAATGGCCCTAAAGACTAATGAAAGAGCAGAGTGAGCTTTACTCCTGCAGTCTGAGGAATTAATCTCTTCTGTCACTGCTCAGTCAGACCTGCAAAAGAAGCTGAAAGAAGCAAATGATTGCTACATTGAGGACTTGAGGGAGCTGGAGGAGGAGTTGGACCAGATCAGGAAGAGTGAGTAAGGGTACTTTGTTACTTTCCATCAACTCTACTTTGCTGCTATACTGTATAATTGTTTGAATATGCTCAGGGGGTCAAATTGAAGTGTTGGCTAATTGTAACTCTGTTTTGGCAAGGCTGCAGCGCTGTGTTAGGCATGGCTAGGAGAGATACAGGGCATGTATTTATAGATTTCACAATAATTGGTAATTTACACCACAAGTGGTACTACAAATCAATTAAGTAGCCTACATTTACCACTGTCAGGTGATCAGTAAATGTTTTGGTTACTGATGGATCAGAGAGACAGTTAGCCTGATAGCTGTAAAATGATCATTATCTTAGCGACAGTAATTTCAAGGTTAAATGCTCTGTAAGCCATGATGTCACTGGTGTGTTTCTGCTACATGATTATGCTAATGATGTGATATCACTGACCCTTTCATCCCTTTCTTTCTTCCCTCCTTCTCATCAGCACCTTGGCCTCATCTCCCCTCTCCCAGCTTTAGTACATTTACTCTCAAGTACTAGACTTAACTACAGTTTTAATGTACTTGTACTTGAGTATTTTCCATATTCTGCTACTTTATTCTTCTACTCCATTACATCTCAGAGAGAAATATTTAACTTCTCACTCTCTTCAATTTATTTGATATATTTGAATACTTGTTAAATTGGTTAAATTGTAGATTCAGACTAATAATAAAAAATCTAATGAACAAATAAATTATGATGGATAAACATAAGACTTGACTGCTACCTGCAAAAAAATCCAACCCATCTACCAGCTTCAACATTAAAGTGATAAACACATTAATGCATCAGTGGTTTATTTAATCTGAAATGGACTGTTCTGCATAATGAGTACTTTTATTTTTTGTTTTTCTTGTACTTTTACCTGAGTAAAAGATCTGAGCACTTCTTCTTCTACCACTGTCAAATCAGTCTGTTAGCTCAATGCTAAAACATCAAGGGAATTACCATTAACATGCTACCAAAAATTACCACTGCAATCACAACAAAATTATCCTTACAAACTATCCATTTTTATTTCACATCCTTAACATAAAACAAAATATGTGCTCATACTTATAGGCATAAATTCCCCATGTTCTTTCAAAATGAACTAATAGTGGCTGACTTTTGTCCTTGTTGTATCCAATTGCTGTTGAATGTTACACTCTTGTTTTAGCCTACTCAGTTCTGTTATCTCATGTTAGAGATTGTCACCACCTGCTGATGTGGTGTGTAACTCAGTAACTGAGTGAACGAACAAATCTTTTTGAACGACTCTTGTAAGTGTCTGATATGAACCAGGTCAGCCTGTCGAACATTCGAGTGCTCATGAATCCCTCCTCCCACTCTCAGTTGCTATAAGGTACCGCTCACCCTGCCTGTGAGTGAACTAGATGCAACTGAATCGGACTCTTGTTCAGACAGCCTAGCAGCTACACTCATTGAACGAGACTGAGTGAACCGTTCTCTCGAGGTGGGACGTATTCTGCTTGCCCAGGAAGAAACGATCATATTTCTGTCACATCTGTTGGCCTACATACATACAAGCATGGGCTCGTTATTTAGAAAATACATTATATAACATATAGATAACTTGGCAATAGTTAGATGTTTTACTGTACACCATAACACATTATTTTGTATCTATATTCACCCCCTGTTGCTTGGAATACCTGACGGAAAAAAGTTATATTCCATAAATAGCATTAGAGCGGTCAGCTTGCCACTTAAACAGTCTGCTAGATGTCATGTTGTCTCAGGAAAAAGAACGACTGCAGTCGGAGGAAGACACAAACAAACGAAGAGTGTAATTGACACTGCAGACACTGATACAATCCTAGGCTGTAGGTAGAGGAGCTAGAAGCCTCAGATGTAGAGGTGGATGGTGTTCCTGAGGAGCTGCTTTAATGGTTCTGGTTTGTGAGATGACAGAAGTCTTGGCCTCTCTTTCTTCAGAAAAATCTGCTCAGTAGGGTGTTTGTAAATGAACCTCCACCAGCCAAGGCCAATGGTGCATTCATGTGCTCCTCAGACAGTCGTTCTTCCAAGGTTAGTATGCTTATGAGGTTTAAGTTGTAATATGGAAACAACACGTAAGTTACAAAGATGATATGTTGTATTTTATTGCTCTGAGCGTTTAAACAACACATTGATAATGAAGAGCGATGGAAACAGATCAGGTGAGCCATGAAATAGGATTAGGGACTAATTTTTCAGACATCACATGCATGCAGCACAAAGCTGTGAAGGCTGCAGTGCTACTTGCCCTCAAAGAAGCATACATGGCCTTCGTGGGATGCTGAAGTGCACTTAAATGAATATTAGCATTTTTGATGTAAACGTCTACATGACTGGTACAGCACTGAAGAGTTTTGTGGGACGGGCAGCATTAGCTGTTGAAAGTGCATGTACTAACGGAGTGTCACAGAGTTATTGACACCATATGTTGCAAATGTATCAAAACTCAAAACATTCGAAAGCTCCGATACATGTATCACTCAAAGGAACTGGAACTGTTACCTACACTCCATTGTATTTTAGCTAAAAATGACCATGACAGTGGAAATGTGCATCATAAACATACAATTAAAACACTTTTACAAATAAAAACACACATCTCACCAACCAGCAGTGTGGTATGTGCAGCTGTTTGCCATATGATGACACTATGTTGATTTCCAAATATGTTCATTTGGTCCAACTGAGGAACAAACAGCAAAAAATTCATTAAAGTATGCATCACATGAACTCCTGCACTCACACAGGTGATGTTGATAAAAGTGTGAGAGTCTGCTTAGAGCTGAAGGTGGACAATAAAACTGGGTCTGTGATGGTTTTTTACAGCAGACAGTTTATGCAGTAACTAAACTCGTCACCTTTTTGCTTTAACTTAACTAACTAACTAACTTCTTTCACCTGTTGGTTTGTTTCCAAACTGTCTAATCGTCTGGCTGCTCATGTTTCTGACCCATCAGATTTATTAGTGATAAAGCTGTGATCAACTAGAGTTCATTTCACACATAAGTAATCTTCAAATAAATTCTGTACTGTAATGACTCCCTCATCTTTGACACCTGAGAGCCAGAACTGAAACAGCTGATCCGAGTTAAATAACATTAACACGCCTCCTGTCTCTCTGACAGTCTGAATGTAAAGCTGTTTTTATGTAAATAGCTCTCAGGTAAATATAACAGACAGTCAGTTGTGATGACGGCAGCGGCCTCAGTCACGCCTGTCGTGTTGAGCGAGTGCTCTCATTGAACTGTGGGCTGCAGCAGACATGTCATCAGACTCACACTATCTGTCTTTATCTGAGGCAGTACTCCAGAGAGAGGCTGAGCAACACCTGCTGAGACTCTAACACAGGAGAGGGGCAGGAAACGGCTGATTGGTTAGAGAGTCAGCAGAGACAGCAGCGCTACCTGCAGACAAACTGACGGTCTAAAGTAGCACATCAGGTTGGGTTACTTTGGATTTTCTATGGGTCTAAATTCAACATTTCGGAGTCCATTTTCCCTTTTTTGTTGTGGCTGTCTCTGCTGTCTGAAAAAACTTCTACAGTATTCAGTCCTCTCTGTTCTGCTGTTATTACAGACACTTGAACTACCTACTAACAACTTCTTATTTGTGTGGTTTTTGACTGTGTTTGAAGTGATGAGAATTGAACATATTTGGACAAGAGGGTGGAGCTAAGCCTAACGTTAGCTGCTAGCTTGGTTAGCACAGTGCATTTACTATGGATGTATTAAAAGAACTGGATAAAGCATTAAACAGGCCCTGTTCATTCCTGTGAAAGTTACCCAGTGGTCCATGAAGCCAAAGTGGTTCAACTGCTGCACAGAAAATTGCCCAGATGATCCAGGGATAATCAGCACTACTTCTGCACTGTGCGGCACAAAGAGCAGGCGCACCAGAGACTTAGGACGGCCGAGTGTCTTACTTCCGCCAGCCCAACAACTTTATTGGGCAAACGTCCAGCATACCTCTGCACCCTTCCGTGTGTCAGCTCTGGTAGTTACCAGCCACACTCTTCCAAGTGGTTACTTTTTAACCCTATAATGCCGTGGGTATCATATTTGATACATACATTTCTGAAACGTTTTGCATTACCATATGGTAAAAACTTTGCTCAAAAGCCAGTTGTATACAATCCGATACTTGTCTTCTGCCCCCTGGTGGAGACCTTTTGCACTGCAATAATTCTGACATGTCACATGGTACAATCCAAGATGGCCGACTCTCATCACCCCCCTGCTGGTTGAATCAAGGTTACACAAATTGCTAATTTGAAGACTTTATGGTAAGAATTTTTTTTGCATATTTATTCATATTTCAAAATGGGGACTTACTTTGTTCAAGCAACTTATGATTATTTCATTTTTTGCATTTAATTAATCATAGAAACGTGTAGAAAATGTTTGTATCAAATTTGATACAGCAGGTACAAAGGGGAATTGAAATCCCTCAATTGTTATTGTACTTTTTCTTCTTGCGATATGCATTATGTCTACCATAGTGCATAACACAATGTTTTGATGAATCAGTTATCCTTATTACAGGTTGAAATGTGATTTTTAGGACATATACTTGGACTCAAATTTGATAAACTTATATTTTAGATGGCTAAAAGGAAGTACAGAGTCTAAGATGTCTTGCACTTCCTCGATGGCAGTTTGAGCGACATAGAGGAGTTCATGGAGGCAGATGATGAAGTGGAAGATATGGATTGGATCCCCAATGCAGAGCATGATGAAGAAAGCTCTGATAGTAGCAATGAGGAAGATAAAGGTATTGACCAGAGGATTGAAGAGGAAAAAGAGGGTCCAGCAGCAATACAGGCAACAAAGCAGCGTGGAAGAGGCAAAGTGAAAAATAAAAAGAAGAGGAGAAGGACACATACAGCTGCTGAATTTGATGAAAGTGTTGACCAGACGAGCACAGAAGAGGAGGGTTCAACAGTGATACAAGCCAAAAGAACAAATAAATCTGCAATGAAAAAAGTGACAAGGAAGGAGTACAGGTGGAGAAAGGCAGAATTTAAACCTCCAGATGTTCAATTTGATGGGAGTGCTGATGAAGGCATTGAAGAAAGGTCTGAGTTTACACCATATATGTATTTCAAGCAGTTTGTAACTGATGAAATGTTACAGCTAGTTGCAGACCAAACAAACATTTTCAGTGTACAGAAACAAGGAAAGTCAGTGAACACAACTGTAAAAGAAACTGAACAGGTTCTTGGTATGTACATGTCCATGGGTTTAGTGCAGATGCCAAATGTGAGAGCCTACTGGGAAGTGGACACAAAGTACCCCAAAGTTGCTGATGTGATGTCGCGAGATCGATTCGAGAAATTGTTGACACTGCTCCACTTTCAAAACAACCTCAGTGTGTCTGAATCTGAGAAGAAGGATAAAATGTGGAAACTCAGGCCATGGCTTGAAAAGCCACGCGAACAATTCCTTCGTGTACCTCCTGAAGAACATCATGCCGTTGATGAGATCATGGTTCCATTCAAGGGAAAATCTCAGCTGAAAGTCTACATGCCATCAAAGCCTCACAAATGGGGGTTCAAAATGTGGGGACGTGTAGGACAAAGTGGTTTCCTGTATGACTTTGATGTTTGTCAAGGGCCAACAGATCCAGAAAAGGAAAGGTCTGATGTTGGTGTTAGTGGAGATGTTGTTCTGAAATTGACATCAACCCTTCCTGCAGGGAAGAACCACAAAGTGTTGGCCGACAACTATTTTACATCACTCCCACTGTTGGAACACCTGCGAGAGAGAGGGATATACTATCTTGGGACCATCAGGATGAACAGGGTACACGACTGCCAGATGATGGAGGAAAAAGACCTGCAGAAACAGGGAAGAGGGTCCATGGATCATAGAGTCAACCAAAACAACATGATAAGACCAAGACATATGTCATGGTTCCTAGACCAGCCATTGTGGAAACCTACAACAGATTCATGGGTGGTGTTGATCTGATGGATATGCTCTGTGCCCTGTACAAATACAGCTTCAAGACCAGACGATGGTACTTGTACATCTGGTGGCATAGTGTCACACTGGCACTCATCAACGCTTGGATCCTGTACCGACGAGACATGAAGGCACTGGAACTAGAGAAAAACACCATGCCCCTGAGAAAGTTTCAGGCCTCAGTTGGCTCTCGCCTGATAAGTGCAGGAAAAGGGAAAGTCAGGATTGGCAGACCTCTGTCCTCTCCACCACACTCCTCACCACCACAAACACCAACACCACCACGAAAGAGGCCATCATGCAGCGTACCTCCAGATGTGAGGAGAGATGGGGTCGACCACTTCCCAACCTGGGCACAACGACAAAGGTGCAAGCACTGCAAAGAAGCTCCTCATTTTTCACATGTGTTCTGTGAAAAATGCAATGTCCACCTCTGCCTAAACAAGGACAGGAACTGTTTTCTTGCTTTCCACTTGGAAAAATGAAAGAAAAAGAGATTGAAAAAGGTAGCAGTTTGAAAAAGTAAAGATGCAGATGTTACAGATGGCCAAGAAAAAAGGGTTTTTGTGTTGTTATTGCCCAAGTTTCAAGGAAAAACTAACGATACAGATGTTACAGGTGGGCAAGGAAAAATGTTCTTGTTGTTGGCCGAATTGCATGTAATGCCTAATGTATCAAATACGATACAAACAAAAAAACATATTTGCAAATTATTTTTATTTATATATTTTTTTAAAATTGTTAAAGGGCCAAATAAAGTCTTCAAATTCAAAAAATTAGAATTTTCTGTCCATTATTTCTTGGGTCAGGCATGCACCCCAGGTTTTAACAAATCTGGGGAAAACAGTATTTTCCTACTATGCACCATAGGCATGGAACAATCTTCAAAAAGAACGAAAATTAAAAACATTCACAACTCTGTGTTTGGGCTCTGAGCCCGAAGATTGAACTGTCACCAGAATTTCTTTGTCAGCTCAAGTTCGATCCCCGGCTCCTCCAGTCCGCATGTCGAAGTATCCTTGAGCAAGATACTGAACCCCTAATTGCTCCCGATGATGCTTCCATCGGTGTGTGAGTGTGTTAAAAAAAAAAACTGAGTAGCAGGTGGCACCTTGTATGGTAGCCTCGGCCACTAGTGTATGAATGTGTGTGTGAATGGGTGAATGTGACTCGTAGTGTAAAAAGCGCTTTGAGTGGTCAGACGACTAGAAAGGTGCTATACAAATGCAGGTCCATTTACCATTTACCATTTATAAATAAAGGTCATTACCAATTATCACCGAGTGCTGCATTTGGGTTCTATCACACACGTTGAACATTTTAACACAGGGGTCTTTCAGCACTTACTGGCTTCTGGAGCCGGCCTCAAGTGGCCATTAAAGGAACTGCAGTTTTTGGCACTTTTGGCACTTTGGCTTCATATTTCATTCCTGGAAGTTGGCACTTGAACAGAACCTGGATGTTCTGGAACCACCTTTCGCTCTCTGTGGTGGAGAGGCCCAGGGGAATTAGCTGCAGTACCACAGTTGGCCCCTAGGTTAGCCTGACTGTGATATATATTTTTTTTTTAGCTCTGTCACAGTAAACATCTTGGCTCATTACAAACATCATAAAGCTGTGAAACTAAAGGGAAGACTAACAATGTAAGCATGATGAGAAACCAGTTTGTGTGTGTGTGTGTGTGTGTGTGTGAGAGAGAGAGAGAGAGAGAGAGAGAGAGAGAGACAGAGACAGAGAGTGTGCGTGTATTGACACATGGAGGGTCAGTGAGGTTGGTATTTTCACTGCCTGTGGTGCAGAGTGGTAAAGATGAGGCAGAACAGGTTGTTCAGAGATTCCTGAGAATCCACTGGCCAGTGCTCTCCCAACGCTGCAGGGTTCAAACCCAGAGTTTGATCTCTGACCTCTAATGTCTCACTATTTGAATTACTATGGCTGTGTTTGAAACTCCATACTAGCATGCTATTTAGCACACTAAAACAGTATGCACATTTTTTTTCGTATGTCCTAAACCAGTATGAAACCAATTGTAAATTAAAGCTGCAAGCAGCATTGAACGGGCCCTCGCACCTTCACGCAACTCGAGGGTGCTGGCAGGACGCCGGCTCATGCCGCCCTTCATTCCTGTCCACGGCAGATCCCTTACGCAGGACGTCATATCCCTCAAATCATATGAAGACATGTAATTTTGCCAGTAGGTGGCGCTGTACTAATAACCAAGTATTGGCATATAGATGTATTCAGGGCAGGATTGTCATCAATCCTGTGAAGTTTGCGGAAGATTGGAACATGTATGGTGAAGTTGCAAACCAGTTACAAGCAAATTCAAATTGGCCGACTTCCTGTTGGGTTTGGCCCATGGCTGCAAGAGGCTTTTTTATACGTCTTTCAGTGATGCATGTGCGTACCAAGTTTCATAGATGTAGGTCAAACCAGCTTCGGGGGCTGTTTCGTAGAAAATTTGTAGGGGGCGCTGTTGAGCCATGTTGGCATATCAGAGCCGAAAAATCACATCAGAAAATGCATATTGGATCCTGTCATATGTGTGTCAAGTTTCATGACATTACAAGCATCCCTTACCCGTCAAAAACAACTTCGTGTTTTATGGCGAATAAGGCGTTGCCACGGTGACCAAACATCACCAAGCTTTACAGCTGGCCTCAGGAGTGACTCCACATCATGCTCGCCAAATTTCATGCGAATCGATGAATTTTATGTCACTTGATTTTTCTCTGATTATAGCGCCCCCTATTGGCTAATTTCTGCCAAATTGGGCTAGGATCGTCTGGATGACGTCTGAAAGAAGTGAATTGAGTTTGACATTGATATCTTTTACTTTGACAAAAATATGCAAAGGTATGTGTTTTTTAGCTAGCAGAAAAAAACTGTTTATTTTTAGCTAGCCTAATTTTTGGAGTAGCAAAATTCTTTTGATAACGTTTGGTCAGGCCAGTCTGGAGATTGCATGTGCAAAGTTTTGTGAAGATGGAGATTAAACGCTAGGAGGAGTTCGAAAAAGTAGGTTTTTGATGTATAGTAAATTACAAAGAGAAATTTGCAGTGGGAGTGGGCGTGGCCTATGTCAGAAGATGCGACACTATTTAGGGAACACGTGGATATAAAATTTATGAAGATGTGATTTAAAATGTGGAAGTTACAGGCCAAAATGCGTTTGTATCTCTTATAGCGCCACCTAGTGGAGAAGACGCACAATTTTTGCTATGGTTGGTCTGTATGCTATTCTCTATATACCCTGTGAATTTCACAGCCCTCAGCATAATACTTGGGCTGAAATAAATGTTTGTTTTTTATCTTGTAATAAGCCACGCCCACTTTTACCAGTCGTGACTACCTTCAAGATATGGCGTCAGGACAGGCCCAGCATAATACTCACCAAATTTCATAAATATCGGTGCAGCCATTTACCAGATATAAATTTCCCATATTTGCAGCGCCCCCTAGTGGCCAAAATTAGCTTAATTTGGTTCATTCTCTCACAGGCACATATCAAGCAAGGATCTCAGATTTGGTGTTGTTAGCATTTATTTTGACCGAAATATGCCACCGTTCGCCTTTTTATAGCTAGCTAGAAAAATTTATTCATTAATAATTTGAGCATATTATGACCAATCAAAATTCCTTTGATAACTTTAGATCAGGTCCAGCCGAAGACTGTACTTGCCAAGTTTCACGCTGAACGGACAAAACCCTAAGGAGGAGTTCGAAAAAGTAGGTTGTCCAGTTTTTGCGATGTTGTGAAAAACATGATAGGCAGAAATGGGAGTGGCCCTGCCCAGGTGATTCAGCACTATTCAGGGAATCTGTGGATATGAGGTTTTTGAATGTGTGACATATGGTCTGGGAGTTATAGCCCAAAACACGTTGAAAATGAGTAGGGGGCGCTGTTGAGCCATCTTGGCACATGAAAACACAAAAATCACATCAGACAACACAATTTGGGATGTCTGATGTGTGTGCCAAGTTGCGTGAGTTTTCGAGTGTCCCTTGCCCCTCAAAAACAACCTCGTGTTTTATGGCGAATAAGGTGGCGCCACAGTGACAGTGTTGGACGAAACCTCAAAGGCTTCTGCTTTGACCATCAACAAGGTCTTGGGAGTATGTATTTGCAAAATTGAGGTGGTTCGGGGGAACCTGGTAGAAGAGGGACATGAAAGAATGAAAAAAGTAACCTTCTGCCGCCAGTAGGTGGCGCTATGATGCTGATTCAAAATTTCTGTATAGATGTTTTCAGGGCTGGACAGTGTGTGTATGTGTGAAGTTTTGGAAAGATATGTCCACGTAGAGTCAAGTTACAGCTACTTTGGTCATCATGGCGAAACATCAAAGTTGGCCGCCACGCCAAGGTCACGCCCTTTGACGAAAATTCACAGTTTTCCATAGAAAGCATCATCAAGGCCTTATGGATAATTTCACCAAGTATGAGGTTGATGTGTTCAACTTTGGAGGAGATGTGCTTCAAAGTGTAAAACATGACATTTTCTACTGCCAGTAGGGGGCGCTATATTAATCACAAATTATTGACATGTAGATCTCTTCAGAGCAGGACTGTCATCAATCCTGTGAAGTTTGGGGAAGATTGGAGCATGTATGTTGGAGTAATAAACTACTTCCTGCGTTATAATACTACTTCCTGTTTGTAACGAAGTTTGAGGTCCCGGCACGGTCACACGGTGTGACGAAAACACAAGCTTTTGATAACTTTTCGTCTTCAGTTTATGTAGGTGGGACAGACCGAGTTTGAAGGCGATCGGACAAAATCTCTAGGAGGAGTTCGTTCATTTATGACCCCTGCAAATGGCCAAAAATACATGAAACTTCCACATTCAATTCAAAATGGCCGACTTCCTGTTGAGTTTAGGGCATGGGCCCAAGAGGCTTTTTTGTCCGTCTCGGCGTGCTACATATGTGTACCAAAATTCGTACGCTTCGGACAAAGTTAAAGCAGGGGGCTTTGATTTTGAAAACTGTTAGGGGGCGCCGTTGAGCCATTTTGTCACGCCCCTTTGTAATGACCATAAAATATCGAATTTTTCACCAGACGTGACGAGTGTGCAAAATTCTGGGACTTTTTGAGTACGTTCAGGCCCTCAAAAATGCGATCATAGGATAAAAAAAAAAATAATTAAAGCTGCAAGCAGCGTTGAACGGGCCCTCGCACCCCACGCAACTCGGGGCCTGGCGCGGCCGCCACCGTGTCGCCAGAGGTCGACCGGCAGACGAGGCGCTGAATGTTCGCCTCCTTCGGACAGTGTAGGAACCAATGCGTTGCGACTTCCCGTCTCCACTGGGTGGCGCTATGACTCTGACTCCTGAGCGTCATGTGGGTGTGTTCATGCCAGGACTATTATCATACATGTGAAGTTTGGAGCAGATTCGACCATTAGATCCCATGTTATAGCAATATCGTGTTTCATGGTGAGACATCAAGTGTCGAAGCCATGTCACAGCCACACCGTTCCATGCTGAGCAATTCTCTTAATGTGTTTTGATCACACACTTGTGTAGATGGTACACACCAGTTTTGGAGTTAATTGATTCATTTCTGGAGGAGGAGATCATTAAAATACAACACGTGGAAAACGCCAAAAATGACTGTAAATTTCAAAATGGCCGACTTCCTGTCGGGTGTGGCCTATCCGTGCAAGAGGCTTTTTTGTGCGTGTGGATGTTATACATGTGTCTACCAAGTTTCGTGCATATCAGTGAGACGTCCTATGGTGGTTATTTGTGTGAATGGGCGTGGCCAATCCATTTAGCCACGCCTATTAACGAAATTCATAACATATGTTCTGGGTTGGACTGTCAATATACCTGTGAAGTTTCACACAGATCTGACCAAGTACAGTGAAGTTATTGCCACTTCCTGTTTCATGGCGAGACGTCAAAATTCAACCTCCCACAACTGGCGTGCCCTTTAGATTCTGCGAGACCTTTTAATAACTTTTGATCAGGAAGTGTTCTAGATGGTACTCGGTAATTTTGAAGCCGTTCTGATGAATTCTGTAGGAGGAGTTCGTTAAAATACGATGCGTGCGCGACACCAAAAATGACCATGACATTCAAAATGGCCGACGTCCTGTTGAATTTAGCCTAGAGGTCCAAGAGACTTTTTTGTTTGTCTGGGGGTGATGGAGATGTGTACCAATTTTTGTGCATATCGGTGAGACGTCCTATGGAAGTAATTCATATGAATGGGCGTGGCCAAGCCATATGGCCACGCCCATTGACGAAATTCATATCACATATTCAGGGTTGGACTGTTGACACACATATGAAGTTTCAGGTGGATATCATCAAAAACACCAAAGTTAAGGCCATTTTTATGCATTTTGGCGAAGGGTCGACTTCGCCGCCCTCCGGATGGAACGCCGTTTGACGACAGTCAAAATTCTTCATCATGGAGCATTACCAACATGTTGAGACCTTTCTGGCCAAATTTGAGCTGGATTTGCTGAACGTGCTCAGAGCTGGACCTCAAAGTCTAAAACATCGCTTTTTCTGTCACCAGCAGGGGGCGCTATGACAATTACTGAATTTTTTGATGTAGACGTGTTCAGGGCGGGACTATTATCCATCATGTGAAGTTTGGTGCAGATAGGATCATCTACACCAAAGTTGTAGTAGTTGTAGTATAATTTCGTGTTTTTTGGCGAGATATCCAAATTGACCCTTCCGCAGCGACCGCGCCCTTCGACGTGACGAAGATCTTTTAATAATAAATTGATCCCACTGTAGTCGAGCACACACAGGTAAATTTTTAAGTCAATCCGATAAAATCTGTAGGAGGAGTTCGCTCAAGTACAACGTGTGGAAATGGCCAAAAATGACCTTATTTTGAAAAAACAATTCAAAATGGCCGACTTCCTGTTTGGTTTAGGGTGTCGCTCCAAGAGGCTTTTTTGTGCGTCCCGGGATGATACATATGTGTACCAAATTTCATACGCCTAGGGCAAAGTTAAAGCAGGGGGCTTCGATTTTGAAAACTGTTAGGGGGCGCCATTGAGCCATTTTGCCACGCCCCTTTGTAACGACCATAAAATATCGAAATTTTCACCAGACGTGACGAGTGTGCAAATTTTCCTGACTTTTTGGGCATGTTCAGGCCCTCAAAAATGCGATCAAAGGTTTAAAAGAAAAATAATAAGAATAATTTTTATGATTTCAATAGGGCTCTCGCACGGTTCGTGCTCGGGCCCTAATTAAAGCTGCAAGCAGCGTTGAACGGGCCCTCGCACCCCACGCAACTCGGGGCCTGGCGCGGCCGCCACCGTGTCGCCAGAGGTCGACCGGCAGACGAGGCGCTGAATGTTCGCCTCCTTCGGACAGTGTAGGAACCAATGCGTTGCGACTTCCCGTCTCCACTGGGTGGCGCTATGACTCTGACTCCTGAGCGTCATGTGGGTGTGTTCATGCCAGGACTATTATCATACATGTGAAGTTTGGAGCAGATTCGACCATTAGATCCCATGTTATAGCAATATCGTGTTTCATGGTGAGACATCAAGTGTCGACGCCATGTCACAGCCACACCGTTCCATGCTGAGCAATTCTCTTAATGTGTTTTGATCACACACTTGTGTAGATGGTACACACCAGTTTTGGAGTTAATTGATTCATTTCTGGAGGAGGAGATCATTAAAATACAACACGTGGAAAACGCCAAAAATGACTGTAAATTTCAAAATGGCCGACTTCCTGTCGGGTGTGGCCTATCCGTGCAAGAGGCTTTTTTGTGCGTGTGGATGTTATACATGTGTCTACCAAGTTTCGTGCATATCAGTGAGACGTCCTATGGTGGTTATTTGTGTGAATGGGCGTGGCCAATCCATTTAGCCACGCCTATTAACGAAATTCATAACATATGTTCTGGGTTGGACTGTCAATATACCTGTGAAGTTTCACACAGATCTGACCAAGTACAGTGAAGTTATTGCCACTTCCTGTTTCATGGCGAGACGTCAAAATTCAACCTCCCACAACTGGCGTGCCCTTTAGATTCTGCGAGACCTTTTAATAACTTTTGATCAGGAAGTGTTCTAGATGGTAATCGGTAATTTTGAAGCCGTTCTGATGAATTCTGTAGGAGGAGTTCGTTAAAATACGATGCGTGCGCGACACCAAAAATGACCATGACATTCAAAATGGCCGACTTCCTGTTGAATTTAGCCTAGAGGTCCAAGAGACTTTTTTGTTTGTCTGGGGGTGATGGAGATGTGTACCAATTTTTGTGCATATCGGTGAGACGTCCTATGGAAGTAATTCATATGAGTGGGCGTGGCCAAGCCATATGGCCACGCCCATTGACGAAATTCATATCACATATTCAGGGCTGGACTGTTGACACACATATGAAGTTTCAGGTGGATATCATCAAAAACACCAAAGTTAAGGCCATTTTTATGCATTTTGGCGAAGGGTCGACTTCGCCGCCCTCCGGATGGAACGCCGTTTGACGACAGTCAAAATTCTTCATCATGGAGCATTACCAACATGTTAAGGCCTTTCTGACCAAATTTGAGTTGAATATGGTAAATGTGGTCAGAGCAGCACCTCAAAGTGTAAAACATGGTATTTCCTGTTGCCAGCAGGGGGCGCTATGACAATTACTGAATTTTTTGATGTAGATGTGTTCAGGGCGGGACTATTATCCATCATGTGAAGTTTGGTGCAGATAGGATCATCTACACCAAAGTTGTAGTAGTTGTAGTATAATTTCGTGTTTTTTGGCGAGATATCCAAATTGACCCTTCCGCAGCGACCGCGCCCTTCGACGTGACGAAGATCTTTTAATAATAAATTGATCCCACTGTAGTCGAGCACGCACAGGTAAATTTTTAAGTCAATCCGATAAAATCTGTAGGACGAGTTCGCTCAAGTACAACGTGTGGAAATGGCCAAAAATGACCTTATTTTGAAAAAACAATTCAAAATGGCCAACTTCCTGTTTGGTTTAGGGTGTCGCTCCAAGAGGCTTTTTTGTGCGTCCCGGGATGATACATATGTGTACCAAATTTCATACGCCTAGGGCAAAGTTAAAGCAGGGGGCTTCGATTTTGAAAACTGTTAGGGGGCGCCATTGAGCCATTTTGCCACGCCCCTTTGTAACGACCATAAAATATCGAAATTTTCACCAGACGTGACGAGTGTGCAAATTTTCCTGACTTTTTGGGCATGTTCAGGCCCTCAAAAATGCGATCAAAGGTTTAAAAGAAAAATAATAAGAATAATTTTTATGATTTCAATAGGGCTCTCGCACGGTTCGTGCTCGGGCCCTAATAATAAGAATAAGAATTCCTTCGGTTTCAATAGGGCTCTCGCACGGTACGTGCTCGGGCCCTAATAAATTGGATTCTACAACCCACATTCCAAAAGAGCTGGGACACTGTGCAAAACATGAATAACTGGAATCACAACCCTTACAGTTTACATCCATGTCTGTGAAAACATGGATGCTTCACACACATCCTCCCCCTGACAGCACAGAAGATCTATACAAGCAGCACAGTTTCAAGATTAATGTAATCAATTCAGTATCAAATGTCTCCCCTTCTGTTCCTGAGATATGATGCTGAATAATGGCCACAAAAGAGTTTATGCAGACCATTATAATGTCACAGTGAAGCTGACCTTTGACTTTTTGGATATAAAATGTCATCACTTCATTATTTGTGTTAAGTTTTGTCTTACTTAGAGTAAACCTTTGACCTTCAACCACAAAATTTTAATCAGCTTGTCCTTTTTTGTGGACTTTTGTGTCGAATTTAAGGAAATTCTCTCAAGGTCTTCTTGAGATATCGTATTCACAAGACTGAGACAGACACAAGGTCACATTGACCTATGACCACCAAAATCTAATCAATTCATTGTTGGGCCAAGTGGACATTTTTGCTAAATTTAAAGAGATTACGTCAACATGCTCATGAAATATCACATTCATGAGAATGAGACGGACCAAGGTCACATTGATCCTGACCTTTGACCTTTGACCACTAAACTCTAATCAATTCATCGTAGACTCCAAGTGAAGGTTGCTGCAAAATCTGAAAAAAAAAAAAAAAAATCCCTCACGGTGTTCTTAAGACATCGTGTTCACAAGAATAAGACAAGGTCACAATGCCCTTGACCATCGATGACAAAAATCTAATCAGTTCATGATTAAGTCCAGGGGACATTTGTGCTACTAGGTACTGACCATGCAGGGTGTCCAAACTTTTGCTTCAGGTCCTTTTCCTTTTTTGTCATTTTGAAACTGTAAAACATTGAAATTAAAAAGTAATCTTGCTAAAAATACTGAAGAAATTTGTCATCTTTAACTTCATCCTTCTAGAAATCAGTTTATCTTCTACTTACTTAACTACTTACAGTAAATCACATATTGACCAGGGCTGCCCAAACTTTTGCATGCCACTGTATGACAAGCCAAGGCTGCAATTTGTTGTATATCTGAGAAGCCACAATGGGGATGTGGACTTATTCCTAGGACCATGAAAATTTGTGAGAAAGGGGGTCTGTGTGTGGGCATTTTGTGTGTAAAGTTACAAGTCCCCTCCATATACATAAGGTTTGAATGACATCTAAAATATAAACAAAAACCTCTATCTGATTTCACACAAAATGCCTCAGGACCTAAACTTCTCTCTCAAGCTGTTTTTTTCATTGTGCACACAACTGCTTATGTCACCTTTCATGTGGACAAATGAGCACAGCACTATGAATGAAGAGGTAACTTCAATCGCATGAAAGTGTTAATATCTGTTATACCTGTAAGTGAAATCTTTTTTGGCTTTTTTTGGCAATTTTGCCTTCATTTGATAGGACAGCTAGTAGCATGAAAAGGGGGGAGAGAGAGAGAGTGAGGGGATGACATGCAGCAAAGGGCCACAGGTTGGACTTGAACCTGCAGCCTCTGCAGTAAGGACGTAGCCTTTGTACATGGGTTTCCCACTCCAGCAGGTGAGCTAGTGGATGCTGCATAAATTAATCTTTAAAGGTGCCCAAACTGAATGATCCAATACTTGATGCATCAAGTCCTATTTTATTATAACACCATCTTGTTTCAGTGCTAACACTTCTCTGTCTGTCATCATTATATCTGAGTTGATGTTTTTTCTTTTTTTACAGACAGCAGAAAAACAATATTGGACTTGAAAGTATACTATTTGTCCTTATAGTAACCTGTAGAGTAGAGTAGCAGTCCCCAACCTTTTTGGCTTTTGGTCCCTTGGAAGTAAACAATGTCTTCTTTTGACCTTTATTATGGACACAAGTGGTGAGCACCTTAACCAAAGTAGTTCGTTTTTAGTCTCAGATAGTTTATTTAAAGGTTTTTAAGAGGCCAATAAGAGATGAGCGAGCCTAGTGTCTTACAAGAAACAAGCAAATCTCATATAGTCCACTTGCTTGCTTTTTTTTTAGAGATTTCATCTATTTGTGTTTTGTTGTTTGTTCTGTCACCAAAATTTCATGCTTAGATCGAGTGATGACAAATCCACCAACAACTAACTCCCATTTGCTGACAAAGACCATGAGATGTCATTACTGGCTTGGGGAAAGCAAGTTAAATAGGTGTTGAGTTAAGAGTGTCAAACTGCTGTTCTCAGAGCTCAGCCAGGAACTTTGACCCCCAAAACAGAATTTAATTGTGTGTAATAAAAATGTGTTTTTTTTTTAATATTATTATTGTTTAATCATGTTGGAATCCCATAAAGCACATATGGGATGGTGTGTGTGTATGAGGGTGTGTGTGTGTGTGTGTGTGTGTGTGTGTGTGTGTGTCTGTGATGGATGGACGGCTCTAAACGATGTGTTCCCTAACAGGAAGCGACACAATAATCTGCTCGTTTGTCGGCTTAACTGGAACGCCAATACTGTATCGACTGAAATGTCAGCCACACCGAGGCCTTCATTAACCTGCCATCTGTCTCTCTCTCTCTCTCTCTCTCTCACACACACACACACACACACAACCCCTCAGGTTGAGTGTCAGTGTGACATGTCAAACATGACCACAACTGACGCCAATGAACATGAAGCTCAGCTGTTTCCAATCACTGTCTCATTGCTGCAGACAGGGTTGTCTATGTTAATATTTAATACAGACAACAAGCTGTTTTTAAACTCACCTCAGAGGTTTCAGTTTAACTAAATTATTGGTGTGCACTTGTGGCATGGTGTGTCGACAGAAATAATCTGTTTAAGAATATCAGTCTTCTAGAAAATAGGCCACCTGTTGATTATTCAATCAATCATTTGTCACATGGAATTATGCAAGGTACAACTCCAGTGAAATGTGAACCCATCAGCTTCTTTGACTTTACAGGAAATGTACACGGTGTCCTAACAGCAAGCAAGTGTCCCACTATTGTGCCACATCATGTTATATTGGGTGCTCTCTGTCCACACTGGATCAGTTAAATATGGAACTTTGTCACGTCATGTAATCAAGTCACTTACCTAGCAACTGTGGTCTCACTGAAAAGATGATCAAGTATGTATGTCCTTATTATTCATATTGACAACAATACTATTGCTGGTAACTTATAGATATGATTGGTATAGCTACCATACTATATTGTACCACCATCTCCACTTTGTAAAACAAGCTAACTTGCTAGCAAGCTCTGCTGAGCATCTCATACAATACTTACCAGAGGCTTTCAGCTCCCTAGCAATCTCCCTCCAACCAAATGCCAACTTATTTTTTGTTGTCTTGTCATATAGAGAACTCCTCATTCCAACCTCGTGAATCAGCCAATCCTCATCCATTGCCCAGTTTTCAACGTGAGCATCAGGAATAACACTAATTGAGCTGCTGACGCTTGTTCGCTTCACATCCAGTTAGGACACCGTGTTAGTTTTATTTTTGCTTTGTTTTCTTACATTGTTGGCTGCTGCTTTATAGTAATCCATCTTTCCGGATGGTCATGGTAACCCATGGTTTCTGGTTATGGAATGATCCAACTGTCCACACATCCGCAACCGCAACATGGCACTGTAGCCACCTTTGAACAGCATATAGCAGTGATCCTCAGCAGGAACAGAACAGCACCTCACATTCCCACCATCACACCAGTCCTTATTCATTGTAAAGCAAATGTCTCCTCTCCTTCACTTGCCAGAGTCCTCTGCTCTGTCAGATCAGCATGTAGAAAAAATGCCTCCTGGTTGAATGCCGCTGCCCAGGATTTGCCAAGTTTTGGTGAATGAAAGGATATTACAGTTCCCGATATGATATGATATCCTGTTGGAAACTGATGCAGTACAGAGATCGTCAGTTTATTTTCTAATGCCTTTCCAATAGGCCAGCAGGATGCTAGTTCAGATGGTGCTTTTCTTGTTTTGATGTTTATTGATGTTTACATTTGAAAACCTAGCCAGCAGTTAGCTCGAAAGAATTTGGCAGTAGGGAAGTTTACCGCACGGTGAGTTGATTTCCTCTTCTCAATGAGTGACACATGTCTCCACCGATCAAGAGCCAACCAAAAAGCACCACCAAGACTTGCAAAATAGACACAAGAGCCTAAATTTGTGTGTGTCTGTGTGTACTTTTTGAACAGGAGAAAAGGAGCAAAAATTGCAATAAATAACAGTATTACTGTTTCTTGGTTAAATGCTTGCTTGTTTGAACGACAGTTTTATTGCTTTATGTGTCATTTAATTTGTGGAAATATATAGAGCTGCAGTCAGTTGATAAGTGCAGTGACAGCTGGTTTCAATCTCTGCAATGTGAGAATAAACGTCTAAATATTTTTGGATTGTGGACTGTTGGTTGGACAAAACGAAAACCTGAAGTTGTCACATTGGATCCTGGGAAATTCTAACAAGCGTTTTTCACAATTTTCTGACATTTTATCAACAAATTGATTAAATGAGGATATAGAAAATACTGTGTTCAAAAATGAGCTTATTGTAGATGTAGTCCTGGATGACTGAACCTGAGTCAACTGTTCAGTAAGTGTCACTTGTCTCAGAGCTGCAGAGGTTCCTCCTGTTGTTTCAAATAAGTTTGGGACCCACTGTCTCATCGAGAGAGGCATCTCGTCTTCAGGGATCTGTCGCAGCAAAGTAATGGAGAACTTCCTCCCCATCTTATTTAACAACCACAGGGCCCATTTGGTTCCATCGCTGCAGTTTGGTCCCACGTTCCCTGAACACATCAGAGCAGTAATGTTGGCAGATTGTCTCGCTAACAGTTCAGCCCCATTTGAATGGTCCGACCCCCCCCCCCCTTATCTCTCCTGGCTCTGCACACACCTTGTTAAATCCCACTTTGTTTGCAGCCCTCGTCCTCTGACAGTTAAAGAAGTGACGAATGGCCATTATTATGGAAAGAAGGTTACTTTTATACACGGCTCGCGGCACTGAGGGGGGGCGCCGGCGGCTGCTCCATCACTGTCAGGGAAACTAATGATAAGATATCATAAGACACAGGACGGCCATGTTAAGATAGAGTGGCTTCCCGCCGAGTTTCCATCAGCCGCCGTCTGTCTGCGCTCAGCATTCATCTTGATTCTGCATCCACTCGCACTTATTTTGCTTTACACCTGCAAAAATACATCAAACACTTGCAGCTTCTGTAGATTTATAAGTGGAAGAATCTGCTCGCACAATTCAAATGAATAATGATGATAAAAGTGTCGTTTTCACTCTTTATTTCTGCACAACTTCGCTGTACAGTAAACTGAGGAGCTGCTGTGTGTTTGCAGATCAAACTGTGACAGATTGACGAGCAGCGTCCAAACACTGCAGTTTTATACAACAGAAACATAAAGTTAAATCAAACACAACTCACTTAAAAACAAACACAATGAATCAGAGATAAACTGCAGAAGATTTCACCAACTGTAGAAAGTGTTCTGTCTGTATTAACTGTACAAAATCTTTTCAGCTTCATTTCTCTGCTTTGTTCACCCTGATTCATCTTCAGGGTATTAACGACATCAGTGACATATGAAATATGATCCAGGAAGTCCACTTTGAGGAACAGATCCATGAACGAAAAGATTTATCATGGTGGCACATGGGTAGAGCATACAGGATCTAGGACATGGCATAAGACAGGCATTACACCATGGTAACGTAGCTGATTTGAACCTGAACTTTCTTGCCATTCTCTGACTTTTGTCTGATGATTTCAGCTTTGGCCATTACCAACAGAAGTTCCCAAAACTCTTAGTCAGATCAGATATTATATGGAGTTTGTATGAGGAAGCGGGCAGGATAAAGGCCGTTTAATGTCTGATTCAACTTATTTAGACATTTACATTCTCACGTACAGCTCCTCCAAGTAATGTGTAGATATTTTCAGGTTTGTCGTGCATGTGTGAAAGTGGCTAAAACATTCTACTAGCAATGGGAGCTTGCATGTGTCACAAGGCAGAAAGTTTTGCTGTGTGCTTTTACATGTTGCTATGTTTTATCTTGCATGTTTTAATGTGCTTGCTTTACTGTTTTTATATGCATGCCTTTATATAAGAACCATATGGATGCTGTGATTTTAGTAAGTTTTACTTCCTTCTGTTGTCCCACTCAATTAGTGCCAAATACCTGCACCTGGTAGAAAAGTCTCTTACAGACTGACAAGGTGGCCACACAACCAGACAAGGCTATTTGGGACTACAACCAATGAGGTGGCAGAAAGGAGGGCCTCAAGGTGTGTTGGACCTGGAGAGAACAGCAGCACGGCAGCGGGGCAAAACGACACGGCTTTGGAAACAGCACAGCGGTCAGCAGTCCATTCATGGGTGGTCCGCTGAGAGACACCCACGCAGAAGAGCGACTAGCTGCTAGCAGCCACAGCTCTGTAGTGCATCACAACCAGGCAGAGTGAGAGCTCTGTCCGATAAAGTGAGTATCCCCAACTTGACTTGGGTGTAAGCGGGTAAAGGTGCTGTGGACGAGTAACTGCCGGCTGTCTCCAATAACAGTTTGACTGTTAACGCATGGACCTATGACGCGGAAGAGTGGCGCTACAGTGTTGTGACACCATATTGGCCAGAGCCTGCTGCCAGATGCCCCACAAGACCGAGATAGAGACAGTGGAATATTTTTTAAACCTTCAGCATTAAGTACTTTTAACTCATTGTCTTTTTAGGGTCTTAACATCACTAGTGGGTTTTTAGTAGCTGTGACTACTTTCATTTTTGTTATTCATTATTTTCTTTACTTAAGCTTGACTCCTTGATTGCTTCAGTGTTGAAACCCACCTGATTTATAAAGTCAACTTGGTACACCCTACCCCCGCTTACAAATGTATTTGATCATCCAACACAGCATCTTGCTGGATGATTCATATTTTTTCGCAGCGAAAGTTGAGTCAGCCAAAGGGTCCTGAGTTGTCCTGAGTTTTCCTCTGGGATGGTCCTATTGTCTTCATGCCTCCAATCTTTGCCTTTCCTTCCTTGACTGAGCTCCCTGTACGTGAATAGGGATGTAAATCAGTTCTCAACTTGAACTGGTTCCAAATTATCTGAGCAGTTGGCATTGTATGCCTGTAAAGCTTTCAATTCCTTTATTGATTCCGACATGTTTTTCTGACAGTTGCACATGAAAACACCATGATTTAAAACCCATGCATCTATGCTGCTGCAACATAATTTTATGTAAGGGTGGAAACACTAGCATTACGCTGAAACATCTTTCTATGCAACATGAGCTTAACTCAGAATGCCATGTATCTGACACTCAACACACGAGTGCCACTGCCTCCCAACAAAGCAACACATCTGTTACTGAGAAATATCTTATAATACCATTAGCACCACACAGACAAGCTTAGCACATAATTTCTTTGACTAAAAAAAAACCTGAATGAAAATCAATATTGTAAAACCATTCTTTCAATTCACCCATTTTAGATGATGACAGACAGACTGTTGCTGTTGAAGCTGAAAACCTTTGTAGGCCTTCTTTTTTACACAGATGATTAATCAGGAATCAATAAGGAAAGTGATTACAAATCATAGGCAGAATGGACAACGGTTGCATTTAGTTTCTTGAGTTTCCTTAGAGGATGGTAATAACAACAATGACGACAGTCAGCCTCACACATGTAAACAAACTGGTGTGTGGATGAATATGCAGGATCATGGTTCGGTCATCAGGCAAGTTGACCTGCATGTAGCTTCTGTTCTCGAGCGTAGATGTTCCAGGCAGCTACTGTCTGTTAACTTTGAGTCAGATTTGGAGAGAAGCAATTGAAAAGGTTCATAAAGAAATCTTTAAAGTAAGGGTGGAGAGTTCAAAGTTAGCATGACCCATAGAGTCATAATATAGCCCAATTTATCACCTAACACTGGCTCTAGATAGGGTCCATTCATGTTTTTTTGTGGCCGTCCACAAGGAGAACATCAGAAAAACATTGATATTCTTATTTTTATTTTTTAACATGAAACTGCTTTATTCTGTGTTTTACTGGTTTACATCACCTGGGGTCTCATTTTTAAAACCAAAGCCAAAAATGGTGTGTGCCAGAAAATATTCGACAATTTCTACAATCAGGCTTTCACCTCAACATCTGTGCTGCCAATTTCCCATCTCCAGAATGTTCATAAGCATGGGCCAAAGTTTCTCCCATCAAGCTTGTTTTTAAAGGTCGTAACTTTTGTGTGGGAGTGGCGTATGTCTCTTTCAGGCCTCATTTTGTGCATATGCAATGTTAATAAATTAGACCTCTGGTCTGTTTTTGATTCCAGTAAAATCCTGAACGTCTGGATCAGAAAAAACGTGAGTACATATTAGCAGGTGGTGAGATAGCATCTGTCTCAGACATGCCAAACAGCGTAGGAGAAACAGGGTGAAACTGCTTTATTCAGTGTTTTTACTGGTTTAAATCACCCAGTCTGTTTGTTTTGGAGAGGAAGAGACCTCTGCAGATAATTCAGCTCACAGTAAAAACCTCCTCAACAATAAACACTGAAGGAATTTTTATCCAGGAGAAGTTTCAGCTGGTTGCAGTCTGTGACCCTCACCACTAGATGCCAGTAAATATCCCTAAATCTTAAGCAGGATTTAAACTTGTGCAGCAGACCCTATGCTGTAGCCTGAGCACGTGGCCTACGCTGCTGTGAGCTTTTATACTTGTGCGGTGATGTTTCTGCGTCGCTCTGCAGTTACACCTCCATAACACTAGTTGGCGACACGGGTTTCTGTGAAGTGCTGTAAAGTTTAGTTGATTGAAAACACACCCAAAACACACATTAAACATGGCTTAATAGGGACAATTTCAAACACAAGTTCACAAATAGGCTTCACTATAACTCGCAGCTTTCATAGTCAAAACACTTGTCTTTCTCTTGACACATTTTCCCTACAAATACAACATGCTAACGTTATTAGCACAAGCCTTTGGCATTTTACATTGTATAAATTAGCCTAGCAACGAGTGAAGATTTCCTCTGTTCTATGAAGCCAGGATAAATCCTGAAGTATAAATAACACACAAGACTTAAAATGCTATTTTTGTGGAGGCTTTATTATCTGCAAATTTACTGTTTCTTATCTGTGAAATCAAAGTTAAATTGAAATTAAAGTAAATAAAAGCTTAAGCTAAAGTTTAAGCTTACAAAAATAAACAGGAGGTCTGCGTCGCTGCAACATGTAGTTACATTTCTGGGGAGGTGCACGTCAGGCTATGGTGTAGGGTAAGGCGTCGATTCAATGCAGAAGTATTAATCCTCCTTACACATTGGACCTTCAAGGTTCAGGGAGGATGCTGGTCTTGGTTAAATATTGAAAAAAGTCAACAGTGACTTGAAACCAAAATCTATCTTTAACCTTAACCAAAGTGCTAAAACACTAAAACTTTATCACACAGACAGGATCAGGATTTGAACCACGGTCTCTGTCTTGTATGGCCATCATTCATTCAACCACCTCTGTGTTCATGTGCAGAACAAAGCAAAGTGGTCAGATATGGAGCTCCACCAAGAAACTGAAGAGCAAAAGCTGATGAGAAATTTGGGAAACTTTTAATCAGAGTGACGCAGACCATGATAAGCTGTTAGTCCAGGGAGCCGTGCTGCATTCAGGGTCTGTAAAAGAAACCGGGGTCTCAGGATTCTCCTCTGTGATGGACGGATTAGAGGCTCAGATTGTTTTCCTGCTGCAGTTTCATTGAAGTTTCCTCTGAATTAATTGAAAGTGTGTTCTGGTTAAGCCCTGGAAAAACACTTTCAAACACGGAGTGTCGTAGTTTTCTCCGGACGGTTCCCAAATCGGAGTCTGTGGTTTGTGATGTGTTTGAAGAGGATTTTGATTTAATTACCACACGCATACATGAACGGGACGGAGCTGTGCTGCTTTTAAATCAAAGTTAATATCAAAACAAAATCACACGCTAATCTTTTGATAATTGAATCCTTATTTATTAGCCAGCTTTTATTTGTTTAGTCACCAGCGAGGGAAATGAAGTTCTGCTGCAAATATATGCACAGACAAAGACAAAATAAAACCTCATGTTCTTTGACTATGAAAAGAAAATGAACTAATAAGTGTTAACAGAAAGTATACAAGTAGACAGAGACCGAGCTGGATTTACTGTTCGCTGATTCACTTCCTATGTTTCACTTCTAAAATCCGTCTCAATATTTATTTTCTTTTTTCATTTCCCATTCTCCTTCTTTCTTTTATGATAATAAGACAGGTGTATATGACAGAGTGCAGACCACTGATTGGTGCAATGCAGGGATGGTGAACCATGTGCCATTAAGTGCCAACAGTCCACAGGACTTTGTCCAACAAATCCTTTAAACAAAAAGAGAAAATACATTGTTGCTTCATGTCGTCATTTTTACATCTTGCACTGGAAGGGCCACATTGTTAGTAAGCACCTTCAAAACCTTAAATGAGTATTTTCTAACTGCAGTTTTGTGACTGTTACTTAAGTAAGGGTCTGGGTCAGTGTAGCATTTTTCCTGAACGCCAGTGTCATTTTCAATTGTTTCCAATGTAGAGAGAGCAGCCGCCAAGCAAAAAGTGCACAGCGTCGTTGTTTAAGAGTGCTCCAGCTTTTTGTGTGGCCTCTCCGAGCACTTCTAGGTGAAAATCTCTTAACTCTTCAGAAGGGCGCTGGTGACTTGAATACCGCTCCTTTAGCTAACGTTCCTGTCTATGCGAGCTGTATGATGTCAGGTCAGAAACTATCACAACAAAGACAGAAAAGCCCATCTGTGGAAGCACATAGGTCTGACACTGAATGTTGCTGGTGAGTGTTGTACTTTTATTATTGTACGTGTTGTAAACTTGTTAACTGTGTAGACAACCCTCTGTTAATGTAGCGTTACAAATAAGCTATAAGTTATAAAGCGTTGAATGTTGTGCTCCCCAGCACCCTGCCATTGCTTTTCTGCCAAAGAAAAACACTACGTGGACACACACCCTAAAGGATTCGAATACTTCTTCCACCCCTGCTGCTCAGCTTCTCAAACTCAATCTGCTAATGAGGACCATGTTGTACAGTCAAAAGATCTAGAACGAGGTAAGGTCAATTTTCCCAGTGCATGGCTTAGCCAACCCTGACTGTGCCATGCTGTAACAAACTGTGAACACGTCTCCACAGCATCCTCACAGCAGGAAAGCGTCACACCAGGCCTCCCTGCTGTAGTCTTGCTACGTGGCCAACCTGTGACACTGTCATCCCATGCTCTCCTGTGTCTTACATCTGTTAACATCAGTACTGAAGACCAGAGAAAGCTTTGATTTGTTCAGCTCTCAGTTGCTTCTAACTGTATCTCTATGGTCTGCTCAGAGTCACTCCTTTGTTCCTGTTAACTTAAAGCTGTCAGGTTTATTTTACTCCTGCAGCTGTGTCACATCTGCATTTTCTGTCTGAAGTTAATGCTCATGCTACTGACTGTGAAGCAGCTGCAGGAAATGCATTGTGTTTGATGTCAGCAATGCTTCTCTTTAGGTACTGCTCAATATCACATTTTCATGTCCAATACCACAACTTTGAGCATCTGCCGAAAATGATGCCAATCCTATACTGTCTTTTCCCCTCTCTGAAACAAGTCAGCTGCTGATAATACATTTGTACAGATGCACTTTACTTAACCAAGACATCTAAAACACAACATGCTCAAACAAATATTCTACGCCCCTACAGGAAGAAATACGTTGCTCACAACATGACTTAGTAATGCAATATTGCTGCTTCATTTTATTTAAACTTTTCCCAGCATTTTTGATTGGTCATCACCATTGAGACATTCAAAATGAAAGTTTAAGGACAACTTTGTTCAAAATGCATTATAATTCTAGTGTAAAATACTTATATAGTTATAATGTAAACCGTAACTTTACTTCACAATATTATCTCCAGTATAGAATGTACAGCTGAAACAGTACGGTAGATATGGCATCTTAATATAGTCACAACTGAAACTGTAGGCTGTTATTTTACCTGATATCAAGTGAGCTGCATTGAAAAAATATCCAAGGGTACACAGTGCAAGCTCTTAAGTAACTACTGTTTACATGACAGGTGCTGGTCTCCTCTGTTACTCATCATGTGATATGTCATGCAAAGCTTAGTGAAGCATTTACATAGTTCAGGCTAATAGATCATGTGGAAATATACTAATATAACTTTTTTTTCTGATATTCAGTCCAGTGATTATGGCCAGTATTGGACCAATACAGATCGGCACATCCCCTCTTTTCTTCAATAAAAACATATCTACACAACATCGTGTGAACATTCAGTGCTATTTGAACAAGTTGTAAATAACTCAGCCACAGTGAGCTGCAGGTTGTCAGACCTCAGCTCCATGGAAGTCTATCCAGACTGGTTTAAAAGTGCAAGTGCACCTTTGGTTGAAGTTTGGTTGAGATTTTGCCAATGACTTGGTTGAGGTTCAGGAACGCTCGTCACGGCTATATAAAACCAGCAGTGGTTGTCGGCAGGAAAAGGGAACGATGACACTGTTTTCCTAACCCAAGCTATGTAACTCTACTTTCTCAAACCTAACCTACGAAACTTTACCTTCCTAAACCTAAACTATGCAACTTTAATTTCCTAAACCCAATCTATGTAACGTTCCTTACTTAAATCTAATCTTCAGAACTTTCCTTCCCTATACCCAACCTATGTCACTTTACTTCCTAACCCTAACCATAACCTATGTCACTTTATTCTCCTAAACTCAACCTATGTAACTTTACTTTCCTAAACCTACCCCATGTAACTTAAGCTTGCTGTCACACCTGCCCTGTTTGGTTCAGTTTAATCAAACTCAAGTTCATTTGCGGTTTGTTGTGCGGTTCATTTGAGCAGGGGGGTATTCCATCAAGCCAGCTAACCGCAAATCCCTGCTAACTTCGATAAGCCACGCTAGTTTTAGAGAGAGTTCGGTTCCATTGCTCTTACTAACAGGAACCTCAGCTGAGTTACTGGGGTAACATATGCTCCTGAACTAACCTGCTCTGTGGCAGGTTAACTATCAGGCTTAATGAATCGGTGCTACAAAGAATATGTACCTGTAGTAAACAGAGTCTCAGACAAACAGTTCCTCACACTTTTTGCTTGGTTATCCGTGTTGTCCGAAAACAAATTGACAACTTCACAGCACATTCTTGGTTAGTTTCGTAGAATTCCCAAGGATTAAAATTTAAAAAAAAAAGTGTCATTGTCGTGATGATATCTTGAAATATTGAAATTGTTTTCTCTCCAGAGCACAGTTGTTGGCAGCACAATGGTCCCGTCCCCTGACTGTCATGCGGGTGTCTCGGGTTGGAATCCATGCTATGCAATATGTTTTTGTATTTAGTCTTCACCTGCACAGCCGTGCGTTTAACATTGTTGACACCACTCCTGTGCAGAGATAACACAATTTGGCATATTAGTTGGTGCAAAGTACACCACACATTTTAAAAAAATTGTAAACCAAACAAAACTTCCTTGCAAAATTTAATTTCTATGAATTAATACTGTGCAGGTATTGAACCTCAAACACGGGCCTCCCACATCAGTGACGGTGGCAATTACTCTCCACTACTGACAAGACACACTGTGTGTGATCAACACAATCTAAACATAAGACATTAAACATTGATGTAAAAGTTAACTTCTGCCACGCCATATCTCTTGCCTTGACAATAGCAAAAGTATTTCCTTTTCTGGTAACTGCGTTTCTATACTCTTTGTAAAGCTCCACAAGGAACTTTTGCTCCGCACTGTTGAAGAAATCAGCCCTAGTTTTCTTGTCTTTTTTCGACATGATCGCGTTCTTGACAATCGCATGTTCTGGGCTTCTCATGCACCCCGTGTGCGCGCCTAATGAAAGACTTGATAAGCCTGGCTGAAGTTAATGCTGATGAGGCACGGCTGAAATGTGTTAGTGGAACGGCTTCAGCCTGAGGTGGAAGCTGACGCTAATTCAAACGAGGCTTAATCGCTTTAGTGCCACTATCATTAGCGACTTTGATGGAATACCCCCCAGGTGTGAACACAGCAATCACACTTGGGTGTGCACCAAAACAACTGGACTGAGGCCTTCTTGAAGAGGTGGTCCACAAACGAGCTCTGGTGCGCTTCATTTGTGGTGAGAATGTGTTCTGACCTTCCATCGGAACCAACTGCAGTTGCATTACGCATTGTTTGGGTTAAACAAGCTTGAGCATGTTACAGTCCCGGAAGATTATTAATGTACGCCTCCTCCTGTACTGCCTTAATATGCACATTCGGTGCATCCAGTGCATTAAAACATTGTTTTCGTGTGGAATTGCGCCTTGTTTTCAAACTTTATGGTTTGCCTAAAATGAACAATGCAAGCAATATAGTACACAATGACCGGCGCTAAAATTCCTCCACCGTGACATTAGAAAGAGTTACATTTATCTTGTGAGGGTACATTTCTCTGACGTTTTGTTTACTTCCTGGATTTTTCACAAATGGAAATGTTGACCAATCAAGACAACTTTCTCGCGCAAGGCATTGTAAATGCTGCCGTGAGAACACAAACTAACACTAGGCAATTATGCAACTTGCGACCAAAGCAATAGAACTGTAGGTCTGAAAGCACCCTTACTTTCCTAAACCCAACCTACGTAACTTTACTTTTCTAAACCTATCAAAACTTTACAAAACCCAATCTATGTAACTTTACTTTCCTAAACCCAACCCACATAACTTTTGCAATCTAAACATTAGCTGCGTAAGATTATTTTACTAAACCTAATTGATGTAACTGTATTTTTCTAAACCTAACCTATGTAACTTTACTTTCTTAAGCCTCACCTACGTAACGCTACTTTCCTAAAGCTAACCTATGTAGCTTTATGTTAAGTATGTAACTTTAATGTATAATGTAGTATTGTGACAACACCATTCCATGGGTGCTAATTTGTTAAACCGTTGTATGAGGATACATTGCTGCATCAAACTCATAATATGAATCAAGCCCTCAAACTGATCTGAGGTCAGCGGGTTTTAGCAAAAAAATGCGGAATTGTTGTTGGTCCAGAATTCCTGCAAAAACAATCTTATTCACTTTTTTCAAATGATAAAATATGACGTCACACCTGCCCCACCAACTCCCTAATAAACAGGTCTAGACACACTGCTGGATGTGGGAGGTTTTTACTGAAAATAGTATGAAAAGACATGATTTAAATTAAGCTTGAACATAAACTGCACTTTTCTCTCTATTATATTTCAAAAAATGATGCAAATTCCCTATCATGGAAGTGAAATTACAAATGAGTTTGGATCAGTCAGACACTGCGTGATGATGATGTGCTTTGTTATGGTTGCGCCATTCCAATAACTGGAATATGTTTCATATCTTCTGCATCAGTTTGGAAACAAAGTTCTTAAAATTAAAAGACAACAGATGCATATATGGCATCTTAGAAAAGTTTAAGATGTCCATTATAATTTCAAATAAAGTTCTGTGAGTGTGAACAATGTTTTGTGTTTGTACAGGCAGAGACACTCGGGGGGGTCCAGCAGAGTTCAAGAGGTTAACAAACACTGGAATATATTTAAAACAGATGGATTTTTTTTATCATCTTATCTTTGACCCTCTGGTGTTGTTTTGTTTTCTCATCTCACAGACAGATTTTACTCCCCTCACAGCATCTGTTGGCCCCAGCAGCCAACAGCGTCTCTTTATAAGCCGCTCTGACGACTGTGCTGTGTAAAGACCATTATTTCCTTTTGTCTCGCACCATCCTCTGTCTTTATTATTGCATAACAGAGGAGTAAATACAACAGATTCATCCTCTCTAATGACTTCCTTGTCGGCCGTCCCTCCCTCGACACCGTGCTCCGGTTTGATTAATGCGGCGCGGCGAGTCCAAGCTAAAACACTGAGGGAGGACGGAGCAATGTGACAAAACAACAACAGGCAGAAAACAAAAAGGTTGTGAAGAGATCACAGGAGAATTGTACAAGGAGCGTCTTGTGTATCAGAAACATTAAGAATGTAATGTGCTATTACTCTGTGAGCTGCCAGCCTTCTTCCTCCAGGCTCGGCTGATAATAGAGCCGAGCTTAGGACTCGTGTGCAAGCGAACACACCGCAGCCGACAAGGGCCCTCGACGCGTCGCCGCCTTAATACCAACCGCGCCCGCTGCTCCTTGGACAAAAATTGACATCGTCTGGAGAGCAAAGCAATCAGCCGACCTGGTATTACCAAGCATTTATGTCTGAGCCGAGCCCCAGCACAGCAAATCTTGACCTTAAAGAAGCCTGTTATTCCATTTTTCTTTCAGACAACTCAGTAACTCCATGTAAGAGCAGTGGCCGGCGGGGATTTCCTGCAGGTTATCTGTGGGTTTAATTCCCTGATTCACCAATCTGTTTCCTCCTAATGCCACCAAGGACGAGCAACAGAAACACGGAGAGAAAAATCTGAGCAAAGACTCTGACGTGTGTTGATATATGATCCGACACAAACACAAAGCTTCTGTTTTTCAGAGTAAATACTCCTGAGATCAGCCACACTGCTGCACAGGTAAATGTGACGGTGAGCAAACTGTGACCTGAGGATCACAAACCAGAAACACTTATTAACTTTCCAGCTTTAGTGGCTGCGGAGTGGATCCTCCACAGTGTGATATGAAAATCTTATGATCATTTAAAACCTGCAGATGGATTTTATTTTGAAGGGGTCGAGTCCCCAAACAAGAATAGACAGTAACACATGAAGTTAAATGTGCATCTGATGTTCTTTAAAGTTCAGTTTAGGTTCAGAAAATGAAACTTAAGTTTATTTTAAAAGTACATGTCTATGATGAGCAGTAAGAAGAATAAAAGAAATATCACTGCACCGGAGCTACGTCCACACTAGTGGTTGTAGCTCTGTGTATCTATATAAACTATGTACTGTATGTATTTAGTTTACTATATAGTTAAAAACTACACATTTAGGTAGTCAAATCTGAGTCATTAACACAGGCAAAATAATCCTCTCACTGCAGCTGCGGTAATGAGATTATCTATAATAGCATGTTAAAATTGTTTCTTAAATGCAGAGCTTACCATAATAACAAACACTACGTCCAGTTTATTTGTAGTGGCCAGTGTCACATACAATGGAGGCCCATGACAGGCTTGTGACCAGAAGCAGAGGAAGACGTGATCATTCAGGGCTCAGCCCAAACTTGGGGATTTCCAGGGAGTGATTTTTTTCCCTTTTACAGCAGTTATATGCACTTTTTTCCCAACCCATTTGAGATAGCAGAATCTGTAAAAATCTGTACTTTGTCAGTGATGTTGGCATCAGACACAGACCCGTAGACACTTTTCATAAAGGTATGACATGAACCGGCTGGCGGCAGTTTGTCATGCCGTCTGCAACTACCATAATACAAAGAGTGAAAAAATTCATATAGGGCAGGTGGGAGGGATGGTGGATGGGTCAAACAAACTCCGAACTTTCACCCAGGAAAGTTCTTTCTAAATGTAACCACGTCCTTTGGTTGTCTAAACCTGAGGAAATCAACATAAAACTTGTGTTAAAAGTATTTTACCTGTGTCGTAAGTGAATTTTGAAAAGGTCTGTGCGCATGTAACAAGCAGAAACTGTACATTTTATGTGGAAACAGAAGTGTACTTTGAAAAGACACAATGCATGGAACGAACATAAATTGACACAGCGACCAAGAACATCCAATACTGACACAGGTGGATGCCTAGCGCGTCATATTTTGACGTACAGGTCTGCTAACAAAGTGAGCTGGGATGAGAACGTGTTAGTACAGCTATATCCTTTTTTGTGTCAAATTGTTCTTTAACTGTCTTCATCATTTTGAAACCACAACACAGCAGATGTTGGGGATGACTCATTTTTACTTAAATTGTCTGATGTTACAATTTTTCAGTGACATAAGTAGGGCAAAAAATTTGGCTCAACAGTATTATTTATCTTGAGACCTATATTTGTCATACTATGCTGGAGTAGAGTTAAAAGGATGAATGCTACAATGAATGCTACATCCCATAATAACCTGGGCTGCTGCAATTGCAAATCAAGGATCCTCAACAATGCTAAGTAAAGAACTGAATATTAGGCCAACAGAAGAGCATTTACTCAAACTTTTTTAGGGAATAATGTAGAATAAACAACATATGCATTTATTTTTATCTGAATGACACAAAGTTGAAGATACTTTAAAATCCCAAAAGATTCGAGGCTTTTGAGAAAACATTCTGGGATGGAGCCCCAGGCGTCCCCCGCTCTGCCTCTGCTTGTGACTCAGCCTGAGGTCTCTGAGGTCACCTTTACACCTTGGGTTTGGTCAATTTGGTCCGGACCAAAAATAAAAAAATGATGCATTGTTGTCATGTAGTGCTGTAGAATTAGAGCAGGGATTTCTGGCACAGCTTCACCTTTTTCCAAGGTTAATGGAGAAGGGAAAAGTTGTAGAGGTGAGACTGCAGCAGCACTTGTAGTGTTGTTAGAGGTCTAAGAGTAAGGTTCTGTACATTACAAGTGCTGCAGGAGTCTTACAAAAGCTCTGCTCAGGTTTATTTTCCCACTGGGTTACCAAGTGCTCCTGGTTTTGGGAGTAAAACTTTGCTCATTTTCCCCCAAAGGCAATTTTTCATGACTCTTCTTAGTCTCTGATCAGCACGAGACTCTTATTTAAATAATCGGTACAGTCAAACAAGTATAATTATCATAATATTCAATAGAATGATGACTTTTAGAGAAAAAACTTTAGAGAATGCTTTTGTCTGTATGAAACCTTTCCTTTCTTTGCTTGGTCTCTTCTTTCTTTCCTTTCCTGCATTGTTGTCTCATTTCTTTTTCTGTCTTTCTTTTCTTCTTTTTGTGTCCTTTGTTCCTTCCTTCTTTCATCACTTGCTTTGTCAGGTGATCTGACTGGGAATCAGATAAAGGAGAAACAAGGTTTTCACATGACAGCTCACCTAAACTCCACATTTCCTCCTCCAAGTCTTCCCTCGACCTTGTGACCTTTCCCTCTGACGTCTGAGGAGAAATGGAACTGAAAGAATTAAAGGGTGTCGTTATGTGTTTCTTTTTCTTGTGAGTCTTCGGCTGATGGCTCCTTCGGTGGTGTTTTGCCGCTGCATCCTGGGATCTGCCCGTCAGTAAACGCCTCCGGGGTCGACCCAGACGTTGAAGTAACGGCCTCTCCGGCATCATTTCAGCCATTAGAGCTGTGGACTCAGCCTTCGCTCAGAGGAGACGGCCTCATTTCCTCCGCCATCCTCCTTCTGGGAACACGAGGAGCAGTTTAAGTGATTTCTCTCTGAGCGTCCCCATAAGTGCAGCAAATATCCCCCTTTAAACCCTGTGAATTGTAAAACATGATACTCTGATGTTTCCTCTTTTTTTTCCTCTGACGCGTCTTTTTAAAAAGCTCAGCGATCACCGCCCGCCATCCGAGGAGATGGGCTAATTAAATTGGTACTTTTTACAAGTCTTACTCAATAAATCTGAATAAATTAACAAGGCATTACTAAGGCTGCTACATTAAATTTGCATAGTGCATTTAATGAATATGCAACCGCGAGTGGAAAGGTCTGCCACTGTGAACCCCGGCGAATTAGCATAACTACTTCCAGCATGTTTCTTAAATAATGCTCTCATTTGCACATCACTGAGTTGGCTAATTCTGGCTTCGGCGAGGGCGGCCTCGTAATTAAAGAATCCCACTTTAATTTTTAATGAAGTTTATGTTACATCAATCCTGACAGTAATGAGGGGGACGTGGAAACAAAAAGGCTGCTAATAATTAAATTCACAAACCAGTTTGAGGGATAATAACTCCTGAGGAGAAATTACATGACTAATTATTAATTAAATATTCATAGTATCGTACAGCAGAGGCGGCGGTGATGGCGGCGGCTCGCTGTAAGCAGCCGCCTCCACGCCAGCGGAGCCCAGATGCCAAACGGCTTTTATCTGTGAAGGACTTGAGAGGCTCGTAACAGAGCTCCAGACTGTCATTAATTATAATGACCCCTAAAACAAAAACAGGCTGTAATTGGTCGTTGTCTGTGGCGCTGTGATGTCAGCGGTGTGGTGGCTTCACACAGTACAAATCACAGAGAGGTAACACAAGATTCAAGCAGACTTTACACTGCAGAAACAGCTTCAACTTATACCATCATTTAGTCTGTTATCAAGTCTTAATTGTAACTTACTGAGTGAAGAAAATTAGCTATTGGGGTGTTTTCTGAGCTAATTTTCCTTATTCTCTCTATTTATTTATTATACTGATAACTTGACTTGTGAAATATTCAATAATTGGACAGTTTTAAGGAAATATCTGCTTACATGGAAAAGCTGACAACTCATAGACATCTGAAACATGAAAGGAGACACTACTACACATTTTTTTAGGCAAACCAAAAAAGTTTAGAAACTATGTCTCCTTCAGAGGACGAGCAGGTGATAAACTTGCACTTTATTTTGTAGGACCTGTGTGACATGTAAAAACCTGTTTGCAGAGACACAGCAGGGTAATAACCAACTAAAAGCCTGTCAGGCGGCTGCTTGTAGATAAAGTTATGTGTTGGAGTGACCTTTGACCTCTGTTTAACAGCAGTGGACTCAATATGAATCTACTTTAATGCAGCAGCAGAGAATTAATGGGAGGATCTCTGAGGAGGTGGAGACCCCGGCTGTGTTTGTCTCTCTGCCTCACACTGATTTTACTCTGAGAATACTAATATTGTAAAAGTCAAGTGCAGTTGATTCTAACACAGTTTCTGAATGGATTTAACTCTTTAACTAGTCTGTTCACAGAATGTCAGTGCACCGGATGTAGACTGTGGCTACAAGCCTGCAATCGGCCGACTATTTCAGCTGGCATTCTCCCCACCTTCCGCTATCTATGTGTTACCATTTTCAGAATCCCCTTTGCAATGGGAAACAACACGTTTTGACAAAGATATGTCTCCTGCATTTACGCCTGCCTGCTTTGTTCTTTCTGTGAATTGTAAAGATCTATGACCAATAAAGCACACCTCGGAAAAGCTCAGACTCCCCTGTCTCACAGGGCTCACCTGCCTGATGACTGTTCTGTTCTGTTCTGTTTACTGAAACAGCCAGTTGAAATTGATTTGCCACATCTTTTGAAACATCCCCTGTCAAACGATACCTGAATACCATCCCTTTTCAGGGGTCGGATGTCTGGCTGTCCCAACTCCACGCCAGATCAGCAAAACTTTCTGTTGCCACCGTCAGCAGAGCTGCTTTCCTCCCGGAGAGTATGCATAGTTAGCGCAAGCTAACACAGTCCCAACAAACTTACACTATTACTGAAATGGTGTCAGTAACCCTTCAACCTCTTAATAACTGTAGCAATGTTATGCTAACAGTTAGCCCTTTCACTGCCTGTGTTCCCCTTGACACTATTTTGCAAGGGCACTGTCACTGCATCTTGGGCTATGCACCGCCCAGGATTATTGTGATTGCTTTAGAGAAAAAAAAACAACCCAAACCTTTTTTTTTTTTTTTTCACCCATAGCAGAATGGTAATATGGTGATTTCAGACCTTTCTCAAGCGGTGACACAGCGCTGTGGAGACAGGTCTGGTTGTCCAGGATGCTGATACTTTGACATGTCATTGAACGTTCATGTTTGTCAATATTCCAGAAAAGCAGCAATTTATCACATTTGCTTGACTTCTGTCTGTGTGTTGCACTTTACCTAGGATGAAGGGGTTTCTTAATGGACAGAAAAGGGTTGGTTTTTAGATTTGGCCAGCTCAGTGTGTACTTTTAAAGGAACAGTGTGACATTTGAAGAAAAAAAGATTGGTCATCATTGTAAGTGAGAACTGGTTCTCAGCTGACTTACCTGGTTAAATAAAGGTAAAACGGGGAAACAGCTTGCCTGGCTCTGTCCAAAGGAAACAAAATCCACCTACCAGCACCTCTAAAGCTCACTGATTAACATGTTAAATCTTGTTTGTTGGACAAAAACTTAAGTGCTAAAACAACAAATTGATGCCAAAGACTCCAGAAAGTCACTGCTACCAGCCAAAACATTTACATTTTGATTCCTGTGCTTCAGTCTACTTCAACTGCCACAATTAATTCCACCAAGAATAATCAATTTGGGTGCCAAAGTTCTCTGTCTAAATGTTCTTATCAGGCCTTCAGTCACTTTAACCATGAGATCATACTGCAGACTCAAACCACTGATGGTGTTCTGTCACTATATTTGCACATTACTGAGAGCTGAGACATTGTTAAACGTTGAGTGTTGCACAGCCATGGCATGCAACTAAGTACTTTATTCAGGAAGTGTACTTGGGTACAAATTTGAGGTACTTTTTTGAGTTTTTTTTCTTTTCATGCCACTGTGTCTACTCCACTACAATATCTGACAGGTTTAGTTACTGTACAGATTAAGATTTTTGCACTAAACATACAGAGTTTAGAAAATTAAACTACTCAACCACTGATACTGAAGTACAACTGGAATGATTAGTCGATTACTAATCAATAACTGACAGAAAATAAAAACTTATGTAAAAACATGTCACGGTGCCAGCTTCATAAATGTGGAGATTGGCTACTTTTCCCATTAATACTGTTGATAATTGTAATGTAATAGTAATAATGTTAAGGTTTGGAATGTTGGTTGGACAAAGCAAACATATTTAAGGTGTCAACTTTGGGCTTTAGAAATTATGCAGCCCAATCCCCACAAAAAAAGTTAGCAAACCACGGATACATTATACATTATTTTGTAGTTACTGTTAAATTCAGTCAATAAAGCTGTGGTTAATGCGTGGTTAGGTTGAGGCACAAAAACCACTTGGTTTTATGGTTCAGAAAAGGGTTGTGTTTGACCTTAAAAAACCTGCATCTGGTGGTTCATAAACTGCTGGAAAAGCAGGGACGGATTGGTGAAATACATCCACCCTTCAGTGTCTCAGATGCTGCTGGGAAACACCACTGTGGGCTGCTAAATCACCCTGTTTCAGTGCCACAAACGCTGGCGAAACACCATGAGGTGCCAAAAGACAGTTGTTGGTCTCGAACAGTGGTCTGCAGTAGGATGGCAGCTTGACAGGCGTCTCACTGGGGTGACACACCATCCACCATCCCCTCCACCTCCCGCTGTCAGCTCATATACTATATGACATTAAAAATGTTGATATGAGACATATGAAATTTGATATTGTAACATATTTGTGGCTTGCCGAGACATTTCTCACTATCCTCACTATTTTTACAAACTGAACAATTGATAATCAGCTGATTATTGAAAATAATGATTTGTTCCAAATGAGCTGCACCTCAACCAACTACAATAGTAAAATCCTGCTTTTTTCATGAATGCATCAGTAATAATAATCTAATGATATACATAAATAGTATACAAGTCACAAGGGACATTTTTCTAATTTTTGATACTTAAATTACATTTTCCTGATTACAGTATTTTTTCCACAGAAACTGAACTGAAGGATGGATTGATGAACAGCTGAATCTAGCCAGTTTGGAATTTTACATGCACTACAGTTATAAGTATCTGTTCACTTAGACTGACTGTAAACATGTGAAGTCTGTGTGTTATCAGATTTTTGATGCAGAGAGGCGTCAGACGCTTGGCGGTCCAATCAGAGTGGACACTTGCTGCCATTTCTAAAAGTTAATTTGAGAGGTAATGAGTGCTGAGCTCCCGCTAATTCACCAGCGCGCTCTGAAATCCACAATCTGCAGGCGGAGGAGGTGGAGGAGGGCCATCCTGTCTTTTCTCATTACAGACTTGTGAAACATTCTCATTGCTCGTGTATTTAATTGAGCTGCAGAAATGCAACATCAGGAGGACTTGGGGATAAATAAGGAGCGTTCCCATTGGTCCCACTGAGGAGCTATTGATGTTCCATAAATCCCAGTCAGGAGAAATTTAATTGAGTTATACCACGCTGAATTACCTTGCATCTAAATGGCATCCAGGTCCAAGCAAATGGAATAATTAGGCCCTGGCCAAAATGTTATGGAGTGTTATCCCGAGTGACGCGGGGCCGTGGATATTCATGGATGTGATGCACTCGATTGGCTGCATTTATGAAGAAGCATATGAGATAACAAGGCCGAGCAGGGAGCACTTCATGAGTTCAGAGTCAAGACGCCGAAAATAACAGCTGCCTCTGTGGAGAGACGCCACACACACAACATTCACTCAGGATGTTCTTACAAAGCACTATGTCTTATATTCAATATTACAAATATTACCACCCTATAAACATGGTGTTAATTTCAACTTTAAATATTAATTACATTTAGTTTAAGTGTATTTCTTCCAGATGTTTGCAGCTTGTAAAACCCCAAACTATCACACTATGGTGTCTGAAAGCTTCTTCTCCACCATGGAAACAGTTATGGAAAAACAACCTAAATGCACTTTTCTAGCTGTTCTGGCTTTAATTTGTATCACATGACCTTCATCAGCAGATGGATTTTGGCCATTAGTTATAGAATTGTAGATGTTTGAATTTCCATGTAGAAGCTTTGATGAGACGTCTTTAAATACTGTGTTCAAATGGTGTTTACCATGTTTACAAGAGGAGTCCATATGAACACCCCTCTCACAGCCGACCACCAGCCATCGGTCAATGTTGGGCCGTTGGTGAGCGTCTGTGGCCCTCATTGGTGCACTGTGTCTCACACCGTTGGCCCTTGTTGGCTTGGAGGCTTTTTTCTTCACCGATTCAGCATTTTGAATCGGCATCGGCAACTGCAGAGCCTTAGTGAGAGTGAGTGGATGAGACAGTGGATGAAATCATTCTGGCTGGCAGTTCAGCTCAGCGCACGAGAGGAGAAACAAAAGTAAGGAAAGTAAACAAAGAGCTGAAGTCTAGTGGGAGTGAGACCAAAACAAAGTTGTTGCATGAGGTAAGATTATTTTTCTTTAGCCATTGAGCTCTTTAGCAGAAATGTTTTCTGATGTTTGTGTTATTGTTCACTGGTGCACAGTAAATATGCTCTGTTCTTTTAACATTGGATTGTGTTGTAAATGTTTAAACTGGCTAACCAGCATCAAGACGGTCTTTTAGTTTCCCTTTTCGAATTAGGATTACAGACTACCGCCGTCTGCTGATGTGGAGAGTTATTTCCTCTCATGCAGGCGCAACGCGTATGTGCTTGGCCATCGGTTGAAGTCTTTGTTGTGTTCATGAGCAACTTTTTGGCCGAGACACAAGCGATGTGAGGTGATGCAGCATTCTGCTTTCATTGCCACTAGTTCTCTGAATTCAGTTTGGTGTGTCTGGGCGTTTATGTGTACATTTTTAGAGAGCACCATATTCACAACTTTGTGTACACAACCTCCAATGTTATAAGCACAAGCTCATGAATTCAGTTTTAATGCAGCAAAAGTGTTAAGAGAAAGGGAAGGTTGATCATCACCCATGACAACTGGAGAAAGTTCATTTCAAAAGGCAATCCAATCACCAGAATGAAAGCTGGCATTGTATTTGTCTGCAAAAAAAATGTGTTTCATATGTAGCAGATATTTTGAAACTTTACATTTCTTTATGTCTTAATTTTAAATTGTATGTTGTTACAGTGCTGTGGTTAATGTATGGTTAGGATTAGGCACAAAAACCATCACCACTAGGGTTAGGAAAACATGTTTTGGCTTGAGGTATCCAGTTTTGTAACCAAACACAAGGCTGGAAATGTCACTGGTCTCCAACAGTGGTCTGCTACTTGCGAACCTACTTAGCAGCTGCCTCGCCTTCGTGGCATGCCACCCACAATCCCCTCTTCCTCATGTAATCCCAACTACATTACTTTGATATTGATATTATACCAATGAAACATACAGATGTAACACATCCAGGGCTTGCAGAAATGTACAATTCCAGCATGTTATTCTGGTGACTGGGCTGCTTGAAGAAGCTCATGTGATACAACCAAGAGCTCCAGTACCAGGTCCAAAGCTACCACTGAGAAGAGCTGATAATTATCTGCAGGTGCATAACTAGCAAAGACACTGAACACATTGTCATTTCATACATCCTTACCATAGAAAAATTGATTATAGCTGCTTTATATAAGTGTACAGTTTCTTCCAGCCGCTGAAACAGATATAAAGATGCAGATTTCCTCTCTGCTGTGGTCGGCGTGTTGGCAGCCTGGTGGAGTAATAATCTCTTAACGAGTGCCGACGCCTCATTCGCTGCTCTTCATAGACACTAATCGCCTCCCTAATTAGCAGCTCTCCTGAAGACTGGCACTCGTTTACTAATCAGCCTCCAATTTGCTTAATCAGCGGTTTAATTGAAGTAATCGCCTCCTGAACGCAGAGAGCCACTCGAGCGTGAGCAGACACACACCTGCTGAACCCACAGACCCTGCTGGGAATCAAACCAGTGATGCCGGCAACGTTGGTGCCTTGCTTCAAAGAGACCCAGCCAAAGCACAGCAAACCACACTGTAAACCTCAATCCATCCATGACACAAAATTTTAATGTTAAGTCTACACAAATGTCCCGAATTGTCAAGACATAAAAACTTTATGTCCACTTTACACAAAAACTCATCCCTTGTGAGCTTGACATAATTTTTTATGTTAGGTCAACTATTTTTGAGTTAATTTGATTAAAATGTATTAAGACAATTTGGCCTAATTAGTATAAAGCCAATTAACACTGTTATTATGCACTTAACATATGATTTATGTAATTCAATGAAATTAAAAATGGTTGTCAAAATGTTTGCTCAATGTTTTTATGCTCGTAGGACAAAGAATTATATGCTCAAACAACAAAAAAGTTATGTTAAACTGACATAAAATTCCTGTCAGACAAGGGTCATGTCACACATTTATTTTGTGTCTGATGTACTCAAAACTTTTATGTTACTGTATTGTATTAAATAAAAAGTTTTGAGTTCAAGCTATTTCCAAAAAAAAAAAAAATACTAAGTTGAGTGAGTGAATTGGAGTCTACAGTACAAGAAGAAAATAAAGGCCAGCATCATTCATAGATAAGACAGTAAAGATGATCCTTTATTTTACAACAATATCATCTACAGTAGTTCTGATCAAAATAAGTAAATAATGTTAAGTACAGCTGATCAGTCAGTTGATTAGCTGATTGATATAAAATTATTGGCAGTGATTTTGACTGGTGATTAAATATTTTAAGTTGGTTTTCATACAATAAATAAAAGCCCAAATACTCCTAATAAAATACTGATTCCAACTTTTAATGTCTGAATATTTTCTTATATTCGATTGTGTGGCTGAATATGTAACCCTATGTTTCTGTCTGCTGGATGTGCAAGACAATGATAACATGTTAACATCAAACACCTCATAAAATGATATGTTAGCTGATAAAGACCATGCAGGCAGCTGAAAGTGGAACTGTGATAGATTTAATCAGGAATAGACTCCAGAAGTTTGTGTTATGTCCATCGAGCTGCTGACAGCAGGAGGGAAATAACAGTGCTACCTAGGACGTCACGAGTGTGTGTACTTAACCTTTGACCTTTCCTCTGAGTGTTTACATGTCCATCTTCAAACATGGAGGCTGGAGGAGGCTTGAGGAGTATATTGGTCAAATCCAATGCCTTGAATCATTATTCAATCATTGTTCAATGCAAAGTTTTTATGTCTTAAATTTCAATTTGTTTGTGGTTTGTTCCTCTAAATTCAGGCAGACTGACCACCTCAGGTTGTGTTAGCCTGTTTTTGATTATTTTATCAAGTAAAAATCACTTAATAACATTATCAGCTAAACTGACCAGGCCATTATATTGTAATTCTTACTTAATCTTGTGGCTTTCTCTTAGTCTTAAATGAATAGTTCAGCATTTAGGACATAGCTCATTGTCTTTTTCTCTGACAGTTAAATGCATAGATTGATACCACTCTCATGTGTGCATGCTACATATGAAGCTACAGTGAGCAGCTAGTTAGCCTAGCATAAAGACTTTTTTCACTGCACTTTGGGAGACTTCTCTTCTTGCCAGTGGACATAAAATTTACATGGGAACCAAACAGTGGGCACTCCGGGTAAAAATTTAGAGTTTGCCCCTCCCCCCTTCTGTCTGCCCTCTTATGGACTTTGTTGCTCTTGATATTATAGTAGTTGCTGGCAGCATTACAAACTGTCACCCACCAAAGCGTATCATATTGCCACGAAAGGTGTCTTTCTGCATCCATGTCTGACTCAGACGTCCAATGACAAAGCGGTGGTATTTGACGAATTCAGTTGTTGCCCGCTAGTTCTAAAATTACACAACTGGTGCACGACATTTGACGAAGTATCATTTAAGTATCTGTAAAAAGTTTCCTGTCTGAGGTGTAAAAGTTGTGTTGATAAAAGACACAGGCTTAGTGAATAAATGATAACCTACATGAAGCATTTGACTTAAAGTCAAGAGCTAAAAATTTTTGATGCGTGTAGCACGATGAGGAAACTGTAACCTTCCCCAAATTAATACATGAAACAAAAATGGTAAATATTCATCATGTTTTTCACGTGAATTTTACGTCATTTGAGCTTTGACTAGAGCTATGTCAATCACCTCATCTTGTTTTGTCCTCTTCTTCTTCTGCAGCGGTGGAACACAACATTAGTGTTCACACCAAGCATGAGTAAAACAATTTGTGCGAGTGCACATGTAAAGTAAATGTAAAGATGCAGTTAGACCTGAATTCCCATTGGGTGGTGCGATGGATGTGATAGATGCAACACAAATTATGCAAAATACATGAATTAAGTGGTGCAAATGAAGCCAGTAGTGCGATATTGTGTCATACACTTACATGCTAAACCCCTAACCCTAACCCCCAGTCAGCATTGAGATCCTCCAGGGATGTATGGCACCGAGGACGGATATTTATTCATTAAGTTAATCATTTCACTGTCATATGACACAAGTTATTTGTGCATATGAAGCGAGTCAACACAAAATATTCTAGCATTAAAACGTGTGAAAATTGGCATCGCGTTCGTTGACAAAGCGGAGATATTTGATGAGTTCGAATGAGAGCACATTTGTTATCCCCACTGCTCGCAGTCACCATCTTTCTTCTCAGCACCCTCAACCACCAGTAGAGACTGACCTCTGGTGGTGTGTGCTGTGCACTACAATACATTGCCTCAATACAGCATCTCTGTATCACTTTAATAGAAAGAGGAGTATGAATTATAACTTAGGATTTCTAAATAAATGGACCTGCACTTGTATAGCGTCTTTCTAGTCCTCTTACCACACAAAACTTTTTAACACTATATCACATTCACCCATTCACACACACATTCATACACTGGTGGCCAAGGCTTCAACACAATCACATTCCGATGGAACATCCATCTTGCCTTTGGATACCTTGACAAGTGGACTGGAGAAGCTGGGGATCAAACTGCTGATTTGATTTTTGGTCACCCCTCTGTTGGGGTACCTAGCACACAGACCTGGTACTAAAAGGTGGAGCTGTGAACACTGTAGTCCATTGATTGGTCAATAGCAGATGGACACTCTGCTCAGGGCTGAGTTGTGGCTAGTTTTGAGGCTTATGTAACCACTGTTCATACTTCTTACATATATTAGTGAACTGTAACTATAAAATGAAAGGATGTTTTGCTGCCTCTCACAGCAGCTGTAGACTGAGAAAAAAAAATTAAACCCCTTGGGCTGACTACCAGCGACTTTTTAGGTGGAACGTTTACTTGTAATGTTACTCAACGCATGAGCTGAGGACATGAATCCATCAACACATCCATCAATATGACAACTTTGACCATTCTATTAGTTTTTATTGTCTCTCTTGGATGACATACACTTTTAGTAATGAGTGAATCTTCAAGCCTTTAAAAATATATATTAATTTGGACCCGATTATGCATGTTTTCTAATTCTCACACGGAGAAAAAAAAGCTTTGTGGAGCATTCTTGCTGTGGGCTACAGCAACACTAAACCCCTGCGCTTGCCTGAGAAGGGTTACAACCCACAATCTCTAAATATCCCATGGAGAGAGTCTCACTGCAGCCTGTTCTGTGTTATTCTGAAAATGTCAGCATGCAGTCTCATTCTGTGGACCATAAATGAGGTGCAGACTTCCATCTGTGTCATCAGTGATGAGGAAATACAGCGAGTGCTGGATGGAGCAGTGAGTGACAACAACCCCACCCACATTAAAGAGTGCTGTCTGCGGTGGAAACACTAAATGGACCTAGGGTCAAGGTACCATGTCTAGGGTTACTCTTTGGCTCCAAATACCATACCGAATGTCTTTGAAGGAAATGGGGCCCACAGCTACCTTTTGGTTTAATCCTGCTGATGTCTGAACATGTACAGAAAGTTATCACATGCTATAGGAACATTCCCATGTAACTGCGACTCTGAACCACAGTGTAATGTGTTAGTGGTGGTTGGGGGGGTGTGTCTCTTCTGCTCCTCTATCAGCTCCCCTCCTGTATCCACTATGTTCCTCCATATTCAAACAGTGTAATTGAGTGATTTACATTGTTTTGAATTCTCTCCTCCTTCTGATAAATCAGCAGCTCTAATGGAGGCCACCAGCTCTGACTGGGGGGGCGGGTGGTTGTGGAGGTGAAGGGGGGTGGGGTTGTAGGCGGCGTGCTGGGTGGTAACGGCCATGACACATTCAGTGGCACCCATTCATTTATTTCATAATAAGGCCCGGCCAACCTGCAGCGGCGGCAGCAGCAGCGGGGGGGTTGTCATTAATCCGTCACAAATTGGAGCCTCGGCGGTGCTCGATGAGTCCACACCAGAGGAATATTTAAATCTGTAACAGAGGAAACACACACAGGTTCATGTTATTTAGTTTGATGTTTACTACCTGTACACTGGGCTCATCATGGTATGTGGTTACTAACGTTTACCGACATAATGACATGGTGAAAAAACAACAAACCAAAGACAGTAAACATGGATCTTAAATTTTATTTCCTCTCTGTTGTTTTATAGCTATTGTTACAACAACACACAGAAGAAATCTTTGCAGCAGTGAAATTGAGAAACTGCTCTAAGACAGAGGAAAAAATAAACAGGACAGACTGGATTTATTTCCTCTGAGTTAGTGAATACGGTTCAAAGCCAAACACTGTCATTTATCTTAAAAGGTAAAAACACAGCCATGTTTTCCTGCGAGCCTCCAGTTAAAACTGAATCTCCTCCACCGGTAGAATCAGCTGTAATGAGTCACCTGGAGCCACCGAGTGTTTTGTCTTTCCTGTTTGTGGTGTTGCTTAAAAGTTTTATCAGACATCAAAACACCACACAGCACATTATAGTACTACATGATGAGAGTCTGGATGTTATTGTGGACTTTTTCGTCCAAGGAGGGAAATCTGCACATGCTCATATCTCATAGAAAAAAACAGAAACTGTAGACATGTAGTCATATGAATACATCAATGCTCCTTGTGTAACCTCACATACTTATATATACACATAGTCTCAGTGTGGTGGTTTGTTCAGGGCTAATTTGGCAGAGGGGACAAAGTTCCTGCAGCCACACAGCAGTGATGTGAAGAGTGTGTGAGCTCTGGTGGAGGAGAGCGGGTGACTTTAGAGACTGTATTTCTGACTTTGTGATACTGCTAGGTTTGTTTGTGTTGGTGACAGTCAGAGAGCTAGAGAAGCAGTTTTGTAAAGCAACAACAGGAGGTGAAGTTAGGTGAGACAAGGATTCTTTGCTGTCTTCATGTGAGAACATCAGTGGTGTGTTGGTCGATAAAACTGAGTTTGTCAATAATTTGTCCAAAGTTCTTGAACAAGATGTTCATTTTGTCTATTTTGGTCCCATTCAGAGTAAGTAGTAAGTAGTAAGTAGAAGATAAAGCAGGGTATGCTTTGGGATGTGGCTACCTTTTGATTTACAAGTCGCTACGATGACAGTGTTCACAGGTTCTCAGCCAGATCTACTCCTTGCTCCTCCATAGCTCCACCCTCTTGTACAAACATAGTGAATTCTGGCTCCAAAAAATCCAAGATGGCGACTGCCCACAAACCAAAGGGTGATGTCACTGTAGAGGCTTCTTCTTCTTTTATACAGTCTGCAGAGCAAAGAAGGAAACAGTGTGATATTGTTTAGAGCTGCATGAGATTAGGTGACCCTATGTGTTTTTTGCTTAGCTTCACCTTCACCTGTTTGGGTGTGCAGAGCCTTCAAGGATTCTAACTTTTTTTAAGTGCAACATCTGTCCACCTCCATTGGTTAGATTTACATGAAAATCTGCTGTTGACTTTCATGTTCTCCTGAGGATGAACTACAACTTCTCAGCTCTCCATCTGCCTTCAACAACCTACAGTGATCTGTGTGTGTGTGTATGTGTGTGTGTGTGTGTCTGTGTGTGTCTGTGTGTGTCGTGCTCTGCCCCCTTTCTAACTCTGGGTGCAGCTGAAGTGTTGGGGGTTGATGAGGAGCGTGCTGAAGCACCCCAGCCACTGCTGCTACTCTGCATTTTAAAACACCCAAAACACACACACACACACACACACACACACACACACACACACACACACACACACAGACACACACACACAACACAGTCATTAATTTGTAGCCACGGATTATCACAGGTCTCACCACTGCAGCCCAGCGCGTTTCCTGACCCTTGAAGAATGTCATATTTTAGGAAAACAAAATGATCAGCACCAGATGTTTGTTTGTTACCAACAAAACTATGCATGAAACATTATCTACTCATTTTTCTCTTGCCTTCAATCAATCCTGTGAACAGACAGATCCTCCTCACAAACCAAAGAGCGCTGATGTAAGTTGGTCTTTTGGTCACAAACTTTGCGCCCATTGTGAGATATCTTACCTGTCGAAGTCTGTAATTTCTTGGGATGTTCATGGTCCCCAGAGGATGCTTCCTAATGATCAGACCTAAATGGAATCTGCAGATTTCTCTTTACAGTTTTAGCAGTGATCCAGAATGATATCTGCGGAGAGTGCTGTTTGAATTCTGCGGCCACAGATTATGTTTGGCCTGCTAATGAATTTGTTGACCTGCTGACTGTGAACTTTATCATTAGTATGTGGTTTGTTGTGTGCAGGCTGCTCTCTCTTTGGCCTCATTCACAAGTTAATGTATAAAGCTCTTAACTCTCTAAATTTCTCTTCATGTTAAGACTCAAACCAACAGTGAATGTATCTATTAACAAGTACTGTGTGTGTGTGTATGAGAGCTGGTTTATCTTTTTCCTCTGTACTGTACTCACTAGAGCACCAAATGTGGATTAATCCACAGCTGAAAGTAGTCCCCAACAAATGCACTAACTCCTCTTCTTTCTTTGATAAAAAAACTAGAGTGAGCAGCTGTTACATGTTATTACTGAGGCTTTTTAAAAATAAAAACACGTATTTGTGTTTTTAAAGATGTACGTCTTCTGTAGGGACCAATGGGCTTAGAATTGAGAGTAACACAGATAGGAGGAGAAAGTACTGAGAGACTGACTAACACATTGTTGGTTTAAAACCAAACATGAGCTTTGTAGACAATAAGAAAATAAAATACTGACTAAGTCCAGACTTATTAACCCCTGAGTTTCAGACCATATGTTGTTGACTTTAATAGTTTTAGGTGGGATTCTTTAGGGGAGGTTTTTGTCATTTTTGTGTGCCACATAAAATGGTGTGGATGTTTTACTCTGACAACAACACTTAAATAGAGTGTCCATTAGAAACATCTGACATTTCCTGCCAGTATTTAAGACTTGAACATTCATATTTTTTCTGCACTTTCTCCCTGAGGCAACTCATTTTGAGAAAAAGAAAATTTCTTCATCATCCTATGATATCCTTTATCAGCATTCTGATGAAGAGCCGGGTGCTTGAAATATTACACAGCATTGAAATTCTTTTAACGGGAGCTACTTGATGTGCGGGTCTATTTGTTTCAGCTCTGCTGGAAACATAATTCCTGTCTTGGTGATGTTGATCATAATGGTGCATGGCAACCAGCGCTGAAATGATTAGTCGATTAGCTGGAAAAAACAAGACACCTTGTGATGTCACTTTGGGCTCTAGGAAATGATTAAAGGCATAATTCACAATTTTTTGCCATTTAAGACAAAATGATAAATCTAGAATCAAATCAAAATTCAGCATATTCACAAGCAACCCTAACGATGACTCTGATGTCAGCCCAGTCACCAGAAAGAAATGTTGGCATTGTGCGTTTCTGTCAGCAGCCCGTTCTCATTCCAACTTGTCAAATACCATGGCTTTGGCAGTGTTTTTGGCACGTGACACGTGACGTGACACAACGCATGTAACAAGTATAAATTGACACAGCGTCCCAGAACGACAACAACAGATGTAGGAGGATATCTATTGCGTCATATGTAGACACCTAAGCCCACAGACCAAGCGGCGATATTTGACGAGTTGGGATAAGAACGTGTTTTCTGCAAACCAGGAATATGTTACATTTGCACATTTCTTATGTATCATATCAATGTTTCTTATGTGAAATAATATGTGAGCTGACACTGTCATGGGGGAGGTGGAGGGAATGATGGATGTGTCACCTAGGCAAGTTGCCGGCCAAGCTGCAGACCACTGTTCGAGATCAACAAACACCAAAACCAGTCATGGTTATGTTTCCAGTGGCTTTTTAGCCATTAAACATCGGTGTTTTCAAGTGACCTGTCACCGTGATTCCACCGGAGATTGTGCCATAAAAAGCAGGTATGGACAGCAAAACATGATCTTTTTTAAACCATAGCCAAGTGTTTTTTGTGCCTTGTTGAATCATAAAGAAATGTAGAAGTGTAACAAATGTAGCTCTTGGTGAAGTTCTGTAAAGACTGTGAAGTCTCTGGTGTGATGATCCAACCTGTCCAAATACTACCAATTTAATCTGTCACGTTTTGTTATGTTGATTAACAAAATTCAGGCAGCAAAATATATTTCTTGTTGAAAAGTAGTACGATATAAATGTAACTTAGACCAACTTTCATGGTATTTAAAAGATTCAGTTGTGATATGTTGTAATTTTCCAGCTATAATCATAATCAACCAAATGACAGGACTGGGAAGTGACTAATATACATTTTAAATTTTAATTTAATTAAAATTTGTTGTTGATTTTTTATTATTAATTGGCACAAACAAGAGCTTTGAGAAAGACTGCCATGAAACAACATGTTGGTAAATATTAAAGAGCCAAAGTCAGCTGTGGGTCTGGAAAAAGATCTGAGTCTCTAGACTTTAATCCACTCAGTTGCACCATAAACAAGGTCACATGACTTCCTGGTTTAATACTGAATATTTTGTCATCCTGACTTTGGATTTGTGATTTGTGATATTGGATTGTATAAAATAAAATAAATTGACTTGACTTGGCAATTGAATTGTGTGCTGCATTTTTTTTTCAATGAATGTTTTCCTGTGGAGACTGAAGGTGTGAGGTTAGTTGGAGTCATATCTGTGTCTCATAACAAACTCTAACACTTAGAGAGGATGGCTGAGCCAAAGGGACATCTCTGTCATCAACACTGAGCTCTCAGGGAGACCTCACTGCATGTAGAACAACACTCAGGTGTTTGTGTAAGTGACAAGTAAACTGCTTTCCTGGATGCAGGACAATAATAGCTGTGTGTTGGTCCAGGTGTCCGTAGATTCCAGTGTAGCTGTGTTTCATCTGACTGCAACCTCTGCAAAAAAAAAAAGAAAAAAGACAAACGTGTTCATGCAGTCTGTAGACGGTATCTTCATTATTGTTTTCTCTTCAGTGTGTTTGCTCTAGCCTGGCATCACACACACACACACACACACACACACACACACACACACACACACACACACACACACTGAGAATCCTCCTGCTAATCAATTGACAGCTTGTTGAATTTTCATGACTGTTGTTTAATGTTTAATGTTACAATCTGCTGTCTATTATTATTATTGCAATAATATTCATTCATGTTGTGGTTTTGGTAGTAGTTATAAAGATAGTGTTTAATTCAATTTAGTACAACTTTATTTATCCATATGAGGACAGGTTGGTGCAGCAGCTCCCTACCAACAGACATACAAAGAAAACACACTGTTAACCACAAAACTAAAGATAATCAAAAGCTATATCCTTAAAAATATATCAATACATCATTAATCTATAAAATGTGCTCAGAAAGAACTCTGAAACTGTTTGACTCCATTCATCTTTGAACAAAACTCTGCAGGCTGTTTCTGTCCTACTAAATTAAATTACTTGGCCTAAGTTTTAAAGAAAAGATACATTCATGATATCAGTATAGATATTTCTTTTTTACTATAAGGATTACATAAGGATGATTATGCCGTTATTGTTATATCAGTTCTTGCTCTCTGATTGGCTGCAGTGTAACCAATCATAAAGCTCTGGCAGGATGACAGAGAGGCTTTAAAATTTAAACTATGATCTTCATTTCCATGGCTGGTGTGCAAATATTTGCATTAAATGTAAAAATCAGTCACTCGCCCCCCTCCACCTCCTTCAGCTGTTTCCCCTCTGTTTGCTTGTTTGTTTGTTTGTTTGTTTATCTTATTAAATAATGGGTGTATTGGCGGGCGTCATTATTTATATTAAATTAAAGATCAAAACTGACACTGTTAAAATGTAAAATAATAATGATAATAATAATGATTATTATTATCATTATTGATTTATTATTTTCAATAAAGTGCATCATAAAGACAAAAGCCAAACATACCACAGCAGCAGTAAATAGTTTTAATATTAACAATAAAGAAAACGTATTTAAGGCAACACAAAGCTAAAACAAACTGGAGGTTGTGTTAATATAAAAACGTATAAATGTTACACTTTCAGTAGGCCTATGTAAAAAAAAAAAAAAAAAAAAAACTTAATAGATTATTACATTTTCTGTGAATTTCAAAATAAAATCATTTCAGTATAAAGGTATGAAGAAGATTTAAACATAAGCTGAGAGAGAACTGTCACTAACAATCAACAGTTTTCTTTTTGTGTAACTTCTTTTAACCTTCAGAAACACAAAATTCGTTTTTTTCTTAGATGATAAAACAATTATTGCAACATTTTAAAATAATGAAATCACAAGTTATGATAATGTAGTGAAAATTTGACAGAAATAAACGTATATTTTTACAATAAAAAAAAAAAACTAAACCGAAATGCATCTGTTGAAAACATTTGAATAAAAATAATCTATAACAAAAACAATAATTATAATAACGATGATGACGGTTTTGTAATAATTGAATCTCTCTCTGATCTGATGAACTCTTAATTGAATGTTTCTCTTCATCGTCGCTCGGCTGCGGAGTTCAGTGTGTGTGTGTGTGTGTGTGTGTGTGTGTGTTGTCGGAGCGTGTCCCTGCATCCTGAACGCTCTCCGTCAGATTATCAGCTCACAGGTCAAAGGTCAGACGTGTGAAAGTGGCTGTTTGGTGTCACCCCCCCCCCGTGTCCTCTGGGAATATTAAAACCTCCGGCTCCTCCAGTTTAAATCCTCCCTCTGAAACACAAACTGTCTGCTGCCGTTTGTCACCACTCATTTATCTCATCTCATGTGAAATACAATAAAACATATGCTGCCTTTGGAGACAAAAACAAAACGGAAAAAAAATATATACAAATATTATCAGCTGTTTTTTTGTTTTTTATCACGTCACAATGATGTTATAACAATGTCGTAATAACAACTCTGATTTATTATTTGTCGTTTTGTCCATTTTTAACATGTTAAAGAAAATCTCTCTCTTCAACTCTTCACTGGTTATTAATTATTGATTGTCTCGTGAATCTATGAAATCAATCAGTCCATCAATTAACTAATGACTCTCGCACATAATTAAATTACTTATTAAACATTATCAGTGTAATAAATTAAGTCTGTCACCAGACAAGTACTTGATTATTTATTATTGCGTGATAATGATAATAATTGTAATCATGCTAATAATGAAGCCGGGGGATTTCCATGCTTACTTTGATTTATAATAACAAAAACAATAATAATGATGACAATAATATCATTTTGTTCCGTGGACCGACGACCCGCGTGCGTGTGCGCGTATCGTGATGGAAATCGTCGTGATACATTTAATTTTTTCACAACAGAAAAACTAATGAAGTTCTTTAATGTTCGCAGAGGATGCATTTGTTTTCTCTGTGTTGCTCTGGAAAATAAAATGCTGACTTTTGTAATAAGATTTGTAATAATTTAAACTAATAAGTTGTTTTGATTTAATTTTAAAATACTAATAATACTAATACCAATACTAATATTACTACTACTAATAATAATAATAAAAAGCAAACGTGAAAAAATGAAGAAAAAAAGGTATAAAGTGTCTGAGAATGTGTATCTGAAAAGACCTGAAATAAAGCCTAATCATTTTGTCTGTTTTCCTTAATGATTGAGTGTTTTAATAGTTCACCTGAGACGTTAAAGCAAAATTAGACGTTTATATTTAGCGATTTAAAAACCGTCTAACGAGTTAATTTAATCCCTCAAATAAAGCCTTAATTGTTCCATCTGTTTCTCAGTCTGCATTAATGTACTCATGATTAAGAGTCAATTTAAGGCAACACTAAATGGCCAAGGTCTTTTTTAAAACACAAAACTGAGGAGCCAAATTCAGGGACCGGAGGAGTGTAACATGTTCGCGAAAATTAGGAGATAATGAAGAAAAATGTAAGTTTCTTTTAGAGGATGTTTGTTTCATTAAGTGTGATAAAGTCCTGTAATAAACATCATTGAAGACCGATTTGGGAACGCGCGACAAAGAGATGAAGTTCACTTAAATTCAGCCATTTAAGAGGCCGTTAATTTATCATGACGTGTGTGCGTAAATTAAGAGGTAATTAAGGTGTTTTAAACATGCTAAGAAATGATTGTCCCATATTGTGTTTTTGAAATGCATCTTTACCAATCATTTGATTTGGTTGCAGCAGGCTGAGTGCAGCAGCGTCCGATCTGCGCTGTGAAGAAAAAAACGACATAAAACAGAAACAAAGCAAATTGCTATTAAAGCCGTTCAAACAGCAGCTCTCAGCGGCTCTATTTGTCAATGCAAATTGGTGAGGGGCACCCAACACCCCCTCAGTCCACACACACGAACACACACACACATACACACTGTGCGTAAAATGTTGCCAAACACATCAACATACCTCTACAGAGCGCAGCGCAGCTCCGTCACAAACGTCCCCGGAAATCAGGCTTCTTTGCTCGGCTTCTCTCGGCTCTTTTTGCCGCCGCTTCTTCAAATGAAAATGACTTGTGTTGGCTCAGTGCGTCCATGTAAATACGTGTAAATGAAACCACATTGTGCTCCAGTCCCCCCCCCCTCGGGTCCCCTCCCTCCCCCCTCCTCCTCCTGTCTATGATCATGTGATGGTGAAGAAGTGGCCCATTAATGAAGCTCCTCTCCGGGGGTCTTTTCTGCTCCTGTCACCGCCGTCCAGCCCACAAACGGGACAGACCGAGAGAGGGACATGGAGGAGGCAGCAGCAGCCGCTTAGCGCAGCTCAGCAGCGGGGCAGGAGGAGGACGTACACCGCGCTGCACCTGCCGGGGACCCGCAGCAGGCAGACAGGGAGGAGAGGAGGAAGCAGCCGTTTCTTGAACTTTTCCTCGACTTGAAGGCGGAGTTGTGGCTCCAGCAGTGTGCGTAAAAGACAGGACCATGTGTGCCAAACACCAGGCAAGTTTCTTTTCGTGCGCAACTGTGTTTTGAAGAGTTGGAACTGTTTGGACAAAGTTTGTAAGAAGTGAGGCGAGTCTGTTCTGCTCTCTGCAGAGACTGAACTCATCCCGGCCCGGTCCGGTCCGGCCCGGTTCAGCAGAATAATGCCTCGCCCGGGAAGGAACACGTACAGTGACCAGAAGCCTCCGTACTCTTACATCTCCCTCACGGCTATGGCCATCCAGAGCTGCCCGGAGAAGATGCTCCCCCTCAGTGAGATTTACAAGTTCATCATGGACCGGTTCCCGTACTACCGGGAGAACACGCAGCGGTGGCAGAACTCTCTGCGACACAACCTCTCTTTCAACGACTGTTTTATTAAGATCCCCCGCAGACCGGACCAGCCCGGTAAGGGCAGTTTTTGGGCTCTGCACCCGAGCTGCGGCGACATGTTTGAGAACGGGAGTTTTCTGCGGCGCAGGAAGCGTTTTAAAGTGGGCGGCATGCAGGTCACGGACCCGCTGGCACCCAGCAAGCCGCAGGATGCCGCCCACTATCTGCAGCAGCAGGCCAAGCTGCGTCTCAGCGCGCTGCACGCCGCCGCGCACCTCCCGCAGATGCCGGGCGGATACAACCTGAGCTCCGTGTCTCAGCCGTCCAGCTTCAAACACCCGTTCGCCATCGAGAACATCATCGCCAGAGAGTACAAGATGCCGGGCGGGCTCGCGGCCTTTTCCACCACCGGGTACCCGCTTCACAACCAGCTGACCCCGGCCTGGCCGCATATGTACGGCTCCGGGATGATGGACACCGCGGCTCCCATCTCCATGGCCAGCGACTACTCGGCCTACGGCATGCCGCTCAAGTCCATCTGTCACGGCGGACAGACTCTGCCCGCCATCCCGGTGCCCATCAAACCCACGCCCGCCTCAATGCCGGGCCTGCCGGGGCTGCCCACACACATCCCGGCCTTCCTGGCGAACTCTCCCCAGTCTCTGAGCCCCACCTCCCCGCAGACAGCCACCGGTCAAAGCAGCCCGGCCGCGCCCGGAGAGGCGCTGTCCTCCTCGGCCTCTGCTGCACTGCAGTCCACGGTGGCGGTGCACTGATGGGAATCTGACTTTGTTCTCTTTTTATAAAGAAAAAAAAAAACTCTCCACAAAAGGAAAAATGACAAACTTCTTCAACTCCAAAGCAGTGTTTCATCTCCAGAAGTGTGCGAATGCGAGGATGTGCGTTAATTATTAGGATATTTCTGTTGTTTCTGTTTCTCTGAAAAGAAAGAAATTCATCCATCAAGTGTGAACATGTTTTTCCCATATTGTGAAGAAACAGCAGGTTGACAACAAAAATATTACTTCGTAAAAAAAAACACGTATTTGTTTTTCCTGTGAATCGGTTTTATTTCAGAATTATGACAGAAACAAAAGTAATGTTATCCAGTTTAATGTGTTTTTCTCCACATTCCTTCACAGCAGACTGACTCGGTGTTACCGGTCGGATCGTGTAGTGACAAATTATCCGGATCTTTTGTGTTTGAAGCCTTTTCTTCTCAAACTGAAAGAAAGCTCTCAGATTAATGACTCTTTAAGATTTGTTTCCACTTCACTTCAGCCTCTCTGCTGTTTCTTTTCTGCTCCCGAAACAAAAGTGAAACCTAAAAGCAAGTTAGTTTTTTTTTAACTTGCAGGATTTTCCTTCCAAAAGTTTTAATAAACGCAACAAAACTCGAGAGGAAAATCCTCATGAAAATGCAAACAGCATTTGGTGAACCAAATAATTACCGAGTCTTTTTTTTTCTATTTTAAAATTTGTTTTTTTTTTCATAATTGATATGAACAATCGCAGAGATAAAAAGATGAAATAAGACTTGAAATCATATATTTATGTCAGAGGTTCTGCATAGTTTAAAAAGAAAACCACTGGAGATATCTGACCATGAATGCAAGGATCTACTGTCTCTGATGCACTTTTTAAAACATGAAATCTAGATGTTTTTTATTCAGTAGCTGACAGCCGTGTTGGTATAATTTAAAGTTTCTTTTTTTTTTTAAAAAAAAAAAGCTGTGGTGTTCAAATGACCCGCTGTCTGTGTATTTGTACTGCTGCATGCTCCTGCTGTCTGAAAAAGTAAAAATAATTCAGTGTTTGTAAGTTTTTTGGGCTGAAAGCATAAAGCATGAACAAGAACAACGGGCTTTTTGTTCCCTGCGCTCTGTCTGCTCATCCAGATCCATTAAAAAAAACACCTTCCTGGGAAAAAAATACCCCAAAAAGCAGTGAAGAGGCCTGTTATTCACCTGCACAACACACACACACACACACACACACACACACACACACACACACACACACACACACACGCACAATCACAAATTGAGTCAGTTTTGTTCAGTTTACAAATTGTGTTTTTTTTTTTTTTTCTTGAATATTTTACATTTTGGAGATTTTCTTCTCTTCCGCTACATTTCATAGAGAAAATGCAAAATGTAATTTTCATTCCATTAATCTGACGGCTGGAGGTACTGGTGACAAAGCAGATTAAGATTTTACATTTATCATGAGATTAATATGGTTTTTGTCTGGTAAAAATATTGTATATTCAAAATGTCCAGTTTTCAGGAGCTCTGTTTCTGCTTGGAAAAACAGCTTGTGACTTTTAAATATTTTGGTTTACTGTCACACCAGGTATCATGAAATACTGACCACATCTTGAGATGCGGTTCATATTTTTCTCAGTTGATGAGAAAATTCAATCTGACCAAAATCTGAACTACAGATACATACATTTTTAATTTGTTCTAATGATCTCTAAAAAAAAAAACTAACTATAAAACATTTTATATAATAAACCAAATTTATTTTTACGTTTGGAATGCTGTCATTTATCAGCATTACTGATTGATTACACTGTGATAATCATGTTGATATTCATTTCATATTTCCCACCTGTTGGAGACATTTCTGAACGTGTAGAGACAAGTTCTGTTTGTAAATCCTTCAGCTGATCTGAGGGCTGGAAAATCCCCAAACTGAAGGTACAGGATATGAAGCAGACACTGACACTGTAAAATATTTGACATTAAAATTAACAGTAGGCCCAAATTATGGGCCATAAGAGTTACTGTAAACTGTGACTGTAGCTGCATGCTGCTTTAAAATGACTATAATGACATTTACTGTATATTCACACATTAACTGTAACAGTGACGCAGCACAGGAGAAAGACATTTTTACTTGAACAGATATTGTTAAATTCAATTTGTCATTGTCGCACACCTACAGAACACAAAAAACATTTTAAGTAATTATGCAGTATAAAAACTGTGTCTTCGGTGCAAATATTGTGACATTAACGATTTCAAATGCACTTTCACATTTGGTGGAAACAAAATTAAAAACTCCAAACTGAATGAGTGTCCTCACTGTCACACAACCACAGAGCAGAGCAGAGTTTTCCAGCAGCAGTGAACACTGCTGAAAGTGAAATGCAGTGGTGGAATGTGCATGCCTATACTTATGTGCAAATTTAAGGTACTTGCACTTTACTTGAGTGTTTCCATTTCAAGATTTAACATACTATATTTATGACACCTTGTTAGTTACATTTGACTTTTTTTGATAAAACAGTGCATCATGTTTTATAAGTTCTTTGTGTGTTTTGCTCATAAAATATCATACTATTCAACAGTATATAAAAAAGATAAAATCATCTTCACCTTGATCAGCCACAACCAAAAAAAAATATTAATTACACGCAAACGCATCATCAATAATAATCTAGTAAAACACTCACAGAGGTCATTTTTTACCATTATGAATGCTTTCACTTTTGATACTTTACATACATTTTCTGATCCTATACATACTTGTACATCAGTAACATTTTCAGTGTAGGACTTTAAGTTGCAAGTATTGTATTGTATTGTAAGCATTTTCACAGTATGGTATTAGTACTTGTACTTGAGTAAAGGATCTGAATACTTTCTCCACCACTGTAGAAAATCAATCAATCAATCAATGGATTTACAGATGACTCACAACTCTCAACTAAAAAAACTCTAGTCTCTATGTCCAACATGTCCTGCAGTTGCCCTCAAAATGTAATTGACAAAACAAATTAAAATGTATGTAAATATTTCATAAATGAGTTTGCATCCTGTCTGAGGACAACTTCAGATTTAAATCACTGTAAAGTATGTGACTGTTGAATTTTTAACTTTAGAGTTACAAAATCTTAACTTTAAAGTTGACGTTTTTCCTTCACAGTGAGCCGACTGTATATTGAGTGTAATGGTAAGCTGCAGACTCTCAGAGGTTAATGTGTGTGTCTGATAGCATCAGGTTTTTCTCTTGGCGTGTCTGTTCAGTTTAATCGACTCTCTGCCGCAGTTTCTCTAAACGCTGAAAGACGACAGACAGCTCTTCTGGAGAGAGAAAGGCTCGTCTGAAGAGCTTTTTATTCTTCCAGAGTGACGGAGGTCTGGTGTGTAAACACTGGCCGGTTTGTGGAGAGCGGTGAATTAGCAGCAGGCAGCGTCTGGGCGGCCGTAAGGGATTAGCCAGTTAACACTTCCCTGGTGCCAAACACAATTGTGCGCCGTCAATGTGTATAGGTCTTTGAGTGTGTTGCCGAGAGACGGCGACTGTTACCGTAAAAATGTCAGTTTGTGAACGCTCCCCCCCTCCTGAGCTTTGTGACCACACACAAGTAAAACAAATGACATTTAAACAGGAAAACTCTGCCTGCTGTTGTTGACATTCCTGCTCAGAGAAGAAGAGTGAAGAGGAAGAAAACTGAAAGACTTAAAAAAAAACTTCAACAGAAGAAACAGTCTTACATTCAAATATTTACTGAGGTAAAAGTAATCAAGTGTTAGCACTAAAGTACACCAAGGTATTAAATGTACAAGGTGGCGGAGGAGGAAGGTGATGAGGGGTTCAACCAAGGAGAAAGCTGTGATGAAGGAGGGGATTGAGGATGATGAAGTAAAGAAGGTAGAAGAGGTGGAAGAAATGATGATGAAGAGTTGATGAAGGGTAGATTCCATTGTCACTCTGAGGTGGTCTGAAGGGATAAAGTCTTTAAACTTTGTTGACTGATTTACAATAATTTCCTTGAGACTCAAACTTTAAGGTCAGGATCCTTAAAACTTTAATGAAATCAAACCCTGTCTTTGATTCTATTTAAGACTGCCATTTTTCTGCAGAAGCCAACGGAAAGTAATGCACCAGCATTTCACGCTGATGGGAGTAAAGACAGAATTGGTTTAAAAAGCGTAAGTCCGTGTTAGGGGGCAGGCTGTGGGGGGTGGATAGATCAAACACATGCATGACTTTCCCCAGGAAAACCAGTGTTTATGCCTTGTGTGAAACTAAGTGAACGATGAGTTATTCAAAGGTATATTGTTACCATGTTTTTTTCTTACCTAAACTTAACCTACATAACTCGCCTGAGCCTAACCTACAGAACTTTATGTTAAGTACTTAACTTTACGTTCATTACTTAACTTGATTATACCCAACCATGTTACTTTTCCTAAACCTTACCTAAATAGCTGTACTTGCCTGAACCTAACCTATGTAACTTTACAGTATGTAACTTTGCATAAAATCCGTAATATGACGACACCCAACTATGTTTCTTTTTTACTAAAGCTAACCTACGTAACTTTACATTAAGTACATAACTTTATGTTAAGTTGGTAACGTGACCATGCCCATCCATGTTTCTTTTCCTCAACCTAGCACATAAGTTTACCTTCCAAAACCTGACCTACGTAATGTAACTTACCTAAACCTGATCTATGTAACTTAACTTTAAGTATGTAACTTTACGTTAAGTACGTAATGTGGCGACGCCCAACCCTGTTTGTTTCCTAATACTACCTTATGTAACTTTACTTACCTAAACTTACCCTACGTAACTTTACATTTAGTATGTAACTTCAGATTAAGTACTTATAAGGATGACGCCCAACCATGTTTCTTTTCCTATACCTAGCACATTAATTTACTTTCCAAAACCTGACCTATGTAACTTTATTATAAGTACATAACTCCATGATGCCGCTAGTGGGAAGCTCCTTCATTTGCCAATATAATACAAACCGTTGTGTATTTTTGTGAGATATCATACAATATGAGGATACACTGACTTAAATTCAGTAGTTACCTCTCTATGTAGTACTTTTTATTGTTATTTCATTGTATCTAGTTTATATTCATTAGGAGACTTTGTGTCCACCTAATGATGATAAAGCTTCATAAAGCTGAGAGGAGCTGAAAATACAGCTAATCATCCTCACCGAGTGTACAGCCTGGACAGGTCGCCAGACAACCAAGGGCTGACATATAAAAACAGACAACCATTCACGCTCACATTCACACCTGCAGGCAATGTAAGTCACCATTTAACCAAACCCTGCATGTCTTTGGACTGTGGGAGGAAGCTTGAGTACCTGCAGAAAACCCACACTGACACTGGGAAAACATGCAGACTCCACACTGACGGGCCCACGCCGCCCAGTGGAGACCACGAACCCTCTTGCTGTGAGGTGACAGTGCTAACCACTGCACTATCACGCCACCTCGAGATACACAACATGTTATTTCATACATTGTGATTATAAAAATATTTGTTATATCTGCTTTGAATCCCACAGGGTATTTCTTTAACCCTGGAGTGTCTGCATGGAAACATTTTAAAAAGCAATCGTGAAGCTTCTTAATGTTGCTGTTGTTAGACAACACACCATGATGTCAGCTTGTAGTTTCAGTGGAGTGGAACCAGATGGGATACGATTCAGGTCTGAAATATCACAAATGCAATTAAAGTTAAATATCAGCTGGATGTCCAACGACAGCAGCGGCCCTTTTGCTCACTGTAAGCTGAGCTGTAATTAATCACGAGCCCCTCGCTGCTGGTTGTGTCCGTTAATTAGAGACGTCAGGGAGAGGCGTGACAGCGAGGTGTCCTCTCAACAAAACACTAATTAACAAACAGTTTCTTTACCATACGGGCGGCCCTGTGCAGAGAGATCACACTGAGGAGGAGAACAACAAGAAGCAGAGAAGACATGATGATGGTGGTGATGATGACACGCTGGTGCACAGAGCACCCCGCCCCCACCAGCCAGACGGCACATGGGTTATTTACACTGATGAATGAATTCATCAGATGATGAAATGCTGTGAAACAAGATGAAGATTTTTACAGTCTTCAATAAGACATGAAGAGTCACACTGCGGGAGGTGAGACAGACAGAAGGATGACTCAAGTTCAAAACGACTGATATTCTCAGCGAGACATGTCTTCATAGTAATAGATCTGAAAGAAGAAGAAAAGCACATACATCTGTGTATTATGTCCTCAGACAGAATGCTTTTTTGGGGGGGCCTTTCACCTGAAAGGGAAATTATGGACCACCTCAGTGTCCACGGTTGAAAGTTGACCAGAAACAATATTTTCACACCTGGTTGAACTAGCAGATGGTGGGACAATTTCAAGAGTGGGATTGTTGTCAGTGAGGAGTGGAAGTAAAACTTTTCCAGAGGGTGTTTTGAAAAAAATAACAATACATGTTTCTTGTTCTAGTGTGGATGGAGATATTTTGTAAAACAACAAACGCACATGGTTATGTTTGCCAACACATACACGTGGTTGGGTTTAGAAAAAATTAACAGGGTTTGGCTTTGCAATCTTGTGGGAAGTGAACACTGGTTTCATTGGTGAAAGTCAGTGGTTGTTGGACCCATCTATTACCCTTCCTGCCCGTCCTACTCTGACTTCTGCCGCCTTAACTTTCTTTGTTGTCCCATCGCGTTTCCCCCTGACTCCACCAGGTGCCATTAAACACTAAAGGCAACTGGCTGCGTATCATGCTGGCGTGAAAGGACATTTTTTCATCAGTGTGTGATGCTGATAGTCCATGACCAAGTGTTGGTTTTCATCGACTTCGGAGTGACACCCGGTTGCTTCAGACAAACGGCACCTGCGTTTGATTCTTTTTGTGCCAGGGGTCTGATCCCGAACCATCCTGACTCCGTGCCAGATCATTAAACTGTCTTTTGCAGCCATCTCCAGAGCCACTCTCCTTCCAGCAAACATTAGCTCAACATCTGCCCATTTAGCACCAACAAACTAATATCAACACTGTAACAGCTTGACTCTGACATTAATCCCGTTGATAACTGTAAGCCATATGATGGTAACAGTTAGCCCTGTCACTGTTTGTGAGTGGCATGGAGCTCACATTCCTGCAGCAGCTACAACCCATACAGTCTGAGACGTGGTGATGTCCAGCACAATATGTTTTACGGAGTTAGCAGTTCAGTGTGCCGAGATGCCACCAAAATGTTCAAAATGATGGCCATACTACATGCCACTGCAATCAAACTATGAGTATCGAAGACAGTGCTCTATTGGTATCACTTTAAGGGTACTGGTATTGTAGTTTTTTTAAATGATACCCAGCCCTATTCTGGTCTGATAATGAATCATGAGATTCATTAGATGGACACAAACACAGAATGATCCTGTCTGCTGGATGTGGAAGTAAGGAGCTGTATTATCACATTAGCAAACAGTTTAATAACATGTCAGATGTGTTTTCAGCTTGTTCCACTTCTCTCCAAGTTCAAATTATGCAGCTTGAAAAATGCAGTAAACCCCCCAAATTTTACATCTGAGAAAGGCAAGTAAACTGTTTAGTTTCATGGCCTTCTTGGATTACTCACCTTGTAAAGAGACAAAAATGGGACAAAAAAAACATTTGTTTTGGGTCAAAGATAAGCAGAGTCTCCAGGGAATTAATGTAAATCAATGCAGTGTCCTTCTAGCGACACAGTATGCGTGTGTGATTTTATGCTTTCAGTTCGTACAGGATGTAGAATCCCAGCAGAGCATCACGAGGCTTTAGATACCATCCTCCACATCATGATGAAAACTACATGACTAAAACAAGTGTGGCGACAATTATGTTATTTGATTTATATTTAGAAAAGAAAATGTAGATACTATGTTGTATCACTTTTCACAGAGAGAGATCTTAATATTGTTTAAGGAACTGGAGGTATGAACTGTAAGAAAGAGTTGATGTGTCACATTATTTTCTTATCAGATCTGAGTTACCTGTTGAACTGAAGCTCCTGGTCCTGGTCTGTCCTGAGGTGTTGATTGACCCCTCCGCGTCCTGATGTGGAAGCTGGTTTTCCTTTAAAACTGCTCTAAACCCCCTCAGGGCTGATGTGGCCTTCTTTTCCCCAGCTGGAGGAACATTTAGCTGCAATCCTTTTCTTTCAGTAAATGTTTCTTTCCTCCCAACAGTAATCTACGACACCTCGTCTATCTGCACATCTTTTCCCTTCAAGCGCTGGGCTGGTTTTGGCACCTCGGCCTCTCATGGCAGCTTTGAAGTGGCGTTGTTAGGTGTTAGTTTATGGTCGACCGCTGCAGATAAGATTCCTGAATGGGCTGTAAATTAAAGTTGTGGCACACACAGAAAAAAAAACAAAGCTGGAGGCGAAAATACACAGAGGTCGTTAAAGCTGACAGAGTCTGTTATCACCTGACACATTCTCCAAATACAAGAGAAGCTCTTTAACAGCCAAACAACAACTGTAACCTGCTGCATAGAGACCTGCAGGCAGCTTTTATAACACCAGCTAATGGGAAAAAAGAATAGTATTAAATCCTAGACACAAACCAATTTCTGGTGGTTTATTTTGATTTTAAAGGTCTACTCTCCCTGGGTGAAGGTGAAAAAGAAAATTCACTCAAGTTTTTGTATGATTCAATTATAGAATTTAAAATATCAAATAAAATTTTTGTTTTGATATTTTGTTTTGGGACACACTCGAAATGTACTGGTAAGCAAAATTTGATCTACACTATGTATGTGGACAGCCCTCTCCACATACTTGAGTGTATTTCTGGCCTGGCTCTGTTTTTTTTTGGACTTGCAGACTTCAGTTGTACGTAATGTAACATGTTCATTTTCTTCACGTGAAGTCTGTGAGGGCAGAGACTGTAAGCCACTGATAATCAGACTGTCTGTCTGTTTCACTTGTTGCTGTGGAAATGTCAGGCAACTACTATTCATGTACACGGTGATTGCTGTTGTCATATTCCTCACGCAAGTTGATAAATAGTGTCTGCTCATATGCCCTGCAGATGACAAGATACAAATCACATGTATAGGCTTGTTTTGTGACTGGACAAAATTATATTCTGTTACAACATTGTAGATAAGGACCAGACTTTGACTGAATAAACTGGGTATTACTTACATTGGAAGACCTTCATTTGTTGCTTCTTGGCTAATTTCCTTAGCCTATATATCTGACATTAAACTGTTCAGCTTTTAGCCAACAGAGTAGGCTGCAGTAATAAAATGCATTTTGATTACCTCTATATATTACTTTTATTATAATGTTGTTGAATATTATTTGTGGCCTACCTGGTTGAAATTACATTTCAATACAATAATTGTTTTAGACATTTATAATGAGTTTGTTTTGTTTTTTTTAATTAGCAATTGGAAAAATTACAACGTCACATCCATATTGCCAGGAATTGTGGGTATTTCAATCAATGCATTCTGGTGAAGTGTGCACCCCAAGTCTTCAGAAGTCTGCTTAAGGCCCCTTGTGGTCTGGATGAATTGTGGATTTGGACAGCCCACAGTACTCGCCAACTTCCCAGGAACTCACCCACAAAGTCTATGAGTCTGCAAGTGCAGTGAAGTCTGGACATTTTGACTCAGCCTTTGTGTTTGTCCTATTTCCTGTTTTAACATGACAGTTCTCTCATGCATAAACCAAGCTTCATGAAGATACGGTGTCACCAGTTTGGTGTAGAAGAACACCTCTGGGAAGAGAGCTTATCGGTCAACATCAGTGTTGAACCAGTGTTTAGTAAAAGTAACCTCAAAATGTTTCCTTCAACCTCTTACTGCCTAAGACATGCTCCAGAGAGAGTTTTGGTCGGTCAGGAGCAGTTGACGAGTTGTGACTGTGATACAAGTGAACTGGACTTAACACACTTCACACCTGCGTGGCTGAAAAAAAATCAGTACCTTCCTTCTTCCTCACAGTCTGTGTCTGTTGCATTGTACGTCATATGTCATAGGTTCAGAAATTGTGTTAAATTAACTTTTTATATTTTTAGACAACATTTTTTTTTAATGAAGTTGTTAACATTGAGAAGTTTTTTATCCATCCTGTCAAATACATATTACCTAATTAATAAGAACAACTTTAAACAGTGACACAGTATAGCACAGTATAGCTGGTATAAATCAGTAGAGTATATGCAGTACTCTCTGCTGCAGTACAATCTGCAGTCTTTCTGAGTTCAGTAGTTCACCGTGACAGTTTACGGCGGCGTTGAACCCACCTGACGGCTGCAGGGAGCGACAGCCAACCCCTCCCCTCTCCAACCCCTCTTCACCATGCACAGGTGCGTTATGGGAGGGTGGAGCTGCCTGCCACAAACCGTTTAGAGGGCAGAGAGGAGGAGGGAGAGGGGAGGTTAGTGGGCGTGTGAAAAGAAAACGACACTAATTCATTGGCAATAAAAGCTCCCCCTTCTGTTCCCAGGCAGTGCTGTGCTCAGCAGCTTCACCCCCCCACCGCCCTACAACTAATTGTCAGACATGCGGGGGAGGAACCTGCCGCTGTGCCAGCAGCCTGCGACCACCACAGCTAATAAGCATCATAATAAACAAACTAATAAACAGGGAGGGTCATGGAGGAGTCCCAGTGGAATAAAAACTCACGTTAAGTAACAGTAACGCAGGACATGGCCAAGAAATCTATTCCTTGGTGTTTTTTTGAAGACCGAAGTTTTCGAGACCAACCTGAAAGATTTGTTTTCCCTTTTTCCCTTTAAAATTATTTTTATGAAGTTTTACTTTATTCAAATTAATATTAAATACAAAAGATGGACAAAACTACTTATGCCTTGTGTCCACTTACCTATGTGTAAGGAGGAGTTAACCAGAGGTCCATTCATTCCTATGGAAATCTTCGTGATATCCCATGTGTCTGCGAAACTCCTCCCCACATCCTGTAATATTTTGGTCTGGAATTTGCCTCGAGTACATTAAAAAAATTCAACTTTTGTGGTGGATTTCAGAGAGACCATATGTTAGCTTAGCTAATAGGCTGCTAACTAGCTAACAGGCGTTTCCTTCATACATTATATACAGTCAGGTTGTCATTGTCAGGTTGACAATGAAATACAGTCACATTTATCATTTTAATATGAAATAGCCGGATGTTACATTCAGATTTATCAGTCTCATATGAAATACAGTATGTATCTGACAGGCCAACATCTTCATTTATTTGTTGCCATGCGATATTGGTCCTGTGTTTGTTCTGATAATATTGCAAGCACATATTCCAAACTACTGACTTACTGCCTTACTTTTTAAAATATATTTTTTTGTATATTTTTAACATACATATTTTCTATTTTAATCTTTATTTAATTTTTTATAATACACTGTCCACTCTTGACTTTCTGTCTGTACTTTGAGCTGCTGTGACATGTGAATTTCCCCAGTGTGGGATCAATAAAGTTTATCTTATCTTATCTTATCTTATCTTAACATTAGCCTCTCCCCCACGACTACAGGTAGTTTCTATCAGGTTTCTGTCCATCCTTAAAGAAAAGAACCTCCTTGCCTTGGACACAGAATATTTACAGATCTATGGACACAAGTCACATGCTTAAGGGATTTTGTGGTGTCAAGTGGTGAGAATTGCAGATTGCAACCAGCTTAAATCTTCTTCCAGTCAGAATTCCTTCAGTGTTCATTGTTCAGGAGCTTTTTATCTGGAGCTGATTTATCCACAGAACTCTCATCATCTCCAAAACAAACAGACCAGGCAATTTAAACCACTAAAAACATTGAATACAACAGTTTCATGTTACAAATCAGTGCATCTTTAAGGCTGTTTGGCATCTCAGAGACGGGCGGCTTGCCCACAACATGTTATTGTGTGCTCACCTCTTTTTTTTTACTGTTTTTTACTGGGAGCTGCATTATCCACAGAAGTCTCTTCCTTTCCAAAACAAACATTAAAACTAGTAAAAGCACAGAATAACGCAGTTTCACGTTACAAAATCATGTATTTCAAGCCCTTTTTAAATAGGAATTGTGCAAATTTGCAGGAAAGCCCAATGATGTCTTAGGCCTTGCTCCGAGGGAAGTTGCGGCTGGTCAGTCCTTCCGTGATTCTCTCATAAGTTGGCCCGTCCTTCACCGTTCCCGTCATTTGACGGTTAATGGCCTCTTCGTTTGCGAGGGCAAGGGGGGCTCGCAATTCCTTGTCTCCCCAGTTGCTCATCTTTACAGTTTCTTTCAGGCTGGTGTCGACGTTGTTTGCGTTACCCTCTTGCTACTAGCTGCTCATTCCTCCTATCAGCTGTTTCCTGTTTTTAAGTCCACCACCAGTGGGTCGCACGTGTGGCGTCATCAACAGCTCCTCCCACAAGTCATCAACAGCCCCTCCCGTGGTGGTAGGGCGCCTTGTTCTTTTAAAACCAAAAAGGTTCCGCCAATATGATTACCCCTACGCGGCGTGAAATTGGGCACCTCAGATCAAGTCATCAATCCGGCTCTGAGTGTCTAAACGCTTGCAGCTTGCCTGCAAAACGGCCCAGCATTCGCCAAAATCTGACAGTGTAAAAGGGGCTTCAGATGCAGTTTGGAATGTCCCTGCGGGCCGCTGGCTCAACACATGTTGATATGTGCTTACCTTTTTTGTCCAATAACATAAGATCCAGATGTTCCGGAGGTTTTCAGCAGGAGCCGAACAATCCACAAAGGTCTCTTCCTCTTCAAAAAACTGACCTGGTGATTTAAACAACTTAAACACTGAATGAAGCAGTTTCATGTTACAAATCAGTGTGACTCAGGTGTTGCTCATTGCAGTTGGGTTTCTCACTCCAGTGGCTGATGTGAAAACACAAAAACGCAAATGGCCCTATGTGGAGCCAGCGTTTGGAATGTCCGTTCTGGGCTTCTGTAGAAAAATGGCAGTGCAACATGGCAATCACCATAAACGAAGAACCGCTCCCTATGTAGATATTAACAGCTCATAAGGTAAGGAGAACACAACTATTCTTAATTTCAGGTGATCATACTGGAAAGAATACATACTTCTTATATCATATTTCAGCCAGTATATCCCTTTAATCCTACACACTGGTCCTTTGAATAAAGCTTAAGACATAATAAATCAGATTTATTATTGGTTCAGGTTAGTTAGTAGTTTGGATTAGTCACTGAAACCATTGGAAGAAATGATGGACAAAACATTCCATTTATAGATGAATTAGTTAGTCCCCTAGTAATTCAGAATTTTATTGAAATATTATTCTGGAAATCAACATAAACACCCAACTGTGCTCTCCAATTTTCTGTGTAACTACTGCATCAATTCTTGGCTCTGTATTACAGACTTAAATAAACTGAGGTTCTTGCCAATACCTTCTAGCCTTCAGCATTTCAAGGAAATTATAAAAAGTATCAGCTGAGTGTGTATTCCCCAAGAAAATTATTTGGAAACTATTAATTAAAGTCATTGCATTTTCTGCAACAGGAAACACAATATTGTACGGCAGACAAGTCAAACCAGGTCAAAATTTATGTGATGACCCATTCAGACTGACAGCAATACAGGTTTATCCACACACACACACACACACACACACACACACACACATACACAGCACAGGGGAAAGCCTTGTTATTTGGGTCACACATGAAATCAAACAGATTCACCTCTAGCTGAGACAAATGATTAATTCAGATGCTGGCAGCCGGTCGGCACGGCGACAGATTGTGTTCTTGGTGATCTGCCTGATGGCGCCGAAGGGAAACCACGAGACGAGGCTCAGCAGAGACAGAGTTTAGCCTAGCTTAGCACAGAGACGTGAAGCTTAGGGAATGCTTACCCCTTAAACAACAGTGTCTTGTCCTGACATTGCTTCTTCTCTGTGTGGCTATCAAACAAAAACCAAAAGAAATGCAAGCAAGTCCAGTTGCCTACGATATAGCACTTATGAAAAATCAACACGTAAGTCGGACAGAGATGGAGTAGATTTTTTTTTTTTCTTTTTTGATGAGGGTAGGCTAGCAGATTCCCCCTGCTTCCAGTCTTTGTGCTAAGCTAGGCTAAACACACCCTGGATTCTAATTAAATAGATATCTACAGGATGCTTTCATCTGAAAATTATTTCACTAAATAGCGGAATGTTCCTTTAAAGGTAAATCAGGTAATTAGCAGTTCACTTTTGCGGCTCTGCCAGTTTGGTTACCTTTATCACTGTCAGACTGTCGCCTTTACTGTCCATCACTAACTGCCCCTTTAGATCTCTGAACTTCACTCACCAGCAGTGATTGACGTCACCTCTTTAGCTTCTTTAGCTGCTGGCAGTTAACTTTTCCAGTGTTGTGAAGGTCTTTTCAATTTGGAGCAAGTCAATCACCTCATTCAACACCTGGAGCAAAAAAACTGGAATCATAATTTTACGTCATGAAACCATGGTCCAATCAGATCACGGTGAGACACATCAGTCGAGTGACGGTCATCAGTAACATCGACAATCAGGAACATTTTTGTTGACTTTGAAGTATGATTGTAGCTGACGCCTGCTTTGATGTTTGTTTCTCAGGCAGCAGTGTTAACACCCTGAGAGCAGCATGGGTCACCGAGTCAAAGTTCCCTTGCAGGTGAAAGATCAGTCATTTTCTGACAGATCTTCTCTTCTTCCCACCTAAATCTCTGTCCAGCCACTGTTGTTGTCAAGTGAAGAAGGAGAAAAGGTGTTTTTTTAATGCAGCATTTTGATGCCATGAGTTGGGTCTTAAAGCATTTCATGTACCAGGGGTATCAGAGAAATTTGTCGACCCACACGGAGCATGGGGTATCACAAGTGATCTTTCATTTTGATTCTATTAAGAATAACTCAAGACGCCTTAATGACTGTTCCAACAGCAGGGGCCAGATGCTTAAAATTATGTGTGTAGATTCACAACTAAAATTGTGTGTACACACAGTACAGAAGAAGACAGAAATATGCATACACATTCTTTTGTCAGAGTCATAAAGCTTTACATACTAGGCCGGGGCAGTATTTTTACTATTTTTTCATACCTTCCTGGTCAGAACAAAAAAGGAGGAGACTCAGAGATTAGTCAGCGAAGCCAAATAACTATATGGTAAATCTAGAAAATATGTATTTTGTAAATTATGTAAGCTTTTTTTGTTGAGCTGCTTCTTAGCAAAATGCTGTCAATAATTTGTTTTTTCATTTATTATGGGAAGTAAACAACAGAAGGACAGAAGCTGCGCTGCCATGACATTATGTTGCCATCTTGGTTCACGCTGGTTCAGAGCATGGAGCCTCTGTGTTCACTGTGTTTACATCTCTTCATGCAGCTATTGGCTGTACTTTCCTGTAAACCAAGTTTGCCTTTAGTTGCCTTCCCATTAGCTAGTTAGCACAGCCGTTAGCATAGTTGTTAAGGGTGAAAATTCACCAGTTGCACAAGTAAGATGATGCAAATACTTGTTCTGCATTCAGTGTGAACACACCATTAGCTTTTTTAAGTCCAATAAACAGAGTATACACACAAAATATCCAGAAAGGTAATACTCTTAGACTTTTTCCTAATTAAACAGAAAAATACAACCGTACACCTTCTGAATTCCAGTTTCAGTTTCCAGTTGTTGTTTTTTTTTTTTTTTTTTTTTTACCAAATCAAGACTAACTAACTGAACACACTACATTTAAATTTGACAGAAACAGAGTGTCCTATTAGTCGTTTATATAGTTAGTCTACTGTTTCAACAATCACAAGCTCTACTTTGGTCAAAATGAACCCTTCATTTATCAAGTTAAATGTCAAAATATGCTGTCTCTCTCTCTGCCGCTGCTGGCTGGCTGTTTACAATCCTGTAACGTTATCCCCACCACTGGCAGTCACCGTGTTTGTTAGCTCAGTGCCTGTTCCATCTGACCTACCTCTGGTGGCATGAAATGTGCTCTAATACAACACATCTTCATTACATCCTCTTCAGTATAAGGTTAATAGAAAGTAAGATGTCCCCAGCTGGCATTCGACCGACATTAAACGTTGAAATTTGGTTGAAATAACGTCAGTTGATGAAAAAACGTTGATTCAACATCAAACCAACGTTGAACACCAAACCGTTGAAATGGTGTTGTCAATTCACTATGGATTCAACACTTGAAATTATATCAGTTGAAAAACGACGTTGTTTCAACATCCAAACAACGTTGATCAATCAACTGTTGTTGGGGCGTACGGCGCTCGCGAATGTTGGCTTGACGTTGCCTAGGAGATCTGTGCCAAATCTCGAGCGGGTACCGATCTTAACAAAGTTAATTTTCTCTTTATGTGTCCGTCTGAAAATTGCCATTTTAGTGTAAAAATGTTCAGAAGATGCTTAAGGATCGACTATATGCATTCGCTCACGAGAGCAGACTGCTAAAGCCCATACTCCTGCTTGCGCATGCGCGAAGTGGGTCTGTGACGTCGTCATCATCAGTTTGCCAGCAGCCGGTTTTGACCGGTTCGGAGGTCACGGTGACGGCCACAGGAACTGACGGCAGGCTACCACGAACAAGCTAAAGCGGTAAGCAAATTTGTAAAGTCATATTTTATTATAAACCTGTGATGTTTTGTGTACGGTTTGGTCAACGTTGTGTATGGTTTATGGTTGTGTACAGTTTGCTGTTTAACGTTAAAGTATGCTTAACGGTTGTGTACGGTTTGTTTAAGCTAACGTTAACCGTTAGTTTTGGGCCAACAGCAGCATTCGCCAACAGTCTTACTTTTTTTCTTAACTACGCTTCCTAGCAGTGCTAACTAACGTTAGATCAACGTTTTTATTATTTGTAACTGTATTTGTGTTGTTTTATCTGTCATAAACAAGAGATTAGTGCGTTTTTGTCGCGGACTTGCGGTGCTAACGCTCGAACTTTTATTTTCACCGAGACCAGAGGCCTGAGGGGTGTACTACGAAACGAGATTAATGGGTTAGCGAGCTATGTTGAGTCTAAAGCCAGGGTTTTCAGTGTCACGAAGGTGGCTCTCTTTTAACCTGTTAAGCCCGAAGGTCCCCCAATTGGGGGACCCTCGTGCTCAGACATCACCACTTCACATACAACATATGGAACGGTGAAAGACTATAGTGATGTTACACATCAAATGAAACAGCGGAACCTGGGCTACACGGCTATACAAACCGCTTTTACAAGCTCCAAACACAACTCAAATAACAGCTAAATGAATGACTACATGTCAGCACCGATGCGTCAACCCACTCGCCACATTTCTGGCTACAGCTCCACGGCACTTCATTCATAACACACGACATACACCTCGAATGAAAGCTGAGACTCTACACTTTCCGCACGTATGCGCCAAAGCACTCTACACCGAAGCATGTGAGAGACAGAGGCCAAAGAATAACAACAACAGCCAAACGATAGTTATAAAATCTCTCTTACCTTTGTTGTTTTGCCGTGAAAAGTTTATTTTATCGGTAAATCCACACTCGTTTCTGTTAGTCCCACTCCTTGTGTTGCATTTAAATGTGTCCGGGCGTTTCTGACGGACTTTAGGACCTTAACTAACATAACATTAACATTAACTTATAATCTAATCACATTTGAATTAAAGTAATCAGAGCAGTAAATTGGTCACTTGAGTAGTCATCAGTACCAGTTATTTAGGATAATTTATAGCCAACGTAATTTGAATACCTGTAACTGCAAACATGTTCCAAAAGGCTGTTCATCACATGTAATTCTTCCTCTTTAAATGTACATTCACAAGAATTAAATTGTGATCAAATATTCAACAGGAGGTATTATTACTATTATTTCTTTCCAGTGGCCAGCACATCTCTAGTAGCTAAGCTACTAGCTAGGCCTATTACCTATTTCACTTCTCAAATCAAATGATTTTTATGTACGTAATTTGGGTTTTATGAATTTCTACTGACCACCAGAGTTGGTACTTTAAAGGACAATTCCAGGCGAATTCAACTTGGGGGTGTATGTTCCTATCATTTTAGGTCTAAAAGAAGGAATCTGAAGTCTCGCGCGAGACCCTGTTGCCGTGCTCGGTGCATTCAGGTGCAGTTGGAGCTACCGTTTGTGTCATAAACACAGGAATATATTGACTTGCTTCAAGTGTACATTTTTTTCAACAGACAGCGTCAGGTGGCTACTCAAACATGCGCCGATAAGTTTTTTTTAGGGTTAGGTGCTCTAATAGCTGCCGGGGTCCGAGCTCATTTGGCATAATAAACGCCGGTTCAATTAAAAGCCCGGGCGATTAAGTGTTTACCATAGTCTTGCACAGGGAAAAAAAAATAAAAAATTTTCCAACAGCGACTCCTACCTCTGTCAGTCAGCCCCTCCTCTCACTCTCTCTCTCACATGCAGGCAGACACACACAGACACACACACAAACACAGGTCGCGCTGGTCGACAAAGACAAATGGATGCACATTTTGTTTTCATGGGTAATATCTTTAGCACAGAAAGTGCCGTTTCCGGCTTCATGCACCACTCGGTGTGTGCGATGTAGTAGTAGTAGCTAATGTACTCTGGAGGACAGTGCTATAAAGTGCAAGTGCTATAAAAGACAAATGTCATATCTGCTTTGTGGAGATCTGTACTCTTAAGTTTTTCTGGTTCTATTTTTAATTTCTTGTTGCTCCTTTTCAGAGTAAACATCTGAGGAGGTTGGGGGGCGTTGACGCTGCTGACTTCGTGAAGAGGTCAATGGCTGCGTAAGTAACTTTGTTTGTTTTTTGCATTGAATTATAGTGGTCCAGGTAATCTGAACAACACAAACTACACGATCCAGTAGTTTGGATAAGTTGGAGAAAAGTCATGGAAATGGATTTTGGAAATGGAACAAATTACCTGTTGTTTACAACTACTTCTAGGTAGAAAACCAGCATGTAATTTGAATGAGAACAAGAGTTTAGCTATATACAGTATATCATGTTTTTTAGACAAATGTTTAGACAAATCTGAAATGACTGAAGAAGCATTATTTCTGTGTGCATGAGCAAAGCAGTTTTGTGTTGCTATGTCTGGTATTTAATCAGTTTTGGGGAATTGCAGTATCTAGAAATTCATTCAACTTGATTACACTATAGTATTCTTATATAAATCTGTTTTACCATGGCAGGACAATGACAAATAAAACAATGGCCAAGATCAGCCTGAGAGGAAGGAATGGAAAGACTTCATTCGGGGGGACCCAACTCTACAAGACAATCTGTGGTGAGTTTGCTTAAACATAGTAGTTGTGACCATGTGTAAAATAACTGAATATATAAATACTGTGTATATATATATACAGTGGAAATCGCTTATAGTGATCACGTTGGTCCCGAGTCAGTGCCATCATCGTTGCCGGTACCGGTGCTCAGCAAAGTGTGTTTTGTGTGTCGCTGGAGCTCAGGAGGGGAGGCTGGCCGGCACGGGGCGCTTATATAATAATTAGGGGTGTAACGATACACACAAGTCACGGTTTGGTACGTACCTCGGTTCGGGGGTCACGGTTAGGTACGGTTTTCTGTAAAACAGACACTAATTGAATGTAAAACTAAAATCTGTCTTGTGTTATAAAAGTAGAAAAAAAATAGAATATAAAGCAAGTGCATTAGTAGTGTTATAATGCCATTCATTAATTCTGGAGGGAAAAAAACTTGCATTTGACAACTAAAAACTATATAAAAAAAACAACAACAAGAAACTAACATCAATGTTGGTTTACACAGTTAATTAAGACAAGATGCCAGTTGCTTTGGTGATGTTTCTGGTCCTGTCTGTGTTCATGTCAAGAGGCTTAAAAGCAGTAGGATACATTGTTGCGCACAAGTTGTCTTTTTCCTTGCACCAGCGATTGACATGGGGGGGTGAACATGCGTTTCTAGCGACCGAACCAAACAGCTCGGGGGGGTCTGCCCATGTTTATCCACTGTTTGTGCCTCTCCAGTTAACACACAGATCTGTGTTCTGGCCTACCAAGCATCAGTTTTTAGAGACGCGTCGCGTCCCACAAGGAATCTTGGCGATGCCAGTGGATCCCAGGCGACAGCGCGTCGACCTGTGCTGTTTGGGCTGCTGAAACTGTGCAGATCAAAGGGACACCAAAGGAAATAAAATGAATACACATGGTTTTAAAATTGTTTTTGCACGTTTTCATTCATAAAATGACCAAAATGAACACTATATGCGGATTTCTTGATCACCATAAATTCATTATTTAAACAGCATTTGTATAGAAATTATTCTGTCCCAAGCCTTTTTTGATTCTTATGCTGCGTTCCATTTACCTCGGAAGTCGGGAGTCGGAGCTGGGAATGATGTCACAGCCGAGTTATCAGCGTTCCAGTTACAAAGTCGGAAATATAATATAAATATATTAACGAATGATCGTTAACGCTCATTAACTGATAACCGTTAACTGATCGGTTAAAAAAATATTAAGAATGTGCATCCCTAAACAATACTATGTATGCGGCTGATTTAGTGCGACAAAAACTAGTCAAAAGTGCTAATAAATGGAATATTACAGGAGGCAGCCATCTTCAATTGTCAACTCGGGGGTGGTGAGGATTCTCCGACTTTCCGACTCGGAATTCCGACTTCAGGGGGCGTTCCAGTTGAAATTTCCCACTTGGAACTCGGAAATTCCGACTTCCCAGTACAACTGGAACGCAGCAATATAAGCGGTTGATCACTGTATATATATTGTCGTAACTTAGAGCATTTGCCGATACTTATGCTGTTTGTCTTTTCCCCTCTTCAGACGCTGTCTTCAGTTCATTCACAACCACAACATCAAAAGTGGACAAGTACATGGGAAAGTACCTTAAATATGCGCCTGAGAGGATCGGTGGCGGCGGCAGGAGAAAATAGATTGGATAAAATAAATAAAAAATAAATTGGATGCTGTATGTATAATTTTTGTCAGTTTGTTCCTGCTGGTTGATGGACAGCATGTTGCAAAGGCAGGGTGAAGAATACACTGCCTTGTAGGGCAGACCAGTAAGATGGGTTCAGTGATGCATGCTCCTTTATGGGGGTTTTCTGAAAAAATGTACCCCCCCTCCCTGATGTTTGTGTCTGTCTAATTTATATGTTGTAGTTGACCTCGCAGTGGCCTTGTAGCCCTGGGTCCTTAGAGCCAGTGGTGGCTATGCTTTTTATCACTGTGTGGCTCTTATTGCCCACTTTAGGGTCCACGATGTCCTCCCTTCTGTTTTTGGGGGGAGGCTTTGGTAACATTTTTTCTGTCTTGTTTTTATAAAAGTAGAAATAAAGGCTAATCATCATCCTGGTCGTGCAGTTGCCTTTGTGACTGTCCATTTTGTGAATGCTTTCCATTTAGAGATTAAGTTTTTAATAATCACACAGAAGTTATCTCTAGAGAGCTATTTACTTATAGTGAGATTTGATTTCTGCATTTAACACATCAATACTTTAGTGAAAACAATGTAACAGAAATTATTTATTATATTATTTGTCACATTATTAATGTGTAAAAGCAGGATTTTATAGTGATGTTGAAATTTCAACCTTGGCAAATTCACTTATGTTGAGAAATGTGACGTTGAAATGACGTTGCTATTTCAACGTTGATTCAATTTGCAAAATCAAATCAAAATCCAACGTTAATCCAACGTTGGCACCTGACATTGATTCAACGGTGATTCAACGTTAAAATGCCAGCTGGGTCTGTATTTCGGGTATACCGTTATAATGTGATACCACCCAAGCCTAGCGTGTACACGTCTTATAAATCTCACTCAGTGTGGAACTGGGCACGCATGCACAAGCCTCATTTCCTTCAATACTTGTGCCCGCTACAACACTCATTAGACCTCTCAAAGAGGAACACAGCAAAGAAAATGCAGTTTTAGCAACTTGTTTGGATTTGCGAGGTTGTCTTACAGTGCTGGAGCAGCTGTCATTATGCACAGTGGTGGCTTTTTCTAGCTACCATTAATTTATCACATTTTTGCAAACCATCATCATGGTAAAATCTTGTTCATCATTATTAAGTGTCAAAAGGATGATCAATGAGTCATTTATGGTGCTCATGTTAAAAATGACTTTACCCATAGCTGCCAACTCTCACGCATTCACTGTGAGAGTCACGCAATTGGTTGATTTCACACAGTCTCACACCACACCTCCAATTTCTCACTCAAAAAAAAAAGTGCTGGTAGTCGTTCCACTCCTGTACGGTAGGTGGCACCACCTTACATAACTAGGCTACTACTACCTACAATGACGAATGATGCCCTCCTGCTAGTGAGAAGAGGAAGAAGAAATATTTCAAGTCTCGCATTTCTCACCTCCAGGTATGTTGTCATGTGTGTTGTGAAGTAGTTAGTCCTTAGCTTTTCAAAGACAAATTTGGGGGCGTCGGTGGAATAGTGGATAGAGTGATGCCCTGTGAATAGAGGCTGCTGCCGCAGCGGCCTGGGTTTGACTCCAGCCTACAGCGTTTTGCTGCATTTCATTCCCTCTCTCTCCCCTTTCACGCTTAGCTGTCCTATCAATTAAAGGCAAAATGCCCCAAAGAATAATCTTAAAAAATAAAAAAAAAATGAATCTTTTTCTACATTTAGTTTCTTATGTGTTGTGAGAGCATGCCGTAAAAGTATTTGGAGAAATCTAACAAAGCTCTCCAAATGCAATTATTCCAAAAGTAAAATTTTAGTGAGATCTTAATCAAAATATAATCAACCATTTCAACCATGAATTTTGCTTTAAATCCAAAATGGGTCTTGTGTCCATAAAGTAATAGGCTATATGCCACATAGACAAGTCCTAGTTTCTGGTTTTAACTAGTTCAGTCACTCTGAGCTGAATGCAGGTTCACTTGTGAAGGCCCTGCAAGCCAGGGTGGCTTTGAATGAATGTAGGTATTGCCCATCTGCAGATTGCTACCCCTAAACCCACCAGAATGCAGGAAATCACTTCTACCACAGACCCCCACTATACCACCATTGTCTCTGTCTGTATGGTATTTGTATGTAAGGTATTAGGCCCTACCCATTTGCAGCAGGCGCCCAAAAAATCCATTAGGATGCAGGGGATCAGGATCGCATCTACCAAATCAGTTGACAAACAAAAATTTCATGTGTTGGCCTAAACGACAAAATTGTTGTTGGCTCCGTTGAATCTTACTCCAAGGTTTTTAAAAAAGTTGGCCGCCCTGCTTTACCAAGTGTTTCAAAATAAAGGCTAAACAGGTTAAACATTAATTAACAGAGAGATGATGGCTAAGATGTAAATAAAAATGATGATAAAATGTATTTTCATGAATAATTTCAAATTTATTATGTAAATGCACCTTTGATTATCATTTTATAGAAAGCTCTAGACTGCAAATAATGACAGTGAAATTGGCACACAACTTTATAACAACGTTATCCGTCTCACAGCATATATTCAATCCGTCATTATATCCCCTGCAGCTATCTCAGCCATAGACTGTATAGAAAGATGATGCATCTCCACTTACCCCCACTGTACAGGAGTGTAGCCAAAATATCCATCTTGCTATCTTGTTCTGGTGACGTCAGTCTGAGCCAGAGTCTGCACAGTAGCGATCTCCTCGGTATCCCACCCATACACCCGTCCTACCAGTCGGGAGCAGTGCCACTGAATGCGAGCCCACTGACTGACTCACGCAGTTGTGAATCATGTTCCAAAATCCAGTTTTAAAGCATTAAACAACCAATTACAGCCAAACTTTCAGGAAAAACAGCAATATGATAAAAACTACCTTAAATGGGTGCTGAGTGGCACAGTGGTTGAGTTGGCATCCCATGTGTGCGGGTACTGTCCGTACTGCAGCGGCCGTGGGTTCAGTTCCGGCCAGCGGCCCTTTGCTGCCTGTCATCTCCCCTCTCTTTCATTGTCATGCTTAAGATTGTCCTGTCTAGTAGGGTCAAAAATGCCAAAAAAAAATCTTAAAAAAATAGACAGAAATCATCTTTGGCAAAAAAATGTATTTGAGGTGAACTTTCAGTTTTTAGTCTGGCTCATGTCCCATTCACTGACATGGAGAGGGCGGGCTTTATGACCTGTACTGCAGCCAGCCAGCAGGGGGCGATCCAGATGTTTAAGCTCACTTTAAGGAACTGTCATATCGTCCATCTTTACATATTGTCTTCGATCTCAGCTAAAACCGTGTGTAAGTCTGGTCTGAAGTCTGCGTGAGATGCACACATTCTCACAGCACATTTGTCCTTAATCACTAGTTTATGTGTGGGAAAAGGCGTTCACATGGTTTTTGTGCATACACATTGTGTATACATCTGGCCTCTGGTGTCTAGGGGCTGGTGGGTTTGGAGTTTGTGGGTGGTAATGGTGGGTTTGGGGTTTGTGGGTAGTGAGGGTGGGTTGGGTGTGTTGTAAATTTGGCCCAGCGACCACAAATCAGTGTCCAGGAACAGGCATGTGCCATCAAACCCCAGGCCACTGTCCTTTTTTTCTTTCCTTTACTTTCTTTTTGTCTTTTTTTTTTTTTTTTTATGACCCCCCCCCATCCTGCACCTGGAGACTTTTTATCAGGCGAAGGGGACGATCCGCGGCCGCACACATTCACATTCACATGTACAAGGAGAAGATTAGGCCCAATTCAGCCTCCTTTCTTTCTACTGAGTCTGAAAGACACAACGACGGGAGGGAGCACTCCTCTGATGGCAGAGCGGAGAACAGAGGCCATTGTGTGTCTCCCAAGAGCTAATTCACAACTGAGTCCTCTTAATGCACTCGTGACACTCTTTTAATTGTCTGAGTTTGCATTCAAATGGTGTTTGTAGCTTTTTAATTATAGTGTCTTTTTGAACGTGTAATTGAAACAAGACCTGTTTAAACACTTGAACGTCTCTAACCTGCTCTGGTTACGTGTTGTCGTGGCTGATGAATGAATGCTGACCAGAGGCATTTTGTACTTTAGTGATGTGTTAACTGAGAGATGGGCTGTATTCAGCGAGTGTCTCAGAGGCAGAAATTAGTTCCAACTGGCCCAAAATTCTTAGAGCAACACATGAAACCATGAGAGTCTCCATGTTTTCTCCAGGACCAGTGCTACCATATTAGGCAGGTTTCCATCCAAGTGGGCTACTTTGATTATGTGGGGCGGTTAAAAATAGCATTGGACTGGTAGATGAAATTTGAGCAGCTTTTGTCAACATCTGGCAAGGTTTTAAAGAAAAAATTTGAAAAACCATATTTACAAAATATTTTCTGTCATTTTAGTGCCAAAAACCCAGATACCAAATTCATGAAACTTTGTTGTGTCCATTCACTCATATTATTTACTTATTTATTTGGTAAATATTCAACTGAAAGTTGTCTTCAGTCAGGAGGGATGAGGGAGGACCTACTTACCTTGACAACATTATCATTGCAGTTGGTTCTATTTTTATCTTTTTATATCCTCCATAACCTTATATGAGTAGGATTTTTTCTTTTTTGTTTGTTTGTATGTCTCACACTTCATGGTAGGATTTGATCACTTTATTGTGGTTGTGCTAAGACACCAGAGGTGCTTCACTCTTGGTTATTTGATGCAGATGTGAAGTTTTGTATGTGTTTGTGATGTGTTTTCTATTGCGTACGTAATTGTTTTATGGTTTTACACAGGTTTCAGACAAGGTTATGATTTGGATTGTTTTTTTATTAAATTTTTTTTAGATGTGATAGGGCTGGAAACTTTAATGTGATCTAGCATCACTGTCCAGGACTCACCTAACATTTGTAAATTTGACTGAAATATGTTGACAGCTGATGTTAGCACTAAGCTCAAAGCACAAAAGTATAGTCTGGAAGTAACATATCCTCATACAAAGGTTTGTATGACATCCTATGAATTAGAGCCAAACAAATGATGTTACATCCTTAACGTAAAGTTACTGTGGTTAGAGTTAGGGAAAGAAACATGGTAAGAACCTACCTTAAAATGACTCCAAGTTTAGTCAAAGTTCACACGAACACCAGCCTCCTGGGGGAAAATCTTGTGTTTTGTGACCCAACTACCACTCCAACCTGCCTCCTAACTGGACCACTTAGGACTGCTTCTTCCTCTACTTTTACTTTAAAATACATGAGTCATGCACAAATTACTAGTTCTTTATTACATAGTATATGTACGAATTTTGATGCATTACTTATTAATGTACAAACAATGCATGAGAACAGCCTGTTCAGAGTCACTAGCATAGTTGTAGACTTGTGTGACAAAATTTTCCAAATAGTATTTATTGAGTTAGCTGGTTTATTATATTTTCTGCATTTCTTTTAGGTAACTTCTCACAAACTCATCACAACTTATTTAACCAGAACTTAGTCTCCACATAATTAGTACCAAATCCTATAGGTATTTCCAGGAAACTACCAAAATAAAGATTAGGAAATTGCATGCCTGTAAATAAAGAATTACATTCTATCCCAACCTGATGGTGCTGCTTTCAAAGCCCCCTCCATGCTGCTGGTAATAAAATAGAGTGCCCAAGGGATGACGTTTTTTTTAGGTTGACGTGAAAAGTTAGCATCTCTCTGGTTCCCTCATCAAAAAGCCTATGGCATTTTTCCACTGAATTTTGGATTGCTTCCGAAAGTAAGGTCTGTGGCAAACAGATGTTTATGATACACACAAGTTTTGTTCAGCAAGATAATCCTCGCGAATGAAGACTATTTTCATAGTTACTGAAGCCTAAATGCGATCGCCAGAGGTTTAAAGAAAATAAATAAATAAAGGTATAAACAAACTAAACTCCTGTCACATGACCTACAACCAAACAAGACAGTAAAGCTGGCATGGTGTGGTTCTGTAGTCTAATTTAGCCACTTGTTAGCAACTTGTTTTTTAAGACTTCAAAGTTCATGAGTGGGGTATTTACTGGTGTATTTAATGTAGTAGAACAAAACATGAAAGTCTCTTAAGCCTGTCTTAACTGCAGATGTTATTTCAGGTATCTTACCAAAAACCCATTCAAAAAACCCACTGACTTTGAGACGTGGTCACCATGAGTGGTAAAATGCTAACTCATCTCCAGGTTTTAGGACTCATTTCTGACACACTCTATCTGTGTAGATTAATAACCTACCAAATCTTTTATTTATTTATTCTGTTGACTTAAAAATTATCAAATTTAATTAGAAGTACTGAGTTTAAGAACTGAACCAGCCTTGAAATACCTACAATGTGTGACAATACAGGACTTTTCCCAGGAGACCGGGATTTTTTTGGAACTTTGTGAACTTTGAATCATTTCAAAGTACATCCTCATCTTGTTTCTTTTCCTACACCTAAATAACTTTACTTGACTAAACCTAACCTCCGTAACTTTACATTAAGGACGTAACTCCATTTGTTGGACAAAGATAGGAAGGCTAAACAGACAATGTGGATGTAAGAAAAGATAAAACAACTGAATATGATCCTTAGTAAAATCTCCTGTTTAACTATTACATCACTTATTTCAGCACTTTAAACTGAAGTTGGACTCTCATGTGTCAGTAAGGAAATGTTAATTGTTGGGAAATTGTCTGACTGGCCTCTCTGCTCTCATCTGTTCTACAGTAAAGTGTTTTTTTTTTCCTCCACACTTTTCACAGTCAAAATCGGTAAAACTAACAGTGCACTTCCAGCCGTATTTGCTCACAGCCATTCAGCTCGCCACAAAGCACGGTTCAATCACTTTTTTCCACAAGTGGGACTCACGTTTTGTTTCGACAAAATAAACTACCGGAGCCGTCTTTTTCTTTCTTTCAGCCTCCTCGCAGCTTTTATTTCACGGCTGCCCCGAGCCTCAATGAGAGTGTCAGCACTGAAGAATGCCTCCTCCCTCCTCCTCCTCCTGCTCTGCTCGCCGGGATTCAGCCGCCGTCCAGCCAGCTGACAGCTTCCCCACCACATCGCCTGGCGACTGAAGGGACCACACACACACACACTCCATGTCCTCCATGCCTGGGTAATTCTTCTTCTTGGCTTTTTGGGAGGGTGAGACTGTTTGCAGCCACAGGTCTTTTCTCTCTGGCAGTTTTTTACCCTCAAGGACTTCCAAACAAATTTCAAGCATGAGTGTGAAAGCTGTCGAGTGTTATTACACAATGAAAATGTCCCCTTTTTGTGTTCCAGGTCAAAACACTCATATCTGTGTGGAGGCCATAGCTCAGTAATGCCTCATTTCCACTCTGTGGTTCAACTCGACTCGAGTCAACTCACTTTCAGTACCAGGTCCTATTATCTACTTCATTTTCCACTGTTACTACCCCCTCCACAGTGTTGGGAAGGTTCAAGTTGAAATTATATGTGTTACAGATTACTAGTTAACCCGTTAAAATGTAATAAGCAAAGTAACTATTTTAATTACTTCATCCAAGTAATTTAACCTATTAAATTTGATTAAATTTTGTTTGCTTTCTAAGAAATGTTTTGAATGAGTAATAATTGAATAATTGAATTTTCAGCACTGAAAGGCATTCTTGTTCAATGACATAGCTTTGGTTTGGTCAGCTGGTTGCACGGATGCTTAGAGCAATGCACATTGATTTGATTGGCAGACAAGGCAAATTCAAACAAGAGAACCAGTCAAAAACAATGCTCAAAGGTTTAGCACTTACTGCCAGATGAATGGAACTCTTCGGTTCCATTCACAGTACAACTTTCCACCAGAAACCTCTTCTTGATTAAAAACTGGCTTATGTCGACATTTGGACATTTTTCTGTCATTTTTTTCATAGGAGGATGGTTTTTTGATAATCCTGCAGGAAGGAAAGGGGAGCCATTGAGCTGCTGGCATTGACATCAAGGTGGGAAACTGCTTTATTCTTCAGTATAGGGATGTGAGTTTCGGTTATTTTAGCTTTTGAGAGGCTGACAGCCATCAACCTGTAACTCACTAACTAAAAGACGCGAAATACAAGAGGCCTTTCCTTTCAGCTCAGCACTCCTTTGACTCAGTCACTACGTTTACATGCAGTCAATATTAGGGTTAAGGTCAATATTCCGGTTTCTGAAACATTCGAAATAACCTGTTTACATGCATGAGCAAACAGGGTTATTCCTGTATACATAGTAATTGTAATCAATTGGGATATCCCGATCAAAACAGCGCTTTGGTGCTGGTACTGACCCACCACCAGTACTTGACACTATTCTGTCTCACTTTCTTCATTAATGGAAGGCGAGAACGTGAAGAAATAGGAAATGGAGTCGGAGCTGTGCCATCCATATCCATGCTACCCATTTCCACCAGAGCCCCCCGGACACTTTGGATGAAGGTGCGCAGTCAGGACTGGTGGGAACGAGTAGTAACGATGGAGTTCACCGACGCCGACTGGCATGACAATTTCCGTATGTCGCGTCGATCCTTTACAGGGGCGTTCCTAGGTTTCTGACACATCCAGGGCTTAGCCCATAGCAGCTTATGAAATGCGCGCGCGCCGAAATTTTTAGACATAGAGACATTCTCCACGTAGACTACAGGTACCTGCTCTTCTAGACTGAATTGAATTAAGGCATTCCTTGATTACCGGTTAATACCAAATACCAATTTTCACAAACTTCCCTCAATAGCCAAGGCACATTTTAAGAAACAACAAGCTAATTCTTCCACCATCCCTTGCGCTTGTCTGTCTGGTGGCAGCAGCAGTACCACTAGCAGCAGCAGCAGTACCATCTTGACTATCATCATCTGAGAAGAAGTGTGTTAAATTATTTTAAGAACACACAATTCACGCTACACTTGCATTCACAGACGAATGCTTGGCTAAGTACAGGGGTGCACTGCAAACCTATCACCGGTGAAAAAGGTGAGAACAATGCAATCCCATAATCACAGATCATCAAACGAATGACCCATTTTGAATTTAGTTTGCACCCATGTAAGTAGCCACTGACATTAGCTAGCTAGGTAACATCACATTGTTTTTCCCTGTAACACATTACAGTAGAAGAGGCAGGCTGTGCAGGATCCCTGACCGCATCCCTGTCTGCTAGCTATCATGCATGAAAAAGAAAATAAACAAGATGGTTTAACGTTATAGCCTAACGTTAACGTTAGCTACTTTCCCCTCTAGAAGAAGCCCAAGCTTAATTATTTTTAGGAACACAATTCTCACACACTACAATTGCATTTACAGACAGATGCTAATAATAACAGATCGTTTTTTCCATGTAATATCAGCCAGCTAGCTAGCTAACGTTAGCTACTCCCCTCTAGCTCCAGCTGCAACACTCATTTTGAAATTATACATTTTTCCATAATTCCTATTCCCATTACCTCTTTGACTGCTGACCACCTTTGGGGAAAAAACATGGAAATCTTTTTTTGATGTTGTGACATCTTGTGACACTTTAGCTGCTAGACGGGCTCTACTGCTACCCAAAGACAGCTGAACTGCTTGTTGTCAAGCCAATTCGCGCCTGACCGCTGAAGCTCTTGGGTGAACGATGTGCAACCTGGAGGTGTTAACCACTTGATATCCTGATAGGCGTATACATGACCAAATATTCGGATTAGAAAAGGAGTAACCCAGGGGTCATATTCGGGTTTTTAAAAAGCTGGCCAGCTATGTTTACATGTGGAATCATGCCCACAGCCCCACTTCCATCTTTCCGTCCTTGACCGCTCTGCTGTGCGCACCTGCAATTAAAACTGTTAACGCCGTACTGTTGGTGCCGCGTTCCTCCAGAAACATTATGCCCACCCTCCAGTGTTCCCAGCTCGCCGCATGTGCATTGTTTAAAAAGTTAGCACCACTAGCCATGCTGACACTGCTAACAGTGGAAACAGAGCTAACAGTGGCAGTATAGTCAACAATGCTAAAAGGACGTTTTACGGTTCAAAATTTAGCCACTTAACAGGGCGAGTTGGGGATAGACCACAGCAATGTTTCCACAGTAAGGCTGTTTTGTCGGGACAGTGTTACGAGCCATAATGGCCGGATGAGTGATGCTGCGACCACCCGCTAGCTCCTGTCAGACCCAGTTGGTGTGCAGTGCAGTAAACTAAAGAGTAGCAAAATTAACCTGTAGACCAACGTGTAACTGGTCAAAATGATTCCCAGCGGTTAACCGATAAATGATTAGGTATTGACATCCATTATGTTGACACATAAGGTTGGTGTGGTTTCATCAATAACTGAATGAATAGCCTTGTACTTAGAACTGGATATTTTCTGAAATGTTTTAATTCTTATGCTGATACTATAACTGTAGGGCCCCATAATAACCAATACCTTACTTTGGCATATATAAACTTGTTTTTTTTTTTCGTTGTTTGTTGTTCTTGTAAGAAGCCAACAGATAAGAATTAAAAAAAAAAAAAAAGCTTTCTCTATGTGTCAGTTTTTGATAGTCTGTCTACAGTAATGACTACAGTCCCTTACAGTCGCTGAGTGAGTGTATCCAAGAAATCATCCAGTGGATGGGCCAGAATTTCCTTCAGCTCAATACAGAAAAGACAGAAGTCATTGCGTTTGGTCCCAAAAATGCAAGGCTTGAGGTCAATGATCAACTTGCGTCAATGACAACTAAAAACTACAGACCAAGCCAGAAATCTCGGAGTAGTTATGGACTCAGACCTGAATTTTAACAGCCACATAAAGACTATTGCTAAATCAGCCTATTACCATCTTAAAAACATAGCAAGAATTAAGGGATTTCTGTCTAAACAAGACACTGAAAAACTTGTTCATGCATTTATTTTCAGTAGGTTAGATTATTGTAATGGTGTCTTTACAGGTCTCAGTAAAAAATCAATCAGGCAGCTGCAGCTTATCCAGAATGCTGCTGCCAGAGTCCTGACCAACACCAGAAAAATGGACCATATCGCACCTGTCCTTAAATCACTGCACTGGCTCCCTGTGTGTTAAAGGATAGATTTTAAAATCCTGTTACTGGTCTACAAGTCACTGAATGGTCTTGGGCCTAAATACATCTCAGAGCTTCTTGTTGGGTATGAAGCATCCAGACCCCTCAGGTCATCAGGGACAGGTTTACTCAGTGTTCCCAGGGTCAGAACCAAGCAGGGTGAAGCAGCATTTAGCTTCTATGCTCCTCACCTGTGGAACAAACTCCCTGAACACCTGAGGTGTGCACAAACTGTCAGCTCATTTAAATCAGGGCTGAAAACATTATTGTTTACTGCAGCTTTCCCGTAAAACTTATTTTAAGCACTGTAACTTTTAGTCATTTTATCTGCTTGTTTTATTGTTTTTAAATTAGACTTTTACTGTTTCTTTTCTATTTTAATTCCAATGTTTTTAATGTAATGTTTAAATTTTAATGTTTTTGTTTGTAATGTATTTCTCTGCTTCTGTAAAGCACTCTGAATTGCCTTGTGTATGAATGGTGCTATACAAATAACTTGCCTTGCCTTGTCCTACTGATACATTTTGGTTGATACCATGAAAATAAACAGATTGGACACATTATGATTACTGTATGTTGTTGCTTGCAACTGTATTTTCTCTAGTAATAAGTTTAAGGAGTCTGGACACTAAGTATACATTTAGAAAGAAAAACTTGCAGATTGAATCTCATGCCTTTGAGTGTGCAATTGCCTTTATTCAGGTAGAAGTGGAAATGCAGTCGTAAACATGACATCACTTCCTGTATCTCTGACTGCTCACACATTGAGCAGCTGTTTCATACAGTTGTTGTTAATGTTTTCCTGTGTACACCAGCTGTTTCCTACCTGTTTCTTAACTCAGGCAGGAGTTTGTGTGTTTCTGCATTTTTTGTTTTAATTGGACTCTGAAAGCAGTTTAATTAGCTCTTGGCTAGCGGGAACCAACATCCAAAAACAAACTACTTTACACTTTTACTGTGAGCGGTTAGACATGTATTTAAAGCAACCAAAGTCAATTATGCTGCTCATGTTGATTCAAGTGACAAAAGAGAATTTGTGTAGCTGGGGAATTAAAACAGAAATATTCAGTTTATTTCAACTAATTACACTGTGAGAAGAGTCAAATTAGAGACATGTGAAAGACCATCGAAATGCAACATTTTTTTCTCTTAAAAATACTGTACTGCAAAAAACCACAAGTTTTTCTGAATATAACTGAACAATAACAAATTATCGTATCAACACAAAACTGAAAACATTCATGGGTGAAATATCAGCCTTCATATTCAGCTGCAGGGTTTGTTACACAAGAGTCTGTAATAGTGATACTGTTAATGTTCATGTTGAGGCTTTTGAAAAAGTTATTTTACCTGATTATCAGAACAGAAAGAACAGCCAATAGTCAGAACCTCTAAGTATTTGCAAATTTAAAGCTGCAGACATTTGATGATGTCATCTTGGAATCTGTAAAATTGCAGTGGGAACTGATTTCCATTTTATGATACTTTAAAAGTGATCATTAAAGGTGCTGTATGTATTTCTGGAGAAAGATAGTTGATTGCTGAATCTCATTTCCAGTCAAATACCAACAATTCTGGTTGGTGGTTCAGTCCAACTACCAAGAAGAAGAAGAAGAAGCTTTATTGTCACTGCAGTAAATACAGTGAAATTTCGTTCGGTGCTCTCTTGTAGCAGCTAGGGGAGTCATCGTTCTTGCAGCAGTCTCTTCACAGCCATGGGGAAGTAGCTGTGTTTCAGTCTGTTGGTGCGGGCTCTCATGACTCTGAGTCTGCCAGAGGGAAGGCTGGTGAATAGAGAGTGTCCTGGGTGGGCGGGGTCATCCCGAATCTTTGTGGCCCGTCGGAGGAGACGGCTGGAATAGGTCCCCTCTAGGCGTAGAAGTGGGGAGCCGATGATCCACTGAGCCGTCTTGATGACCCGCTGCAGTTGTTTCTTTTCAGATGCAGTGCAGCTGGCGTACCACACCGTACAGCCATAGGTGAGGACACTCTCTATTGTGCAGTGGTAGAAGTTTCTCAGCAGAGGTGGAGGGAGTTTGTTCCTCCTCAGTGTTCTCAGAAAGAAGAGACTCTGCTGGGCCTTTTTGATGATGTGGGTGGTGTTCACATCCAGCCCAGGTCCTCCGAGATGTGCAGGCCAAGAAACTTAAAGCTGGTGACCCGTTCCACTTCCTCCCCATTGATGCTCGGGCCTGAGTGCAGTGTGGTCCTCAACTTCCAGAAGTCAATAATGACTTCTTTTTTCTTCTTGGTGTTGAGGTTGAGGTGGTTGTCACTGCACCAGGCCACCAGTGCTTGGACCTCCTCCCTGTATGGTGTCTCATAACCGTTGTTGATGAGCCCCACAACGGTTGTATCATCCGCAAATTTGATGAGGGTGTTGGAGCCATGAGTAGCGACACAGTCATAAGTGTACAGTGTGTACAACACTGGACTCAGCACACAGCCCTGAGGAACACCAGTATTGAGGACGATGGTGGAGGAAGTGGAGGCACCCATTCTGACATGCTGGGGTCTGTTAGTCAGGAAGTCCTTGATCCACAGACAGAGGGAGGTTCCAAGTTGTAGTGTCTGCAGTTTGTTGATGAGTCTGCTGGGGCTGATGGAGTTAAATGCCGAGCTGAAGTCAACAAACAGCATCCTGATATATGTGTTGGGGCTTTCAATGTGGCTGAGAGCGGTGTGGAGGGCGATGGATGGTGTCGTCTGTGGATCTGTTGGACCTGTAGGCGAACTGATGTTGATCAAAGCCAGGTGGGATATGGGCCTTGACATGCTGTAACACCAGTCTCTCCATACATTTCATGATCACCGGTGTCAGGGCCACAGGCCGGTAATCATTCAACCCTGTGATGGCAGAGGATTTGGGCACAGGGATTATGGTGGCAGTTTTCAGGCAGGTGGGGACTGTGGCTTGCTGCAGTGAACGGTTGAAGATGTTAGTGAATACTGCAGCAAACTGGTGAGCACATGATTTCAGCACCCTCCCTGGTACTCCATCCGGTCCTGGTGCTTTCCTGGTGTCGATGCCACGCAGGACTCGCAGTACCTGATGTTGTTGGATGGTGGGGGGCTGGTCATGCTCTGATGATGTCAGCTGTGTGTCCTCTGCCTGTCTGTTGTCCTCTTCAAAGCGGGAGAAAAAGGTGTTAAGCTGGTCTGGGAGAGAAGTGTCGGTGGAGGGGCGGTGTTGTGGCATTATTTGTAGTCAGTTATATTCTGTATGCCTTTCCACATGGAGGGGGGGTTGTTCTCCCTGAAGTTGGCCTCTATCTGCTCTCTGTACTTTGTTTTAGCAGCCTTGATGCCTCTGTTCAGGTCCGCTCTAGCCTTTCTGTAGGCTTCCCTGCCCCTTGACCTCAGTGCTGAATCCCTGGCCTGGAGTAGTGCTCTGATACTGGCGTTAAACCAGGGTTTTTGGTTGGGAAATGTTTTCACCTGTTTCCTTGATGTTACATTATCCATGCAGAAACTGATGTATGATAGTACAGAGGAGGTGTGGAGTTCAATGTCTGGGTCTTCAAAGAGCTCCCATATGGTGTCCTCAAAACAGTCCTGCAAGGATAGTGTGGCCTCCTCAGTCCAGCACTGCACTGACTTGTACTGTGGCTTAGACCTGCAGATGAGGGGCTTGTAAGCTGGTGTCAGGAACAGGGAAAGATGGTCTGAGTGTCCGAGGTGGGGGGAGTGGCGGGCTCTGTAGGCTCCAGAGATGTTGGTGTAGACCTGGTCTAGTGTTCTGCCCTTCCTTGTCTGAATGTCAATATTCTTGTAAAATCTGGGGAGCACAGTCTTTAAGTTGGTGTGATTAAAGTCTCCAGCCATGATGAAGAAGCCCTCTGGGTGTTTGTTTTGTTGCCTGGTGATGCTGTCATGCAGCCTGCTCATAGCTACGTTAGCATTAGCTCACGGGTGGATATACACGGCAGTTACAAACACTTGGGTTATTTCCCTGGGCAAATAAAAAGGTCTGCACTTCAACATTAGAAACTCCAGGTCTGGACAGCAGTGTTTCTCAATAACGGCAGTGTCCGTGCACCAACTGTTGTTAATATAGATGCACACACCTCCTCCTCTCCTCTTACCGGAGTCCGATGTGCGGTCCGCCCGGAAGATTGTACATCCTGCTAGCTCCACGGCTAGGTCCGGGATGTTTTCATGCAGCCAGGTCTCTGTTATCACCATGATACAGCTGTCTATTCGGTTGTTAACGTCTCATAGTTTCATCTCGTCCATCTTGTTAACCAGGGAGCGGACGTTGGCGAGAAAGACGCTTGGAACCGCTGGTTTGTGCGGAGCCGAAAGCGTCGGTATTTGACGACCTGGGAATAAGCCCTTAACAATCAACCATCTTGCTCCAGAGTTACATACACCAACTTTGATTGCATCCCAACTTTTGACACGTTATCTCAATCCTTGCATCTGATCATATTTCATTATTATTCATTATTAATATAAGTTTTCTTACTAAGAAATTCTTATACTACTTGGTTTTATTGGTGCATATGGTGTTCTGCAGGTCTGAGCCCTAAACTCTTTTATGCCTCTGCAGAGACAGCCATGACAGGCTGATGGTAATATGTTCAGGTTACAGGTCCATCCATCCGTATTGCACATAGGTTTACATACGTACACCTGTCTGTACCTCCCATTCATGTGGACGCGATATTTCAAAAGGCCTTGAGTGAATTTCTTCAAATTTGGCACAAACATCTACTTGGACTAAGAACTGATTGGAATTAGGCGATCAAAGGTCAAGGTCACTGTGACCTTAAAAACATATTTGTGGCCATAACACAACAAATCATATTCTAATTATGACAAAATTTCACACTAATATCTAATAGGATAAAATGATGAACTGATGAAATTGTACTGAAAGATTAAAGGTTGACTTCACAGTGACATTATCATCTTCTGCAAAAACATTTTTATCAACATATGTGTATAAATTTAAGGATTATTGGCATAAAGAAAGGATAGAGCCTCTGGTACAGATGTATGTCTATATAAAGCATCAATTTTAGAATGCTTAGCTTCTTTGTAGCAACATTCATATTTGAAAAATTATCTTCTATCACAGCTACATGTGAGTGTGGACAGACATGGATGTAAACTGTAAATGTAACTTGACTGGTTGGCAGAGGCATACAGCCATGAGGCGATAATTCTAGTTTTACTCCACACACAAACTACACCTCAGGGATGAGATTATCTTCCCTCATACAAGTTCAAATCAACTTTTTGAGGAGACAACAGTGAGGACGACATGACACAAAGTAGTGTCTCATGTACAAAGCAGTCAACATATTTTTTGATGGCACCTGAAACAGTAAATCATGTTGAAGTGGACTGAAAGAGAAGAAGACTTAAGGTTGTGACATGGTGTTTTACCTCCTAAATTTTACCTCATCCTGAAACACTGAAGATGCTGATCTGAGTGACATTTCGAGCACTGATTGATGGCAGCGATATCTTATAAAAATTCATGTTTGACTCCTCGTTTTTCTACCAAATACGGCACCCTGTCCCGCCTCAGTTGGCAGCCGACTGACTGACGGGGGTGAAAATAAATCGGCTTGGCTGCCGCCTCACAATCAGTCTTAAAAGTTAAACAGCCATAAAAGGCTGCAGGAACTCTGACCTTCACAATCTAACCGAGCAGGAAAAGCCAATGATGTGTACAAGGCCCCGCTCGGCCTCGGCAGATTATGATAAAATATGTCTCAGCGTCACAAAAAGATAACTGCACGTCTCCCTGTGACAGATACGGGCCCGCTATTTTAATAACTGCCCAATTTCTGTGGCACTAAAATGTTTTACTGTCGGCTATAAAGCATGCAGCGTGTGACACAGGAAGCACACGTCGTCTCTGAATGCTTCAAAGTAAGATGGACCATGTGAAGCCACAGAGGATTTAAACCAGCTGATCCAGAGGTAAGTGCTACAACATCACAACATGTCAGCCTCTGCCTCAGCACCACCTCAGCCCCAAGAGATTTGTTGCTTTCGATTTTCAGCAGCTGCTGTTTTTGTATGATTGTAGAAAACATTTGTAAAACCCAACTCTCATGGGAATATTGTTTTCCATCATTTGTAATGTTTCCCAACAAAAGCTCAGTCACCGCTTTAGTTTCCAAAGACTCATGACTCTGCTGCCACGAGCAAGTGGGCGTCAACATGAGGCAAGACTTGAAAAAACTGACTATCTGCATGAATTTAAGCCACCTAAAATAATCAGTGGTTAGTGGTATATAGCGGTAAGGTTGCAGATTGCAACATGTGTAGGAAATTGCGACTGGCCCCATCTATAGTCAGTGTTTGATTGGTCCCTTCTGGGCTACTGTAGAAACAATATGGCTGATTCCGTAGAAGAGGACCTGCTCTGTTTGTAGATAAAAATGCCTCATCCTAAGGTAAGAAAAACACAATTCTTATTTTTAGGTGAAAATGAAAACATACTTACATATATTCAACTTGTGCCAAATAGATCCCCCTATATCCTACACACTGGACCATTGAGTGTATGTGTTATATTTGGGATTTTTTTTGACGCTGCAGTGGACCAGCAACTCCCTTGTTCTAAGAATTCAAATTAGTTTTTGTGGAGTCTGGTGGCTTCACAGCAAGGTTAAGTGGTGGAAATATTCTATATATAGCTGACACTTTAACTGATGTAGATTATTTTGGGTGGTTATATATGAACCAATTTTATGCATGTGACACAGTGATCAGTGTATCTACAGTAGAAGTTACTGTGAACAAACATTGTGATTCAGTCTATAAACAATTAGATGTCTTTTTATTCCACAAAAACATAATGATAGTAGTATTTAAACCTTTGAGCATGGAGCAAATTGGTGCGATTTCTTTCAAAAACATGGGAAAAAGGCAATGAGCGACTTGGTAAAAAATTTAACAGATTGCCAAAAAAAAAAAAAAAAAGATTTAGGAAGTTATTTTAAAATAATTTTCTTGTTTTTAATTTCCCCTTGTTACTAATTTCTTGCTAGTTTTTTGGGATCATCTCTTATTTTGTTGCCCTTTGCTTTCCTCCCAGGTTTTTTTACAAGAAATCAAGCCAATTCACTCAGGTTTTAAAGTGTTATTAAGGAAATTTCTTCAAATTTGGCACAACTGTCCACTATGTTTGTACCAAATTGGAACAAATAATGACAAAAATTTTACACAAAGGTCTCATAAATGAAATGCAGTGATGACATGTTATGTCCAAAAGGTCGAAGGTCAAATTCACTGTGGCATCATAATGTTGTCTGGCCATTACTCAACACCATCACTCAGGAACAGAAAGGGAGGCATTTGGTCAGATACTGAATAAGTGATACTCTTCTTGGGTGTCCACCTTTAAAATGTCTTGAATGTATGGATCCTCTGCACTGCCGAGTTATTACAAATGTCTGGAGGTTCCAGTTTCCCGTTTGTTGGTTAATTTCACCACTTCTTAACATATACCAGTTCCTGGTGTTCCTCCTGCAGCCCCCCCCCCAGCCTCCTCAGACTGTGAGTATTTGGCTGGTTATTTGAGTCTCATGGGACACCCCACCTCTCCTGCTCCCCATCATCAGTAGCATCTTTTTTAAAACATGGCCGCTGCTGCCATGTGGGAGGCTGCTCTCTGTTTTATTCACTTTACGCAGTCGGTTCCCTCTTTGTGCTCATTAAATATTTAATGGGGAGTTTAAGCGTTTGCTGGGATTATGCTGCTGTCTCCAGGGAGTCGACTGCATTGTTTCTCTTCACGGCTGCTAGTTCACAGTCTGTCTGTTTAATCTGCCATTTACATCTCACTGTTTTGTTGTATGTTATCGATGCCCTGACAGTGAATAAGCAGATGGGTCCTGATGGGAATTCAACCTGTGACTTTTCTGTTTAGGTGATCATACGCAGGATAAGACTATAGGGCAAATTTAATGGCCCACCATCTTACTGTGTTCTGAATCTGTAATGCTTTCCCTTTGTCAAAAATGAATGAATTAAGTGTACTTTAAAAATAATACCATGCAGACTGAAATCACTGGATCACTTTTAGATCTCTTTAAGGAGGTTTTATAGTTCTACGTGTGAGAGAGCTTTTTAACAGCAGAAATTTTGACTTGTCATTGAACGAAAAGCACAGGTACATTTAATGAATTTGATGATGGCTGCATTTCACTTAGGGGAAAACTTAATGGAACTAGACCATTGTTAATGTTATCAGTTTCACCTGTGCTTTTACTACTATAACAGGTAAAATATCAGGTGTGAAAAAAGTCAATTTTTAATTGTGTACAAGAAGATTCTTGGGGCCTTTCAGGTGGTTTTAAGTGTGATGAAAGAGGTTTCCAATGTCTAAAAGTAGGTTTTTGGGGTCCTTGATGGTGTTCAACGGGTGTAAAACAGATTTTAGATCTTTGAGGGCATTTTACTTGTCTGTAAGGTGGTTTTACGAGTGATTTAAGATATTCTAGATGTTCACAAGAGGGTTCTTCTTTTGGTTCTTTGAGGTGGTTCTAAGAGTTTTTTAGATGTCTATGAGTAGGTTATTGAGGTCCTTAAACAGGTTTTAGATCTTTGAGGGCATTAAGTTGTCTTTAAGGTCGTTCTTTGGGTGATTAATATATGATATCTTTGAGTAGGTTATTGGTGTCCTTTAGGAGGTTTTACATTTCCTTGATTGGGTACTATGGGCGTTTAAACTGGTTTTAGATCTACTTTCTTTTGAAGTTATAGGTTCCTTGAGGAGGTTGACAGTTCTTGAAGATCTCCTATGAGTGTGTTTGGTGAGGTTCTAGGATTGAGGATGTACACTGTGAGCTTGGGAGTAAAAATAAATTAGATTACAGAAGCTGCTGCCAGCAGAGAAGTCTTGTTCTCTCTCAGACTGAGAAGCTGATAATGAAATTACTCAGAAATCCTCTGGTGTTCCACATTGTATCTCACAGAGATCTGAAGTCTTGCTGTGTCCTTTGTGTTGGCAGGTTTTTGTGTTTACATGTGTGGACTTGAACCCAGTTTAACAGAGTGGTTCACATGTGACTGGCAGTCCTGCTGTCTTTGTAGTGGCAGAGCTCTAAAAACTGACACCCCGAGGGTCTCGGGGGCCGGGGGACGTTAGTATTGGGGGACTGCGGGGCCACGCCTTCCCGCCGCCATATGCTCGAGATAACAAGTCAAACACAGGACTCTTTTCTTGGCTCATTAAAATGTTCGACATTTGGCAGAGGACAGCTGTGTTTTCCTGACCTATTTTTTCAGTATCGAGGCATTTCAATGAATGTTTCACTTTAGCCCAGATCCATACTGTGTATTAACAATGAGGAGCACTAATGCTGACTGTGCATTATTTATTTTTGTCAGTTCTGGGACCAAATAAACACTGACAGACTTATTTTATCTACTCATTACATGCTCTTAGGCTTTATGTACTGGTTTATTATAGATGTGCTTGTTGATTTTGTTTTTCTCCATGATCATTTTACTGGAAACTAATACTAGTCACTAAACCAGCTGTCTGGGGCTAATGTGTTACTACAACATGCTAGCAGTTAAATTATTGTCATGTTATCACTCTTGTGGGCTGTCTGTGTATGTTAACTAAATAAATTACAGTGTTGTACTTCCTATGAGGACCATGAGGACCTGATGTTCATGAGTGATACATTGTTTCTTCCTGGAATAAGGATAATGGACTGATATGACACGTGGTCTATAAAGTTACTACTAGTAAGAGTAGCAGACATTATTATCAAGTTATCACAGTTTCATACAATTAATTTACAATTAAAAAAAATCCTCAAAGGCCAACTGCTTTCTTCAACCTTTATTTGAAGTTTGTTGTGCTTGTTGCACAGTTATACATGCACATGCATAGTAAGGGGGAAAGAGGCGTCATATATTCAGGCTAAAACAGTAAGTGACATAAACAGGAAGTACTCCATTGTTGCAGCATTGTGTTTTTGTAAAGTTTCCTGTCATAACCTAACTGCATCAATACTCTTACCTTTCCACTAAAGGTGAAAATACAAAAAAAAAAAAAACATCTTGGGGAAAAGAAATTGTTGGACTGCAGCATGCTCCAGCAAACATCAATATATTGAGATATTCAGACTTAGTACAAAACACTGGATCCTACATTTCCCACAATGCAATCAAGTGGTAAAAGCCACACCTTTCAAAGTCCTCACCTCTCATTTGTAACAAAGGGGCCATACTCACAAAGCTCCCTAGCACAACGAGTTGCTCCTCGTGAAAAATCTTTGTTTTCTAAGAATTGTCACTAAAGTTAAGACTAGATCTTGGTAAACATAAAAAATTATTTACAAAAGATCTCAGCCCAGAGCTCACACAGTGAAAAAATGTTAAGAGAAGGGAAGAGAACTTTTAAGAGGTTCTTAAGCAGTGGAGAAAATTGCAGAAAGACCAAGAGGTTGAAGAAATATTCCAAACACTGAATGACAGAATGATCTACAGATTAGATCATGCAGGCATAATGTATGGAGCTAAAATCATGCCAAAACCTCACAAACACACATAACATGTTTTACTCATGCCCAACGATCCACAAACAAACTCAGTGTGGTTTGCAAATACAAAACATCATTCACAAACTAATGCATTTCGTTTTGCAGGGACGTCATATAGCACTACCAGGGAATAGCCCTGCCGTCGGCATTTTCATTGAGAGCCAGGCCAGCACCGCATGACTGAGAAGCCGCAGGAGAGGAGCAAGAGGTGCTTTGCCACTCCCCTGGCAAATTTGAAAGCCTGCACTACTGCAGCATAACAAAGTCCCACTCTTTGAGCATAAGCATGCATATGCAGCATCAGGGGAGACAGAATCCTCATCGCCAAGAAAGCGCAAAAAGGAATCAAAAAGGCAACATGACCGGCAAATAAAAAAAAAAACGAGGGTCAACATCAGGGTAGCCTTTCCCAGGTGGAAAGAGCTGCTGACGGAGAAAGGTTTTAAAAGAGACACTGAAGTTGCCTGCTTTCTTCTCGACAGGAAAGCTTCACTGCCTAAATTAGCCTACAGCTAGCTTCACTTGTAGGTTGCTAGATGCTATGTGGTACCGGCCCCACAAAACAGCACAATGTAATTCACTATCTAGCTCGAGTCTTTTTTGCCTATACACACTCACACTAATGATGCAATGCAATTTGCAATATTTATGAAATAACAAACCTCATCACCTGAATGAATACTCCATGAAGTATCAGATGACGTGTTTTCATCAACGTTATCAAAGCTTTTTGGTACACAGTGGCTACTGTAGTTGCAATTCGCGTTTGAAAAAGTGAGGCGCTAGAGTGCAGTATCCGTTTGAATGCAACATAGGGTTTCAATGTTAGATGGGAGGAATTCCTACACACTGTGGCTTTAAGATGTAGGCAGTGTTCCTCTGTTTGCATCAAATTTTAATGAATTTCTGGATGATAAAAAAAAAACATCTCAACATGTCAAAAATCTTAACTTCACATCAGTTTGTTTAATATTACTCAGTACCAAGCAGCAACCTCTGGGACTCACAAATTAAGCCACCATGCAAGTGCCAAAAACTGCAGTTCTCTGAATGGCCACTTGAGGCTGGCTCCAGAAGCTAGTCAATCCCCAAAGACCCCCATGTTAAAATTCCCAACTTTACAGCAGAAATAAACATGTTTACAGAATGTTTACATGTTTACAAAAAAAGTTTTGTTCTATAACTAATTTCCCCCTTTATGAAAACTGTACAGGGGTGAATTTTTTATAGAACTCATCCGTTTACATTTTATTGTAAACGGATGAGCAATTTGCCAATTAAGGGCGGGCCACTCTGAGTGACTGCTGTCTGTCTGCTGATAGTGTCCCTAGCTTTGCAGTCAGATCCACCCCTCACTCCTTCACAGCTTTAGCCTCTCACCCAAATATGGTCACCTCTGGCTCCAAAAAACCAAGATGGAGATGACCCATAATGTGGATAGCCCCTAAAATTATTATAACCTGAAACATAGATAGATATAGACATAGATAGACAAGATATGATCCCACTCCAGTAAGACTCCACACAATGAAACTGAAAAAAATAATTTGTGCTGGACGTGGGACCATTTCTGTCTCTCTATGTGGGGATTTACATTAAGACCATTCTGGGTCAAAGTTGTAGAGGTCCTGGCTGGAAGTTTGCTTGATTGATGTTATTATTGTACAGAGCACAAATAACAAATGCAACTATAACCTCCAGAGTTATTTGAAGGCATTGGAAAAAAGTCCAGATTAGAAAGTTTGGGTGAGTGTGATGGTAGAGAAAGTATCCTGTGAGTCTCTGTTCAGTAGATTTGAGCAGTTTTGGAAAATGGGACTTCCTCCTGGGGCGTTTTTTCCAACATACAAAAATAAATAAGGGAACTATTTATATTTCATTTTGTGTGAATGTTTAAGCAGATTTTGTTTTTCATTAAATTTATATCACTTAAAGGGTATGGCACTACACCAGCTTTATATGAGACATGTCCTTAAATAGCTTTTGTTGTGATTTGACGCTATATGAATAAAACAAATTTGACTTAACTCACTTCTGTATGTGCTACTTATCTTTATTTATTCAGCTTATTTTTTAAAATTTCTTCACCATGTCTTGTAATAGCTGCTCCTGTAACCCTGAAAATAAAGATCTATTTGCTGCCATCTACCTGTATCTAGAATAAATAAAAACAAAAATGCAAAACAAACATGACTGAATGGGAGACTCTGTCTGTCTGTCTATGGTATTATTATTAATAATAATAATAACACCTCCTCCTCTTATTGTCCCGACGGAGCAGCATCTCCTTTTATTACCCCGCAGGGTCATTTACAACCCCGTCCCGTCTATTCATTGGCTGAGGAGATAATCCTGTGATAAATCCTCTGCCGTGCCCTTCACAGTTGTCATAGCAAGACCATAAACAGCATTTATAACAATCTGAGGAGGAGGAGGGGGGGGGGTGGCACTCTGCTTAGCATGCAGAACAGATTAAGATGGGACGGGTCTGCTTAGAGCCGCCGCTCCATCCGTGACAGACAGACGGACTCATGGGAAATGTTCCGTCGCCGACCCGTTTATTCTCAGTGAGAAATGAGCTGCGGTGACGGCTCACTCAGTGGAAAGAAATTTCCTTTTTTAAGAGAAAAAAAATGCTCTCAAGAAAAAAAAAAAAAAATTATCTAATACCATTTTCTAGTTGTAGATATGATTAATATATTTTTGTGCCTTTTTTTCCTGATTGATCGCCATTAGTTGGTCTCTGGGCTATTTTGCTTTTTATTTATCTCTTTATATACATGTTTTTAGCTGAGCCACTACATGTATTAGCCACACATGCCGTAACTTGTTTTCAGATCAAATTGGGCTACTCAGAAATGCCATCAATTTGTACTATACATGTTTTAGGACAGTTTCTATGCAATTTAATTTGTACTTCTGTTTCCATAATGCTTTTGGGGGCTGTAAACAGGAATTTACTTTGTCAAACTGTCTACTTTGAAAGCATGCCAAATTAGCTATTAGCAGCTCCTGTTTGCAGTGTGCCTACTTATGTACAGACTGCTATCACTGGATTTTTTTGATACTGAATGAACTTAAAATGTGAGGATTCTCAGGCAAATTCAGCAGTGTAATTTTCCTATGAATTCTAAGCAGATTTATGAACATTTATTCATGGTTTGTGTTTCATGTGAGTTTAGGGTTGACTGAGATATGACTCTGAGAAGAAGACATGGCAACATGTTAAAAATTTTTAAGACTTTGCTTAAAGCCATAGTAAGACCTTTAATATTTTACTATTATATGTTTTTACTATTATTTCCCTTGTAATTTATTAGATTTTTTTGTAATGAAAATAATGAAACATGTTGGATTTGCCTAGAGCCACAGTGACACTGCCAAATCAACAAACAACAGTATAAATAACATTTATAGATTGTGTTTACTGCTGGTAATTTCAGCTTTACAAACTAAGAAAAGCCCCCCCTATCAGTGCTGGTACTTCCCCCTCCCAATCCCCTTTTGGCAATTTGACGAGTCGAGCCGCCACAGCAGTGTGACGGCGTTTAGCCGGCAGCGTCCGGGCTAAACACTGCCGGAGGACTCTTCACAGGTACAATTAATCTTAATTAAAGCTGGGTGTGACAACACACACACACATACACACACACAGTCCTCCCTCGCCATTGTTCTGCGCCCAGTCTGGATGAAAGCACTGGTGATGAGTCCTGGTGAAATAAAAGAATAAATTAAGTCACATTTAGCTAATGAAGTTCCGAGAGACCTCACATAGACAGACAACACAAAACATATCAGCAGATCAAAAATCAATATACGAAAACAGAAAATCATGTTTAAAATCACCAGCAAGAGTCAGTTAAAACCACTAAATTATAAATGAAGTAGATAAACACATCCAGGGCCTAAATACAGTGGAAATTTCATGGTGGAAAAATATTCAATTACAAGTAAAAATCCCACACTAAAAGTTTTTACAAGGTGAAAAACAAGCTTGACAATATAACACAAATGTGTTGCCACAGACCAGCGGCATTGTCACTAAATTCATCCAACAGTAACCCAAAATTTAAAAGTAAATTAACCTGAAGACTTTGTCTCAGTATCACTCTGAAGGTTTCTTGCCAAAATGCACCCTTGGAGTCGCAGTTCACGCCCTCCTTGAAGTTCAGTTTTAGGTGCTGATGACTCCACCAGCAGTTTCAGGTCCGTCCAAACTGTAAAAGAGCTCCAACTGTTGGTCACTAAACATTGTATGTGGGGACAATTAATGGGTCTCTTATATATGGGACCAAGGTTGCTCAAAATGACTCCCCCACCTCACAACTCTACTGTAAAAGCTCCAGGAAGAACTTTGAAATTAAAAACATTTAGCCAAATATTCAGCATGCTATTGTTATGTTGAAGTGGCAGTAGTTTGTCAAACTTGTGGTTTGATTGACATTAGTGGTTCACATTAATTTAATGTGTATAAACCACTAAAACATATACCTCAGTATATAGTTTACTTTTACAGCTGTGAAATCTGTACACATACAAAATATTTTATACATAATACATTTTTCTACTTTGAAGTGAACTGATTCTACCGCAGATAAAGTCAAGCCAAACTACATACAGACTTATCTCCTGACATCCATCCAGTAGTGACATGTTCATCCTCTGTGCTGCAGCCCTGCTGACTGTCTGCTGACTGCTCTGTAAAGAAAACAAAGGACAAAAAAGCAATTAAGTCCAGTAATAAAAGCCCAAGTACCATAACATGCTACATTAAATATCTATTGAGCTCCATAAATTAACAGCAAGCAGCTTCTCAAGCAGTTTGTCTCATTGAGGTTGTTTACTGGAGGAAAAAACTTGGACTGTTGACTCTCCTGCAGCACTATGGACTTTTATTGACCGCAAGCAAACACTGAAATGTATGGAAGCCCATTTAGGCCAGAAATGAATATATTCATGAAGAGGAAGTATATGGGTGCGATCTGAATTGTATACTTTATCTTTTTACGCTTAGTAAGCACTGCAGCTGCCCTTACAGAGTACGTACTGTCAACCCTGTCTCATTGCAAAGTTGTCAAATGATGGCGCTTGGGCAGTGACAAAGACGAAAAAAAGCTGTCCTTTCAAGTCAGCATGATATGTGGCCGGTTGCCGTTCTTGATTAACGCCGTCTGGCAGTGTCAGGGGGAAATGCAGTTAGACAACAACATAAGTTAAGGGAGGGAAATGTCAGAGTAGGTTGGGTGGGAGGGGCGGTAGATGTGTCCAACAACCACCAACTTGCACCCAGGAGGCCAGTGTTTGCTTCCTGTTTGAATGTAGTTCAAACAGGTTGTTGTTTTTTTGTTTTTTTTCTAAACCCAACCATGTGCTTTTGTTACCTATTGCTAACCACATGCGTGCGTTATTGTAGGGAAAAAAAACAGCAATTTGCGGTGTTGTACCGACATAGTATGTTTTTGAAATAGACAATGCAGGTAACAGGCTGCAGTTGACATGGCATCCGTTAACAACAAATGCACCAAGGGTACCTTCATATCATATGTCAGTGTGGAAAGTCCATGACCAAGGGTTGATATGTGATGTGGGCGGTGAGAATGTGTTGGTACTGTTGCATGTAGTAGGCACAAAATCAGGACATACAACCTTCTCACAACATTGCATACTGAACTTTGACCCTCTTTCTTATATATTCATTACCTTGGATATAAAACAAAATGCTGTTCATCGAGCTCACTATAGATGGAGGCCAACCTGGAGAGCTCTGCTGTTGTTACTTTGTAATGTATGTAGTTTAACTCTGAAGTTGTAACTGCATACAGTGTATATTCTAACATATTATATTCATAAAAGTGAGAATACTTTTGCATTTCTCTGTACTTGTTTTTTTCACCATAATGTCCTAAAATTGTTATTGTTATGATTATTTTGTTCATTTTAAGAATTAATATTCCTATTTTTACTGTTTGACTCATCAACAGTCAGATGAATGCACTGTCATCCATCATTGCAGCTTCTGATGGCTGTCAGTCATCGGTCAGCGAGCCGTCAAGCTGTCATCTCTCTGCGGCTCAGTTGATGTGATGCATCTTTTGCTGCGTGGAGGACTGTCGGTCAGAATAGCCAGAAGAGCACGCTGGCTTGCACACCACAAAATGTGAGCAGATGAAGTAGAACATCCTGGTATTTTTGGCATACTGTGTTTGAAATACTTTGTATTGGGACATACCAACACTGTGTCTCACAGTAAGTGAGTGTCTGACTATTTTGCTGCATGTCATTACACTGGACGCTCTCTGTCAACTCTGGATCCATTGAATATGGAACTCTGTCACGTCATGTAAACAAACCACTTTCCTAGCAGCTGTGCTCTCGGAGTAAAGATGGATGAGTACATACTACCTTGTTGTTCATAGCCACAAGAATACTATCATGGGTAACTCGTAGAGATCATTGTTGTGGCTTCCATAGTATATAATTCCACCATCTCCACTTTCTAAAATGAGCTAGCTTGCTAGCAAACTCTGCTTAGCATCCCACACAATACTTACCAGAAATGTTTAACTCCATGGTGATCCCCCTCCAGCCAGATGTCAACTTAATTAGATTTTTGTAGTGAAATGAGGAGGAATCATGTAATAACTCTTACTTTCAAACTTGTAAATCAGCCGTTTCTCATCTATTGTGGTGCTTTCAATGCAAGCAACAGGAATAAAATAGAAATGGGGTTTCCAAAAAAACGGCACACTGCGCTGTGCCATTTTGGAGAAGTGTCCACAGTGTCCTGGAAGCAGTTTTTAAGTTGAAAATGTGTTTTTTAAAATGCCTCAACTTTAAGGCCTGATTTTGTATAGCAGTGGTATGTGGCATGTTTCCCGACCTAAAATAATTTCCTTTTCCCCTAAGTGCAGAATCAATGTAGGTTGACCAGAATGTGTATGTATATAGAAGAGCATGTATATACACGTATGTACACATGTATGTGGGTGTGTGTATGCATACTCAGGTGCATGCATGTGTGTGTATGAGTATGTATACATACTTGTGTCTGTTCTTTAAAAGAAAACCTAAAAAAAAGTAAATAATGAAAGAAAAAAAAAAAAAAACGGTTAACAGACAGTTTCACCGAAAACACGTGGTAGGTGTTCATTATCAGGTTTTAACACACACGCTGCAGCCAATCAGAATTGAGTAAAGTATGATTAAAGTATAATAAGGTATTTCTGGTATTCACCCAGACCATGGTAAATTTGAAAAATAATTTCAAATTGAGAAGAACTTTACTTATGAATAAGTCACAGAACATGAATAGTACCATTGACATGCAAGTTGATGGTATTTTTTTTTTTTTTTGAGTAATTTTCCTGGGAAAAAACAAAGCCAAGCAAAACAAAACATATATCAAGCTAAGATATGTAGCACCTCTGCTTAAATACTTTGCAAAATCAGATGAAGGTTCAAAGTGAAAGAAACAAAATGTTATATATAGTTGTTCATGAAGCCACGTTTGACCTGTCTGCAGCATTCCTTGAAGTTTTCACATTTACTGACCCACTCCAATCAACTGTAAATGTAAATCCCATTGCAGTTAATTTTATTGGTAATGCATTTTTGTGTAATCTACATTAAGACAAAATAATATCTCAGTTGTGAGATCCTAAAAATATGATATACACAGAGAAAATTAAAATATTAATAATGTATTGTGTTCATGTTTGTCTATTTTTTTTCATTTTCATTTTGGTTTTTCATTTGATTTATATCTTTAAAAAATTTATGATGATTGCATTTCTAAATCCTATCTTTTTGTTTTGTTTTGTTGGTTTGATTTTTCTGTTCTCCCATATGAGCTTTCACAGTGCAGTGATGATGTTTGCAGAAGTTTTAAAAATCACTAGCGCATGTATATGTATTTTATTTATTTGTGTGTTTGGTAGTGTTTGTTCTGCAGTCTCCTTCAGATTAAGAGTCCTGTTGTGATCTCATTGTGATGGAGGTGTGATGGCGGTGTGTTGTTGAGGCTGTTTGATAGTAAAAAGTGTTTATGTTTGTTTTGGCATCCCAGTGGAGGAAAGGCAAGGAGGCGGAGGGATGATAGTTTGTGACTCCTCCTCCTGGGAGTGATGAAGGTAGCAGACTGTGGAGGGACAAACACCGAATGTTCTATCTGATTCATCTTTATTGTCAGAAAAGGTCTTTATTTCGCACACGCACACACACACACACACACACACACACACACACACACACAGACTTCAGAACAGTTTACCAAACATGGTTTCCTTTAAATTCAATCAATCACTTGTTTCAAACAATTACTGTTAAGCAGTGTGTAAGATTTTCTTCTACTGGTTAGAATTCCTTCAGTGATCATTGTTTAGAAGGTTTTGGCTGTGAGCTGAATTATCTGCAGAGGTCTCTTCCTCACCAAAACAAACAGACCAGGTGATTTACACTGGTAAAAACACTGGATAAAGCAGTTTCATATTACGAATCAGTGTTGCTGCTATGCTGTTTGGTGCGTCACAGACGGCCCAGTTGCCCAGCACCTGCAAATTAAACTAGTTAAAAACACTGAATAAAGCAATCTCACATACAAGTTAGTTTCTCAGTTAGTTTCTAGTTGGCTTGTTGGGTTGGGCCTCTATGGTAGCACCTGCTAATATGTGCTCACCTTTTTTCTCTGATTACCTAAGATCCAGAGGTTCAAGAGGTTTTTACCAGGAGTCTAATTATCTGCAGAGGTCTCTTCCTGTCCAAAACAAAAGGACCAGGGTATTTAAACCATTAAATTACCATTAATAATCCAGAAATACATTCTTCCTAAAAGTCATGTGTCTCTGAAAATACTGCTTACATTTGTTCAAATGGAAAACAACTTTACAGAGTGCTAAAATTATCACAGTGCCTGAGGGCGCTCACTAGCCTGTTCCAAAGTGTGTTCACTGAATGCTAGGAAGGAGTCTTGCCTTGCCTCTGCGGGACCTGACTTAGAAGGATCCTTCCTACCAAGGAAGGGGCATCATGCGTTACATCCTAAATGATCCACAATCTTACAGTGAACTGATTTAAAATGCCAAATATTCGATTAGGTTTTGACAATTCTTTAACTTCAACAACAGAGTTTGAAACTCTGTGATTGGATATTTGTTGGTGAGTGGGAGTCATAGTTATACTTTATATCCACAGGCTCCTTGTAGCTTTGACTTTTTATTAAAGAATCAGATGTTTTCTAAGACAGTTGTTCATTTTTTGATGATTCAACCTGGAGAGTTTCATGTTCATCAGAGACTTGATGAAGAGAGAGGACTGTTAGTCATCAACACTGAAGATGAGAACATAAAACACTTCATTTTTAATTTACAAGCAGCTGTCATATTCTTGAGAATCTGTAATCTACCAAACGCTGCCAGTAAAACAGCTCACAGTGAGGCCAGCTCCATTATATTGGACTGAATGACAGAAAGTTGAAACCTTGTACTAATACAACTAACTTCTATGTTTAAGGTCATGATATAATTGATGTATTTTTTCCCTGACTGACATCTGACAGTGAGTCTGCTGCTGCAGCCAACACATTTAAATCATCTGTCATCTTGTGTTTGCTCCGCCTGTGTGAAGCCGCCGCTCTCAGTCCTCCTGCACAGTAAACAGCCTGAACACTGTTTGGTTTCATAAATAATTTCACTCAGCTGGGACTCAGATTGTTGTTGGGGTGAGGACGTCGTTGTTTACCCTTCATCGTGTGTAAAGCTGCCGCAAGACACAACAGGTGCCTGTTAGCCGCAAACGATGAGCCTGGCAGTTTGTACTCAGGGCTACAGTGATCCCTAATCTCTTTGGCTTTCCTCCCAATGAGAAGCACAAACTGATGTGCCTCCACAGTCCTTCTCTCCTTCCTTTCCTCCGTCATTCTCTGCTTCCCTTCCTTATTCTCCCCTCTCCTCTCTCCTCCTCTTTCTCAATCCATTTTTCTGAAACAGACAAGGAGAAGAGGGAGAGATGGATGAAAGGAGACGAGAATGAATAAAAAAGTTGAAAAATGAGAACAAAGACGTTAAAAGGATCAAAGCGAAGGATGGAAAAAAGAGAAGTTGTGCAGGGAGCAAGGAGTTGTTAAAGGAATAGAAGTAAAAAAAGGGTGAGGACAGTGAGTGAGGACATGGAGAAGGAAACAAGCAAGGAAAAGTTTGGCAGGATGCAAAGAATGATTGAAAGAGAAAATAAAAAAGGAATGAAAATGACAATGTGAAGGATGGGGTGAGGGAGGGAGGTGGATGAAAAAAGGAAAGAAGAGTAAAACAAGGAAGAAAGTGGACAGGAAGAAAGAAAGGGAGAAAGACAAGGAGGAAAAGATGAAGAGAAGGATGAAAGGAAGAGGAACTGGGGAAGAGGAAGAGCAGTGGAGTAGAAGAAAGGACAACAAGGAAGGAGACAAGGGAGCAAGGAAGGATAAAAGGGAGGAGAAGAAGAAAGGGTTCAGGTGTAGATGTCAGAAAAAAGGAAGGAAAAGGAAGAGAGAGAGGGAAGGAAGAAGAAGAGGAGTCCAGGGAGACTCCTTCACCCTCTGCATCCAATCAGCTTCCCTCCTCAGGCGTTAACAAGCTTAACGAGCCGCTCCGCCCGGCTTCAAACAGTGAGGGGAGGGAGACTCATTAATTCTGCAAATGTGTCTAATCGGCATCCAGCTCCACCTGTTCACATGAAGAAACACCAACCTGAGTGAGAGGGAGCAGAGACAGGAAGTGACTCACAATGACTTTTCAACACCCGTCTACCAACCAGAGCTGAGTGGGCGGATCGACATGTGGCATTTATTTCAAAAGAGACAGACAAGAAACTCCTCTGACTGAATCATCAGTACAAACTATGAGACACTCAGTTTGACTTCACTGATAAAAAGTCGGGGGTAACAGCCTGTGTACCTATCAGCTTTATAGGGGAGAAATCAACTCCAACTCCCAGAGAGCACTGCTGTATGAAACATCTTACTGTCAAAAGACACTCTGGGTGTACCTTAGGTCACTGGAAATATTCTCTGCATTTCTTCTTGTCCACACATCTTATGCCTCTCTGAATATATGTGTAATAAGGGCATTATGGGTAATTATAGGTGGCAGAGGCAGCATTGCTGACATTCACACCTTCCAAATTTCAGCTACTCATTGTATGGACCTGCACATCGAGCAAGCTGGTTGGCTGATGAACGCTTGTTGGCAGACTGGTTTTGAAATGGAGATGATGTGCACTGTCATGCAACCCAGAGAAGCATATTTCCATTTTAACAAGTGTGTGAAAGCTGAGGGCTATTTTAAAAAGACAGAATGCATGTAATGAGTGTAAGGTTTGATTAAGCCATATTTCTCCAAAAACTATTAAAAACACATCAATGAGCCACACTGTTGCACTGAGTGACATGTCAATGAATTCTTATCTCAATTCATCAAATATCGCTGCTTAGTCTGTTGACTTTAACGTCTAAATATGACGGGCTGGATACCCTCCAGCATCTATTGTTGACGTTACGGGATGCCTTGTCAATTTACACTTCTTACATGCACTGAGACTTTTCAAAACACACTTCTGTTTTCACTAGAAATGTACAGTTTCTGCTTGTTAGATGCATATTGTCTTCTTCAACGTAGGTAAAACACCTTGAATTTACATTTATTTCCTTGTGCAACAAAAGCATGTGGTTAGGATTGAAAAAGAACATCATGGTTTGGCTCAACATTCACATTCACATTTGTTGGACCCATTCACTTCTCTTCTTGCCCACCCTACAGGGACTTTCCAGATACTTAAATTACATTGTTACTGGCAGTGTTACAAACTGCCCCCGGCCTGTGCACTGTATGATGCTGTGAAAGGTGCCTTTGTCCATCAGTATCTTATGCAGACATCCACTGACATAGCATTGGTACTTGGTGGCACACTCTTGGTGGCCTCTACATGAACAACTGCTGTCGCCCAGTGCATGATTTACTGACGCTGACAGTGCCTTTGTGCGTCAGTATCTAATGCCCAGATCGCTGACAAGCAGCGGTATTTGACAAGATCAACAAACATGTCCCTTCAATACCACAGAGACACACACAGCATAGTTTACCTTGTGGCAGCAGGACGGTGAATGTGAGGACTGAGCCAAATATTCAGCAGACCACAAAATATGCTTTAATCTGCTGCTGAAACTAGTACCCAACAAATGCACTATTTCCTCCTGTTTGAGTAACGCTACAGCAGCTCTGAAAGTCTATGATTAGACACAGTGGTGCTTGAGTTAAATGCTTAAGTTAGCATGCTAACATGCTCACAGTGACATTTGCACAGAACTTAAACTAATTAGCAATAAACACAAGTACAGCTGAGGCTGATGGGAATGTCATTAGTGTTGCAGGTAGTCATCCTGATGGAAACACGAGTGTCTGAACCAGATTTCATTCCAAATCCTTCCAAAAGTTTTTGAAGTCCGAACCAAAGTGGTGGACCATCTTAATAATTAACTTCATAACAGAATATAAAGATATGAGCAAGGGAAAAATGCCACTCAAATCTTAATCTCAAAACTCCTTATTCTTAGTTTGTGTTAAGGCAAACAAAAAAAACTAAAGTAAGTGAACAGCTTTAATTACTGAATCTTTCAGGGGTCATTTAATGCATCTTTTCACATAAATAATCCTGTAAACCTGCATAAAATGTCTCTAAAATTCCCTCAATTACTGCAGCCACCATGTATCGACCCTGAAAAAGCCTTGATACAAACCCTCACTGCTGTGACAATTTAATGAAGAATTCATCTGGATTTAATGAACAAATTAAGGACATTTAACGTACAAAATAACATGTTTTGGTTCATTCGGGGGGCACGAGGGGGATGAAGAGAGTCCCGTCAGAATAAGAGCACAGATCAGGAAGATAGAAAAGAGAAAAAAACCCAGCACATTACAGAGGAAACAGTGAGAGTTGAGAGTGTGAACTCAGTTTGTCTCTGAGCTCCAAAACAGCAGCCAGCATGGTGCCAATTAGCACGGAGCACGCTAACATACGCCCTCCTGTAGTTTCTGATTAAAGTGCATATTGATGGTATAAATTATCTCCCACCACAATAGATAGCTGGGCATCTATATGTAAATGTTTAATTAACCCGTGGCTGAATCGCCGCACCGGTCCAGAGTGGAGGTTATTAATCTGATGATGGCGGCCATAACGCCGGGCCAACACCGCCAAAATGAGCCGTCTGGACGCTGGTGGCAGATTCATCAGAGACGCCACCTCATTTCCTAAAGTGCTGTTTGTTCTCAGTGATGAAGTCAGCACCACATCGCTCTTTAAGGTGGACTCAGATCTGCGTAATGGTTGTTCTGGCTGAATCTCTCACCCACAGGAGTTAAAACAGGATCTACTGTGTGTAAGAATACTTGTCTAACTCTGTCCACACTGAGAGGAATCACTGTTCACAAAGTTCTGGAGAGGGTAAAGAGAAGTATTCAAAATCAGCGTTTACCAACCTGGGGCTAGAGACCCCTCAAGGGCTTGCAAGATTAAGCTGAGACGTCACAATGTTTAACAAGATAAGAAATAAGGAAACAACTAATGATGCTTATAGTTTTGGTCACTTTTCTCTGATATATACATTTTCTCTTTTTTTTTTTTTTTGGTCGAGCTGGTCATATCCTCATACAACGGTTCATGCCCTAAAATAAGTCAAAAGTTCACTTGGTTTCACATGGCCCCAACTTCTGGGGAGGAGTCATGTGTTTGACCCATCCACCACAGCCTGACTCCTTCTGTGGACTTTAGCTCTTTATACTACTTCTTTCTCCCATCAGCATATTGGTCACCTGTTCACAGCCTCCCTGACTACATGGGTTATGCATGAATAACTGGCTCATAATTATGTGTTTTGTACAAATTGTGGTGCATTGCATTTCATAGGTATATGCACAAGCAGTGCACATGAACAGCTTGCTTTGTTATACTATTATCATGTTTTCCAAATGAGACTACATGAAAAGGTGACCAATATAACATGATTCATACATTGTAATGAACTTCATGCATGGTGAAAAATATTGTTTTTTCTAGGAACTGTTCCTTTTAATGCACATGTAATGTGTGTATGGAAACATACGAATGTGAATGTATGTTCATTCGTTCACTCCGTAACCTGCTTATCCTGTTAGGGGTCACGGGGGGGAGCTGGAGCCTATCCCAGCTGACATTGGGTGCAGAGGCAGGGGTACACCCTGGACAGGTTGCCAGACTATTACAGAGCTAACATGTAGAGACAGACAACCATTCACACTCACATTCACACCTACGGGCAATTTGGAGTCATCAATTACCCTAACATACCTGTCTTTGGACTGTGGGAGGAAGCCTGGAGTAGCCAGGGAAGACGCTGACACTGAGGAACATACAAACTCCGCACAGAAGGGCTCCCCCACCCTGGGTTCGAACCCCCCCATCCTGGGATTGAACCAGAAATGTGTGTATTGTTAATGTACAGTATTGTGTAAATACTTGGTCATCATCAGGTAATCAGAGCAAAATTTAGCTGCAAACTGGCGGTCTCTTACCAGATTAAATCATGAAAAAGTTTGTATCTTAATTATTGTACTACCAGGAGCTGTCTTGTCTGTCTGTCAATGTTTTAGTCTAGTCCTGTTATATGTCAGTTGCTTTGTGCACTGTAACAAATGCAAAGTCGTTGTGGACCTTAGGAAAGATAGCTGCTGCAATGCGGTTGCAAATGGGGATCCTAATTAACTAAACTAAAGTAAACTAAACTTCACTGTGATTAGCTCAGCTGTTTCAGAGCTGTGATGAGATTGGCTGATAGTGTTAATCACCACATTGTGTGATCTATATTCCAGCTCACCTGCACTTTTACACTTGAACCAAAATACACCCATGCAGTAGGGCTGGGTAGTATGGACAAAAATTCATATCCCAGTATTTTCAGGCTGAATGGTACACCATATATATGTCGGTATTTTTTATGAATTGGGTTACATGTTCATTTGTGAATCAAAAGCACAATTGAGATGTCACAGGGACTTTTACAAAAACAGACTGTGATCAAAATAAAATGCAAAGACAGGGATTTTTTTCCTGTTTGAAAATATACAGCTGCACAATATGTGAATGAAAAATGATGGGAGGGTTAAAAATTGTTTTCCATGGCCTTTCAAATGAATCTAGAGCTGGAAATGATTTAAATATTTTTATCTATTTAGGTTATTGATCTTATTTATGCACATAGCATCAACAGAGAGGCCGAGGGAGGGAAGGCGTGAGAGACACGTTACATATGTCTTGTTTTTTAAATGTCTGTGTCGTTGCTGCATTTTTCAAACACATCTGTCACCTGCATGCAGGCACTGTCTCAGTGTCACACATTGGACAACAACTATCAAGAAGAACAGCGATGTGCTATGAACCATCTCACACACAAACTAGCAAACAAACACTCACCTGACACAATCAAGCAGCTTTGTGTCCCACACATGCAGTGCAGGCGTGGGATTGCATGTGTGCCACTGCGCTAATTTCAGTCATCTCACAGACTGATTTACTGTAGCACGTGCAAGATATAGACCGATGTCGCACTGTAGACTAATTAACAGACAGATTAGCAGCATCATGTCTGTCAGTGTTGCTGGAGAACTTGTGAGTGAGTGGTTTGGAGCTGTGCGGAGAGTGTGAGAGAAGAGAGGTGCATACAGGCATTGCTTTTCGGAAGAATGACGTCATGCAATTTGACCCTATGTTGATATAAACAATGTTGTCTAAATCTATATCTTGCGTGAGTATTTTATCCTGACATTAGTCAACGCATTTTCATCTTAACTTTGTCAGTGGACTTTCATGTCTAAAAATGATGCACTAGATATCCTACTGTGTCTGTTGTTGACACTCCAAGACGCCGTGTCTACTTGCATGCATTGTGTCTTTTAAAATACACTTCAGTTTTCACAGGAAATGTTCAGGTTCTGCTTGTCAGATGCTCACAGTCTTTTTTTCAAAATACACTAACAACGCCGGTACAATGACTCGTATTTATGTTCATTTCCTTGTACAACAAAAGCACGTGGTTAGATTTTGGAAAACAACATCTAACATTCACACAGGAAGCAAACACCAGCCTCCAGGTTGAAAGTCTGGCGTTTGTTGGACGCATGGTCATATGACAGCATTTATGTCATGTGGACCCCTCACAGTAAGTATAATCTGACCTATAGAGTTCTCTGTGTGCCAGGAGCTTAAAGTTGGACATATTGAGATTTGACACTAAAGTAGAATGAGCTGTTTGATGAATATAAATAGGTTTCATTTGCTGTCTATCCATCTATCCATCCATCTAATCAGCACATACAGAGCTATTTATTGTATCAAACCCTCTAAAGTCCTCCTGAAAGTGAACTTTTCCACATTTTCCCATAAAAAAACATCTGTCTGACTGCAGCTTTCAATATTTGCCATATCGCTGTCGTTAAAAGGCAAATACCCTGTTGACACTTTACTCACAGAAGAAGCTCCATGAATATTTAATGGGCTGTAATATAAAGACTCTGAGTGCTTGTGTATCAGTGGAAAAGGGTTGTTTACAGCCTGTGGAAAATAAAAAAACAACAGGGAACATTAAAGCTAACCTCTGAGCCGTCAGGAGACGCTCCGGCTCTTCAGTTAGTTCATTACAAGAAGACAAAGTGAGAGACAACAGAGCAAATAAACAGCGAACAACAGTGTTGCTCTCACAGACAAAACAGCTGACAACACAAGAAGGTTAAAAGGTGCTTTAAGGAAACAGCGGCTGCAGGTAAAACACAAGTGAGCGTGATCTGACTGGGAAACTATTCTCTAAAGGAGACAAACAGGTTTTAATTTCTAGAAGTGTGTGAGTATTTTCTCCCTGTACCTCAGTTTCTTGTCACTTAAATATACTGAAACTGAGCAGCTATGTTTGTCAAAAGAGCAGGAGAGATTTGGAAATAAATAACTCCTGTAGTGGGAGGCGCTCTGGATGTCTAAATGGGTCCTTTACACCTGAGAGGGTATTATTTTTTCTCAAATGACAGGAGTGTTTTGAGAACATTTCGAAACTTGGTTCATGGACGAATGTGTTCAGGTCAACTGCAGAAATGAGTTCATAAATGTGAAGTGATGAAAGGGATTTGAGTCTGCTGTGTTTTGAAAATTTGGTTTGAAAGGTAAGGTTAATAGAATAGTGACTTTGTTGAAAAATGGGTATTCAACACGTTCACCCATTGTTGGGTTAAGATGAAAGATTGTGTTCTGAAAAGATGATTGTAATACTGTATTTTCTGTGTTTATGGTTATTTATATTTCCCTTGTAGGTGCTAATTAACTAAGTAATGATGTTTTGTAAACTGTATTTTTTAAAAGGATTGTTGATAATGTTGTTCTGTATGTATCGTATCATGATGATGTATCACTGACTGGTGAATTGTATGTGAGGAGGGTGATTTAGCCTCAGACACCCTGATGAAGGCAAAATAACTGGTTTGGTGAATAAAGTCTGGTTTAGTACAAATTTGGGGCACAAACTAAAGAGTGACCGCAATACCTTCCTCTGTCAACTGGGAAGAAAATACCAGACTAAATTGCTGGATTTTGTCATTTGTTTGGGAAACTCTATAAACTTAGTGAAACACTGTCTACAACAAATTCTTAACTATTTGTCCCTTCTTGTAAATTCGGCAACTGTAATACATTATTCTTTTCTTTGTATAAAAAAAAAATGTTGTGTAAGTTTGTCCCACAGACATATGTAGCCACTGCACTGACTGTGTCAGCGGGACGCATCAGTGGCAGCGCCATATTGGAGAGGCAAGAGTTCAAGCAAATGGGGGGGTCTGCGTTTTGATAATAAAAAAAAAAGCCCTATAAACTTTATGTGTCTTAACCAATTGCAATGAGTAATTTTTATGTTGGTGGGTTTATGATCTACATTTAGTCGATTAAAAAAAAAAGTTTTGTCTTCAGTTAATTATAATCTGGATATTTAGGCTATAATCACTGCTGGATGCTTAATAGAGGAGTGTGCGTAAGGCTTACATGAATTGAATTACTTACCTGGTGGAATACAATTAATTGTCATGAGGAATTATAAAAATTCATGTTTGTCAAGCATGAATTCAGCCTATTTTCCATGGTTAAATACTTCTGGTGATGTCCCTATATAATCTAATTTAATGTGGAGGTAGACCACCCAGCGCTCCTACAGTAGGTTACAAATATACAAGATTACATACTGTAATAGAATATATGTTTAGCATGATTACTTGTATAATACAATAATATAGCGTGTCTGGTATTTAGAATAATGTCCCATTCAGCCTGGTTTGTTTCATTTTTCAAAATTACTTAGCTTGTGTTTTAAATCGCATCCAGGTCTTCAAACTTCCCTCTCCTTTTGCTATCAATGCAAAATCAGCTGAGGGGTAACATATTATAGACAGGTATAGTCAATAGAATAGAATAGAATAGAAAGAACTTTATTCGTCCCCAAAAAGAAATTCAACTGTCCAGTAGCTTTTAAAAAAAACAACAACCACATTTCCCCTCATCAACAACAACACAGTGGTATTAAAATAGACATAAAATAAAACAAGTTAAGTGCAGAAATACAAACTAGAAATCATATTAAAATAAAATTAAAATTGCTCATACCACTCATTCCAGGGGTGACCTCTTCCTTCTGATATCGACCACCATCTCCTTGGTTTTGGCTGTGTTCAGGTGGAAACAACACTTACTGCACCAGTCCTTGTACTGCATCCACAAGGTCCCTGTACTCCCGTTCCTGATTGCTCCTGATACAAGCCACTATAGCTGTATCGTCAGAGTATTTTTATGTATATAGTATTTTATGTGGCAGGACTCTGAGTTGTAAATGAAATCTGCTGTGTAGAGTGTGGACAGGAATGGTGCTAAAACAGTTCCCTGTGGAGCACCAATGCTGCTCCTGACCATCCCAGAGACACAGCTTCCAAGCCTGACACACTGAGGCTGCTCTGTCAGGTTGTCTGTTATCCAGGAGTTCAGGAAGCGATCTACTCCTATCCCCTCCAACTGATCTCTCAGTATGGGCTGGATTGTATTAAACGCCCTTGAAAAGTCAAGGAAAAGGATCCTTACACAACATCCCGGCTCCTCCAAGTAGGTGTAGGCCCGATGCAGCATGTAAAGAACTGCATCTTCTCCCATGTGCTCCTGATAGGCAAACTGGAGGGGTTCCACAGCATCAATGACCTCTGACCTCAGGAAACAGAGGACCAGGCGCTCCATGGTCTTCATAATGTGTGATGTTCAGGCCAATGGTCAGTAGAAATTTAACTTGGCCGGGTGCCCCACTTTAGGCACCAGCACGAGATGTTTTCCACTGCACCAGGACTTTGCCTGTTTGAAGACTCTGAAGACTGTTGAAGAGCCACTGAAGGGGCTCCGCCAGCTGGGCTACACAGTCTTTCAGGAGCCTTGGATACACTCCATCTGGGCCCACAGCTTTCCCTGTATGCAGTGTCCTGAGCTCCGCCCTCACCTCGTCTGCTGTAAAGGACAGTGGTAGTTGGCCGTGTGTGGTAGCTGTAGCTGCACTGTCACCCTACTTCCAGGTCATAGTGGAGCAGGAGCAGCAGCAGCAGTTGACACTGTGGAAGGGGGGATGGATGCAGGGTTAAGGCGAACACTGCCCCTCCTTTCTTTTGTAGTCCTTGTCTGCCTTCTTGAACGCCAGCTTTTTCTGGTTGAGGAGCTGCTTGATATTATTGTTAACTCAGGGATTATTTTTGCGGAAGCAGCATACAGTCTTTACTGGCATCACAGTGTCCCTACAGAAGTTTATATGTTCTGTCAGAATGTCCACCCTCCTGTCCATGTCCATGTCCATGTCCATGTTGTTGTCCTGTGGCTCCAGCAGTACAGTCCAGTCTGTACATTCAAAACAGTCCCTGAGAGACTCACTGTGCTCCGGGGACCACTTCCTGACTGAGTGGGTCGTAACAGGCAAATACACAGGGTTTGTAGGTAGGCTGGAGAGAGACCAGGTTATGATCTGATCTGCCAAGAGGTGGTAGGGCAGAGGCACTGTAGGTGTTCCATAATCAAATCCAGTGTCTTATTCTCTCTGGTTGAACAGTCCACATACTGAAAAAAACCCAGTGAGAAGAGATTAGTGTTGTTTAAATCCCACGTTATTGCAATGAATGCACTAGGATGCTAGGTCTGAATCCTAGCAACAGTTTCATGGATGACATGGATGCTGCCCGTGGTGAAATGTCAACAATAATGGCGACAATGTGCGAAAACCTTGAGACACATAATAGGGTGTAAGACCAACTGCCAACAGTTCAATATCTTGACAGCAGATCTTGTCCTTCACCGTGATATATCCAGGATGACACCATTTATTATTCACAAGTAGGATCAGTCCCCCACCTCTGTTTTTGCTGTACTTAAAAGGGCATCATAACTGGTCTTTTCTGCTGTAACACCACTGTGCTGCTAGCATGCCCTGCTTACTTCCAGGAACTATTGAGAGGCTACACGATCCGCCATTGCTGTAAAAAAAAAATGGTCCATTGGAGTGAACAGAGATGACACCACTCTCTATTCATGGGCTCTGGGTAGTGCTACTTAGCAAGTTCTGTTGGGTTGTCAGCCAATAAGACAAGTTTTTACACATATTTTCCTGTAATCCCTCACTATTGGTCTCATCTAGCCTCTGTTTCACTCTGATAAGATACAAAAATGACAACACTGCTGTTTTTTTTAGTGACAATTAACTGCTCTGACTGAGTTATTACTTGGAGCTAAAGAAAACGGGGCTTCACCTCTGAATGCCCAGGTGACACCTACATTTGGTTGTGTTGTGTTTTGGAAACCCTACTGCCATACATTAATACTGTAATAGTAGTTACTTTTACTGTCATCACACAATGAATTTTACTAGGCTAATGGTATTTTCTGTATTTGTAGTCTTATAGTGTTTTATTTTTAGTGTTTTAGCAAAAAGCATTTAGCATTTTATCATCTTACAAGTTAAATACTAGCTAACATATGAGAATGTAAAAAGGTCATTGTGTTTTCACAGTGGGTTTTCTGAATGGGTTTTTGGTTAGATGCCTGAAATAAGGTCTGTGGTTAACACAAGCCTAAGTGACTATTACGGTTTGTTCTACGATATACTATATGTCAGTGAACACCACTTGTGAAAAGCTTTTATGTGTCTTAATAAAAGACCATTGCTAACAAGTGGCTAAATGAGACTACAGAACATCATCACATCAAACAGGGCTTTACAATGACCACAGTGTTGTTTGTTTAAAGCCTAATGTTAGCTTTTTCTTCTGGTGACTGCATTTAGACTTCAAAAATCATTAAATTAGTGAAGATTTGTGAAGATTATTTTGCTGAACAATACATTTAAGTATCATAACCATTTGTTTGCCACAGAATTTATTTTCTACAATAACCCACAATCCACTGAAAATCCCATAGACTTTTTGATGAGGGAACCAGGACAACACTATCTTCCGCATCGTCTTACAAAAAATGTTGTCCCTGAAGCACCATATTTGCAGAGTAGAATACCAGGTTTTATTACATAGGAGTCTACCGACAAGACCAATTGTTTTCTAGTTTTAAGCTAGATCCCACGTATTCTGAGAGTGATTTGCCCCACAATATTAATACATTTTTGTTATTTCTCTAATTTTGTTTGTAATTGCTTTATAATCTCAGTGGTACATGAGGGTAAGCTTTACCCTGTTTATTGGCACTACCGTGATGCATCAGGCCGAAGCCTTGCACACACTCTCGTGCAATATTGCTAAAGTTTAACACCTAAGTGTTTGTAATGCCGGATGGTGCTGATGAAGGAGTACTTCATGGCAGACGTCATGCAAGAGGACCCCCTCATCATATAAACCGCTCATTCTGTAGGATGTAGGGTCATCTGTTGGCAGAAATCGTATAAATATTCATTACTATGTTTTCATTATTGTTTAATCACCTAAAAATAAGAAACATTGTGGTTTCGTAACTTTAGAATGAGCTGATGAGCAGGGTCCTCTTGCGCAGAGTGTGTCATACTGTTCTACGGTAGCTCAGAAGAGCTAAACAATTGCTTTAGGAAGGGACGTTTGCATTGAAGTATTATTGTGTTGTCCACCGTGTTGACAAAACACAGTCTCCTTCTGTTTCTCTCCTTGTGTTCAGCCCTGTGGCTGCAGGATTGAATCAATGTGGAATAGAAACAGTTTACGTGTGAGTTTATGTGTGATGTGAACTGTGGATGTCATTGTGACAGTGGCAGATATCTGATGAATGTTTTTCAAAAGTTTCTCAAAATACTTGAGATTGACATCTCAGTTTCTAAATGCAACAGTTAATCATACACTGCAACCTTGAAGGTAGAAATCTGATGACAAATGTATTGACCATATACACCACCTAGCTCTACATCTCAACCAAATGTAATGTTTCTACTTCTGAAAAAAAAAATGTATTTGACTGCAATATTAATGCTGGCCTCTACTTGAGGCACACTTGTGGTGTGTAAATGTCTCCCCCATGTAAATAACCCAGAAGTCCATATAAGATTCTGTCCACTTTTAAGCATAGCGGCAGAATGTCAAGCCAGTCTCATAAATTGCAAAGTTCAGTATGTGTGTAATATATTACGGGCTAGTTCATGAAGTGCTAAATAAAAATATTAGACCAAATTTAAACATTTTTGTTGTTTATTGCACAGCATTTGTACACATTCAGTAAGCTATTCCTTCAGTAGCTAACTTGCTAGCTAGCTAGGTAATGGGAATAAAAAGACATATATCTCTTTTAACCTTTCCAGGTAACAAGTATCATTAATGCTCCAGGATCAATGTTTAGCTCAAAATCCACAAAACCAGCCTAAGTATGAAAAAAATCTGAAAAGATTGCATGAGTCTCTGTGAATCACAGCTGTGTAGTTGTAGGACTCTTGATGGAGCTGGCCAGTGCAACGCTATGATTGGCCAGTCTGCATTCAGACTGCAGGACTTAGCAAAGGGTCACTTAGAAGAATAAGAAGACATTTAACTGAAGGGTGGGAGGAAAAGAAAGAAAGAAAGAGGTAATGTAAAGGAGTGAGGTGTGGAACAGGAATGTTGTAGATTAGCCATTTAAGGCCAACTGAGCTGCAGCCTGTTGCATTCTAAATACTGTTTGGTGGCCCTGGCTTTAGCATTGCCTTATTGTTGTGCAATGGTTTCCCGATACCTTCAGCATGGTGGTTAGGCCCCTCCATCCCAGCAGGGAGACAACGTCATCCTGTAGGTGCCTGCTTTGAGGAAATGGTGGGGAAGCAGGTTACCTGCAGATCATTTTCACTGTTCTCTTTGTAAGTTAGCTGCAGCTGATTGCGTTCCACATGCTGTTTGGTGGCCTGGGCTCAAGCATTGCCACATCTGGGCAATGGTTCCCCTGTAACTCTAGCAGGCCCCTCCACCTCAGCAGAGAGACAGCATTGTCTTGCAGTTGCTTCCTTTGTTAAAATAGCTGGGAGGCGGATCAGCCGCAGATAAACCTTACTGTTCTCCTCGTAACACCTTGTTGCAAGTGCTGTTTGGTGGCCCAGGTTTGAACAGTGGCATACCTAAGGTATTCGTGCCCCTCCACTCCAGCAGTGAGACAGCCCTTGTCTTGCAGGTGTTTCTTTTGTTGAGATGGGTGGGAGGCAGGTTGGCAGCAGATCAGCCTTACTGGTTGCCTTGTAAGGTGGCTGTTCTTAGTAGTATTTGAACCCCTCTACCCAAGCAAGGAGTCGTCATTTTCCCGCAGGTGTCTGGTTCCTGGAAGCATTTGACTTTAGTTTTGCTGTTCACAAAAGTGGTGGAAATTGATGCAGAGCTCTCGCCTTCCTTTCTATCACACTGCAATATTTTTCAGGAAACCCTTCAGCCCTGAGCTCCTTTTGTGCTCCTTTTGGCCTCCTTTGACATCTTTCTAACCCTACAGCAGAAAGCTCATGTTCCATTACCTGATTTTGTAAGGCCTCTGTATGACCGTGCACTCTGAAGCTGCTTCTGTCTCCAACTGTTTAATGTGTGCTTCCTGCTGAAGCTTTAGCGTCCTCTCAAACTCTGCCCATCTGTGTCTGTCTTGAACACACTTCTCCTCCAGATGTTGCAGGATCTGGTTGTAAATATCCTGCTTATCCCCGATCCTCTACTTTTTCCGCTGCTCATCAGTCTGCTTCATAGTCTCCAAGGCTTTGCAGTGGTCCACTTTCATCATGGTATCCAGACACTTCTCCTGTGACCACTGTGCCTGGATCTGATTCTTCTCACAGATCTGGGTGTCACGTGCAGCTTGATACTGAGCATCCAGAATCAAGTCTGTTGAGCTTTTTGATATCATCATCATGCTCCATTCTAGAGACACTGGACCACTCCATGACCTCTCTGGAGGGATCCTGAGAGGCGGGGTCCAGCATGCCGTATTGGGGGGCATCACAGCTGCTCCTTGAATTTGTAGAAATCGATCCGCGTCTCATGGTCCTTTCCTATTGGCTTATGGTGCAACAGAGAATCAATTAAATCTAGTATGAAAAAGTTATTTTGAAAGTACATTGTGTAGACTGATGAACTAGCAAAATGTTAGGAGGCTATCCCAGCTGACATTGGGCGAGAGGCAAGGTACACCCTGGACAGGTCACTGGACTATGTCAGGGCTGACACATAAAGACAGACAACCACTCACACTCACACTCACATTCACACCTACAGCCAATTTAGAGTCAATAATTAATCTAACTTGCATGTCTCTGGACTGTGGGAGGAAGTTGGAGTACCCAGAGAAAACCCACGCTGGGACGGGGAGAACATGCAAACTCCGTACAGAAGGGCTACCCCACCTTGGAGTTTAAAAAACCCACCCCGGGTTTAAACCATGAACCCTCCTGATGTAAGGCGACAATGCTAACTACTACCACCATGCCGCCCATGCAGCAGAGACAAAACTAGGAGCTAAAGAAGCTGAAAAGACTTTCCTCCAGGACTATTCCCAGGAGACCACCATGTGAACTTTGAGTCATTTTAAGGTACATCGTCACCATGTTACTTATTCTAAACGTAACCTTTGTAACTTTACGCTAAATACGTAACTTTAATGCTGATTTGTAGGATATCATACAAACCTTTGTATTAGGATAAGCTGAGTCGTGATCCACTGTTAATGTAAAAGTCATAATTAGTACGACTTGGAGTTTATTATCACAGATAAATACTTTAAATCTATTTTCATACTATTAACTATTTAGTTGCGGGTTGGTCGCTGTTTATGAACTAAACGTAGCTCTTAAACATGCTGAGGACTGAGGCCTCACAAATCACACAATTGTGCTATTTTAGTCATTTTCAATGTGTCGTATTGTCCTCATGACATCCTACTCCATTCTTCTTTGTGTCGTGTTTTATTTTTCTCAGTTATTAAAAAGTCATTAAATGTGTTCTCCAAAAAGTCTGCACTGACGCGGGCTGGATGTACAAAGATTAACACACTGTGATGTCTGTTTCCTGTGTGGTGATGTGGATGTTTCCTGTCTGCTCCACAGTGAGGACTGACACACAAAAAGATGTTTAAAATGCTGCAGAGTCTCATCCCGCTCTGAACCGACTGTTAGAGGAGTCGAGTCTGATTTCTCTGAGAGAGACTCATTATTCCTCTGTCAGTCTGTCTGTCTGTCTGTCTGTCTACAGAAAGACAGACAGATCACAGACAGACGTGTGGAAAAATCCTCTTTCCTGTTCTTCCTCTGCCTCTGTCAGACCCGAACAGAGAGGAAACCGTCGCCGTCCTCCCTCTCTCTCTGCAGGAAAGTGACAGCCCATCTAATTGGGATTAATCAACTGGCAGCTCCAGTTGAGTGGCGGCGTCGCGATCTGAAGAGAAATGGCATTGACCCAAAGAGAGAGGTGTATACCGCCCCGGGGCCGGTGCTTGTACCGATTCATCTTCCTCAGCATAACATTATTATTCCCAACTCCACCACAGGAGAAGAAGAAGAAGGAACCTCTTTAGGATTCCTGGGTCAAGAACAAAAAGCCAGAGAGGGAGAATTGAAACTGAACTAATCAAAAAAGAAAGAAAAAGAGCAGCACTTGACAGTTTTTTTTCCCACCAAACATGACAAAAAAAAAAGAAAGAAAGACGCTCTCGGAAGAAGAAGCGGCGGCAGCGCTACATTATTCTTTTTTATTCTTTCTCTCGCAGCCATCGCTTTGAATTACAGAGGGAATCTTTTTGCTGAGAGTCAGGCGTTGAAGAGGAAAAAAAATCAAAAATTCATCTGAGAGACTTTCACGAGCGGAGAGAAAGAGCGAGAGGAGGCGAGGAGGAGGAGTGTTTTGTGCTGGAACCAACATTTGCAGAAAGTTCCAGCTCCTTAAGCAATTATTAGCGGTGATAGTTTGACATGTTCAAGAGTTGTCAACAACTGGCTTTAAACAAAAGTACAAAGCAGAAATAAACACTGCCCGCGGTGGAATTAACTTGAGGGACGTGCAGGGTCGATGAATTAAACATGTGCTGCTTCTTCTTCTGCTGTGTTACAGCCGAGCGTGGCGTTCGTGTTATCAAGAGGCTGCGACGCTCACACTGCATCTATATGGAAAGCAGAGGAGCACTGTAAAAAATGTAATCCTGCTATTTGGTCAAATCAACTGATCTCTTTATCATTAACTTCTTATTAGTAGTATTGATTGGACTTGAAATTACTCGTCACCACACTGACAACCCCTTTAAGAATTTTTAATCATGACCTTGACTGAGTGCTGAATTCACACCAGATTGATTCAAAGGTTGATCTGCTGTGTGTTATGTTTAAGGCATATTTCACACACACTGACGAGCTGACTTGGTCTAAGTGAGTCTCATTCTTGGGTTATTTTTTCAAATTCAACAAACATTTAACAAAGTGGTTAGTTGAACACACTCCAAATGTCCAGACAGCCTAATGATTTTAAATAGAATAGCTGTGATTTATTTTATTTTTTTACAGTGCAGAGCAGGATAATGTGCAGTCGGAGCAGCTGCTTGCATCATTTCCATCGACATGTAATGAAGCGACCCTTTGCCCCCCGGGGGGGTCGTTCATTCACTCTGTTGTTTTCAATCCTGTTTTTTATTCCGACTCCATTTACCAAAATGTATTCATCCCCTCTCTTCGCTGCTACTCCGCTAATTAGCAAAGTGCTTAAGACATAAAAGATGAAAGTTTTATCTCTTTAATCTCTTATTCCCTTGTAGTTCTTGGAAATGAAAACACTGCTTGTTCTTTTTTTCATACAGCGCACATACAAATGGCAGCTGAAAATATCCAAGTAGATCTGAGTTTTGTATTTTTTTTATCAGACTTTTATTAATGCAGGAATAAAAATAATTTAGAAGCAGAGTATACGAGGATAATTAATTTCTGGATTTAGGAGGGAGGAAGTCTTAACAAGGTTGAATGATAAATAACATGATGAGCTGTTGGAGCTGGATTTTATTTACATATTGTGTTGAGACTTAATTGACAGCAAGTCGTAAATCTGGCACCCAACCAGGCCAAAATTATTTTTCATGGGAATCTGGGAGTCTTAGACCCCATTTAGTCCCATTATGTGTCTTGTGTGACTTGGAAATCTATCTGATCTCAAAAAGTTGTTATGACATGCATCCAAGAGGCATTCGGTGCAGACTGAAATGTGATTGTTCAGACCTCTGGAGGAGGTTTAAGAGTCAGCTATTTCTAGCCAGATGTTGAAAAGGTTTAAACACATCCGTCTCTCCAAAACAGATATGTAATCTTCCCTCCTCTCATAGTTTAACTGTATCAGTAAGCAGTGTAAAAATACATCTACAGTCTGTCTCCTCTGTGATACAGTAACAGCAGCTAAAATTTGACTAAAATGAGACATTTATTTAATCTCATTAAAGCAGCAAGGGAAAAACTGCTCCATCTATTTCTACACATACAATCAAATAAAAGACGCACTGTGCTGCTGTAGCATTTATCTGAATAGAAGCAAAGCAAAACGCCCAGAAACAATTCAAATACATGATTGAATTGTTTTAAAAGGTGAAGAGAAACAGATCTGTATTATTACACTTGTTTTGATGTCTGTCTGTTCTTTTCCTAAGCTGTTAAGGGGAGCCTATTCCTGTCAGTGGTAGCCTAATTGTAAGTCATATGTGATAACTATCTGAGGTTGTTGTTTATTGGATGATTTCCATGTAATGAAAATACTTTTGATATACATTCACCTTGAACATTAGCTCACTGCAAATTCAGGTTCCAACTGATGTACTGTCTGATTATTAGTTCATAAGGTATGTTAGCTAATACGTAAAGAAATTTCATGTTTGAGGTTATTTAGAAACAGTTCACCAGAGAGCACTGACAAGTTTATTTCTACACTGTAAAATGCCTCAAACACTTTCAGTCACTTTTCTTAAAGAGCAGGGGCACACATTAGGGGAGGCAAACCAGGCAAATATTTGGGGGCCCCCCAAAAATTTGGGAAATAAAGGATCCTCAATAGCCAAACAAATTTTGCAGTGAAAACTATAAACATCTATCATTTCATAAATCAGACACTACCTTCAACTTGTCAGATACATAGACTAAAAATAATGGACATAGTTACCATGACGTCACCCACTGGTTTGTTGACTTCTGCTTTGAAGCCTTGAGTTCGGCATTATGTCTGTCTCAATCTTAATTTTTGAAGCCAGAGGTGACCATATTTGGGCGAGAGGCTGATGTTGTTGATGAGCAAGAGGTATACCTGACTGAGAAGCAGAGGACATTATCGACTCACAGCCTGTCACTCAAAGCAGCCCATGTCATGAAGGGGAAAATAAGCTATGGAGAAGAATACCGTTTTTTCTACCAGGCTGTAAACACATTTATTTCTGCTGTGAAGTCAGGCTTTTTAACATGGGGGTCAATGGGGATTGACTGGCTTCTGGAGTCAGCCTCAAGTGGCCATTGTTGGCTTCATTTTTCAGCCCCAGAGGTTGGAGCTTGGTAAGACACAGAGCTGATTTGGCAGCTATTTTAGATTTAGTCGTAGTCTTGAGATAAAAATGCTTACTAGTTTTAGTCACGTTTTAGGGATTTTTGAATTTGATAGTTTTAGTTGACAAAAACTCAAAATGTTTTATTCATTCATTCATCCTTTTAATGCACGTGTAATGTGTGTATGGAAACACACAAATGTGAATGTATGCTCATTCATTCATTTTCATAGCAGCTTATCCTCTTGAGGGTCGCGGGGGTGCTGGAGCCTATCCCAGCTGACATTGGGCGAGAGGCAGCGTACACCCTGGACAGGTCACCAGACTATCACAGGGCTGACACGTGGAGACAGACAACCATTCACACTCACATTCACACCTAAGGCCAATTTAGAGTCACCAATTAACCTGCATGTCTTTGGACTGTGGGAGGAAGCCGGAGTACCCAGGGAGGGCCCACGCTGACACAGGGAGAACATGCAAACTCTGCACAGAAGGGCTCCCGCAGAAGGGCTCCCGAACCAGGAACCCTCTTGCTATGAGGCGACAGTGCCAACCACTGCACCACCATGCCACCTCAAAATGTTTTAGTTGACAGTAATTTGTGACATTTTAGTCAACTTTTAGCCAATATTTTGGTCAAGATGTTTGTTTCCCTTTAAACTATTAAAATTACACTAATAGCGGTATTGGAAATGGGAATCAGGGTGACAGGATGTATTAAAATTTCATTTAGACATAATTTTTCTCTACAACTACTACACATTATTTCTACATGCTCACAAACTTTCATTTCCTCTGCAGTGTGTTTGACTGGTTTAAAAGATTATTTACAAGCACACACTTACTGATCATCATTTAAAAAGCTTAGAATCTCTCTATCGTCTCAAAAACTTTGACACCACAAATAACTAATCTGAGACAACTAGACAACTAGGATTTGTACCCAGGTTCACTGTAAACTCTTATTAATTAATCTCACTGTTAAGAGGCCTTAATTCTTTCTTAATCTGTGATGTTAGTCTGGAGGTTTAAGCTTGTGTCCTCTCACAGAGTTGGTCAACTAAACTTTTGTCTCTGCCAGAGAAAACTGATCTGAGTTCAGACTATTTACTTACAGCGCAGCTACACTGACAGATAACTGAGCCTCCTACCTGCCTGTCAGACAGCACCAGACCATAGACATTCTTGAGCCTGCCTGTAGCTGAGTGGAGTCTTGCGGGGATCAACAGATGTGAAGTCCAGCAGCCGGTGGCTTCGTGGTCTGCTGCCATTCACTGGTTAACAAGCGGCGCTAGCTGATAACAGCCACCACTGCAATGAACAAAATCCATTCAACAGCTCCCCTATCCACAGTCCAAGACATTCTCATCCCAAGTTGTCGAATGTTGCCGCTTTATCAGCAAATTATGCACAAGGTATCGTACTGCATCTGCTGTTGACATTTCAGTACACTGCTACAACAAAAGCACATGGTTTAGTTTCGGTAACAAAAGCTCGTGGTTAGGTTTAGAAAAAAACATCATGGTTTGGCTCTACATTCATAAGGGAAGCAAACAGTGGCCTCCTGGGTGAAAATCCTGGGTTTGTTGGACCCATTAACCATCCCTCCCACACGTCCTACAGGTACTTTCCTGCTCCTTATATTACATTGTTACTAGTGTTTCAACCTGATGCCATCAAGCTGCATGTCATACTGCTGCGGAGGGTGGCTTTTGGCGTTAGATATCTGATGCTGAAATCACTAACAAAGTGGTGGTATTCGATGGAATGAAAATGGGCTGCACAGTCAAACACACGGCTGCGTATTTTCTGCTGCATTACAGCTCAATTTCACACTAACTGCTATCGTTGCTCTGGTGAGAGGTGCAGGTCAGCGAAACATCCTGGTGGTCATTATTTACTGGAGTGTATAACCAGTTGTTGATCTCACACCACTCATCATGTGGCCTAAGAAAATAATTGCAGGCACGGCTGTTGTTGGTTGTTCTGTTCTCTTCTTACATTTTGAATGTCCAACAGTCCACCACTCACATTTTTGCCCTGTCTAGTCAACGAAAATGAAATGAATTTCGTCATAGTTTTTATCAGCACAATCTACTTGTAGTTCGTCAACCTCTTCGCCACGGAAAAAGAGCGCATTGATGAATACTTTTTGTCATAGTTTTCAATAACAAAATTACCACTGGTCAGACACTGGTCAGATATTGAGTTGGCTGATGATTACAAGGAGGAGGATGTAGGACTGCACACAGACAGAGAGAGGGAGGACAGCTTAGCCCCTTCAGGTAGCCGCAGTGCCAAATGTACACATATGAAAATCATGGACTTAGTGTGCAAAGGCCTTAATTTTGTTCAGAAAGTATTTGTCTTGTTTTAAAATTACAAAAAAAAGATTGATGATGAATTGTGACTGTGTCTTGTACATGTCAGTCAGAATTCTGTACAGTTACGACCAGTCTGTTCAAATTTTAATATGTCTTATGAAGTTTGATGACAGCACTCACTTAATGCTGAACTTCTTGTCCTGGAGCTCTTACAGTCTGCAGCGCTCACACAGTTTACATCTCCATCATCTAAAACATGGCAGCTGTTCCTACATCAAGTAAGACTGCAGACAAGAGATATGTTCACACACACACACTGAGGTGGAGTGTGTGTTTCATGTGATGAGCGTTGCTCTAATCCCATCAGGTCGTCTCTAACAGCGCTCTGAGGAGGGAGGGGTTAATTCAGGTGATGCCAACGCTGAGCGGAACAATTCAAGATCGCTGCCTCCACAGCGTACAGGAATATTATTAACAGGAAGTCATCGACCAGGCGGTGTCTTCTTCTCACTGCCGCTGAGGTCTGGATTAATCCCATAGACCAGAATCAGAGAGGAGTCATTATCGCAGCACAGACTGCGGTGTCGTTCTGGACGTACTCCGCTGGCTGTATCTCAGTCTGTCGTTTCTGCCTCTCTGCACGCCAACCTTCGCTCTTCATAATCCATTATGCTGTGATCAGAATGCACACTGTTGATTGATTCAAATGTGTATTAGATCAGGGAAGTAGGGGGTAGATTTAGAGTAATGGAGTCTCAGACCTTGTTCACTCAGCAGATGGATGATGGGAGCGTCAGCGGGCCGTGCATCGCGGCCCGGCGCTCCATCAGTCCTGACGCCATGAGATAATATTTGAAGTGCGATGGATGTACACGTCCCCTCTCTGTGTTTCCTCTTTTTTTTTTACCCAGAGTGCCTCTGTGTGCCAATCAGCTGCCTGTTATTTTCTTCTTCAGGTGAAGTCGGCAGGTCGTGTTGTCGTTGGCGGTGAAACGCTGCAGGATGCGACATTAATGAGGTTCCTCTCACAGGTTTTATACGCTCTGGTTCTCATATCAACACACACTCTCAAACACACCTTATTTTGCCTGAAATGCACAATGTACTGCAGAGAAAAGAAGAAGAGTTTAGTTTCAGGATGACATGTGCGCCATCAAAATACAGGCACAAGTTGAGGATAATGTTTCCTCAACTTTAAGATCAGCCATCTAAAATTAACAAAAATAAAAGACTAAATACAGCAACAAAATTAAAAAAGGCATCTTTGCAAAAAAAGTTTATTTTATTTTGCTAAAATTTATCGTTTAGTGAACTTGTTTACTTACTGTAAACACAACACACCAGGCATGACTGTCTCCTGCAGCTTTTCATGACAAAGTTATTTGTTCAATACAATTTGTTGGTAGTTTAACATTTTAAATTTTGATTGGGTTTCTCCTTCTAGTTTGGTTATTCATGTTCTTGCTGTGTGCAGTTGGTCAGTCTCTTGAAAGTTTGCAACTGACAGTTTTTGCAGAAGTGTGAAGGAAAGCATGGGTGGTTTGATTATTTTACTTAGTGGAATATGACATAGGATATGCAGGTAGATTGATATGGATAAAATTCTCCATCATGGTATAGATAATTTTATATCACAATATGGCAATAGTATATATATATAGTCAAGTTATTAAGCAAATGCTAAAATCTTAACAAAAAAACAAACAAAAAAAACACACACACAAGTAGTGGTCAGATATTGAAGGGATATCGACCACAAGATAAAAGGTGTTGCAAAATCTTTGATGGCTGACGAATCAGGCTGCTCTCATAACAGACCCAAATTCGTACATATTACACATAATCACGAGCCAGTAATTTATGCATAACCCACATATTTTGGAAGTTTGCGATCACGTGACCAATGCGCCGACGGGAGTGGGGTGGTGGATAGGTTGCAAAGCAGGACTTTCAACCGGGACTTTACCACGGAGACGGGCATTCAGAACTGTGTGAACTTTGAACTTTGATCATGTTAAAGTACGTCCTCACTATGTTTCTTTTCCCTAACCACAGTAACTTTACTTGCCTAAACCAGTGGTTCCCAACTGGTCCAGCCACAGGGTCCAGATTTCTCTTCAGTCATTAGTTCAAGGTCCACACAGTGTGATACATTCAGCATCAGACTTGCATTTGGCCATGTCGTTGAGCTGTCAAGTAGCTGTTTGTTTAGCCACTCAGCCTACAGCAGGAAACAGCACTTCAGAATGAAAGCTCTGTGCCGGAATATCACTGTACTCCAAAAAAAAAAAAAAAAAAGTTTTTTTTTTTTTTCTTTTTACAAACTTGCCGCATTCTTAGGTCACTTGCGGCACACTTTTGGATCGCAACCCATCAGCTGGGAACTACTGGCCTAAACCTAAAGATGCCTAACTATGTTTCCTTTCCTAAACCTTACCTTCGTAACTCTATATTAATTACGTAACTTTATGGTAAGGATATAACGTCCTTTGTGGGACGCTATTTGTAGGATACCATATAAACTGTTGTGTGTGTGTGTAAGGATATCATACGAACTGTTCCATGAGGATATGTTGGACAAATCTTAATTGTCTCAGTGTATAGGGCACATTGTCATAGCAACTATACTTTATATGTGATGTTGTCAGACTGAGTGGAGATGTTCTTTCTCTAACTTTCAAACAATTCAAGGTTCCTTTGTTGTACTAGTTTGTATAAAACGCAAATTTTCTGACCACCTCAAATTAGTTTTTACTTTCTTACTTTTTCAGTGAGACAGAAAATTGTCTCCAAAATTTCATTTCTCACTTTCAGGGCTTATTAAAAGTATTGTGGTTTTTATTTTTAATTCATTGCATTTTATTTACAAAGAATTTTTAAGTACCTTTGTCACATTGAGTGCAATTAAAAGTAATCAGTCAGTGGCCACTTAATCAAGTTTGGATAATTGAAACCTGCACATAGGCTTACAGGAGATATTAAACAGATTATAGCTGCTGCGCAGCGATGGGTCGGGTCCGGGCATTTTTAGGCAATTCTGAGCAACAAGCAGAAGAATAGGAAGACATCAAGGAAGTTGATATTACAATCTGCATTTAGCATCAGCTGAGTCATTTTGCAGGTTGCATCATCTGGAAATTGTATTGCAGCAATTGAAAAGTAAAAGTGGTTGAATATTGGAATAAATTTGCAAAGTACACTTTTGTATCAGTGGAAATCACTACACAATAACAACTTACAATTTTTCATTTGGACATTTGAGTATTTATTTACAAAGTAATTAACATAGTCTGTCGTCTGAGATTCACAAAAAAATACCACTTAAGTCTACTTTTATACTTACCAAATGAAGAGTATATAAGGTTGATGTTGCATGACAGTGCTTAGTGGATTTAATAGCAAGATCTATGTTGTAGATGAAATATAATTAGATTACCTTGGATTAATTCAGTACTATAACTATCTCAGTCCATTTAGGTGCATTCAGAACAATTGATTGATTTACTTCATATGTAAATAACTGTTGTTTAAAATACCATTCTTGCACTGATTCTGATATGTATTCATCAAACATCATCTACCATGACTCTAAAACTTTATACATTTGTTTCTCAAAGACTCTTTGTAGTTTTGATGTGTCATACTCACCCCCCTTGTTGGGTCTTGAACACAGAGTCCTTGGCACTGTGATCCAGCTCCTAACTCACTGAGCTAATTGTCTGAAGTGAGACCTGGTGTGTGGCTTCTCAAATAGACTCAGGAAGTCACCGACCGGGCTGCAGTTGTGGCAGATTTCGAAAATAGTCAAAATGTCACAAATTCTATTATCTAAACAAAAATCTGACAATACATAAATTGCATCTAGACAGCATGGACATGTTGGTGATTTGTTTTTAACGACAAGTGTTTTGCTTCACAAGAGAAAATGTGATGTTTAAAAATGCCACTTTTACATTGACTCCAGTTGTTCCCATGAGAGCAGAATTCAAAATGTTCTAGAAAATTCAGTTTTGGAGATAAAATTCTGATAGTTTCCAAACTTCATCAACCACGACTCCAAAATATTGTCAATTTTTTTCAGGAAGATTGAAAATGTATTTAGCACAGTAGTGTTTACAGTCAAACGTTTTCATGCACTGTAGGCTCAATTTTTGATAAATCAAAAATCCGAGAAACAAGTTTTGTGGAGGACAGTCTGGAGATGCTCTCTAGCAAGTTTGGTGACAATTGGGCAAAAATTGTGGGAGGAGATACGTTTTATAAGTTTTACAGTTTCTGAAAAAAACAGAGTGATGGACTTCATAATTTGTAATGAGTCTAAATGGACAAACGTTTCTGCAGTACTGGGGCTACATTGTGGTGAAGTTTCAAAACTGTAGCATGTATTGTTGGTTTGGTAAGAATTTGTAAAGTTTTTAAATTTAAACGTTTATTGTGCCCCCCCAGGAGGGGGTGACACATGTCCTTGGAGTTGAGTAAATCTGGCATGGGGTCGGAAATTTCTGTAAAGTTTGGTGAGTTTTTGCCCATGGGAAGTATGATTTCCTCGGAAGAAGAAAGAAAGAAAGAAAGAATTCTTCCGATTACAATAGGGTCCTTGGCTGCTTAGCAGCCCGGACCCTAATAAGATCTGTCTTTGCTTGTAGTGCACAAGAGAAACAAGAAATCTAGATTTATAAATGGAGGATAAATATTGATTTAGGCATTTTCAGGAATAAAAAAATATCACATGAAATGTTTAGCAGGCATCTTTCCTTCCTTGTAACACTGGTGTAGTATGAAATGAACACGGCAGCAAAGGTACTTAAAGGTGGAGTTTTGATTGGTGACATTAAGTCCTTCATTAACAAAACAGCAACAAACCAAACAGGCTGCTTCCATGACCATCATTTACATTTTTCCCCAATTTTGAGAGAAAGAAGAAAAACACAAACATACTAACCCAATCAGAAACTGGATAATAGACTGTACACCCAGAGTAACTGCAGCTAATTAAACCATTTTGCTGTGTGCAAGTCAAAATTAGCCAGTTTATTTCAAGGTGCTGCAATTTCCTGATAATTTCCTAAAAATGACAAATACGATTTTCTTGTGGAGGAAAACAGTTTGTTCAGGATGCTTAGACCAAAACAACATCTTCATTCCTGTCAGGAGGTAAATTAATATTTGTGGACCCAGAAAATCAGCCAGAGTCCCAGTAAAGTGTGAGCAGGCAGGTAGCGTCTCTACCTCTCAGACTCGGTTCTCCCATCTATCAGCAGAGCTAATTCACACCCAGTATAAACCAGTGCCGCCTGAAAAACAGCCATAATTTTGTCCGTCCTTATGTATTTATCAAGATGAATAATCAAGATGAAAAAGCCCCCCGCCCGGGAGCTGAGAGCGGAGGATCCTTCACCGCCGATCGCTCCGCCACATCAATATTCAGACGATCAGCGGCCCATGAGTAAACAGAAAGAAGCGCTGGCCTCGGCATATTTAAAACGCAGCCATTTTAACGCGGTAGCTATTAACTGATCTCCCCGTTATTTATTTCCTTTCCTTGTTATTAACGCCGGACGTGATATTATTCTAATTATATCAGGCCCAATCAGCAGTATTGCCTGTCTCTGGCTCATTTCCATTAGCTTTGTCTTTCACACTGTGATACTAATTCAATGAGACATCAAACATTTAAATGGAGCCGAGATGCAGAGGTCAGGAGTTTTTTTTCTCTTCTTGCCTCTGCACTCTGTTATTGCTTTGCTGTAATTGTGTTTGTCCCCCTGCCGGATGACTAATTGTGCCGAGCTGCCCGTCCCATCAGATGAACTGCACACTAATATGTTAGTTTGCTCTCTAATGCTAATATGTGTTTTGTTGTGGACGAGGCTCTGCTGGACTCAGATCACAATCCAGGTTTCTGTCACACACACAGATTTACACAACAACAGAAGGACAGGTGGAAAAGTAGATCAGAGTTCTGAGGAACTGCAGAGCTGCTGACACTGAGACGACCATGAGAACAAGACAATAGGGACAACAAGAAAAGACAACATAAGAGAGGACACAAGATGACATGAAGGACAACATGATGACAGTGAGACTTCAGAACAAGAGGACAGGGACAACGTTGCAAAGCTGATGGTAGGATGATATGAGGACAATGATGGTGACAACAAGAGGCAAGGGACAACACAACAGGGAGAGAAGAGGACAAGCGATAATATGAGATGACGCGCAACATGAAACAGCAGGGAGGACAACATGAGATGACGTGGAGTACAACAAAAGGATAGAAGGATAGGGTGGACGAAACTGGAAGACACAGACTACAACATGAGACAGCAGGGAGGACAACAAGATATGATAAGGACATCAAAACAAGAGGACACAGAGGGTGACAAAGGGCAGCAGGGAGGACAACAAAATGACTGTGGGGGGCAATTACACAGAGACATAGTGGAAGACATAATAAGACCTTTGACAATGTGAAGAGTTTTCATGTTGTCCTCCTTCCTTCAGTAAATGCCTGGATAACAAAAAGCCATTTTGTTGTTTCATCTGTTTAATCTTTTTATGCAGCCATGTTGGCCACGTCTCCATTGTTTACCTTTCTAAAGAAAAGTTCAGTCAAATATTAGTTAGTTTTTTCATTTCAACGTAGTCACCAGTATAAAATTTTGGTGTTGTACGCTTCTGCAAATGATGGTTATGTTACTTTGAATGTTTCATATATATCACATTGACATTCTAAAGTGATGTAGTTCAGATTACATGTATATGAGCTGGAGGAGGAGATGGTGCATGGCGTGACATCTGGGCGAGACAACTGACAAGTGGCTGACAGAAGAACAACAAAAGCAGGAATTATTTAATGAGAGTTCGGGAAATGTTTTGCACCAACCATGCCAGATATTTTGAGCCAAAACATGTTTTCCTAACCCTGACCAAATATCTTTTGTGCCTAAACCTAACCCCAGTATTGTCACAACATAACATTGAAAATTGAAACGTAAACAGTGGCGTAAATGTAGATAGTACATGCAGTGCAATTGCACCGAGGCTCCTGAGGTGGAGGGGCCAGTAGAGAGAGCGGGCTCTTGTAAGTGATTCAGATTGCCACCTTGGAAAAATTCCTGTGTTCAAAGATAAATGATGTAAATGATTAAGAATATTACTAATTTTAAAATGGTGTCATGTGCTATATATGTCTTCAGAAAGGCTAACCCATCTATGTCATGGTTCTTTTATCTTTTATCTTAAATAGTCAGAGGCTATCAAAAACAAAATTATATGCTTTTTCTATATAAGCTATAAAATCTATAAATTAAAACTATTGAATTAAATGATTCATTTCTTACTCTCTTTGATATTTTTGTCAGATATGCAATGATGATTGCACTTTAACATGTACAGTGATGTTGTCCAGTATCAAGTCTTTTTTGTGTCTAGATAATACATGCATGATAGTGTGCACAGGGGCCTGTTGTAACTTCTATACTATACATAATCCACTACACACGAAACTTACAAATTGGTTTGCAGAAATGTGCAGTGCCAACATTTATTCCAGCAACTATGACACCTTGGCTCAAGAATGTTTGTGGCTCCATGAAAACAAGATATAGAAAAATTTGATTTTGTTTCAGAGTACTGTTTTGTACTAAATCATAATATTTCTAATACTTCAAATAAGCTCTAGTTGTCCTAAGTGTTGGTGTGACTGGTCCTTCATGTGTTTCAGCTACAGTCATGAGACAGAAAGCTGAAGTGTGTGGGTATTAAGGAGGTGGGGGGAGGAGTCTTGATAATAGTATTTAATTTATCACTTAAAGTGGTGGGCGACCTCTGGGCGTCCCGGTCCCTCCATCACCTCCTCAGCTGCTCCCTTTAATTGTCGGAGCTGAGAGAGTAAATGAAAATCAACTGGCCTCATAATGAATGGAGGCCATTACTGTGTTTAAACCACACACACACACACACACACACACACACACACACACACACACACACAGCAGCAGCATCAGCATCACAAAGGCCGACCGAAGGTTTCTATTCAAAGTTCCAAGAAATCAGTCAGAAAGAAATCAGGCTGTTACTGAGAGCAGATGAGTCATACCAAACAGATGAAGAGCGGCACGTTGTGATTGTAGGTCTCTCTGCAAACAGCAGATCTAAATAAGACTACCTGGTTCAGTAAAGGTTACAAGGAGGCATCAGAGGTCTTCATGGATCATCTCTGAGGATACATCCACAGTAAGACTTTTAGTCTGGAAACTTTTGCTACATTTACGCCAAGCATGACAGTGAGTCACTTCCCCACAGTGTTAAAACCCATACAACAGACTCTTTTGAAAACACTGCTGATGCCTGGTTAGAGCCAACTGGGAGGCAAACACCCACATTTGCTTCCCAGTTGGCTCTAACCAGTTGGGATGTGTCCTTCCTTCTGTTCTAAATTCTGCATTTTAGGATGCTACCTACTGCTTGTTCGAGAGATTTTTGACAATATCCCTGTACAGCGGCATGATCAGCCCATACAGTCGGCTTCCTGTTTGCATCAGCAGGGGTATGCCCAGTGTACCAAAATCGTCATGTGATATGCATTTTCAGTATCATGGATATAAAAAAAGATGAGGCAAGGCCCGGTTAATATCTATTAAAGTTACTTAGTGGCACATAAAGCTAAAAAAAGTTCGACTACTGGATGTAGAATTACCAGACCTTACTGCATTGTGGAGCCCAAAGACAAAGCACACTAGTGTTTCATGTAACCCCGCCTCCCAACCACTCAGTATTTGGCTTGTTCACATACATGATAGTAGGAAAATAACACTGAATTCACTTATTAGTGACTTTTACAACTTGTAGGACATAATTATTTGAATAGGATCTAGACGTAGGAAGTTAATGTACCTGATAAAAAAGATCCACTAATTTATAAACATTTATGAAAAAGCTTATGAAAAAAAGCATCATGTGACAGACCCAAAAGTTGTAGTACCACAGTTTGGCCACTATGTCAAATTGACTTCACAGCCCAGCTCCATTCCTGGGGGCGTGGTCAGTTGGATGGAGATCATTTCAGAGCAGCACTAAAAGGCTTGTGTATACGGAGGTCGTTTTCATTTTAAAAAGTAGTTTTAAAATGAAAACATCAGTGTGGATGTAGCCTGAGACCCAAAGCCGAAAGTGTGAACTGCTCGTTCACTGGTGGAACATCATGTCACTGTTTCTCTCTGTTTGGGTCTCTTCAGGTCTGACTGTGTTTAGACAGTGTCATGAGTCAGCTTCAGAAACCCGCAGAGAGGAGAGGAGAAAGGAGAGACTGGAGGGCAGTAATGAAAAGAACTGGTTTTCTGCTGTGTTCAACAGTCCGAGGCTCAGCTGGACACAAACACACAGAACACCACACAGTCAGTGCATTTGTTTGCATCTGTAAGTTTGGACAAACAAACACAAACAATTAAAAACATTTCTGGATCAGCTGTAAATATACTGAGATTATACTAGGTCCCTTTCAGTTTCGGTAACTTTGTACGAAAGTATTGATGCAGATCAGTTTTAAAACCACGGACCTTTCAACAGGCAGAGCCAGAAGCTTACTAATAAGGTATAGCTGACTACATTGTGAACTTGCTATCTAAATAAAACTCAAGCACATTTAAGAAATCCATTACACTTTCTATTGAATATTTTTTTGCTGCAATTAATCAGGGTGTAGAGCTTAACCAATGAGTTTAAGAAAACATTAAAAGATATGATTCGTTGCACAACCACAAATCTATCCCAAACTTTTTGACTCCCGTCAAAAACTGAGCTTTTCTGGTAACTTTCTTTGTCCACTGAAACCTGCACACAGGTTTATTTTGCTTCCATGACTGATGACTTCATTCAGTTGATGGGCCCATGTGAACAGGCTCCTAAGTTCCCATCCTATAGAGAAAAGAGAAGGGATAGAGTAAAGGAAGGATGTCCATCTCTGCGCAGAAGGAGACATTCTTCCAGCAGCCATGCTTTATTTGAAAACTGTTCACAGTATCCAGATTAAAATGGACACTTTAAATAAAACGGTGTTGAGTTTTAAATGCACCTTTTTGTTTCTTTTAGAAGCACATACCAAATTCCAAATTCACCACAATTTACTGTCCTAGCATCAGAAGATCCAAAGTTAAAGATCTAAAAACCTTTTTCACATTTTGGGTGAAGTGACCCTTTAAGAATAAGATTGTCAAATGAACAGGTGTCTCCATCATAATCTTGTTCCGCCTTAATCTTATGAAGGAAACAATTAAATCAAAAATGTTATTACTGCCAAATACAGTCATCAGGCTCAGCGGTGGAATGTAACTAAGTACACTGACTCAAGTTTTTAAAGAAAGTACAATTACAGTTTGAGGCACTTTACATGAGTATTTCCATTTACTACTAAACACTTCTACTTCACTACATTTCAGAGGCAAATATTGTACTTTTTACCCTACGAAATTTATTGGACAGCTGTAGTTACTTCTCAGTTTCAGATAAAGAATACAAAATGTAATCAAAAATATCATATTGTTATATCACACACCCAGGCATATATCTATCTATCTATCTATCTATCTATCTATCTATCTGTATATACATGTATATATATAAAGGCATCAATAATTACAATACAATAATGTAATACACATTATTCTGAAATGGGCAACCCTACAAAAAAGTACTTCAGAGGTTAAAGTATATTTTGTTGCCAATACAAATTTTGTATGCAGGGTTTTGACTTTTAACAGTATTTCTACACTGAAGTATTACTACTTTACTGAAGTAGAAAATCTGAGTACTTCTCCCTCTGATCAGATTACTTGTAAACACAGTCACTGTGGACTCTGTCTGTGTGTTAGCCAGCGGTCTGCACAGGCACTGTGCTGCACTGCTCTGAGGTTCAGCGATGAGCTGGCCGGGACAGATTTGTGGACGAGTGTCTTCACACAGGACAGTGTAATGAAAAGCCTCAGAGTCTCTCTGTGCTAAAGAGTTCATTACGCCCCGTCATCAATCCTTCCTCTTTCTGAAGCATTACATTCATCAGGAAAATTAAAAAAGTGTCATGTCTGCAGTGATTTGTATTCTTCCATCAAAAACACACACCGTCGAGCTGCTTCAATTTGCATATTCTCAGGATGTAATAATAACTCATTGGGGCCTGGCTCAGCCTGCACAGAGCCGGGGATGAGATGAGGTCTCTCAGCAGGACCGGCTGGAGAAGATGAGAAGACAGACCAGGGAAGATTGATAAAACCACCGAGACTGGAGTTGAAGAGGAAAAAAAAATCTCCACAAACTACGTTAAAAACTGTGACTAATCCATGTTTTTTACATTCCTGTCTCCTGGTGTAGTGTATGCTTTTTTTTTATCTGTGGATAACTGTTCAGAAATAGGATGCTTTCACACTTAACCTGTTTGGTTCGGTTCAAATAAATTCTGGTGTGTTTGTTCATTCAGGCTGTATGAAGGATGTCAATCAAACTGCACAAAGACACGAAGATAGATGAAAAGATGAAATACAAATGTCTCCTGTATAGACTAACTGATTCTTACTGTTGAGTTTTGTTAGCGTTCAGCTGGACATCAAACACCAGATTAAAGGCTCTGCAAAACTTTGGACCCACAAAGGTCATTTGACTTATTTTGGCAGATAAGACTTTGTTCCAGGTGTGTGTAGGTATGTACAGGCGGTAAACATGCTGCATTTTTTGCAGCCTAAAATCCATTGTTTTCAATGTAGACGCAAAGCAGGCGCACTTCAAATACCAGAGTGACGCTGTCACAATGTGCACGCGTCCCTGAGCACCTAATTTTCAGGGCAAGACTGCTGTAACCTGAGATTAACTGAGTTCAACTTTTGGAATGCAGCAGTGCGTACTGCATGTCATGTGATGAGGCCCAACCAATCACAGCCAACAGATAAATTTCCCTTCTTCTATAAATATCAGTTTGTGATAAATATGGAGGAGAGGTTGATCATTTTAGTGCAGAGCTGCCAGAGCTTTACATCTGTCCCTTGGACAATAGGCCTACACACAAACAATGGCTGGAAGAAGATTGGCTCTTCACCCAGGATTTCAGGTAAATAGGCTATGACATGCTGCTTGTTGAGGTTGCTTAGCATCCTCAGATGCAACCTTCCACCACACACTTAAAAAGCTGGCCAAGAAAAGGCACAAGAGTAGCACCCAGCACCCTGACTTCGTGTTTTCCAGGCACTTAAAGACGCAGCATGTGTACAACCCCTAACTGACATCTCCATGCCCCTCCTGTTAGCTTTTTCACAAATTGCTCCTTTATCATTCTTATTTCACCTGTGGGCATGTACACACTTTTAAACCTCAGCTGTGATTTACCTTCCTTTCTGTCAAACAGTATTTTGAGCCTCTTTGGATGGCAATGCCAGTCAGTTGATCCACCAGTTTGGATTATGTTGAAATATCTCAACAACTATTGGATGTATTGCCATTTAATTTTCTACAGATATTTGTGTTCCCCAGAGGATGAATCCCATTGATGTTGGCAATTCTCTCACTTTCCATCTAGCACCACCATAGGGTCAACATTTTAATACTTTGGTAAATGACCAAATGTATTTGTCATTCGCTGCCTAAATAAAGTCCCATCGGGGACTTTGCCTCTTTATTCACATTGCTGAATCACTGAATTAAAGACAGGTTGTACAGTCTGATTCTCCATTTGGATATTTCGAAAAGCAGCACTCTGCAGGATTAATGGTTGCCTTCTCTTCTAAAGTTGTAGTTCATTGTGTTGGACCTTTTGACTGTTTATCAGTGAAACAGAATTGTTTCATTGTTTGCTCTGACGATGTAACCAGAATAGTTTCATGTCTATCACAGCGTTGAACCCAGCCCATTGGCATGTTCTGTATGTCTTCTATAATAAATCCCACTGGTGCTGTGGAAGCCTGGAGGTGGGTGGGTGTCTTGTGGTCACCCAGAGGCGGGTTGGGGTGGGGTAGATGAGGGTTATTATGTGGATGATATATGTATTGGAGAGGAGGATCAGAGATGGAGGACACAGCTGACTGAGTCCATTTACATGACGGCTTTGTTAGGAAGTTCAGTGACAGATGATGCTGTTTGATCTGCCCGACAACAGACGACACACCGCTGAGATTCAGATAAAAATTAAAAGAAAAATGTTTTTATTGGGGTTTTTTTTTTAGGTTTATAGGTAGTGAGAAGATAGGTCAAGATGTTTGAGGGAGAATCTACTTCCTCCGTCTTAAAGCGTTGGACATACAGAATCTATAAATTTAACATTTCTACAGGGTGGGAGAGGTTATGGCAGATGTTTTCTTTTCAAGACAATAAGGTGAAAATGCTAACATAGCAGCAGGCTGAGAGGGTTAGATCAAAGCTCAGCCTTGCTTTAGATGCGAGTGAATTACATTATAATTTGATTTTTGAAGTGGCAGTATAACGATACACTTCGTTCCCTTTGTTTAACTTTAGATTCTGCATATTTTCCTTCCTCTCTGCATGAAAGCATGAAAGGCTTGAGTCACAGTGTGTCACTAATGGGAACACCTTGTTCCATAATCCATGAAGAAGGCCGGCGGGAAGACAACATGGCCACTGTAATGATGTGAAGGGCTCAGAGGGAAGTAGGTAGGGATGTCCTTTAGTACCGCTTGTGTTTCTATAACTGCTCAGTGTTGATTTACAATAAAAAAAGTTGATAAAGCCAAAAAATCATCAGGTAAAACTCAGTCAAGTCGTAAGAAGCACTCAATAGAGATTCTTTGGTTTCCTCACAGTCAGGTTTTTGGTCCTAGATACCTTCAAGACTTTATGATGTGCAAGAACTGTTACATCTGCTGTTGGAGCCCTTTTGTCCTCCATTCACAGGTCTGTTTGTTCAGTCAGCACAGATATGTAAAAGTCTTGCCACATGCTGGATGTGCACCCAATACTGTCTAAGCAGTGAAAAAAATACAACCTGGTCTTGTGTCATTTTATATTTTAAGACTTTTACTGCTGGAAACTGGGCTGTCTATGCAATAGAAGGCACAAATACTTCTGAAATAGGTGTGTTATGACCAGCAAAAACAGAGAAAGGGGCTGTGGTGGGAAACCAGAATGTGGTGCGTCTCACAGGACCAGTAAACACCAGTGGATGATGTAAATCAAGCTGCTTTTCCAAAAAACGATATCGTGGCCAGCTGGTAACAAACAATCTCATATTATAATAGTGGATTAATCCACATTTGGTGCTCTAGAAAGTAATTTGGGCAGCAGGATGATGTGTGTGGGATTGAGTTAAAATAACCTACAGTGTGTGTATGGTGTTATTTGTTTTTTTCTCGTAGATTTATGGCTTTATTCCTGCAATATATGATTTAATTCTCGTATATTAACACAGAAACATTTAACAGATTTACCACTTAATTCTTTCTTTACCATGGCCATAATCCTCCTTCGCTCATTACCACCCTCACCTGGATTTGCAAATGTTTTTTTTTTCCGATGGAGTCACTGAGAGAAGTGCACCAGACTCACCTCTGTGGGGTAAGAATCAGTGCTGTATGCATATTATATCTGGGATACCCTCAGACACACAGGGCAAGACCAACAGGACAAACAAAACAATGCTAGGGCTGCAACTTAAAAAAAAACAAAGAGGGAAATGAGTATCAATATTTTTTGTGTGCAAACAGTAGGGGACACTCCATAAGCAATACATGGTATGAGGTCACTCCTCGGGCAAGTCTACCCCCAAACACTTAGAATTCACTGTGTACAGTGATGGCAGATAATCTCATCAACATTTATTTAAAGATTACTGATAAAGTTTATATAAGGTTTCCATATTTTGTCATGTATGTCCAGCTTTTTAATGTGTTTTTTCAAACTGTCCTCATTCCCAGGTCGTCAAATACCGACCAGTTGTCATGCCCCTCAACATCTCATTGTGATGCACAGGGCACCTTTTAGCATATTTCTGTAATGTGCAGCTGAAACACATTGTAACACGTAACAAATGTCAAAGGGTTGCAGTTAGGTTTAGGCAACAAAGCTACTTGACTTAAAAAAGCGTAACGTTATGTTAAGACAACATTGACTTGTGGTTTCACATGGAACACAGACTGTGATCTCCTAGATGATAGTCCATTTTTGTTTAACCCATCCACCAGCATGGCCCACTTTTAATGCTACATCAGTTGCTCTCAGCATCAAGTGTTGCTGCAAATGCTTTACACTGGAGTTACTTAAAATCTCATAAAGACTTTAAAGGGTGCCTTTGGCCTGACAAAGCATTGATGCCCTGAGAAAGAGAATGGGATGGTTGTTAATCGCTTTTGGACGACAATGGAGCTCTAATGCACAGAGGAAGAGGATATATGAGGCTGTGATACATTACAAGATACATTCACTATTAGTTTGACTCCAACCATGAAGAAAAATATAGAATATCAGCAGACCTATCCTGTTACATCAAGCTGAAAACAGTTGTTCCATCTACCTCTTCAGTTGAAATTTAAAGACAGATCCAGCATCAGTTAGATGTGGACACTGAAAGTTTGATTGTATAATTAGCTCTAATGAATCAGCGTCTCGACATATCTGAGGATCACTGGCCTCATTAGTTTCTAAGTTACATGTAAAGGCAGTCCTATCTATGCAGAGGTGTACTTTGTGAGCTTCTTCTACTCTGTTTTGGTTCATTTTTCTGTGTAATCTGAATCTTTCATATAGGGAGCTAATCAACTCAGCGCCTACAAACAACATCAAATAGTGAAAGACAAGCGTTTGACTGGAGCGCTGGATTCAGTCTGCCCCTGCAGTTTGTTTTGAAGTGCTGAACAGTAGCCAACGGCACGAGTGGTGAAATTTTCTGCTTCCCTTCGTTCACTTTAATTTTAATGATGCTCTTCCTCAAGCTTAAGTAAAGTCTTCCACAGTGGGCGCTGGAGCCAGAGAGGGTTTACATCCCCTTTGAAATCAGATGTAAGTATATATTTAATTTGGCTGCTGGATGGCTGCAGGCACATGCAGACACTGAGATTAATTGGCACAGCATTATGTGCCCTTATAATGTTGCTGCACCTTCATTATCTGCAGAGTGAAAGATTTGACTGAAATAAAACTTTGTTTAAAAGACAGAGCTCCTCTGTGAGTTTTCTGCACTACTTACCTGAAAGTTTCTTGACTTTCTCCCACTTGTCAGAACTCAGAGTGTCAGCAGCAGTGCGAACTGCACAGCAGGGAGCGATGATTCCCTCGGTAAACTTCCAGCGGATTGCTTTCCATCTAGAATGTAAATAAGTTGGTGTGAAATAAATAATGTGTACAAGTATATCTCATAAATGCAGTAGGGAGATTTGCATACTCGCAGGCCGCAATTCACTAAGGCTTTTCACCTCGTAATCAAACTCTACTCTCTTTGCTCCCAAATATGTTCAATAAAAGATTCCACAAAGGGTACATATGTTTGGCTGTTTGCCTCTCTAGTGTCATCTTTGTATGTTAATGTGGAGAAAAGTACACTTTACAAAGGTTTGTCATTTTCCGGCATCGCTCGGTGACATCTCTGGGATGCGTCAGCCGGATCCTGTTTCAGCAGCAGCAGCAGGGACGACGCAGGGCAGAAAGAGATGAAATATTTATGCTAATTGTTGCAAAACTTCCCACAAAAGAAGACAAGAGGCATGTGATGAGGAGCTGTCAAGCGATGCTGTCATAATGACAAGCCTGAAACCCACGGAGGAGCAGGAATCAAAGGCTCGTGCACGCAGCGCTCGGGTCCCGGACGGGGCGCGCAGAAGGTCGGAGCCCCTTTAAAAATATTTATAATGAAGGGCTGGCATCAGGAGCATGTCAGGGCGAATTAGAAGACACGGGCATCACTGCACTGATTCAACCCTGCAGGCTAACTCTGCTTCTACCTGACTCTTCAATCTCTTTCAGCGTCTGTCTGCGTCTCAGTCAAGAAGCCAAGGCCTGACATGAAAGTCAGGATGCAGGCCTGATAAACTTTGCATATTCCCCAAGAACAAGAGCAGAAGAAAAAGAAATGACAAGATTAAACATGTGCAACTCAGTAGGCGAGCATAAATAAAAATTTTAAAGTTCCAGCGCTTCGCTTCATTTGCATTTGGCTTTGGAGAGCAGAATGAAAGGCGGCAGTCACAGAGAACAAGAGCCTTGTGTGAAATTCTGTCTTTGTTTCCACTCACAAACAAGTGTTTTTGGCCGCTGCTTTTCCTTCATGTGTGTAATGATGATTCAACAAGCTGCGACTTTCATGGATCCTGTTCGGCAGGAAATATTTGTTGTGTTATGTGCCTGTGTCAGTTTTCAGTTTTCTGCGAAACACGGCTCTCTCTTTTGTAACGGGGGATCCTGCGAGCGGAGCATTAATCTGTGTTTAGCCAGAGGAAATGTGCCGTCGCGGGGCTCGTTCCTTGGGCGTTGCTTTGATCAAAGGCCCAGTGGAAAAACCTCCTTAAGGGCGAAGAGAGAAAGGCGCTTGATCTCTGCACTTAATTAGCGGCCTGCTTCTTAATTGTTCATTTTACAGAACGGGGGAGTGTGCATGTGGCAGACTGGTGTGCTTCATCATAATTCATGACTTGAAGCCTTGATTTGAGCTGAAAAGCCACTAAATGGTTTAACTGAGAGCCCTGTGAAATCTGTTGGTTTGCATTATGTATGAATGATTTGTTGTAGTCTTTTTATCTCTCAATATTTTTTAGAAATTGCTTCTCCCTGGAAAATGATTTTGTTTAGGTGATATATGTTGAGTTTTTTCTTGTACAAAACTGTAGTCTGGCTACTGCTGAATTGTTGCTCAGTAAAGAAGTAGTCAACTGGTTAACAAAATAATGGCACTGTGGCTCTGCTGATTGGTCGGAGGTGGTGGTGACATCAGGACTCACCGCCACCGGCCTGTGGTGTCGTCCAAATGAGTTGACAGAGACAGAAGAGTGTTTCTCTGTCAGCTTGAGATGAAAAAGAAACGAGGCGAGACCTTTCACTCTCTGATCCCTGAGAGAAGCAACCGTCCTGATCTGCAGTTTCTGCTCATCACCATTAAAACAAAACCTGAGGCGCGATGGAGCGGCTGGGGCATGACCAAGAAGGGGGGACATCGACTACCCATCATCCCCTCCAGGGGTTCTCCAGAGGGGGCTACCAGATAAAGCTCTGCTTACAAAATTATTTATTACATAGCACAACAATAAAACATATTTATTGGTTTTTGATATGGAGAATGATAGTCTTGCAGTTTTTTTGCTTTTAAAGGAGAAGGCAAGGGATGTTTTATATTCTCATTTGTGTCACTACAGTGTCATGTTCAGACTGTAGATGTATGAAAAGAAATGGATATAGCTCCAGTCATTTCTATGAAAGTTGCTCAGTGGTGCAGGAAGCCAACAAAGTGTGATATTACCCAGATCTTCCACAGTGTTGGGCCCAGTGGTGTAGTGGAGGGGATAGGCAGGTATACAAGGTAAACCCCCTTCTTTTTCTGGCCACTGACAGTATACCCAACTATCAGCCAAAAAGCCATTGGAATATATAAGGCAGTATACCCACTTCCTTATCAGTAACCTACCCTTCTACCCAGTAGTGCACCCACCTCATCAATCACAACTACACCACAGATTGGGCCCATGGAGTAAAGACTTTGCCAGCTGAGCACCCAACTTTCACCAGCTGGCCAGGTTCAGATTCAAAACCAACAAAAAGTCTGACTTCCTTTCTGTCTCTCAGCTCCAAATCCATTGCTTCCCTCTGAAGATGTAAATATACACACACATATATACATACATATAGTTTCATTTCTTTATAAAATCTCAGTACTTTCCCAAAACAGCTGGTTACTGATGCTTTAATAAAAACAAACAGGAAGTAGTGCATTTGTTAAGGACTATTTTCAGCAGTGGAATAATCTACATTTGGTGCAGTAGGATGGTGTATGTGGAATTTAGTCAAAATAAACTACAGCGTGTGTGTTCATGGTAACGACGGAACATGTCACCCACTGCAACAGTGTGGTCATTGATGTGTTTTTAATAGTTGTTGGACAACAGTGGAGCTCTATGGCACAGAGGAAGAAGATAAATTAGGGTTTGACACACATGTTAGTAAATACAGTTAGTGTTGGTTTGAGTCTGCACAGGGGAATTGAAGAAAAAATAAAGAATTTCAGCAGGCTCATTCAAAGCACAAGAGACTTAAATCCAGAAAAAGAAAGTTCATGTATCACTGAATTTGTTTTGTGTCTGTTTACTGGATCTCATTTTTTAACAGATTCTAGGAGCTTGCTCAATGCTTTAGGTCCTGGATACATGCGCTTTTTTAAGACACTGACAACTTTTAGTTGTTTTTTGTCCCTCTTGCCTGACCATGAAAAGCCGTGTAGTGAAGATTTTGCAGATATGAACATTTTATGAATATATTTTGTCAGATAAATTCTGCCTCACTGTCTTCAAAAACCTCTTGCCTTTGCAGCCAGGAGGTTAATTAACCAGCAGTGGGATCACAGAACAGCAAAAAACTCCAAAGGTGAAATATCATCTGTCATCAGCAAATATACTTTCTTTAAAGAAATATTTTTGAAATTTCCCCATGACTTTTGGACTTCAGAAACACTTCAGATTTTAAGGTGGATTAAGCTTAAACTCATATCTCTCTGTTATTGTATTTAATAGATCCTCCTCTCCTGGTTTCACCTTCAGAGTCCTTCACATGTTGTTTTTCGCCGTCCCAGCGCTGGCGGTCAGAGGAGGAGGATGTCGGCTCACGAGTGGTGATCGGCAAACGAGCAGCAGCTGTAATTATCTCGCCCGTCTGTGCCTTCGCGATGTAGGAGAGGCTGACATTTGGTTCATGTTGGAGTGGCCGTCGTAGTGATTTCTGCCCGCCGTCTGAAGGTTCAGGGAGTGTGAGAGAGAGGGGGATGATGGGATTGAAAAGGAAGGCCGGTGATGGGATTATGGGAGCGTGACAATTGAGGATTAGCTCTGCTTTAAACAAATAACACTCGTGCAGGTCAGCAGATCAACACTCAGTGTGGAGAGCTGAAAGACGAGCTGCTGATGACTTCATTACGACATCATCTGTCTATCTGTATGTTTCTAAAAAACAAGACTTGACAGTAAATTGACATGTTAGAGTTTAATGTGCTGATGAAATGTATATCGTTATCACCTTTATATAATTTGCTTTAATCATTTTTTTGTCCTCTTGGGGGCAGCATAACAAGCTGTTAACACAACATTGACATCACCATCTTGTAGGTTTTTTTGCAGCTGCCACTCAATGTTAAAAAAAAGAGACATGTTTCTGTACAGTAAGTCAGGGTGCTGAGAGTACGGCAGCATCCCTGCCTCCAGGTGGCTGAGGTTGCCTGTTTGTGTAGTTTTAAGATATTTTTTCTCTCTATGAGGTGTTAGATGGCTTTGTAACATTATTAATAATCTGCTGAGTCTCCAAATTTTAGCCTACAAGTGTCACTGCACAGTCGCCGTGTACTCCAGCTGACTGGACTGAACTCTCTCCAGAAATCTGTCTGATAAGATGATCTTTAGTTACTTTGATTTACTTAAAAATACTTACTGTAAATCACCTCAGTGTGTTCAGTAGAAAAGATACATTCATAATGGACTCATGTTTATAAAATAAGTTGTTAATAAACAAGGTAAATCCTCTTTCCCATCACAAATACTTGCGTCCTACATGTATAGCCCATATCCCAGTGGGAAATGTCATCAAAAGAGTGACAATGAACTGGGTTTCTAACATCATTCAGGTGTTTGATTGCCTGTGCAGATTTTACTGTAACAGACTTTTTTTTGATTGTTATTTATTTTTTCTTCAGTTTATAGTTATTATATAGAGATGACAATGTCAGTCATTCTGTCACTCTTCCACTTTGGTCGAGACCATAGACTGTAGCCTTTATAAAGATGGACAGCACGTCTCCACTTCCATCCAATGTTTAAGAATGAAGCCAAAATATCTCGGATATGACACTGCAGTCTTTCACTGGTGACATCATGTGGAGCCAGAGTCTGGGCAGTAGCTTTCCAGAAGTGTAGCTGTGGTATCAATCACCTCTGATTGAGATCACACAAAGCTGTAAATCATACATCACATCCCCTTTTTATAGCATTAAATAACTAATTCAAACAAAACTTATCAGCACAATTAACGCTTGAACATATGATGTGATAAGAACTACATAAAATGACAGAAATCATCTTTGGGAAAACATAATTTGATATGTACTTAGATTTTTTAGCTTGGCCTATGTCCCGTCTGTTAACATGAAGGGGTAGGGTTTATGACCTATACTGCAGCCAGCCATCAGGAGGGGAGTGAGATGTTTTGGCTTCAGTTTTGGGGAGCTGTCATGTTGTCCATTTTTATGCAGAGACATTGGTCAAAAGGGAGATGTCTCACCAATTATTGGTTGGATTGTGATTTACTTAGATTGTGCATTGCATTTTGGTGTTTGGTGTTTTTGTGGTGACCTACGAAGCTTTTATTTACTTTTATGTTGCAGATAAGAAACTATAAATTGTGAAGACAGTAAAGCCTCCACTGAAATAGCATTTTATGTCTTGTGTGTGATTTATCCTTCAGGGACTTATACTTTGGGTTTTATCCAGGTTTCGTAATTTATACAATGTAAAATGCCAAAGGCTGGCGCTAATAACGTTAGCATCTTGTATTTGCTTGGAAAAGGTGTTTAGTATGACAGTTGTTTTGTCGGTGAATCTTATGAGTTATAACGGAGCCAAATTGTGTGCCATAACCTTTGTTAAATGTTGCTTTTGATCGCCGGCGGCTAGGCTAATCTATAGAATGTAAAATGCCATAGGCTTGTGCTAATAATGTAAGCATGTTATATTTGTTTGGAAAATGTGTTTAGTACAAGACAGTTGTTTTGTGAGTGAACTTTGTGAGTTGTAATGGAGCCAAATTGTGTGCCGTTACCTTTGTTAAATGTCGCTGTTGTTCCTGGTTTTTTATGAGAAGAGGAAAAGATCGGTAGTTGCTAGGTTAACTTATACAATATTAAATGCCATAGGCTTGTGCTAATAAGGTTAGCATGTTGTATTTGTGGGGGAAATGTGTCCAGATTAACACAAGTGTTTGACTGTGAATAGTGAAGCTGATTTGTGTACTTGTGTTTGAAACTGTCTCTATTAAGCCATATTTAATGTGTCTTTTGAATCAACAAAATTTAACAGCACTTCACAGAAACCTTTGCCGCTGACTAACGTTTTGGAGGTGTAACTGCAGAGTGACACAGACAAACCACCGTACAAGTAAAAATGCTCACAATGGCGGAGACGACAAGCATAGGCTATGTGCGTAGGGTCTACGCACAACCATAAATCTCACTTGAAGGAGATGGATTTCCATTTTCGGTCCCAGCCAATCGATGAGCCGGGTTTTCGTCTTCCTCATGCTTTTTTTCTTCCTGGTCAGTGGTCGTTTCAGGCAATAACGCCCCAAAACGAGCAGCTGTTGTAACTGCGTGACATTGTCCAGGCGGTTTGGTCCGCTTTAAACAGTGCAGTGTGAAAGTGAACTGAACCAAATGAGGATGTGAAATTTTTTGGCATTCCCCGCCCAATCGAACCAAGTCCCCCTGACTATCCTGGTGTGAATGCGCCCTTAATGTCTGTTGATGAACCCCTGAGCTACCATGAGGTTGGCAGTTTTAGTTTTGAGTGTTTGTTAGTGTTTTCCATAACTTCATCCAGCACCACCATCAGGTCGACATTTTAATGTTTCCAGTACTTTGGTTTACAACTCAATACCTGCAGAACTAATGGCATGCCCATCAGCCTCAGCTGTACTTTGTGTTTACTGCTAAATAATGAATGTTAGCATCCTAACACTAAACTGAGAAGGTGAATATGGGAAACATTGTACCTGTTAAATATCAGTGATAAGCTGCTATGCTAAACCAGGTTCATGAAACCTCATTAGCTAAGGCTAGCAAGCTTCCTACGTGTTGCATTAGACATGAGAAATGTACCTGGACTTCATTGGGTGAGTGTGACCTTTCCTGTGTGGGGCTGTGTGTGGCTGACTCACCACCAGGCCACTGCTCTTGCTCCTCATGACCAGCTCGCTCGGACCGGGTACTCCGCTGGACATTCCCCTCAGGGGCAGTTAGTCGGTCCAGTCAGCCAGCTCGCTCTGCTTCATGGTTGTTCAGAGTAAAGGTGTATTTACATGGATGATTCATTGTGGCGTGTCAAATGGTTTCTGTCTCTTTTTGTCTTCAGAATGTCTTGCCTCCGGCGTCTTGTCTTCGGCATGCCCTTTCAGCTCAAGGGCCTCTCCAGCTCTCCCCCTAGGTGTGGCAAATTGCAGCTAATAAGTCAATGCCACTAACCCCCTAGTGTGACACCTACATCTGCAAGACATTCATTTAACTACAAATAAACCTATCATAACAATCAGCAGGTTAGGGTTATAATTGTGAGCATGTTAGCATGTTGATGTTAGCATTTAGCTCAGAATGCTGCTGTGTCTATAAGTGCAGTCTCACTGAACTGCTTGCGTGACTCTAGAATCTTTAACAGCTGTATGACATTATTATAGCATTAAGACAATATGATTTGTATCACTGCTGTCCTTTAATGGTTTTCTTGGGAAGGATTGAACAGGATTAAGAGCCTCTCTGCATCTCAAATGTGTGCATGGTACTTCACATTAAAAGCACTTTATAACCAACAGTAACTGAATACAACATCAAGCAGTGTCCAAAGTGTGAGCAGCCTGGAGTTAATGATATCAAAATAGTTTAAAATGTCTGAGCAGTATCGAAAATGTGGTTTGAAACAATGAAAATCTAAATGATTCACTTTAACAATAAAGGTAACCACTGAAAATGAATATTATTATTCTGTCAGACTCCATAATGATGGCAACAGCTACGCTCTTCATATCTGTGATTGTGCGTGTTCAGATTCAGTACGAGGTTAGATCTGTCTAGATCTAATCCCGTCTCATTCACTTTCACCACCATCGTCCAGCCCTCAGTTCCTGCTCACTGTGTTTTAAAAGAAAAGAGTGAGACATCCTTGTGAAATCAGACCATCTTCAAAGCTTCTTCGCTGTCTGTCTTTTGCAGACATGAGGCTTCATTTCTCACTGTGGACTGTCAAGCAAGAAGCTGTGTGAGACTTTGCTGCTGTGAGCTGATGCAGACAGACAGTGTGATGTGTCTGTCTACCTGTCCAACAGGAGATGATATAACAATATACAGTATATATATCTGCAGCTGGCAGAGAAGCATATGCGAAGAGTTTGATCAAAAGGGCAGAATCATTGAATCATTTTTTCCCTCACTCAAAATGGACCATCCTTCTGTGCAACACCTTGGTCCAGAGTGAGACATATTCACATCTACTGTCAGTACAGCAGTAGCTCAGTCTACAGGGCTTTGGTTTGGGAACCAGACGATCACAGGTTCAAGTTCCTGCACGAGTAGAATAGAGACTGGTAGCTAGAGAGGTGCCAGATTGTGTCCTGAATACTTCTGAGGTGCCCTTAGCAAGGCACCAAATACCCAACTTCTCAGGGTACGTGACAAACACACCTGTACCACCTGTGGTGGGGATGGCTGTGGCTCAGAAAGTAGAGTAGGCTGCCTATCCAAAATTCAGCAATTTGATCCTCAACTCCCTCAGTCCACATGTCAAGGCATCCTCTCTCGTGTGAATGGTAAATGGTAAATGGACCTGCATTTGTATAGCACCTTTCTAGTCATCCGACCACTCAAAGCGCTTTTTACACTACGAGTCACTTTCACCCATTCACACACACATTCATACACTGGTGGCCGAGGCTACTGTACAAGGTTCCACCTGCTACTCAGTTTTTAACACACTCACACACCGATGGAAGCATCATCAGGAGCAATTTGGGGTTCAGTATTTTGCTCAAGGACAGTTGAGCCACAGCTGTGTGTGTAAATCTGTGAATGTGATATGCAGTGTTAAAGTGCTTTGAGTGGTCAGAAAACTAGAAAGGCACTATGCAAGTGCAGTCCATTTATCATTTATTTCTACAGTTTACTTTATGATCTTAACAGCAAAAGATCAAATAGTTGTTGCTGTGAGAACTCCCTAGAGTTGCAATTTCCTGTCTGTGAGTATTATGAACTGCTACGCCGTATTTTTTGTGTCTTATAAGTCTTTAAATTCCACAGATCTGTTACTCAAATTGGACATCCTGGACTGAATTTCATGTCTTAATGATGTTTAAAGCTACACCCCAACACAGCCTCCTGAATCTTCTGGGTGGATGGACTGGTGCCCAAAGCAGTTGGAGGTTTGGTGCTTTGCTTAAGGGCATGTTGTTTGTTCACATCATGGCTGTAATGAACCCTGCAGTCTCTAGAGGACACAAGCAGGACTTTCGACTGTTTGAGCTAATATGATGATCTAAACCCAAAGAATATTTTTATTTAGTCACTTTCTTATTCACTTTCTTAGTTGAAGGGACTCGATAAGCTCAGCAGACTGACAAACAGAGATATGCAGCTGATTATCATAAAGGCCTACAAGAAAATAAAATCAGTGAATCCTGACATCTGAGAAGCTAGAAGCAGATATATTTTTATATTTTTGCTTGCAAATTGACTGACGTGATAAATCAATCATCAAAATAGCTGCCTGTGGATGAGGCAATCCTTTATTGATCCCAGAGAGAAATTCCGGTGTTGCACCAGAGCAAGGACAGAGATAAGCACAGATTTAAAAAAAAAAAATCAAACTAGAAACTATACAAGAGCAATTAAAGTCAAAATTACTTGCCAGGCAGTGCATAGGCACAGTACACATTAAGCACTTTGTGTTGCATGTCCTTGCAGGAAAAGCGCTCTACAAATAAAGTTGATTGATTGATTGATTGACATACATAGTAGATACAACTGGGTCTCCTCACAGAGCTGCTCGTCGCCTCAGGCTGCAGACAGACGGACAGACAGGTAAACTGACTGACTGCCAAATGGTCATTCAGCCTCCAGCGGTGCTCTGTAAGAGGCCAAGCAGACACATGCACTAACATTCAGTTTGAATGGAGAATCATTGCTCCACCCACAGCTGACAAGAGGACTTCAGGCTCTGATCCATCAGGTCAGCTACGTCCACACTCAGCCAGTTAATGTTGACATTTTAGAAGATTTGTTACAAAGATGGTAGGCGACAGGAAGTTCTTAAATTTACTGTCACACCAGCTCAGTTTTATCTGACACAATGAGAGAGAGGACCCCAGGTCACACATAACTTCAGAATGTTAAAGATAACACCATTAAGTCCAAGACTTGTTTCCAGCAGTCCAGATAGGCAACACTGTACTGCCTTTACAAATAAGATAAGGAGCTTACACTTATGAGTTTCCAAAAAGCTGCAAATTAAGGGTTTCTTCTTCTTTTTTTTCTTTTATGAGAATATCTCCATCTTAAAATGTTGTCTTTTCAAACAGAGTTTGGTTGTTTTTGCCACTTCCACCTGTATGATCAGCTGTCACTAACACTTGTGCAACAGGTGATCTGATTGGTCAATGGTCACCTTCCTCCCAACTGTTTAAGGACTCACTGTGTGACTCACCAGCATGCTTTGCACTTCATGGGGGGGCACAGAGAAACACTGCGGTGTCTCTCTTCTTTATGATCATCAGATGAATCTGTCGAGTCATAAATCTCTCTCAGTCTTTTCTCTCTTTGCACAGTATTTAATCTTTTATTGGTGATAAACATAAAAGCTGCACAACAGGCTAATGTTCACAGCAATATTATTACTAGATGATAATAAATTTGAAGAGGGTGTTACAGTCAGAGGGGAGTTTCCTCTGGGATAAAGGGTTGTATTTGTTACAGCTGATGTGTTAGGTGGCCTCACACTTTGTCATTTTGAACAGAGAGAGCAACAGACTCTGGATCTGTGAAGAACACACTTAAAGCTGTAGTTTGTAACTTCTGTAAAAAAAAAAAAAGTTTTTGTCATATTTGATAGAACTGGCACTATATTTAGACAGCAGTACCTGAGACAGATAATCTGTGAAAAAAATCCCGTTCCTCCTCGTAGTGCTTCTTATGACATTTGCAAGAATGCACTGCTGCTGCACAAAAAACAACCAATCAGAGCCGAGAAATCTCAGCTGGTAATCATGTCAATCACTGCTGGTGAACTGTGGTCAAACTGTCAATTAGACAGCGCTGATCAAATCAGAATCAAGATTCTGTCACTGCATTGCCTACTTCTCTTCTTAAGTTTTTGAGAAACATATTTTAGTGACTGTGTAGCTGTAAAATGAGAAGGTTTGTGACCCAGCTGCCACGCTGGAAACAGTCAAGCCAAAATGAAACACTGCCCAATGGCCAAGCAATCTTTCTTATTAAACAGTGACAGTGTTTAGACATTTTATTTTTCATAGATTATCTGTCTCATGTACTTCTGCCAGGGTATAGTGATTAGGGATGGGTGAGAACACTGTCATCTGTATCTGTATCTTATCTGTGTCCGTATCTCTATTGGGAACAAGTGGGGTTTGAACCAGAGGAGAGTGTGGTTTAATCTGGAAATGGGTAGGGCTAAACCAGAAGTTGTTATTTTAAACTTGATAGTGATATGGTTTGAGTGATTGGTTGCTATATTTAATATTTATTCGAAAACTACTGACAGACCAATGTTTGTTAAAAAGGCTGCCTGTTGCTTTAAGACTGTGGGGACTGAAGGCCAATCAGTGGCCAGCAGAGGGCACACCTCCTGAATTCATGGAGAGCACCATGTTCAGAAAGAACTGCTAAGTAAATAGTTTACTGCCCGTGTTAGCAGTGGTTAGTCTTAAGTCAAGGGGAGTTTGTGCGTCTGTGGAAATCACAAGTCCCACCATCCCAATTAGAGTAAAATAAAGGAACTCTTAATTGCAATAAGGCCTGATTATTGGAACTGCTACCTGTAAAGGCAAACCCCTGAGTTCTGACCGGACTCTACACAGCGATTTGACCTGTCCAACAACCCCCCAACACATTCACTCCTTTTCAATGTTAGAACTGTGCTTCAGATTTTTTTTGATACCAAGAGTAAGAGACTGAACACATCTACCCAAGTGATGATTTTCCTTCATCATGAGTGCAGATACTGACACATTTTACAAAGATGATACTCGAACTCGTACATTATCTGTACCGGATACTCGTTTCATCTGAGTACTCATCTCAACCCTAACAGTGACAGTTATTTTAATAAAAATTACCAACTAATCAATAATCAATCAGAGTTTTAATTTTTCACATCACAATTTTTATTTTCCAGTTTCACATCTGTGGACACCTCTGAAAATTGGCTCAAGACTAGACCTTTGTGTAATTTTATTGTTTCTGTTCACTGTTTTCATTTATTTTTATTTTATGGTGATTCTGTATTAATGTCACTCACCTTATTTCTCTTGTGAATCACTTCATGACATTCTGTTTTTAAAAGGTGCTATATATACATATATATATATATATATATGTATATATATGTATATATATATATATATATATATATATATATAGTTTGAGGGTCCTGCACAGTATCTTAGCTGTTTCTAGGACTGCACTCTTCTGGACAGAGACCTCAGATGTTGTACATGGAATCTGCTGGAGCCACTCTCTGATAACCACTGGCACCACCGTTGCCTTCACTCCCCACATCTTTTCTAGCTCCTCTTTCAGCCCTTGGCATATTTAAAGCTTCTCGTGTTCCTTCTTTCTGATATTGCTATCACTCAGGATTGCTACATCTATCACCACTGCCTTCTTCTGTTGTTGGGTACTTTCTCACTTAGCCTTGGTAACCAGCTATGGGGGTGACAGGTTTCTAGCTTATCCATGATTCCTAATCTCGTGCCATTTGCCCCCGTTGTAAGGGAATCTGTGTTGTAAAGGCTTGTTTGGGTTTGGTACGCAGTCTCAGAATGTGGGGATGATGATGACATCCCCACTTTGACCTGTCAGCCTGGCTCCCCTTTGCCATAGCATCTTTGCTGTACCTCATCAATCTCTAGTTTGGATTGCAGTTGCCATTTGTGGATGTTGGAACACTGGGCTAGGAGTTGTTTTTTTTATCAACCTAGATGTTGGGTTTCGAAGCATCCCACATCCTCTGCATGTAGCCCTTCTCACTGGGGTTACTCGTATAGCAGCATTCTAACAGTTCCATGTTCTCTGCTCTAGTCCATCTAGTCCATCGTCTTGTTCCAGTCGTCTGTTTGTCATCAGGTTGCCGTGGTTCCTCAACACCTGACGCAGACCTTGTTGACACGGGTGACATCCAAGCCGGTATGACTCTCGTGTCTGCGGTTGAAAACCTTGCTTTGTATCTCCAGATCTCAAGTAGATAAGTCAAGTCCTTTTATTTCTATAGCCCAATATCACTAATCAGTGCATCATGGGGCTTTAGAGTATGTGGAGTATACCACACCCTGTCCCTGTCCACACTGTCCTTTGACCCTCAGTTCAGGTAAAGAATCAACCCTTGATACATTTATGAAGAATGGATCTAGGAGCTCAGTTCACAGGACGGCCAATGTTAACTTTTATCTTCATGTATTCAGATTAATTGAATCCCTTTAAACTGTTTTCAAGTATGTTTAAGCTCATTTAACCCTAAAAAGGGTCCTTTTACAAATGGATAAGAAACAAATGGTTTATTTGTGTGACTGTTTGTTACCTGTTTGTTCTGTCAGCAGAGCTGATGATAATTGCGTTCCCTCTTCACGTTACACAGAGTCATTTAATCTATTTATAATATAAAAACATTGATTTGTGCAACTTAAATATTTATTTATTGTTTTGTAATAACATAATATTCTGCTCATTTTCTTTCCTCTTTTGTTTTTCAATCTGAACTGATGTACTCACAGTTTGACTCCCCTCCCCTCTCTCTCTGTCTCAAAAGCAGAATCTATGTTTTTTTTTTTTTTTGCTACAGCAGAAATGCAAATTAGCGACTGTTGCTGGAGGTAAAATTAGCATCTTTAATTAAAAAATTAGCAGCAAACAAACAATACAAAACATACGAACGATTAAAGGAAAAACAACCTGAAGGAGCAGCGGAGGAATCTTTTTATCTGACTTCCACTGGATTTAATTATCAAATATGAATTACTGTGAGATTACACAAACACAAACACACATCACAAATATGTGTCTATGCGGGTCTGCCGGGGAGTAATTAATAACCAATATTTTCACATCAAATACCGACTTTGATCCAACAAACACTGATTCATCCTCAGGAGGAAATCTAACTTTATTATGAAAATGGGATTTTTTATTTCATCATCAGTCTTTAACTTTTATTAATTTGCAGAATATAACTTATCAATGGAGGGCGAGGTAATGTGCTTCAACTGCTTTTCAAGGAATTGAAGGCCTGTCACGTGCTCTCAGAGTGTTGTGTCAGGACAGACTTTGGAGATTTGGTCCAAAGTAAAATGGAGCACACAGACTTTAGGCAACAAACTTTATTAGAGGAAAAATGTCCTGACGCCTGGTGCATCTTCATCAGTCTTGACTCTGACTCTTGACCTGATTTAAATCTCCAGTATACTACCATAATTCAACACCTGCCTGACGATACAGAAGCAACAAGAGGCAAGGTGAATTAGTTTTTTGTAGCTGTTTTGATATGTTTTGTTTTTTGTTTATCTTTTTCTCGCCTACAACATAGGAGTTAATTTTTTGCCAGCATTTTTTTTTCACCTTGCCTCTCAGGGCTTTGGTACTATGACCTCAACGTTTATAACAGTACAATTATTACCAAAACTTTCCTAAAAATTTTTTACAGAAGTTTCTAGTCCTTAACATGAAAAGAGGTCTTATTGCTGTCAGTAAAAGAGTTTGCATAATGTAATGAACCTGGAATCAAACTGTCTGATCTTGGGACTGTAAGATATTTTAGAGTGATACAGATGTTGATATCACATTCACTGAATCCAGGATCGACTGCAAAGATTCCTCTCCTGTCTGTTCGTCTGACTGCTGATATTTCTTGCCCTGTCAGACTGACGGACAAAATGAGGCTCACGATAAGAAATTTACTTTGCTAAACATTTATGGAGCTTGATATTTGACATCACAAATCTTCTGTAGCAAAGGACACATGTTGACCTTGATGATACTCAGTTTTGGGAGTGAAAAGGTCAGATTATTGTTATAATCTTTAATCCCTCAGTTTTATTTTTATTTTTTTCCCAGACCCACAAGTTCTTACTTCTGTCAGCAGTTTGTATGTTAATCTGCTGGCAGAGCAGAGACTTGATTACTGTGAGACCTAACGACTTGACATCAGGTCTCGAGCCTTGGACAAATGTCTTTACATATTTGCTTATTTCAGCCAGTTTCTGCCACAGTGTGTAAATCGTCTCTGGAGACTTGGACTCTGCCCCAAACACTTAAAAACAGTTCTGTATGATGTAACAGACTTCCATTTAAAGAGAATCCCTTCAGTTTAAATGATTTAAGTAGTTTGTGTAAATTTTAAATTTTCTAATTTTTGTTTTTTACTTGGAGGAAAATAAATTGTGTCCTCCAGACCTGAAGCCCCTCATGATGAAGGTAAAAATAAATTCTTGTTAACAGAAAATTACTATTTTTGAATTATTTATCATGTAACTATTTTATTTTAAGTATATATTTAGTATATGATGTAAGCACATGAAAGCTAAATCTGAGTGAGGCTGTAAGTAAATGTATTACAAAGTGTTTTTTTCACTTTCAGAGGAACGCTTTGATTGTTACTGTGACTTGAGTCTGTGCACCAATGTCTTGCAGACATCTGAGTGTCACGCTGGTGGCAAAAAGTCAAATAAGAAGCTGCCTTTATTCCTGCAGCGAATATCATTTCAGTGCTTTAAATGCTTTCTGTATGTGCTTTTTTGCACATACAGAGCATTGACTGAAACACTCCAAACAAGTTGTTATTTTCAGTGTGTCTCTGCTGCCCTCTAGTGGTCGTTTTATCAAACAGCAAGCAAACAAAAACTGGTAAAAAAAAAAAAAAAAAGTTTAAGATGAGTATAATTGCATTGGATTTTATCTTTTTTTTTTTTTTTTATTTAGTTCTTTTGTAATCAGTCACAGCAAAAGTACCTGAATCAGTTTGATATCTGTTTGAGTGGTAGATACATATTCCAAGAATTAAGCACACACACACACACGCACGCACGCACGCACGCACGCACGGACACACACGCACACACACACACACACATGTTTGTACTTCTATCTTTGTGAGGACCCTCATTGTCATAATGCATTTCCTAGCCCCTTACCCTAACCTTTACCATCTCAACTAAATGCCTAACCCTAACCAAAACCTAATTCTAACCTGAACCCTAAAACCAAGTCATAACCCTCAAACAGGCCTATGAAAAAGTGAAGACCGACCAAAATGTCCTCACTTTCCAAAAATGTCCTCACTTTGTTGCTAAAATACAGTTTTTGGTCCTCACTATGTAGCATGTACAAGAACACACACACGCACACACATGCACACACAAAGAAAAAAAACTGAAATTCACAGCACAGTGGCAGGTGTTAAAGGTTTGGGCACCCCTGGTCAAAATTTTGTTTACTGTGGAAGATGAATTGATTTCCAAAAAGCATGAAATCCAAGATTACAAATTTCTTTGATATTTTAAGCAAGATTACTTTATAATTTCAATCTTTTACAGGTTCAACGTGCCAAAAGAAGGAAAAGGGCCTGAAGCAAAAGTCTGGGCACCCTGCATGGTCAGTGCTCAGTGGCACCCCCTTTGGCAAGTGTAACAGCTTCTAAACTCTTTTTGTAACCAGCTTAGAGTCTTTCAATTCTTGTTTGGAGGATTTTCATCCATTCTTCCTGCAAAAGGCTTCTAGTTATGTGAGATTCTTGGGCCTTCTTGCATGCACTGTTCTTTTGAGGTCTATTCACAGATTTTTAATGATGTTTAGGTCGGGGGACTGTGAGGGCCATGGCAAAGTGTTGTTGCACAGTAGAACAGTGCACCACCATTCCAGAGTCTTATAAATCATTCTGCGGGTCTTTTCTTAACTGGTGACACTGTTTCTAATTTCTGAACCAGTTTAGTATTCTGAACAGCAACCTTTTGTTACTTATTAGTCGACATATGCACTGCTACTGATATATCTGCAATAAATTAATAACTGTCTGCCTGATTTGATCTGTTTAGCTCTAATGACAGCTTTTAAGGATGAAAATAAAGAATGAAAGAAGGAAAAACAGCAGGAAGTAAATTAGAAAAACAAAGAAAGACATATTTCATTGATTTCAAAAACTTCAGCTGCAAAGACCAAACACAGGATTCAAGAACAACTGGGATGAATTATTTGGGAGAAATTTTGAAGCTGAACAGAAAGTCAGGGTTTTGAGATGGTTGTGTTTTGGATAAGATGCCAAGCTGATCCAAGCCACTGAGTTCTGCTGCTGGTTGGAACCGACTGACAGCAGCTCATGTTGCTGAGCTGATCTTAAGATCATTAGATGGTCAGTCAGCACCATCTAGTGGACATATAGTATAGAACTCCATCATCTCGTGTTACTTCTCTGACACTGATTGTGTCATTGCGAAGGATTGGACTGGCTCTGACGTCACTCCTGACTCTTGATTTCTAAGTGTGTGGCGGCATCCTCAGTTCAAATGCACGATGGACTGCGCAGGAGAATGAGCAGTGTCTTCTCTCCAAGTGTTTCCTCGACACATGAGGGTGGAAAGTGTTTGTGCGTTGACCTGAAGTGAGTTCAGCAGGTGAGAGTCCTACCAGAGGAACCTATGAATGTTTGATAAACAGGATCAATTTGATCACTTTGTGTTGTATCAGTGTTTGACTGTGCAGTATAAATGTTCCCTTCTTTGTAATCTTTCAGATTTTTATGTAAGCTTTTGGCTCTGAGAGGTTTCTACCAAAGTTAAAGATGAGTGGTTTGAGAACGATATGCATGGATCACTGTCTGTAGTTCTCAGGTAGAAACAACAGCAGTTTGATTGTAATCTGAGCTAACATCATCAGTGAAAAATGCAGGACAGGTCAAAACAGGTAAAGGCAAATCAACTTGGCTGTGGTGCATTTTATCCCAAACACAACCATCTTTCAACACTGAGACTGACTTGGTTTGGCTGAAAGCTGCATTGCACAATCCTTCCATCAACTGTCGCAGAGGTATGCAGAGTCCCGACCTCCTCAGTATATCTGACGGAAAGAGAAACTGATTCAGTGTTTTCTACAGTATTTGTGACATCTTAGAGAGAGCAGTGAGAAACAGTGGTGGATGAAGTACCTGAAAGCCATACTTAAATGAAAGTACAGATATGTAACAAGAAAATTAATTTGGTAGATGTTAAAGTCACCTATTAGATTGTTACTTGAGTGAAAGTCTTGAAGTATCTGATATTTACTGTATTTAAGTATCAAGAGAAATTTTATCAAATTAAATGTAATTAAGTATTGAAAGTTGGTCTCATTGTTGAGCGGAATGTAGTCACAAGCATGTTGCATCTTATCTGCAGCTTTTTAGGCACTTGTTTGTGCTTGCTATTATGTGATTAACCTGTGATCTAACTTGCAACTTTGACTGTGCAGTATAAATGTTTCTTTCTGTGGAAAAGTGCAGGTAAATGCTGAAAATTAAAAAAAAAAAAGCAAGCAGTCAGAATTCTGAGGATTATGACGTTAATTTCTTCCTAACATGTACACCACCTTAAAAATGAGCATACAATGCATTTGTAGAAACACAAGGATCTTTTCAAAACTTAAAGGATTAAAAAAACCCTTTGTGAATCCAGGACTGACACACTGCGGTAGGACAGTCAACATGCAGTTACCTGTCAGAAATATTTATCCCATGAATCATCACTCGCCCTTTCTGCTTTTTGCATGTATTTGCTTTCACCATGAAGTCGGTCGCATTGTTGAGTGGAATGTAGTCACCAGCATGTTGTATCTCACCTGACTTGCAGCATGGTAAATCCAAACTAGTCTGCAGCTTTGAGATAACTTGTTTGCATTTGGTGTTATGTGATTAACCTGTGATCTAAATAGAAGCACTGATTGGCCAAACTTTCCAATTTTATTTTGTAGTAACAAAGTAAAAAGAAATACTTAAGACACAGAAATACGAAATGTAGTGTATGTAGTGGAGTAAAAGAGAGAGTTGATGTTGTAGTGACAGACTGCTTCTCTCCCAACAGGTGTGGGCTCTGTGATGAATCAGTGTCAGGACAGAGAATATGACTGCCAGATCAAAGCTCACAGGTAAGATGAGGATCTCTCACTGTCCATGACTCTTCTCTGTAATGCTTCACAAGAGTGAAAGTGATGTTTGCTCAGCAAAAAAAAAAAAAAAAACAGAATAACAATTTACAAAGAAGTACAAGTACAGGCAAAATGTTTTGTTATAGAGAGTAACATGCACAGTATTTGCATGAGATCTTTCTAATATTACTCAACGCAAGGTATCTTAAGCTCAATAAACTCTCACAAGAGTCACTAAAATGATGCATTAAAACATTACACAGACAACAGTGCAAAATAAACTACAATACATGTGTATAGATACACACACAAACTTTACTACACTCAGCAAAATCAAACTCTTACTTTACTCAAAATGTCACACAAACTCTTGGAAAGTCCTGACACAAGAATGAGTTATTACAGTCATGTTAATTTTGTTTCACAAAGGCAAAATATCTGAAAAGGGGGGAATAATAATCATGAGGAAAACACCAGAATTCCCCAAATAAGCGGGTAGAGACAGATCTGTGGATCTCACCTTGTCACAGCCTGCATTCTGCTTCCCTTCTCTGTGGTAATTTTCCATTCACCTGCACCCTGCCAGCCGGCCACACCCCCTTCATCAAGCCAACTCTACTCACCTGTTCCCATCAGTACTCCATGCATATAAGCAGCTGCTGCCTTCCTCTTGGTGCCAGATTGTTCTTCAACTACATGCAAAACATTCCTGCATTCTTTTGTGGCTTGATTCCCTGGTACTGACCCTGCTTGTTCCTGACCTGCCTCCATCATTTCTGCCCTGGTAACTACCTCAGCCCACTGTCTGCGACTCTGATTCCTGCCTGCTCCCTTCCTGTTTCCCATCCGCTCGGCTCTGTGGCTCCATGGTGCAACACCAGTCCTGCATACCGCAGTTCTCCTGGTTCTCCTAGCTATGTCAGACTTCACTCCACTACCAGCCTAGCAAGAGACCCTCCTGCACTCATGGTACAGTCCACAGCTCTTGGACTGTTTTCAAGTATTGCCTGCCTGGTCTTGCCACACTCACTCACCGCTGGAACTACAATCAAGCTAAACTCAAAGACCCCTGAACTTTTGCATATCTGTGTAAGCAATTAAAGTCATTACCATTGCCTGCCTCTGAGTGCTGCAATCTGGTTCAGTCACACCCGTTACACACCTTGCACAGCAAAGATTAATACACTTTCACATCTTAAATAAAAAGATGAAGAAGGTAACAATGAAATATAAACAACTTTTTTTTTTTTTTAGCATTTTAATGATATCAGTAAATCCATACAAACTGTTACTCAAATGTATGTCTAAGCAGACTTCAACATTAGGATACAACCCATGAACCTCCTCGGCTTTCTAGTCAAATCAGCCACTTAACTACTGACCAACAGCTAACAGCAGTAATTAACTACTTATAATAAAAGTAAACAAATACAATATCACTGATTCGTGAGCTAATCAGATGAAACAGCGTCTTTCATCAGATCACATTTTGATGAACAGAAGAATGTTACTCATTCACTGTCTTATTACTAATTTTCTAAATGCTTCTAAACCTTCAACCAGTGACAGTCTGGTCAAAATTTATCTTTTTTTTCCAGGCCTAAACTCTTTCATTAGTCAATTGTTTGTTTGTATCAGGATGCAGAAGCTGAGCCCTGACTCTCCTGTACCCAGCTGTGTGTCCATGAAGAGTGACTGGTCTATGGGTCGTTTTGTTGCGTTTAACGAACAACCTGCTGATAGAAGGTAAGAATTTTCACCAAAGTTTATTATCTGACTCCTGAGAAAAGGAATCATCTCTTGGTCCAGTGCTTTATAGGAAAGGTCGGCGATATGCCACAAAATTTTGTTTCTATCTTATGCCAAGTCACACGAGGACCAAAACCGCCAGTATGATTCCATTACTGATAGTTTTATTATTGGTAACAGCTAATGTACTGACATGAAGGGAAGTGTCATGTTTTATGACCTGAATGCATGATTTATGAGCTACTTCTGATTTTTTTATTACAATATGAGTGATTTAACATTAACTATATTTTTTTTTTACTTTTTTCATGTATTATTTAATCGCATTGTCATTAAAACACACTGTATTTCTCTGTGTGTGTGAATTGTCTAGACTAATGAGGTGATCATTGCACACAACAGTAGAGAAAAAAGAGTGCAGCACTGACAGGAGTGTTTACATGTCCAGAGCGGAGGTCATGATATTGTAACTGTAGTTCTATTAGCACAGGTGGAGCCCTCTACTGGACTCTATGGATAATACTCTCCTCAAATCAGTGGTATGCATTCAGCTACAAAAATTTAAAACATAGCCAACCAATTCAGATGTGCCTCCCTGAATCAAGCAGGACCCACAATGTATATAAGAGCTGTATGACAGCATCAGCATCCTTAACCTATTTTGATGAGCAGTGTAAAAGCGTCAGAGCCCTTATGTAGAGGGCTCCACCTGTGCTAGTAGAACTCGGGTTACAATGTCATAACTTTTTGTTCTATCTCAGTCTCTGCCCTCTGCTCTCCACATCATCACCAGAATACACAAACAGCTCTTCAGTGTGTCTCACAGGGGCTGTGCGTTCAACATAAAGTGCCAATGCATGAAATGGGCAGAGCAAATGCAGTTTTGCCTCAATATCCTCCTCATAGAGTGGAGGACAACAAATCTCTAACTGGTCACATTTTGATGAACAGAAGAATGTTACTCATCCACTGTCTTATTACTAATTTTCTACAGGCTTCTAAACCTTCAACTAGTGATAGTCTGGTCAAAGTCCATCTTTTTCCAGGCCTAAACTCTTTCATTAGTCAAGTGTTTTGTTTGTTTGTATCAGGATGCAGAAGCTGAGTCCTGACTCTCCTGTACCCAGCTGTGTGTCCATGAAGAGTGACTGGTCTATGGGTCGTTTTGTTGCGTTTAACGAACAACCTGCTGATAGAAGGTAAGAATTTTCACCAAAGTTTGTTATCTGACTCCTGAGAAGAGGAATCATGTCTTGGTCCAGTTGGTTCTTTCTGTCCTTTTTGTTGCGTCTAACAAATGGAGGGCTGTCTCATGCCACTATTACCTGTATGCAGATTTCAGTAGGCGAATGTGTGCTCGTGATTGGAACAAAGTATTTTCCAGAGAGTCCAGTAGAGGGCCCTACCTGTGCAAATAGAACTGGGATAACAAAATCATAACCTTTGTTGCTCACTCTTTTCTGACAAATTTTTTGTTGAATCAAAAGTTTTGGTGGTCAATCCAGCATTTCTTGGGATTTTACCTCATGCTTCTGTCTCCGTTTTGTATGCATCAGACTGCAGCAGCAAAGACCAGACTCTTTTGAGACCAGTGTTGAGTAATCGATGTCCAGAATAGGGCCAGATGACTCTGGACCTCGTCCCCAACACTTAGTTCAATATTTGTCTTCTTCTCTGAAATGTACCTTGCAGTCAAAAGGATAATACTCAAGAACTCACTGGAAACACTTGACGTCAGGTGCGATTGAGTTTAATGTGTTCACAAGCAACAACACATACAACTTGTGAGTCAAGCTCCTGAACAAGACTGAAGATCCACTTTCAATGCTCTCTCTTTTCACCTCTTTTCCTTAAACCTTTCCTCTTGACCTAAAACCTAATGGGACATGATCCAGGCCTGTTCAAACATGACTTCTCTTACATTATGGTGTAATGTTCCAGACAGTCATGCGAGGTCACTGCCCCAACTTAATTTATCAATATGTTCGGGGAAAGGCACAGTCTGACCTTTCCTCCCAGTATGTTCGGACCTAATCCTACTGTTTTTTAAAAACATTTAATCATAGTTCTATTAAATTGTGATCAGATCAATGGTGACATATATTCAATACAAATATTAACTGTGATCAAACCAGATATATGAATGTGATCAAATCGGTTGTGTGGATGAGTGCATTAATTTGTACTTACTAGGTATATGGATAAATGCATATTGACTACTATATTGATTAATACATCCCGTTACACTTTTAGTCTGTCACCAATCATTTTACACTACACCAGCTGTGTGTCCATAAGGAATGACCAGTCTACAAATATCCCTTATGTGTTTAAAGTTGGACAATCTTCTTATGAAAGGTATACATTTGACCTCCAGAAAGCCCATCGCACCCAGGAGCAGCATTTACTTTGGAATTCATGTTGACATCATGACAGAGCATCTTTAACACATTCTGTACAGATTCAGGCATTAAATGTTCTTAAACGTCAACATTTGTCCACAGAGTCCAGCAGGAAGGCTTGGAGGTTCCCAGTGATTGGCCTGTCCAGCAGCATCAAACAGAACTGGACTCCATATTTATGGTGAGTATGTTGCTCTGTTTAGGCCAGCAGGCCTTCAAATTAACAGATGAATAACATGTTGTGCTCGACCAGTTCACAGTAAAATTTTCAGCTTATTTTTCTGTTCCAGCGGCTGAGGGAGGACATCATCACTTTTGCAAAGACTGAGCTGAAGAAGATCCAAAGGGTTATGAGTCCAGATTACCCAGTATACCTGTGTGAAGATGAGGAGGTGTTAGACAGTAAAGATGAAGAGCAGAGGAGAAGCAGTAGAGAGGCATTTCTGAAGATCACACAGCACTTCCTGAAGAGAATGATGCAAGAGGAGCTGGCAGACTGTCTGCAGAGCAGTAAGAGGATTTTAACAGATTTAACATGATGGAAAGAAGAAATTGTGGCAACATGAGAGAATTTTTAAATTCCATTTGTTTGTTTATTCAGGGACTCATGCTGCAGTGTGCCAACGTAAACTTAAATCTAACCTGAAGGAGAAGTTTCAGTGTGTGTTCGAGGGAATTGCTAGAGCAGGAAACTCAACCCCTCTGAATCAAATCTACACAGAGCTCTACATCATAGAAGGAGAGAATGGAGAGGTCAATAATGCACATGAGATCAGACAGATTGAAACAGCATCCAGGAAAAAAGACAGACCAGAAACAACAATTAGATGTGAAAACATCTTTAAAATCTCACCTGGAATAAATGAACCAATCAGAACAGTGATGACAAAAGGAGTGGCTGGCATTGGGAAAACAGTCTTAACACAGAAGTTCGCTCTCGACTGGTCTGAAGGCAAAGCCAGCCAGGACATAAAGTTCATGTTTCCGTTCACTTTCAGGGCGCTGAATGTGCTGAAAGAGAAAAAGTACAGCTTGGTGCAACTTGTTCATGACTTCTTTACTGAAACCAAAGAAGAAGGAATCTGCAGCTTTGAAGAGTTCCAGGTTGTGTTCATCTTTGATGGTCTGGATGAGTGTCGACTTCCTCTGGACTTCCACAACAATGAGATCCTGACTGACGTTACAGAGTCCACCTCAGTGGATGTGCTGCTGACAAACCTCATTAGAGGGAAACTGCTTCCCTCTGCTCGCCTCTGGATAACCACACGACCTGCAGCAGCCAATCAGATCCCTCCTGACTGTATTGACATGGTGACAGAGGTCAGAGGGTTCACTGACCCACAGAAGGAGGAGTACTTCAGGAAGAGATTCAGAGATGGGGAGCAGGCCAGCAGAATCATCTCTAGCATCAAGACATCACGAAGCCTCCACATCATGTGTCACATCCCAGTCTTCTGCTGGATCACTGCGACAGTTTTGGAGGATGTTTTTAAGATCAGAAATAGAGGGGAGCTGCCCAAGACCCTGACTGAGATGTACATCCACTTCCTGGTGGTTCAGACCAAACTGAAGAACATCAAGTATGATGGAGGAGCTGAGACAGATCCACACTGGGATCCAGAGAGCAGGAAAATGATTACATCTTTGGGAAAACTGGCCTTTGAGCAGCTACAGAAGGGCAACCTGATTTTCTATGAATCAGACCTGACAGAGTGTGGCATTGATATCAGAGCAGCCTCTGTGTACTCAGGAGTGTTCACACAGATCTTTCAAAAGGAGACAGGGCTGTACCAGGATAAGGTGTTCTGCTTTGTCCATCTGAGTGTTCAGGAGTTCCTGGCTGCTCTTCATGTCCATCTGACATTCATCAACTCTGGTGTCAATCTGCTGTCACAAGAACAACCAACATTTTTGTGCCCTGGAGTGTTAGGATGCAAAGCAACACGTTTCTATCAGAGTGCTGTGGACAAGGCCTTACAGAGTCCAAATGGACACCTGGACTTATTCCTCCGCTTCCTCCTGGGTCTGTCACTGTCGACCAATCAGAAACACTTACGAGGCTTGCTGAAAGAGGCCAAAAGGAGCTCACAGACCAATGAAGTAACCACTGAGTACATCAAGAAGAAGATAATGGCAAATTTCTCTGCAGAGAAAAGTATCAATCTGTTCCACTGTCTGAATGAACTCAACAACCGTTTTCTAGTGGAGGAGATCCAACAATCCCTGAGATCGGGAAGTCTCTCAACAGATAAATTGTCTACTTCTCAGTGGTCAGCTCTGGTCTTCATCTTACTGTCATCAGAAAAAGATCTGGACGTGTTTGACCTGAAGAAATACTCTGCTTCAGAGGAGGCTCTTCTGAAGCTGCTGCCAGTGGTCAAAGCCTCTAACAAAGCCCTGTAGGTGCACACATAATTTTTCAGATAAGATGCCTTTTTCTTTATTCAGAAATGTAAACAGCTCATGTTTGTAACTGTTTTGTCTTAAATTGCCAATTCCATTCCAGGCTGAACAGCTGTAAACTGTCAGAGAAAAGCTGTGAAGCTCTGGCCTCAGTTCTCAGCTCCGGGTCCTCTAGTCTGAGAGAGCTGGACCTTAGTGACAACAACCTGCAGGATTCAGGAGTGAAGTTGCTGTCAGCTGGACTGGAGAGTCGACAATGCAGATTGGAAATTCTCAGGTCAGTTGTTTCTAAAGAGTAATTCAGCAAGTTAAAACGAAAGCTTTTATGTAATATTTATGCTGTTTTATAAAATGCGGTAGCAATAATGCTGAAGAGTTTTGCATACTCACAAGCTAGTCATGAGTATAGTGTTGTGGTTCTGTTTGCAGAAATTTGACTTGGATATATAAAGTGTAGGTTTCTTAGTGTTTGGTCTAAAGATAATAATCCCCATGAGGAGCGGAACGTAAGAAAAATAAAAATAAATGGACATGCAGTTGGCTGCTGGTTCTGTAGTTAAGTTCAGTTTGATATTTCAGTTGTCTCAGTGAAGACTATACTTTAAGCCAAATCCTGTAAAAGATGACTTAAGTAATATAAAAGGAAGCTAATTACAGTTTGTAATGCCCTAAATCAAAATCAAATCAAGTTTATTCATCTAGCACATTTAAAATAACCACAGTTGGCCAAAGTGCTGTACAATATTATATGTAATATGCATTATATAATTAGAATGACACAAACACAAATATATAGAATTTAAATAGGCATAAAACATGCGCACACACACACACAATACAAAAAGAAAGCAGAACAGTGCTGGTAAGAATGATTACATATGTAAAAAGATTATAAAATACTAAAATATTAAAACCACTAAGAGCAATGAAAGGCCATTGAAAACATACTTTTTAAGATTTGTCTTGAAAGAAGGGGAGCATTGGACTGACAGTGGAAAGCTATTCCAGAGCCTTGGAGCAGCTACCGCAAACATTGCTCTGAAGATCTAAGAGGTCAAGCGTAGGAGTAGGGGCAGAGAAGTCCAGCAATACACGGGGTGCCAGCCCATGTATGGCTTTAAAAACACGTAAAAGAACCTTAAAATCAATCCTGTATTTGATAGGTAGCCAGTGCAGGGATGCTAGCACTGGTGTAATGCTGTCTCTTTTTCTGGCACCAGTGAGGAGTCTCGTTGCATTCTACACCAGCTGCAGGCGAGACAAAGATGACCCAGGTACATAGAGTTGCAATAGTTGAGCCTTGAGGAGATTAATGCCGTGGTTACAGTCTTCATGTCACTAAAAGGGTTCATACCACAAGACAGGTGTCCAAGATTACTAACATGCCAGAAATCCCAACCCTTCCAAACACTGTATGCCAACAAATAAACCAATCTGGCAGATCTTTTTCCTGAATCTAAAATCAGTGGTGGCGACCAATGCGAGACTATAATCAGGATTCATACATACAGTGTCTGACCAGCTTTACCATAACTAGTGAAAAACACGCCAAGATTCTTGAACATCTTCACTTGAAATCTACCAGCACTCACCGAAGGGCACAGACAAAATATCAAAAAAGTCTGTGACAAGTCACCACCCTGGCAAAGCCAAACACCCACAGAGAAAGACAGCACAAAAAATACTCCAAGGGACAGACTCAACAAAACACATGTAGAGTGGAAAGTCCCATGATCCATCAGCTATCACTGCAAAGAGCCGGTCTATTGTTTTTATGCTAGGGAATGAATTTGCCTGGCTAAATGGGACTGCTTTTTCACCTAACCTTTACACAGAGGTTGAGCAATGTGGTAAACTGACAGTTGGAACACCTCCTTAATTTCCCCCTTTTAAAATGGGAGCCAGCTTTCCACCTTCAGAGACTCTCACATGCCAGGGCAAGTCTAATCTGCCTGCCACCTTGCCACATCAAGTGCTTCTGAACTTTCTCACTAATAACCACCAACAAATAGCTATACAGTTAGATTTGGTGGGAAAGTCTCTGCTCTTCAGGGTGGCTCTGAAAGAATCTGAGCAACAACAAGGATTTGGCTGTGAGAGCTAATCCTCCAAAACAAAATGATTGCTCCCTGCTTGATAAGTATTAACAGGGATTTGTTTGAGCTCCCAAATCAAAAGAGCCACAGTGATCCACCATCCAAAATCTAAAAAGTTATAATTTCTCTTCTCAAGGGAAACACTCTAAACTAATATGTAGCTAACCTATGTGAAGCCCTTTTTATCTAAGATGTAACTTAATTATATTAGTCATCTCAGATGAATATACGGCAAGAAAGATGGTATTTTGATGTAAGGAAAATATCTGAAACAAAGCTCAGGAATCACCTCGCCCATGTTGGCAGGATATCAACAGTATTCTGATTTAAGGGCAACATTCTAAGTGAAACAGTACATATCCAATGTGAAGCAACACCACACTATGGTAACACTAACTAGAAAAGCACTTCTCTTGTGAGATGTAACTTGGACAGTACACCTCAGAATAACATTTAGGCAGATACTAACAGTATCCCCATCCAAGGAAAATATTCTAAACTAAAAAGCAACAAGGAGATTGTAATTTCTCTGAACACATGGAAAGATACAAATAATATGTTGATACAAGGGAAATATTCCACAAGTACAATGTACAGAGACAATCTACAGAAATGCTACTCTTATGCAAGTATGTACAAATGCAAATAGTTCATGCTCATCACAAATTGGACCTGAACAGCAATGGCACAGCTGCAAAGTGAAACTGAGAAAATAACCAGCAACAATGCAGCCACAGCTAGCTTGTCATTGCTAAGCAAACACAACCTGTACTGAGCCAAACATACCAAGTCACTATCAATGAATGGAAGCCCAAACATCACTGCAGCACTTACTTAGCTTAGACCCGTGCACAATGAGTCAAATCTGCCAAGTAGGTGAGTCATTATGGCCCAACAGTAAATGCGGGAAATCCCTGCTTTTCCTAGCATTATGTGCTTTCTACTAAAGTCATCCTTAACGAGAGGCAAAGACTGTGTCAGGTAAACGGCAGCAGCAAACAGCATTGGCATGAGCGTAATAAGCAGAGTAACAGTGATAGTGTCGTGTAATAGTGATACCACCTGCATGAATATGATCGAATGCTACCAGCCACACACTGAATGGGAAATGAGGCATATTACAAGCAGCTTATGACAATCAGTTATTACAAGCACGACTTCAGTGCTCTACCTGACCAACACTATGCTCTATTAGTGTCAGTGACAGGGCTAAAAAAATAAATAAAGACAATAAAAAAGACAGGCACTAAAAAAGCTAAAATGTAGTAAAATTAAAGGACTTTTTAAAATGGCAAAAACACTTAAAATATGCCCAAGGACAACATAGTATTATAGAATTTAAATAATTAAACAAAGATCGTTTATAATTGTCCTTTTAAATGGTGGTGCCACAGTCCAAATACCTCTAATGGGTATAAAATTGTATAGTAAGGGGTGTGTTCTACTCACAGTAAGTTCCAACAGGTAGAGTAAGGGGGTTCCATGTGGCTGTTGTCCTAGTCCTTTTCCTCATGGGGTCCAGCTGCCCCTCCTCACTGCTGCTGCAGTTGCTAAGGAAAAGAAAACACCCTCAGTCATGGGCATACACATATGGCACACAGGTTTGGTTTGCGTGGCGACTCTCCTTTACTTAACTCATAGCAGGCATTAAACCAAGTCTTTCTGCTCTGCCGCACACCCAGCTCATCCACAGCTAATCATCCGGTACCTTGCCCTATCCTCTGCTGGCAAACTTAGTCAGTGGAGCAGCCTGAACTCTAGCATCCAAACTCTGTCCTGTGTGCCAAGCTTCCCTCCCTCCGGTCACACTCGTGTCTGTGTCTTTCTTCTCCTGCCCTCTTCACCTGTCTCACATCAACACTTGAGATCCTGAGCTGTTGGGGGTGTTGGGATTCACTGGACCACAGATGATTTGTCATTTGTTAAAATCTGAACTGGACATGTGAAGGCTTTTCCTCCTGAGATGGAGAGACCTCATGTTCTTTGTTCTTCAACAAAGACAGATGATCTGATACCCATCTCAACAGGATGCCCACCTCACACCTCTTTGAGAGACAAGTCTCAAAATGTGATTGGTCAGTACTTTTACAGTGTCATGTGACTCTCTAATGTTACCAGGCACACTGTAGAACTTCTTCTCCAATCACTACAGTCTTTCTCTTGCTCTTGAGCTGCAAAGCCGCTCACACCTGTTCCCTTCTGGGCCCTGGACCAGCCCAGAAGTGCTCTCTTCTTCCTGGGCTCTGACCAGTTCAGGGGCCCTCACTTACAGCAGGAGCACACAGACTTTACTGTGCAAACACAAGGTTTGCAACTAACCTTTCAGCAACAAGGAGAACAGAGTTGAGTTAGCAACCCAACATCTAATTCTTTAAAGACACTGAGCGACCGGCTTCCTGGAATCTACAACTTCAGGACAAGGACACAACAAAGACTGCTTCTAGAGCCACAGCTCTTTCCAGCCTTCTTTGCCGGCTAACAAGAACATCACACCTCAAACCAACTCTTCCCTCCACCCATTCAAAGATCGGTTATGTAACAACTGGGCATAGCTTTATCACAGCTGTACAGGCTAAGCAAGACTGTTTAACTTGTTGTATGTGATTTAATGCTATTTATTAAGTACTGTTGTGATTGTCTGCAATTAGGTTATTGATTAGTTGGTTTTACCAAAGGTAAGTCATGTATAGTTTGCTAATGCTGTTCACAGACAATGTCTTGCAAGCAACTAAACATCTTCTGCACTCATCCGGACCCTTGGCAACACAAATGGCATTCACATAAACTCAGTTACAAACTGGTGTTCAACAGAGCTACACCCAAACAGGCAGCTCAAAGTTCCCGTTTCTTTTCCTTAGTTTTTGTCCTGATCACACGGTCAGACAAACACCTCCCCCGATCTGAAGCCAGCTTTGATTCGTCCATCTTGTAGTTTTCTGTTGTCAGCCATTCTGTTTTGTAGGCCAAACGGCCCCTCGACTACCACACTCCCCTTTGTTTCTCTCTCTCTCTCTCTCTCGCACACACACACACACACACACACACGTATACACACATGCTTGTATATAGTTAGTTAGGATTTGTGTTTTGGTTTTGTTTTGCTTTCCTTTACGAATAAATATAATTTTGGAATCATACCTGCTGTCTTATGTTGTACAAGAGTGAATACATTTTGGTTATGGTTATTAATTAAATTATTAATCAAAATGCCAAATTAATAGTTTAGTGAACTTTATGAGACTGATATCATTAACTGGCTATCATTTTTCCCTTTTCGGGAATGGTGCCCCACGATATGATGTGATGTTAAGTCACATTATTTAACATAATTAATAATTATTTCTAATAATTATTAATTATTTCTGATAGCCAATTTGATACTTAGGTTGGAGATCTGTGAATTAAAAGGAATGTCCCTCTCTGACATGTGTTAAGTCTGTCAGGCTGTATGATCACAGAGGAAGGCTGTACTTCTCTGGCCTCAGCTCTGAGCTCCAATCCCTCCCACCTGAAGGAGCTGGACTTGAGCTACAATCATCCAGGAGACTCAGGAGTGAGGCTGCTGTCTGCTAGACTGGGGGATCCTCATTGGAGACTGGACACTCTCAGGTATGGGCAGATGGACAGACAACTACAGCACTCACACTGGTTCTCTGCCATTCTGAATCTAAAAAGAACTCAGAGTCATGTTTAATTGTGGATTTGCGTGTAGGCGTATGAAGGTGGTTGTGAGTGCGTTTTGTCTTGCAGGGTGGATCCTGGTGGACAGCAGAGACTGAGACCTGGCGTGAGGAAGTGTGAGTGTTTTTTAAGTTTGATTCATTTCACCTGAGCTACACGTTAGACTAGAATTTTACATTTCCTTAACTGAAGTACAGTCATGAATCAATCATATCAATAAATCAGGATTTAGCTTCTGTTTTTTGTCAGCGTGGCTAGAAAGATGTTAGATTTCAATCAACACAATCATCACGGTGATCCAACAAAACTAAAAAATACATTTAATTAAAGCCTCTCTCCAGTCAGTGTTAATTCCTGTTTAACAGTTAACATTCTCTATCAAAAATAGGAATGGAACTGTGGTGAATGGCAAGAAACCTATAAAAGGAGGAAGGGTCATTACTTCTGTGATAGCATTCGAATTTTGCATTGGTGCTGGTCTTCGGTGCCACTTCCATTTAAGTAAATGGGGCAGGCATGGCAAGTCCCCACTATAAGCCACTATAACTGCGCTGACTGAAATATGCTTCCACAAAATAAAAATAAAAAACACGTGATGTTGACTGATGGTTTTATCTAAATGTGTGTTGTTTTCCTTGTTATTGGTCCCCAAACAAATGATGGCTCTGTCCATCAGCGGCATATAACTAAACTGTGTTGTGTCTTGATCTCTTCATCAGATTCCTGTGAACTGGAACTGGACACAAACACAGTAAACAGAAACCTCAAACTGTCTGACAGCAACATTAAGGTGACAAATCTGAAAGGCAATCAGTCATATCCCGATCATCCAGACAGATTTGACTACTGGCCTCAGCTGCTGAGTAGAAATGGTTTGACTGGTCGATGTTACTGGGAGGTTGAGTGGCGAGGAGGGGTTTCTGTATCAGTGACTTACAGAGGAATCAGAAGGAGAGGAAACTGTTGACTGTGTTTTCGGGGGGAATGATCATTCCTGGAGTCTGTTCTGCTCTGGTGATGGTGATGGTGACTTTGTCTGTCACAACAACAAAAGAACATCCATCTATTCCTCTCCTTTCTCTGTCTTTAACAGAGTAGCAGTGTATGTGAACTGTCCTGCTGGCACTGTGTCCTTCTACAGAGTCTCCTCAGACACACTAATCCACCTTCACACCTTCAACAGCACATTCACTGAACCTCTCTATCCGGGGTTTACAGTCTGGTCACCTGGTTCATCAGTTTCTCTGTGTTCTCTGGTCTGAGAGTCTCTCCTGTGTACAGAGACACTGTCAACTGGAGATCAGCTCCTAAGCTTCCACCACACATGTTAATGTTTAAAGGGGATCTATTCTGCTTTTCACATTTTGTGTCATATATAGTTACAATGAAAGATGTTTATATCAAGTGTGGTTAAAGTTTAAAATTATGAGGCAAACATATGTTGAAGTAATCCCTGTAAGCCAAAATTTTAGGCTTCAGACCATTTTGAATACTCTGTTTCCGACTGGTTTCTTCCATTCAGGAACATAGACATCAGAGTGCAATGGTCATTTGTTCCAGGCACATTGCTGCAGGTGTTTACATTATGTAGCCTACACTGCTAAATTAAGCTACGTGCTAACGTCACAGGAACATGTTGTTAATTTATCCCCGATTTCGAAACAAAGTCCAGCTGGAAAATGTCTGGTTGTGTTTACAGGCTTTCATTGGTGATTTTTCACAGTAAAAACAGCCGTTATTTTCCGTTAGATTCATTCCCTGCCTGCAATGATGGTGAAGAGACGCTAAGATATGGAAGACCCAGAATCGTTGGCCAGTCAGAGCAAACTGGTCTTGTTCAGCAGCGGGGCTTAAAGAGACAGGAGCTAAAACAAAGTGTTTCAGACAGAGGGAGAATACAGAAGTTCCAGTAGAGCCAGTATGAGAATAATAGTGTTTTGAGATTAAAGCATGTAAAGCATGTAGATCCTCTTTAAGCACACACAACCACACACACACCTCCTCTCCAGTTTATACTTGAATAATTCATTGTTTGTTTTTTGTGTGAAAAAAGGTTACCTTAAAGGTTGTTTCATAAATGTATATTATTGGATTTGTGCTTTTTGCAAGAAGTGTAATAAAGGACTGAGTGATTTAGTGTAGATTTCTGTGTTTCCCTGGCACAAAAGAAGAATAAATAACAAAAAACAAAAACACCAATATAAACACAGCGGTATCTTCTATTGGTCAAATTGTTGTTTTAAACTTTAGTATCAGAATCAACCCAGAATTTCAAAATAGGTGCATCCCTAATTCAATTAGAAAGTTAATTTTAACATTTATTATTATTTTATGATGTCCTATAATAGTTTATTAATTCTTCTTCTAAACTAGTTAATTTAATTTATTTTATTGATTATTGATTTACATGATTATTATAACACATGTACAACATGTTACTGAAAGCAAATAAGCTGGTTGTTTAGTTGCATTTTTGGGGCGAGGAGGAGGTTCGCCAAGGACACAGAATGTGCTAGGGGCTCCCCACTGGCTGGGTGTGGTTACAGGTGCAATACAGCACACTGCTGGCCACGGCCAAACACAGTACTGATGTTAACTTCCTGTGTGGACATCTGTGGAACTCAAAACTTAACCTTGGCTCTATCTGGTGGTCGTGTGAGTGAATTTCAGGCAGCAGTACAGCCAACTGATTATTATTCCACCCTGTCTTACGCTCTTTGTGTGTCTCAGTTCCGCACTGCGTACTGATTATACACAGCATATACTATTTTTATGATATCAGACTCTGCAGTTAGTACACAAAAATTAACATACTTTACTATTTTATACAAACAGGAAGTCAGACAATATTTGTGCCAATGAGTCAAACTCTGAATTTAAAAATACTGTTTTTTGTTTTCTGAGTTTGTTTCTTGGTCTGTTTCGCCACCATGCTTAATTAGTTTTAATGTTTATAAGCTGTGAGTAGCTCCTTCATTTCTCTCTTGCATCGCATTGTGGGACAGTAGCATCCATTTACTCAAGTGAGGAGATGCCATCAAAGTTAATCTTTTGTTATTGTTTTTATTATAATGTCTCTTTCTAGTAATTACACATCTCTTTGTGGTTTTGTGTCTCTGTGCAGTCATTTTGTGTCCCTTAGTGATTCTTTAGCCTCTTTTTGTAGTCTTTGAGAGTCTCTTTGTGTCACTTTGCAGCTGTTGTGCATCTCTCTGTAGTCATTCTCTCAGTCTCTTTCATGTCTATACATGTCTTGTCAAGTGACATTTTGCTGGTTAAGGCCTGGGGGGCATGATACTTTGGGCCCCTGGTCTAAACTGCAGTGTACGTCAGTTAAAACAATGGAGGAGTGCTGCCCCCTTTTGGTAAAAAAATATATAAAAGCACTTTTTTTTGTAGACTTTTATTAAACAAATGTCCCACGTCATTATAGAAATGAATACAAAGTCACCGACTTTAAATCACAAATGGATACATTTCCAGTACAGTCAAAATACAGAAACCCCAAAATTTAAAAAACACAAAAAAATAGAGAGAGACATTTGGCCATAGTAGTCCTGATAAGATTATTATTTATTACTGCCAGGCATTTCAGAATTTTTATTTTTTTTTAATGTCTATTGGATCATATCAGGCCTTCCTACTTGTGTCTGCAGACAATTAGCATCGCTGGCCGTGTTGGAAAAACACTGACAAACATTAACACAATACCATACATTGGTACATTTCATATTGTACAATTGTGAAGGAGCTGTACTTCTTTCTATTTTATGGTACTTTATATTTAACTCTTTTGCCACTTTTCACCATAAACATACCATCACCATCTTAAATCTGATGTCTTGTCAGAGATTAACGGGATATTCTCGGTAATGCATACTTTTACTTTTGGTTTTCAGTACATTTGGTCTATAAAACTTATGTATCTTACCTCACATAACTATGAATTTAGAACCTTTACTCTTAACGAAGCACTTGGAGCACATTTTAAGACTTTCTTTGCAGGCAAAACAATAGCACTGGTTTGTTCAAATGCCTTTCAGGTTTGCCTTTCTCAGACAAAGACTTCCTGTGGCTGGGCTCAAACTGACCAATAACAATGACTTTCTGTTACACTGAAGTAATGTTCTTGCAGTACAACAGATCAAGGCCTTTGGCTGAATCATGAAAAGCAGAGAGTTGAAGTATCCAGAGGCCAACTCTTTCCTCTGTCATTAACGTGCTGGTTGGGAAGAAAGAAAGAATGCGATTCTGATTTATTAAACAGCCTCAGATAAATTATATTCCAACAATGTTTTGCTGCTGTAACATGGTAACCCATTCAGTAGTGAGATGTATTTGCTGTGTTTTAGTTTTACAGTTTTAGAGATAGTGTTAAATTTCCACTTACAGCAACTGTAAAGTGCGTTGACGCGGGCGATGTCATTGGCGCTCATCTGTGTGGCACGCCCAAAGTTAAGGTTAGGGTTGCTCTTAGCGATGATGGTTGGCTTCCCGTTTTTGGAGAAGGCGTATCTTGAGGACACAAACACAACATTGTTATTATACAGAGCTGCACACACACACAAATAAAAGCACACACACTGACTCTGAACTCCTGAATGACGTTGCATTATTAGTTTGTTGGCTTGTTTGGGCAACTTAATTGATAATGATAAATACACTAAAGCGGTAGAATCTGACAAGTACATTTATTTCAGTAAAACAAGTCAACAAGTTTGAGGTCATTGTTCTTATGTCTAGTATTTCCATTTTATGCTATTTCATACTTTTTCTCCACTACATTTTAGAGTTATTTAAATTTTTACTCCACTTTTTTTTGACAGCTTTACAATTTTTTTCTTTTTACTTTTCAGATTTAGATGATTAATACAAAATGTAAATCAGCTAATGAACTATGATATATTATCATGGATAAAACTACCCAAAGGAAGATAAAATAGAAACATTTCACTCCACCTTTACCAGTTGCAACTGATAATTATAATCCAATAATATAAGATCTTATTCTAAAATGGGCCATTATGCACAATAACTTATTTTTCTTTCAATATTTTCGGTATATTTTGATGCTAATACTTTTGTAGTTTTACTCAAGCACAAAATGGGGAAAAAAACAAAGGGACCAAAGGGACTTGGACCAGCCATACAGCACTATTCCAGCTAGTCACTACATGGAAGGATTCATGTTTGTGCATAGACAATAGGCATGTCCAGCCCGTTCTCATTCCCACCTTGTTAAATATCACTCTTTTTTCACTGATTTCAATGTCAGACATTGACACAAGAGGCAGATTTGCAGTAATATGATACAGCGGGCATGGGCCGTGTCAGGTTGTAACACAGCTGGCAACTGCGTAATATAAAGAGCTGGAAAGTCCCTATATAGGGCAGGCAGGAGGGGAGGTGGATGGGTCCAACAAACCCTGGACTTTCAGCTTGGAGCCTGCTGTTTGCTTGTGAGTGTTGAGCCAAACTATGATGTTTTTTCAAAACCTAACCACATGCTTTTGTTGCAAAAAGAAAAGAATGTAAAAAAAAGAGGTGTTTTACCAATGTTGTAAGTGTATTTTGAAAAAAGTCTATATGCATTTAACATGCAGAAATTGACACACAGTCCCAAAACACCAACAACACAGGAGGTTAGCTAGCGTATCATATTTAGACGTGAAAGTCCACTGACAAAGCGCTATATTATTATTATATGTATTTGAGGAGTTGGGACGAGAACACGTTGGAATCGCCATGAATGTAAGAAGAGGAGGCAGTGGGAGAGAGAGGGACAGCAAATCTGGCACATGACTGTAGATGTGTATTTGTCTGAGCGATGACTTGATGTATCAAGTCTCTTTTCAGAATCATGACTGTGTTCGCTCATGAACACTCACTTGCTGTATTGCATAACAGATTTGAAGTCGTAGGGTGTACCCAAGTTGTTAGTGTCCTCCAGCTCGAAGTTGCGTTCCATTCCTGTAAAGGAGAAGACAACAGACCAAAATATTAAGCACAGTTTTCACTTTTTGTTTTTTTTCTCATTGTAACAGTGGATTGGATTGTTTGCCTGTGGATGCACCTGTTTTCTTCTTCTTAGTGTTGTGATCACTTTTTTTCTGGTGTTGACTGATCTCATCTCTAATAAGATCAACCACAAACAGTGGTTCATCAACTCACTGTCATTCAGTGTTTGGAGAATACTTCTCCTACCTCTATGTCTATCTGCCATTTTCTCCTCTGCTTAAGAAACTAATAAACCTCCTAAAAGTCTTCCTCCATACTCCTAATAGTTTTCAATCTTAGGGGCTCTCTTAAGGGCTAAAATGCTTTGTGAATGACTTCAATCTTTACCAGGACCTAGTTTGAACTATAAGAGGAAATTCTTGGAAAATGCCAGAAGAGTTTTCTTAGAATTTAGTCAACTCTCTGTACCTGGATGCTTTGTGAATACAGCACCTGGGCTTTATCCACAGTGGTTGTGAAGTCACATTACTTGCATTAATTGAGTAAGAGTGGATTTATAATTCTGTGACTACAAATGCCAAACAATACAATATAACTTAAAGTAATATAGATACAGAGTGACAGTTTCTTCTAAACAGGGAACTTTATATATTATACCTGTCTATATTTACACCACTTTGCTCATGAAGGGTGTAAGATGCAGCCTTGCCTCCAGGGGTCACAAGAGGCTGTGTTTGACTGCAGGAGGACCAAGAAACTTTTTTTTAACAGGAACTCTGTACACAACAACCAGAGGAACCTGATTCCACTTTTCTAGGCCAGGTGTCCTGCTGCCCAAAATGTACCTGCAAAGATGTGGTACTACCCAAAGGCCTAAGCACTCATTCAGACTGTAAGCACTTAGAATTTTATGGCTAGATTTTATCAAAGCTAAAAACTCACTCCTTCATTGTTCTTATTGTATAACCACAACATAAAATATTTTGTAGCTGAGCTGACCTGGCTGAATGTTCTGTGTGAGGATGGCGATATATTGGTCTCTGTCAGAGCGGGCGTGCTCGTGGTGGAACCCCAGAGCATGAAGAACCTCGTGCTGCACTGTGCCTGTGTATAAACAACCGTCTTTCCTCAGGGAGACCAGCTGTCCTCGTCGCTGACGGCCCAGGTAGGACCAGCACCTGGCATACACAATCAAACACAATCACACACACACACACACACAGTGAAATCATAGCACAAACACAGGTATTGTTGATGCACTCCTGGCCCCTTGTGGAATTTTGAAGTGAACAAGCCAAGTGGATCAGACATCCTCCACATACCACTTAACAAATTCCATTTAATATACTACTTACATTTGAATTTTTTTCTTTTTAGTTTTTTGTTATTGTTGTTGTTGGCACCTTACATTCATGTGTTCATTTTTTTCTTCCGCACTACAAACAGTTTTCTTCCTCTATGTACCATGCTGCACTGTATATAAAGACATGATAATAAAGTCTCTCTCTCAACTCTTACCTTATACAAGCATTTTATGCGCTCACAAAAGCAGAATATAGACCAGTCTCAAAAAATGTTGGCATAATGTTTCTGAAAATCACAGGTGCATTATATTTTTATATCATGTAGAGGATATGTTAAAACTTTATGTTTCAATAATCCTGTGGTTAACATATGATTAGTTTAAGGCACAAAAAACCCACTTGGTTTTGGTAAGGAAAAGATCATGTTTAGGCTTAAAATACCTGGTGTTGATGGCACAATCCTGGCTGGAAAAACAGCAATAGGTCGCTACAAAACTCTCACATTTGGTGCTAAAAAAGCTGCTGGAAACACAGCAGTGACTCATTATATTACAACTCCTTTTGTTATTTGTCGGTCTCGAACACTGGTCTGCAGCCTGGCCGGCATTACACACCATCCATCATCCCTTCCACCTCCCAATGACAAACTCAACTTATGTACTACATCACTTTAGAGATAAACGTTGATATGATATGTGTTAACCATACAAATGCTATGTATTCATGGTGTGCAGAGATGTACAATGTTAATTTACTCGGGAATTGTACTAATAAAAGGTACCTTTACTCTACCTGAGTATATCAATTTAATGCTTCTTTACACTCTCTGGGGGAAGTATTGTATATTTAACTTAACTATATCTGTCAGATATATAATGGCTTTACATAGATAAAACTGAGCTTATTAAATAGAACATGTTGTAAGATTTAACTAGTAGTTCACAACCATTTGGCTTCTGACCCTGACCCAATAAAAGCAGTGTAGAGGTGGTGCCCTTTGTCATGTTTCAGATGAGTTGTTGGCAGTTTCCCCTCAAAACGTCTTCAATTGATTGCTCTTAAAGAACAGTTTGAAGCCAAAATGGGTATCTGGTAACCCTTTGAGGGGCCTGACCCCTTGGCTGGGAACCAATGGACTTACAATCTAAGTTCAAACTAGGCAGCTACAATAGAACAAACAGGGACATTTTACTGTGGACTACTTTTAATACTTTACATCTTGCTGATTATAGTTTTTCTTGAGTAGGATTTTAGATACAGTACTTTTATTTGTAAGTAAGTTTTTTATCTTGTTGTAGTGGTACTTTTACATAAATATAGTATCATAATGCTTTGTCTACACTGACACAATTCACGATGATGACCAAACATACAGGCAATTAGACATTAAGTGTGGATGTAAAAAAATTTGCGAACGAATGTCAGAGATTTAATTGTGACATTATCTGGGGAGGACTTTGCATTAAGGAAAACAGTGTGTGAGAGTGTCCGTCCTGTCTTTTTATGTTATGTGTGTATGTGTGTTTGTGTGTGTTCCTACCCAGATCCAGAGTAGAAGTAGAGGTAATGCCTGTGGTTGCCCCACCAGACAAAGCGAATGCAGGTGGACCTGTGGAATGTCAGCAGGCCCCTGATGATGATGTTGCGCTCGTTTCTGGCTGCAGAGACAAACAACAGGCTGCTGACAAACAGGCCAATCCCCCTCTTCAAGCATAATAACACACATTTTCAGCTTTTCTTATCAAATCCAAATCTCACTTCTTATGTTAGCTGGTAAACTTTTTCTAAACTATCTCTGCACACTGCTGAAAGATTTTAGTTTTTATATAGCTAATCTTTCCACGGCAATAAAACTGTGGACTGGTTCTTAGGGGTCAGCTCAAGGGTTAAGTTACTGCAGCTCACTGTATCTGGAGGAGATGTAGACAGGCACTATGACGTATCTTCCACGTTTGGGCCACATGCAGCCTCTGGCCACACAGGGATCTGCATTCCTCTGTAAATTTGGCACAATGTCGCCGTGTGTCAGGGGTGTCGCTGCAGAACAACAAATTAACAGACACTTAGATTAATATTAAAAACAGGAACCTTGAGTTTCATTAGTTTGATGGACACAGACCAATGAGCAAAGGCTGCAACATTTTGTGTGTAATTTTTGATTAATTTGTCCATTTATTTCTATAAAATGTAGAAATATCGAGGAAAAAACACATTTTTAGAGGTTAAAAACACTCTGTCTGACCAGCAGTCCAAAACCCAATGATATTCATTTTACACTGATATAGAAAGAAAAGCAAGAAACCCTCACAGCTAAGCCAGCAAATGTTTGGAATAATCTTGATAAGTAAACAATTATTCAATTATCATAACTGTAGCTATTTTCTGTAAATTGACATCAACTATCGGACAGGGGCGTCATAGTGGGGGAAAAGTGGGACGGATTACTTAGGATCCCAATGAGAGGCGGGCCCTCAAAAAAGCCTGGGATTAAGAAAAGTTTGTTTTTTTCTGCATTTTTTTATTTAAGTAATTAAGATATCCTTTATTAGTCCCACAGCAGGGGAAATTTCCAGTGCTACAGCAGCAAAGTGGACAGCAAAGATAGGGAACAACAGTACAGAGACAATAAATAGTAGCAATATAAACAGTATATAAAAAGTATGAAAAATTAAAAGAGGCACACATGGAGTATAAAATATAGAAATAATACACAATATATACAGTCTTAGCAAATGTGCAGTCTGTTGGTGTGTATGTATGTGTGTGTGGTCTACTGGGAGCACTGCTGATTGTAGAGTCTGATAGCTGCAGGAAGGAAGGACCTACGAAAGCGTTCCTTCACACTTACCTTTACCTAATTAAAATTGGCTGAATAAATTAGTTGAAAGGTTGAACATTGTATAAATAAAATACTGGAAAGCTCCCTGAGGCCCCTATCATCTCTTAATGGTGCAAAATTGTTTAGTCCACCCCTGCACGAAATGCAGCTAGAGCCAAGTGGGTGACTGCGAGAGCACCAACACACACGTCTTTCTCCAAGAAAGGGTTCCAAAAAAGAAAGAAAGGAGAGGGAAAGAAAACAAACTAAGTTAAAAAAAAATCAGAGGGTGTGTAACAGTGACATGGATCAAGGGAGGAAGGGCATGGGCCCACAGAGACTGTTTATGCGTAGGGCCCAGAATTTGGTGCTACGCCCCCGCTAACAGGGTCTCATTGTGTTTTTGCCATCATGTATTTAGAGTTGGAATCTATAAAACTTACTTATGTCAGCATTAGCTCTGGCGATGATTTCAGAGACATCCAAAGACTCCTCTGGAGGTGAACAGAGAAAAAACAATTACCAGCTGTTAAACTTGAGCTAGCAGTTGGGAGGAACAGAAAAAAGATAAAAAGAAATTTACTTCAATATTTGGGAAACTGGGAATTTTACTCAACTCACTGGTTTGAGGTTCGTCAGTTGTACCCTGCAACACAAAGGCACAAAATTTCACTCTTAAAAAAAGGGTTTTCTACATTTTTATGATGATTCTGTTTCTGTCAAGTGAGAACCAGAGCAATAAAAATAAGCTTATTTGATGTTTTTTCTTTTGTTCGTTTTTTTTTTAAAATCCTCATTCATACACATTAAAGGATTACATGCTCTTTTTTGGATTGTGACAAATCTCCCTCATCTCAGTGGCTCACAAGATCCTGTGAAAACCAAATGCATCATCCTAACAATGCACCAAGTTAATAACAATGTTTCTTATTTCTCTTTTAGTCCATTAAAAGTTGAGAGTTTGGAGATTCTTTTTAATCCCAGTGTTAAAAGTATCAGTCTTACCGGAGGAATGGCTGTCAATGAGAGGAAGAGGAGGAAAAGGAAAACTGGAATCATGATGGTGGTCCTCTCCGCTTAAACTTCAAATCTGGATGCAAAGTCACAGTATGAACAGTGTTTGGTAGTCAAGGAATACATTTGATGTATTAAAGTGCTACGGTAAGAACAAAAAATTTTTAAAAAACGATGAGTGTAGCTTACCTGTCGTACCTGGAATCTGATGCTCAGTGCAGCAGGTGCTCAGCTCCTCGTTCTTTGTAGGCAGCTCACACTGGGTGTGTCTGAGAATTCACCAATATCTGTTGAGCTCAGCTGTCAGTCAAATACGTTGTTCACATGAAGCTGCTCAAGAAGAATAATTGAACTGTCAGAGATTTTCCAGGATGGAAAGTATTCAGATATTTTGCTCAGGTAAAAATAGCAATACCCCATGAAGGTGAACAATATTCATTATGCACAAAAATGCCCCCCATGGGTGATACATTATATTATAACTTTGGATTATTGTTACAGAGGCATTATTTTAAAAGTAGTATTTAACTGTGGATGCTGGTAGCAGCTACATTTAAACTATTATAAATTTCTAACTATTATAAAATGATGCTCAATAATACTCAAGTAAATGTATTTTGCTGCATTTCACCACTGAATATTTCTGTAACTATAAAGAAAGAAGTTAAGAGTAAAGGCAATTAAAAACAAAATCTAATCAACAGCACTTAGGAAAGAAAAAACAACCATGAATCATCTGTAACACTGTTGTGCTGCTGAGAAGCTTTGGAATGCATATAGAAACAATATAAAGTGTTTGAGTTGGTAACGCCTGTGAACTTCCAAGGAATTATATCATTTTTACCCAAACTAAAGGTCTAATTTATTATCTTTTTTCTCACCAGGTTGGAGCATGACAACCTTCATCAGTCAACTCTCAGTAGGTGGACTGTCTATAAATGGAAGGATGCATGTGAATAGATGAGTAATTTTCCAGTGACTAACTAGCTTACTGTTCACTGTGAGACAAAAGGGGTTTGAGTGAAAACCAAGAAACACAGAGTATTTTATAAAGCTTTCCTTAAAAGGGAATGAAATCCCACGAACAAATCAAGGGGTGGTATTTTGTTGTGATTTTTTTTTTCCTGGTTTGGTTCGGAGTGAAAAAGGGTAGATGTGGATCAGATCACTGTGTTGGATGATACATTTTTTAAATTAAATTAGAATGATAATTCAATTTAATGTTTTAATGTTTATTCTCTGACTGCTGACATTGCAGCTCTGTCTTCTGCGCTAGCTGGAATATGAGAGCCACTTCAATTGAGTATTTAAAGGCATGTTAACTGTGGAGATGTGCTGCTTAATATCATGAGAATAAACCAAATATATTCAAATGACTTAAAGGTTACTTAGAGTTCACACAGTTCCAAACTCATGTTTTCTGGGGAAAGTCCCTGTTTTTGTAAGCCATCCACCACCCAAACCCGTCTACTTAAAGGACCGCTTCCTTCTTCTTTTCCATCAGTGCATTGTTCACGTGATCACAGTCCTAAATATGTGGGTTGGTCACTGGCTAATGATTACATAGGATATCTACAAATTTTGGTGCATTACTTTTCATAGAAAAACATACAAACACTGCATGAAAACAGCCTGAATATATTAGTTTTACATGTATGAAATGTCCCAAAAAATTATTTTAAACATGCTGCCTAATTATTGGAACAGTGCATGGTATTAGCAGGTTTGAGGCTACAGGTCTTATAGCTGCAGGTCGAGTCGGTTTGTGGAACTAATTGGTCATATATGTGGCTGGCGGGGCGGATGTGGTATGGCACCTTGTGGTTGTGGTTTGGGGGCGGGTCTTAAAAATCAGACCTATGCAGGACGCAAATTTGCTTTTCCTAAGAAAGCAAAGGTTGACCCACCATACACTGCCTCTCACTGCCTTACCATAACCCCTTAACTGATTGCACTCCTCTGGCCTAATCCTAACCAACCTAACCAACAAAGGCAACAAGTAGTAGCCAATCAAAGAGAAAGTGAGGCAGGTCATTTCTTCGCTATCCAAAGAAATGTAAATTCGCATGCAGGCCTCTGCTAGTGAAGCCCCCTTTGCTGTGCTGGTTATAGCTGTCGAGAATCTCAGTTTATGAAGTCCCAACTGGTTGCTTGGCAACTTCACAGTGACACCAAGGCTAATTAATCTAAGCTAACTGTCTCATTGTTGCAGTAAGACATAACAGTGGGGTCCATCTTGGTGTCCAGTGGTGAGTGTGTTTTCCAAAATGGTGAACTATTCCTTTAGAGTTCAATTTAATTGCTTGATATGCTTTAATTGATGTGTTTAAAGTCCTGCAGGCCCACAGTGCCTTTTTAACAGCTCTTATATGATTTCGAACAGTTTAAATTTACGCAGCACTCCACCTCCTAAATCTTAAATAAGTCTATTTTTGAATTATTGTTGTGGGAATTTTACAACAGTTTGTAATATTATTAAGGTTAATGTACTGTTGATTTGTCTCTGGAGCACTTTTTGGCAAACAAAAGGAATATACAGTTCAGACCAAATCACAGTGACACTGCACTAACAACAATCACTTCAGGTAGACAGCTGGCCATTGATAAGTGAAATTGACAAACTCTGTTGACATTTTTTTAGCCATAACTGTAACATTTAAAGATATAAAGTTAAACATAATTGTCCAACCTGTTTCTGCTGTGCTCATTTTATGTACTTTGTTGCTTTGCTATCATCTTTGATAAACCAAATCTACCGGCACAGAAGCTAAGCAATGTACTGCTGCATACAGGGGCTGGAGCAAAACATATTTCAGCCACCTAAAGAAATCAGTATCAGTGCAAGTGTACGCTTGATTTGAATATTTGCTCTGCTTTACCTTACACGCTAACCAATCCAGGCCGCAGAAGACCAGCCACTCCAGTGTTCTGCTTAGTAAAATTATTGTTTATGTCAATGGACTCTGGTGGCTTTGATTAAACAGCCTCAATTCCATGTCAGAAAAGACTGTCTGACAGAAAGGTAAGGCCGTACAAAATATTCTAAATATAGCGTACATTTAAACTAATATTTTTATGGTGGGCCTTTTTTGGGTGGCTGAAACTTAAACCAATTGAGGCAGCATTTCCTCAGCACCATTTCATTTTATGTGTGTGACGTGTGTTTTCTACTTAATTGTAAATAAACATTGTGATTAAGTTTTTATTTGTTTTTGCATATTTCCTATTATATATACAGCATGAAATATTCAACTTTTTTTCAATGTTAGTTCAATGCCTTATGATGATGATTTGGTATCTTCATCATCAATGTCTGAGCAGAGTTTGTGGCAAAATAAAAAACCCAAAATACTCAAATACTTTTATACATGTTGGCTTTTAATGAGGTAGAAGAAAAGAAAAACTATGTCTTATTATTTTTACACATACAACTGTTGGATCTGTGGGACTCCAGACAATGAGGAAGTAAAGCCAATGTCAGTTAAAAATGAAGGTTAAAAGTCAAAAACACTCAACTTCAAGGATTAAAACTCCTTCAAACTTGTTCACCAGGAAACATTTTTGTGTCTCTTATAAGTTCAGAACCAGTACATCAAGTCCTGTCCATCCAACAGAAATATGCGAGGGGCAGTGATGTTTGTCACGGTAAAACATTCATCACTCATGTCAGGTTAATTATTACGCAAAGAAGGGCGTCTCTTGGATGTAAACAGGAGGGTTGGGATTTAAAGCGACGTTACCTGAAGCTTTAGAGCAGCGTCACAGTGACATAGCTGACCTAAAACTGACATTTAAGTTTGACTTCCACAATGCGACCTAAAAGAACAAGCTGTTCCCCGACACACCTGAGAATGTGGCACGGCTGCATGTTCTTGTTGCGTACACATATGTGACAGGTAGGTTTCCATATATGCTTTGTTGTTCCCATTTGAATTACACAACCACAATAAATCAGATTAGAACAGATCAATGGAGTTTTATTTTGATGATCTCTTAGTAGATACATTTTATTTTTCAGGGTTGTGTACTTATAGAGATAATTATGTTATATGTAGAACAAATTATTGGGAAAAGAGAAAAATGATCAGATGATATTCATCTCCCAAATGTTTGATTTTGTAAGTAAAAAAAAATAGGTTCTACGGAAGTGTTAATATTGTGAGACTAGAAACTAGAAAGAACTAGAAAGATGGTCATAATTAACAGGATGTTTACCTGTAGTTTAATGTAAAGCTAGGGAGCCTGTCTGCATGCAGAACGAAGATTACAGTGTCTCTCCCTTAGTCATTGTGTCAACATAATGAAGTATATCAAGCTAAGAGGGAAATTAATGTGATCTCAAATGCTTTGACAAACGTCAAATGGAAAATTGTGTAAAATATATGTTTGATGTTCAGAAATTAGGTCACGTGTCTGCACAGTTTGCCCTCGGGGCTTTACACAACTTTTCTCAAAAGCTTCAATTTTCATTCCACAGTGTTTTTCTTTTGTTGACTTCAGACCTAAAAGTCAACTTTCCCCACTGACTGGTTACAGTAAGATGGAACCAAACAGGTTTGAAGCGGAAGAACACTGATTTACTGCTTTTGTGGCTTTAGTGCGTGACATGAGGTTGATGTTTAAAACTTACTCTCAGACTCAGAAATACAGCAACACAGGTCATTTGATCAAATGTAGAAATGTTTTCTTTTCAAAACGAATAAAGTATGAAGACAATGTACCTGTTTCAACTAAACTTGATTGATGAGGAGCAACACTGATGTTGGGTGATTAAATCTGGCTCGTTCCACTTTATCTGAAAGACGCTGGACTGGGTTGAGGTCTGGGCTCTGTGCGGACCAGTAAGCTCCTCCACACTAAACTGGAAAAACCATTTCTTTTATGGACCTGTTTTTGTGCACTAGGGTTTTGTCATGTTGAAACAGGAAAGAGATGAACACAGTCTGTTGCTACAGAGGTGGATGCATGCAGCTCAGTGTGTTTGTCCTTATTTATATATTTAGGTATCTATAACTTGTTAATTCAAGCTTTAAATTAAAGGAGCAAACTTGAAATGTCAAATAAAACCACCCATCAACAAGCCACCAAACTGTAAAGTGTCTGATGCTTTCAATTAAAAAAAAAAAAATATATATATATATATATATATAGTTTTTGAAAAGCTTCTGAAGTTTCCCATCAGTAATGTTTCTGGATCAGCAGGTTACAGCAGTGACTGACATGTACGTACACACACACACACACACACACACACACACACACACACACACACACACACACACAAAATGCACTTCACAGTACTGTACATTCTAAATGCCTGTAATTATGAATACCAGTGTCTGAAAACGTGTCAGTGTGTGTGACACAAGGACACACGTGTAATATGTTTGGGTGGATAAGCGAGTAAAGGCACATGACATAATTTTTTTTTTTTTTGATGAAAGTGTTACATAACTTTTTAGTGACGTGAAGTTCTGAGACACAGACATTACAGCTGATCAGGCTGTCGCTTCACACTTCACACTTGTTAGTATTTAAATTCATTGTTGGTTTTTGCCTTTTGATGGAAATTTTTGATATAATAAAACAATTTTAAAAGAAATGCCAGCTTTCTCTTTGAAGCATGGGCTAACTGGTAATACAGTGGAGAAAAATACTAATAGGAAATTGTGTCTTCACATATTGTTTTTTTGAAAAAGTGCCACAAAACAATGTAAACAAAATCATAAATATGATCAGAAAGATTTCTGGTGTGCATCTCATCCTTATGGTGTCTATAATGTATTTGAAGACCTTAGATAATATACACTGAACAAAAATTTAGAGGTTACACTTTCGTTTTTGCTGCCATTTTTCACAGGCTTTAGTTTAAGATCTAAAACTTTTTTTATGCATTCAATATTTCTGTCAAATTTGGTTGCAAATTTGTTAAAATCCACATTAGTGAGCACTTCTCCTTTTCCAAGATAATCCATCCACCTGGCAGGTGTGGCATATCAAGATTAAACGGCGGATAGACACAATTAAAGGACACTCTAAAATGTCGCACAACACAATGCCACAGATGTCACAAGTTTTGAGAGAGCGTGTCATTGGCATGCTGACTGCAGGAAATGTCCACCAAAGTTGTTGCCTTGTACATCCAACCAGAGGCAGTGTGGTTGCATGAGGTCTGCAGTTGTGAGGCCAGTTGGATGTACTGCCAGATTAAGGGAAATGATATGTGTACAGTCCCTAGGTGGTCTTGCTGTTATCTGCATCATTACAGAGCTGGCTCTGAGGCCACCATAAAATGACCTCATTAATGACCTTGCAGCCATAAATGCAGATGTTTGCCTCTGTAGAGCCTCCTGCAACTGCTGAAAAAAGCCTGTTCTGTAGTTCTTCTCAGGTGGAATATGGACTAGTCTTTGACTATGGTCTTTGCAGAGTTTGTAAAGTTTTGTGACGTAATATTGATAATGAAGATAATCTTCCTCTTTTTTCTTAAAGAGGATTGCACACAAAACACAAACACAAAACTTATTTCTTATCTGTAACATTGATAATGGCCATTATGGCTGCTTGCGTCCACGACCTCATTCTTTTGGTCACTACTCAAAGCTCAGACTGGTAAATGACAGCTTTGCCTTCCAGCTGAGTTCATTCTTCATCATGACAGTCACAACACCCATGATGCAACACCTGCATCACTGCGGACAGGTAACCAAACTGCCTGTCCATCTTACACTCTATTCTTCCCACTTCACTAAGGTTCTTGAACTTGTTTGCTTGAGGCAGTAACTCACTCCTAGCCCAGAGGGGGCTGACTGGTTTCCAGCTGAGAACCATGGCCTCAGACTTGAAAGTGCTTAAGTATTTAAGTTTAATAATTTTGTTATGCGGGAATAAGTGAATATTATATTGTTTAGTCTTAACTATGATTTATATGTGATCTTGATATTTTTATTTGAGAATGTTGCTCAACAAAACTGAAATTGCTATGTGTAAATAAATTCCTTGTGACTGCTTTATATGTCAAGTGCTTTTGATGGACTTCATGGATGATTCTGTGATCTTACTTTGATGGCAAGTGACCCACGACACCTGAATTCCCCTTCCAGTCTGTGTTAGGATGAACTGGACTCTGGATAAATTACATAAACTGAACGTTGAAAGAACTGAACTTTTGAGCGGTAGGAAGTCATTGAAACTCTGAAAACGTATTAAACCAAAATGCCTATATTTGTGTTTTGTATTTGATTGATTTATTTTTGAAGAAAATGTATGACAATACAAATCATTTAAAGAGGACCTATTATACTCATTTTCGGGCCTTTGTATTTGATCATTGGACTCCTATAGAGCAGCAACACACAATTACCCGCACAGAAAGCTTTGTAGATCTTTGGGACGCGGTGTCTCTCGCTGCATTGCTTCCTTGTATTTCCCGCATCCCATGAAAACGGCCTGTGTTATTTCCTCCACCCCCCCGGCCCCGAGCCCACTCCGCTGTGATTGGTCACACTCCCGAGGACTTCCGAAGGGCTACTGAGCGCTGCCGCGCCCCTCCGAGCCCCTCCGAGCCCCACCTCCTTATTTTGCCGGTGCGGAAGTTGAGAGAATTTCACTTTTGAAAATGTCAACTTTTGAAATACAGCAGTATGTGTTGGATCCCGAATCCGATCCGCAGGTAGAGACTGGACAGCCTGAAGTTTCTCATGTACAGAGGTTACTTCAAGACGTCTCTGAATGGTAAGTAACGTTAGCCGTTAGCCATAGCTTGTTGTTGTCATTACCTGCTTACCTCTGCGGCGTATTCCTGGGCATGCCCATATAAGTAAGTCCGGCACACACTGACGTCAATGTGACTACTCTGTTAAAAAAAGACATAAAACACAGAGTGCAGAGCCATCCAAAACAGCTTGCAGGGCTCATGTCCAAATGCATAAACCTCATTATTTGACGCTTTGGCATTGTTTAACGTTCCCCTTTGAAACTTACCATTGTCTCCAGTCTGTGTTGTTCATGCACATTGATCTCCCAAATGAATCTAATGTCTTTCCATTTGCTACATTAACATTGTGATTCCTGGAAGGATCCATCATAAGTTAAGGAAGAAGGATATGAGTTATTTGTCAATAAGGGTGTAGCACCTCTTAAGACAGACAAAAAGGATAACAAATGCAATAAGTAATGATTCAGTACTCAACTCAGTATCATGCAGTCCTACACAGAACGGGTAAATAATGGTCAGGCTATAATTAAGTAATGTTTCTGTACTCAGTAACCAGTAATGTTTAAGTTAATAGTAATGACTGAGTTGTACTTGTAACTGAGCACTTTTGTGAGCTTTTTGTGGAACTTTTTAGGTTTTTTCAAGCTTTAACATTAGAGTAGATATCTAGGAAAGGTGGGGAGGATAAACACTAGCTTTGATCCAGACCACATGGACGGGCAAGGCCATCTTTGCATCCCTCTCTGCAACTGGGGAGCAACCAGAGTGGACATACAGGGACTGAACACTGGCTGCGGCTCTGACCACATGGATCTTCTTGGGATTCCAAATGCCCTTTTCTATGTACTGTGGTTGAGAGGATGTGCCAGGTGTACCAGACTGGTGCTGAGGTGCTCAGGAAAAGCTTCTACTCTCCGCACACTGGGATCCTGGAAAGAGTCACTGCCCTGTTCAACCATGCACATACTGTTGCTTTTTTGTTTATTGCTGATCACTTATCGAGCTCTTTTGTTGCACAATCTGAAGGAGTTAGCAAGAATACATTTTACTTGGATTACACTGCGATGATATGAAAATAAATAAAGATGGATGGATTGATTGATTGATTGTGCAGCTGGTTGAGAGTTAGTCAGTCACTACTCACGAAGAAAGTGCTCATGAACTAATCATTACCTAATAATGTATTAATATAGTATATCTCACTTTGTTCTCTGTCACGTATCAGTATCTATAAAGTCCTCCATTAAGAATTTTTAAGAAAGTAGCCTGCCGTTCAAGGATCAAGTAGGCTTCCAGGTTGTTCCTCATTTGTTCCCTCGTTCTTTTCACTAATAATTCACTACTGATTAGACGCTCTACGACATGAGATGGGTAATTACTTAAGAACAGGCCATTAACTAAAAGCTCCTCATTTGTTCCTCATTAGTTCCCTTAGTCATAAAATATTGAACGAATAACTAATGATTAGTTACTGTATGACATCTGAGTGTTACTCAAGAACTGACCATTAACTAATAGTTAGTTACTCTTTTGTTCCTCATTAGTTTCTTAGTAACTACTCTTTTTTGTGTGCCTTATTGTTAAGTATAACACATAGTGAGCAGGGGTCTGGGGGTCCTCCTCCAGGGAAATTTTGAACATTAAACACTTAATTTCTTACATTCTGGTGAATTTTGTTCTGGTGTAATTTCAATTTAATTTATGGTGGAAATGTCTTAATGTCTTGTGTAAAGGAAAACACAAAATCAGGCAACAGGTGGCAATTCAAAATAATTAAAAAAAAAAAAAAAAAAGGAATATAATGCACAAGGCTCTCAGGCATTCCGTATTGTTGTCATGTATTGTCCTATAACTTTTCTCTTTAATGATATCTCTGCTGAGTCAACACACATTTTTGTATAAATGAGGGGCCGTGCTCTGGTTTAAACGGTTCTGGATACACAGAGTACATGTAGATGCTGCTTTGGCACACCAACACACTCTGAGGTTCCCTCAAAGTTTGTCAATTAGATATGAAGTCCACAGAGTGCTGATGAGAAAAAGGAGTCTTTTTGATGTGGTTTGATTTATTTACATTAAGCCTCTTACAAATGTGTTTCTTTTCTACATGCCTTGTTGCAGGGCTTGTTTTTATATTTTCTCTTGTTGTTACTTTCCCACCAGAACTCTTTAATTTAACCTGTGATCCAGTTAAATGTTGCTTTATTTTCTGTTGGTTCATGAATAAAATTAACGGAGTGACTATTTGCACCCCAGTATAAACAGCCTTGGCCTCTCAGCTGGGCTATTTTTACCCCTGTATGACGTGTGACAACAAACTTTGCACGTACAAAGAAAAAAGGTGGAGAATTTAGAAACGTTTCTGCCCTGATATATGTTCTGATGATGTTTTAAGTGTAAAAGCGTTATTCCCATAATCTTTGTTCAATAAATGCATACAACCGCCAGTTTGTTTGATAGCAATTTCATTGTCACAATGACAACGCAGAAAACAAATCATTGTGAATGTCCCTTTCAGTCTGAAGTAGCTTATCATATTGCTGTAGGCTACATTTCTGAGCGATCGTCTTTTTAAACCCTTTAACCTAACCTTCACCTTGCATTTGCTATCAGCGAGTAGTTCTAGTACAATACGTATGTGAATCACTCAGAAGGCGCAATTTTACTGGACTAGTCAGCAATTTTACTGGAGTCCTCATCAACATTTTCCGATGAAATGTGATTATTTGAAGGAACAATGAAGAAGTCCATTCTTAAACAGAATTCAGAGGTAACTGTATGCCTTGTATTTGTCACAATGTCAAGTTTTAATCAAAACAATTAGTTCAACCAGTCAGTAGCTACTTAGCTAACCTTAGCTATTACCAGTGAACAGGCTAAATCTGACTAAAGCTGTGGTGGATGCTTGGATAACATGGTGTAGTTAATGCAAAACGCTGTTTATGGTAGTTCAGTATGTCAGTGGTTGTGTTCTCCCCGATTTGTTTGATTTCCCATTATTGTTACCCCCTCGCTATAATGGAGCCAAATTGTGTGCCATTACCTTTGTTAAATGTTGCTGTTGTCCCTGGCTTTATATGAGAAGAGAAAAAGATCTCTGGCCACTAGGCTAATCTATACAATGTAAAATGCCATAGGTTTCTGCTAATAACGTTAGCATGTTATATTTGTTTGGAAAACGTGTTTAGTTTTGTCAGTGAACTCTGTGAGTTGTAATGGAGCAAAACTGTTTGCCATTACCTTTGGTTAATGTTGCTGTTGTCCCTGGTTTTATATGAGAAGAGGACAAGATCGCTAGTTGCTAGGCAGTAATATGCCATAGGCTTGTGCTAATAACGTTAGCATGTTGTATTTGTGGGGAAAATGTGTCCAGATCAACACAAGTGTTTGTCTGTGAATGCTGTGAGTTATAGTGAAGCTGATTTGTGTACTTGTGTTTAATGTGTGTTTTTGGTGTGTTTTGAATCAACTAAACTTTACAGCACTTCACAGAAACGTCCACCGCTGACTAGTGTTTTGGAGGTGTAACTGCAGTGAGACACAGACACACCACCGCAGAAGTAAAAATGCTCACCATGGCATGGGCGACATGCATAGGCAACGTGCGTAGGGTCTACGCACAACAATAAATCTGTTTAAAGAAAAGACACTCGGCATGGTTGCATTGTAATGCTAGGATAGTTAGCTCTGTAGGTAACCTAGGTCCTGAGGGTTGACGTTGAGAAGATGATAGTTCAGTTAAACAAAATGAGTTGCCCTGAATCAAAGATGTTGTAATCCTACTGAACAAATGCTGATTACAGTTAGAGGTGCATTACTAGCTCATCTCTTTCAACATTATATTTGCACTAAGCTAATAACTTGTCCATATTAGCTGACGATGAATGTTAGCTATGCCACTAGCTAACATGAAATGAGGGTGAAGTGAACCGAGCAGTTCTGGGTTCGTTTGGGATGTTGAAGTTGTATTTGGCAGTCATTGATGGTGTTCCTTAAATGTTGATAGTATCATTTATTTGGCCAGTGGCTGGTGCTAGCTAATACCACTATTTCTTTCTAACCAGTAGGCAATAATTTAGCTGTTCACCAACGTCTGTGCTAACATAGCAGTGAAAGCTTCTCGCTCTGAATTAGTGTTTTGATAAGTGTGAGGCTAAATGCATTGCATGTAATAATAATTATGATTAAAGCTGCAAGCAGCGATGAACGGGCCCTCGCACCTTCACGCAACTCGGGGGCACTGGCATGATGCCGGTTGATGCGGCAGTTCATTCCTGTCGAATTTAGACCCAGCACGCAGGAGTTAGATGGCGTATTCATCAAATCATACTACGATATTTAATTTTGTCAGTAGGTGGCGCTGTACTAATAACCAAGTATTGGCGTATAGATGTGTTTAGGGCAGGACTGTCAGCAATCCTGTGAAGTTTTGAAGCAGTTACAAGCAAATTCAAGATGGCGGACTTCTCATTGGGTTTGGCACATGGCTGCAAGAGGCTTTTTTGTATGTCTTTCAGTGATACATGGGCCTACCAAATTTCATACATGTAGGTGAAACCAGCTTTAGGGGCTGCTTCTTGAAAATTTGTAGGGGGCGCTGTTGAGTCATGTTGGTACATCAAAGCACAAAAATCATACCAGACAACACAATTCGGGTCCTATCATATGTGTGCCACGTTTCATGAGTTTACATGCATCCCTTGCCCCTCAAAAACAACTTTGTGTTTTATGGTGAATAAGGCGTCGCCACGGTGACAGCATTTGACGAAACCTCAAGCCTTTGATAAATTTTCTTCCTCAAGGTCTTGCTGTAGGACAGACCAAGTTAGAAGTTGATCGGATAAAATCTCTAGGACTAGTTCATTCATTTACGACCCCTGGAAATGGCCAGAAATGCATAAAAATTGCACAGTAAATTCAAAATGGCCGACTTCCTGTTGGGTTTAGGGCATGTTTCCAAGAGGCTTTTTTGTACATCTTCATGTGTTACATATGCCAACCAAGTTTCATACCCGTAGGTTAAACTACCTTTGGGGGCTGTTTTGTAGAAAATTAGTAGGGGGCGCTACTGAGCCTTTTTTTTTCTCCACATTATCATAAAACCCCTAAAATATCAAAATTTTTCACTACTTCTGATGAGTCTGTGAAGTTTCATGAGTTTTCAAATATGTACAGGCCCCCAAAAAGGAAATTGCTTTGGAAAAATAATAAAAATTCCTTGCATTTCAATAGGGTAGCGCACCGCTAGGCGCTCGGGCCCTAATAATACATCAGATTTATATAGCGCTTTTCAGGACACTCAAAGACGCTTTACAGTGCAGAAAAAAAAAAATATGATTTATACTTTATGCATATTTTTGCAGTACTATTTCTACTCTATCACACAATCCATTATCATACAGGGGGAAAGACCAGACGTTGTAACAATGCAGTTGTGCCTTTTGAAAAATCTGCACTCAAAATGTCAAAATTATATGTGACAAATTCTATATGACAACCAGTTCAACAGTTTTGCATGTGATGACTGAAGCAATGAAATAATGCCACACTGTTTTGAGGAGAATGACTATAGGTTTTCAACAAAGAACTGTACAGTTCATTTTGACTGCCATGACATAAGCAAATGATAATGTGGAAAAACATTAGAGAATTGTATGAAAGCAATCATATGCTGTCTAAAAGTATGCTCTTTGTTCAAAGGAATGAGAAATTACTACTATAATGTACATGTGTGACTAAATGTTTGAACTAGTAGTTTTTAGAATTTTAATTCTGATCAGAGAAATGTACCAAAGCAACTGAGAAAAACTGTAACATAAGAAACACACGTAAAAATTCTGATACTAATATTTTACTTTTTGTGATAGAAATTTCATGAGGCAGCGCGCTATGGGGTGCCGTTTGTAAAGCTGGTCATGCTGAAAATAACAGCAACATTTTGTCACATTTAGCTTAAAATCATGTTTTAAAAAGTGGTGTGAATTTTTGAAAGTCACTTTTTAGCACATTTAACACAATATTTGTTAACTTTGAAAATTTATTAAATAATTAAATCTAAATCTGAATGTTAAATCTAAATGTTTAATCTAAAAGTTAAATCTAAATCTAAAAGTTAAATCTAAATCTGAAAGTTAAAAGTCAATAGGAAAAGTCAAAGTGCGCCCCCTTGTGACTGACTGTAGTGGCTGCAGGTTATAAGTCCCGCAAAAAAGTGACACTAAAAACTCAAGGTACTCGTAAAATATAGTTTCTCCAAACGAATTTGTTATTTTGGGTAGTTATTAGGGTCCTGGCTGCTAAACTTATAAAACGTATCTCCTCCCACAATTTTTGCTCAATTGTCATCAAATTTGCTAGAGAGCATCTCCAGACTGTCCTCCACAAAACTTGTTTCTCGGATTTTTGATTTATCAAAAATTGAGCCTACAGTGCATGAAAACGTTTGACTGTAAACACTACTGTAAACATATACCATCCAATTCTTGCTAAATACATCTTCAATCTTCCTGAAAAAAACTGACAATATTTTGGAGTCGTGGTTAATGAAGTTTGGCAAATATCAGAATGTTATCTCCAAAACTGAATTTTCTAGAACATTTTGAATTGTGCTCTCATGGGAACAACTGGAGTCAATGTAAAAGTGGCATTTTAAACATCACATTTTCTGCTGTGAAGCAAAACACTTATCATTAAAAACAAATCACCAACATGTCCATGCTGTCTAGATGCAATTTATGTATTGTCAGATTTTTGTTTAGATAATAGAATTTGTGACATTTTGACTATTTTTGAAATCTGCCACAACAACTGCAGCCTGGTCGGTGACTTCCTGAGTCTATTTGAGAAGCCACACACCAGGTCTCACCTCCAGACAATTAGCTCAGTGAGTTAGGAGCTGGATCACAGTGCCAAGGACTCTGGGTTCAAGACCCAACAAGGGGGATGAGTGTAACACATCAAAACTACAAAGAGTCTTTGAGAAACAAATGTTCCACTGATACAAAAGTGTACTTTGCAAATTTATTCCAATATTCAACCACTTTTACTTTTCAATTGCTGCAATACAGTTTCCAGATGATGCAACCTGCAAAATGACTCAGCTGATGCTAAATGCAGATTGTAATATCAACTTCCTTGATGTCTTCCTATTCTTCTGCTTGTTGTTCAGAATTGCCTAAAAATGCCCGGACCCGACCCATCACTGCGCAGCAGCTATAATTATCACTGTAATCTATGTCCAAGAGTCAATTTCTCCAGAAAAGATCGCTGTTTATTCGTTATTTGACACTATAAACAGACTTTGACCTCCTCGAGCTTTTATTTTGGTACTTCCGGTTGCCGGCATCTTGAATTTGCATATTAGTTAAATATTTTGTTTCACCCAAAACATTTAGATTTAACATTTAGATTTAGATTTAGATTTAACTTTTAGATTAAACATTTCGATTTAACATTTAGATTGAGATTTAATTATTTAATGAATTTTCAAAGTTAACAAATATTGTGTTAAATGTGCTAAAAAGTGACTTTCAAAAATTTACACCACTTTTTAAAACATGATTTTAAGCTAAATGTGACAGAATGTTGCTGTTGTAATGTTGCTGGGGGGGGGGGGCAGGAGAGGAGGATATCAAGGACAGGAAAAGTCAACCAAACGAAAAAATGTACTGAGACTGGGCCACCGAATGTATGTTTGTCATGCTTAAACATAAAATAAATAAAATGATCACATGCATTCAGTGACACTCATAGTCTGTCTTATTTTCACCAAAAAAAAAAAAAAAAATTGGCTAGTGGACATTCTGAATGGCAGGTAGCTTCAAAAACTTACCAGTCACATTGGCTGGTGATCAAAAAAGTTAATTTAGAGCCCTGTTTGTTACTATCAAACAAGCTGAACATGAGCATACAAATAGAATTTGTAGTGAGCAAAATCCTGGGCACAGTTCTGATGTTCTTTACTGAGCAAGATTCAAATTTTTACATTTCTGAGAACTCCCAATCTAAAAGGTTGTAAAATATGTAATTAACATCTTCTGAACCATACAAAAAGGAATATGAAGCAATGCACTCTGTTTAGATCATAGCATTAGCTATACCTTTACATAAATTTTGGTGTAAATAGAAAAGATTGCTCTAAATACAAGGGTACAGATATTTGCACCAAGGTGGGTATAAATAGCACACATCGCTATAATCCAGGGTAGCATCCACTTCTAATTGTACAAGGGTGCAAATAGCATACACTGCTATATACACCAGGGTACAAATAGCATCCGCTTCTAATTGTACCCCTGTACAAATAGCAATATGTTGATATTTGCACCAGGGTATAAATAGCCTTAACCTAAAATTAAATTATCATTTTTTGACTGTGATGGCTTTGCCAACAAGTGAAGTTGAGGAGGGAGGGGAAGGCGCTCTTGTGGTCTTGCAGAATTAAAACTCAAATACAACATGCTTTTGGTTGAGAATTTATGCCATTGTCCAAATTTAAAATCTAAAATACAGAATTAGTCTTGCAAAAATGACACTTATTTAGTCAAAGGCCAAAGAGGTAGGTGCTTGAGCACCACCTGGGGTCTATCTGTGCACGTGCAGGGTACACAGGGATCAGTAGAAACAAATTCACTCAATAAAATAAAATAAATTGATATTAATTACAGTACATTCAATTAAATTTAAAAGAAAAAAAGCCACATTAGATGGGAGGTAGCAATGAAATGCCATGATGTAAACTGAGGCTTATATAATTATTCAGTGAATACAAACTCAGAATACAATGAGTCATATTTACTGTCTGTAGACATTTCTATTCATAATTTTGTATCTACAAATAAATAAATTCAATTAAATGTTAACTGTAGTGTTCATCATCACAGTGACACACCCACTGTTTCTGACAGCTCATACACATCACCTATCTATGGAAACACCTACAATAACCCCAACAGCTCTATTTGTCATTCATTTACTGTATATCATGTCTCTCATTTGTTCACGCACAGGCCTGCACGTGCGTAATAGTCATGGAAACAGAACGGTGACGTCCTACAGAGGTCATATAAAAGCTACTGGCCTCTCTGCAAGGTGAAGAGGACGACTCTGAGTACAGCGTCTTGGAGGTTGTGGATGATGCGGACATCTGGCCCATCCCCCAAGAAGATCTTGAAGATGCAGTGGTTCCTGCATCTGTGGGCATCAGCTTCTCCATGAAGAGAACCAGAGAAGACAGTGATGGGGAGGAGGGTGATGCGAAGACGCGGAGGTGGGCTGAAGAGAGCGACTCAGATTGACTCTTCGATAGATGGGCTGAACATCCTGCTTAAAACATCAAAGCAAACTTACATCTGCCATTCATCACTTCCACACCACAGCAGGACCACTGATGCCAATGGAAGCCTTTACGTCTGGCAGGGCTGGTGACACCCCAGGTAACGTCTTGCATTGGGACTTTTTTGCTGCATCTCCTCATGCTTTGCACGGTGGATTGATCAACTTTTCTTTCATCCTAAGGACCGGCCTTTGCGCCTGGCAAGGCTAACGATGTCCCAGGTAGCCCTTGCGTCTGGCAGGGCTGTTGACATCCCGTGCATGGAGCCTTTGCATCTGGCAGGGCTGAGGAAGACAAAGTAGCCTTTGCGTCTGGCAGGGCGAAGAACCTCTAACTTGGTTGGTTCTTAAATGAACACCATATTCCATCTCATAGTACCAGCGGCTCCAGCTGGTTAGTCTGTGGTCTACACAGTGGGAGTTGGCTTGAATCACCCACCTGTCATGCCCCCCTCCACCCACCCCCAACCTCGTCACTGAAGACGGCAGCACTGATGGAACAAATTTTTTTTAAAAAGCTACAAAACTAAAAGAGAAGACAAGCCACCTGCATTGGACACCCAAAGATACAGAAACTGTAATATGAGCAAACGTCATGTAACCCTGCGACCAGTGAAGCCCCCCAAAAACATTTTGGTTCAAATTTGCCTAACATTAAACATCCCTAACATTTTACTGCCTGAACGTAACTGAAAACAATGGCACAGATAGAAGATAAGATAAGATGAAAAAAAAGCTTTAAATTTAAAGAGAAAGAAAGGCATTTCACTGTCACACCACAAAATGACTGACAACGCATTGGACACCTAGAAATACATTACATTAAATATGAGCAAAGCCCATTGAACCATGTGACTAGTGAAGCCGCCCAAAAGTTTGTCTAAAGTTTGTCTAACATTAAGTATCCCAAACAGTATTTTTCCTTAACATCTTCCCCCACAGGTCAGAAATGCCTTTATATGGCCAAAAAGGTAAAGTAATATACATCTATATATGTGTATATATATATATATATATATATATATATATATACATATACATATATATATACTGCTGCTTCAATCAGTTAGTTTGTGTTATTGAGTGATTTTGGTGAATCCAAACTAACCTTTTTAAACACAAAAATCACTCAATAACACAAACAAAATAATTGATAGAGGCAGCGGTAGACCAGGAGCTCCTGTGTTCAGCAAGCTAAAATTACTGTTTTTCACAATAGAGTCTGGTGCCTTGACCAGAGCATAGATGGTAAACTGAAGCTGTTAACACATTTCCTGTCAAAAATGGGCTGTCTGATGGAAAAGTAAAGTGGTGGAAATACACTCAATATAGTGTACACCTAGAGTGATACTGATTTTTTTAGGTGAGGCTTTTTTATTAGGTTTTGTTTCTGACCCCCATCCACAGCAGTAGATTGCTTAGCATCCATTTTTCACTCTAGGCTGCTTCTCCAAACTGTGGCCACGCTGACTGATATCTACTGTATGTAATACACTGTCTATGAATAAGTACCCCATACAACCCCAATTCAAAAAATCAACACTATCCTTTAATGACAACACCAACAGACATTTTCTGCAAGTCTTAATGTGAATTATCTAATAATTCAAAGATAAGTATGTTACTTAATCTATTGTGCTTGTTTTTATTAATATGTTTTACAGAGAGCTCAGGCTTCCCTTAATAAAACAGCTGGAGAGAAGTGGCTATCTGTGTTTCAGTCCACTAAGTAAGTGTCTTAGTATTACAAAAAATTGCACTATGGTACATCAACATATACTGATGACATTTCTTATAGCTAACTTCTTTACATATATTGTGTCATAGTCAGTGTTAAATATGAAGCCTGTGAACAACACTGATTTCCACCTCCATATCATAGGCAGAAAACAATGCGCAACACAGGGTAGGGCTGTTAACCCCCCGTCCACACACACACACACACACACAAACACTCACAAAAACACACTTTTTATTTTCTAAGAATTTTTTAAACAAACTTCAACAAACCGTTTTACATGTGTGTGTGGTGTCTGGGTCCAGTTATGTGAAAGCTATTGGGTTCATAGCCCTACCCTGTGTTGCTCATTGTTTTCTGCCTATGACATGGAGGTGGAAATCAGTGTTGAACCCAAAATGAAAATGTGAATATCTGTGAATATCCAACGTCAAACTATCTTCACCACGGTGTTTTCTTGTGTTGTTGTTGTTGTTGTTATCTTGTTCCTCCTTCTTCCTGTGTCCAGCTGGTGCACCACACTTACTTGTTTTCATCCACAGAGTTGTTGCATGTGGATTGGAGACACATTTGCATTTACACTTGTGTTAGATGTGGTCACAATGTGTCCCTGACCACCTTCAGAAGTGGTTTGGCTGATCGGATAACAATACGTCCTCAATGCGTTTCAAGTGTATTTACACCTGTACTTTCATGTGGTCACGAGCAATCGGATTGCTATACGATCGCAAAAAACACATGTTGATGCAAGGTGTAAAGGGGGTCATAGACTGTGGAAGTTTTTGATAGAATTAGATGTAGTGCCTCAGAATTAATTTGTCTATACATACTGGAGCATGTTTTCATTTACACCATCATACAGGATGCCAACCTACATTGCTGAAGCATTTGTATTGTTGAAGCTGTTTGAATAATAGAAATGTTTTCTGTTTCAGACCAGTGACCCTTAACAGATGTAGGCTTAGAATCTGGGAAACAGTATACCTGTAGTCATCAGATATATGATGAATCCAGCTGCAGATCAAGACATGAACCCAAACTCTACTAGGGACACACACACACACACACACACACACACACACACACACAAAAAAAACAGATTTAATCACAGCTTTTTATTGTACAGTATTAGTGTATGTCATTTCCTTTATTGTGTTTTCTGACCTTTGATTCTGAGGAGCATTTCATGTCATCCCTCCCTCCTGTATCACTTTGTTCTGTAGACCAACAGTATAAATACAAATATGACTCTTTACAGTAACAGTGTGGAAGACGTAGGAAGATTTAGTGCCATCTAGTGGTGAGGATTTCAGATTGCAACCCGCTGAAGCTTCTCCATGTCAGGATTCCTCCAGTGTTCCTTGTACAGGACGTTTTTACCAGGAGCTGAATTATCTGCTGAGGTTGTTTCCTCTCCAAAACAAACAGACCAGGAGATTTAAACTGTAAAAACAGTTAAATGGACCATTTTAGAGCATTTTTAAAAACAAAAGTCTCAGGTCAGGGATTCTCAAAGTTTTGCCATTTTAGGGAGCCAGAATATGATTAAGGACCACACAGGGAAAGAACACACACTATGACATTTTTATGAGAGACTGACTTTTTATACTGACAGTGATGAGATTTTTATCACTTACTATAAGAAATTTTTGTCAGATACTAAATAATGACTTTTGATGACATTTTTTGGCATGTTATAATATGATTGTATGACTTTTTATCTCATTTTTAAACTATCAACATCAATTGTGATGTAGCCTACATAACACTCAAAAACGGACCATTAACTAACAGTTAGTTCCTCACTCTTTCCTCATTTGTTCCTTAGTAACTACTCTTTTTTTGTATACCTTATTGCAAAGTGTCACCAAATTATTATATCACTGCAAATTATTGAATTATCATAATCTTTGAACTGTACGTGAGTAAAGCCCTTAAGTAAATATACTTAGGTGCTGTTCACCACGGTAATCTAATAATCCAATATAATGTCAGCCACAGGGGCCATCTGTCTGCACTTTTTCTTCTAATAGTTCTGCAGCTAATACTCATGTGATTTTAGGTAAGTAGATTTTTGAAAGAAGGATTTAGTTAACAAGAAAAAAGTCTTGGCTGCGAGTCAAACAAGTTACATTTATAAAACAATTACGCTGCTGTTTAAGAATGTTGGAATCTGTCGCACTGATCCAGTTCTTTGTTTGGGGCTTCTGGTCTGTTTATTTGGTTTTGGTAAATGCCACACTACCCTTGTGCACATATGTTAATGTTATGCACATACACATAACAGTAAGTGCTGCTCAAACATGTAACTAGAGTAAAAGGTGTGTCAATAGAGCTTCGTCTAAACTCAACCGGTCAGTCACTGTCAACCTGTCACAGCTCCTGAAATTATGATCATCTTCAGATTTCTGTAAACACACTCATCATCACCTAGAGCTGCTGTGGGTTGCAGGTTCATGTTCTAGTTACATGAAACTCAAGTATGTTACAACTGCACATGATGCCTGTGCATGTTTTCAGACTCTCAGTTGCAGAAGCATGTTTTTCTGGTTTATTCTGTAATGCAACAATCAGAAAATCTTTTAAAAACATACTTGACACTTTAAAATTTACCGTCCAAGATTATTTTTAAAATATTTGTTTGCCTCATGCACAAAGACAACAAACTGAAAACTATGATTTTCCACAGCTGTATTTTGACTTTATTTACTCCAAAGTCAACAAAAATAGTCAGTCACTTTCTATTTTATAGTTCTGATATCACAACCTGCTCTCATTCACAACTTGTTGCATACTGACAAGGTACCAGTGCACAGATGCACAATTTACCAGTGGTATCAGACACACCAAGTGGCAGCATTTCTGGAGATCTGAACAACTGCTGTTGTAGAAAGAGCGAGAAAGTTCGTATACCGTGGGTGGCAGGGGAGATTGATGGATCAAACAAACTCCGGACTTTCACCCAGGAACCCACTGTTAATAACATCATAGTGTGCTTCTATGTGTAGCATGCTGTGGTAGTGATATATGTCACGTGACAGTTAAAAGACAAGGGGTTAAGGTAAGAGATATATCTTGTTACTTATAACAATTATTGCTATAATTTTTATGTTTAGCCTCATCATGTTGTAGCAGGGTTGAAAAAAGGCCAAAATAATCACATTAGTAGGTTAGTCCTGTACTGGTGATGGGCAGAGGTTTGCAGGGGCGTGTTGTGTTGGCTTCAAACGGAATGTGGCTGCAGCTATACATACCTCCTTCTACAGACCTGTTCATAACAGTTTCTTACCTTTTCACTAAATGCCCTTTGACTTTTGCACCTGCCCCAGCCCCCTCCTGCCCTTTAGTAACCCCTTTCCCTCCAGTCCGTATCACCTGACCTTCCCTACCCAACTCCTCGCCTGCTTCCCATTTTTCCACATCAGCCCTGCTGTACATATACCAGCTCATTTCCTCTTGTACTTATTCAGTATGTCAGGGTTGTTGTTTCGTACCTCTGCTTTACGCTCACCTGAACCTGCATCTGCATCTGTCTGTGTATCCACCTGTCAACCTTAACCTGCCTGTAAGCTAACTGTCTTCAATAAATCACTCCAAATCTTCTCCTTTTTGGGGGTTATCTCTATCCATGTCCTTCCCGTTGCCTCGCACACACCAGCCATGACAGGTATTTCATTTTTTAAAGTCATTACTAAGTTAAAATAGCTGTATACCATGAAGGTTATATTCTGATAACTACCTTCACAGTCACCAATGAGAGAATTACATTTGTTGTGCTTCTCTAGCTGCATAAAAACACATTATTTAGTTGACTCCCTAAGTTTGACTCCCTCATCTATCTATAAAGTGTGTCTGTGTGTCTGTCAGTCTGTGGCTCGCATATCTCTCTGATTATTTGTCAGATCAACCTGAGCTTTCGGATATGGCTTGTGCATGGCACGACGGTGTGCATCCTTGATTTTGAAGTTTTTTGGATTAATATTCACAACGTTATCATTAAAGTTAAAATCCCATAGACCTCTGTGTAACCAATCTAGCCTATCGCGCTCTCGCTCGCAGCTGTAGCCACGCCTCACGGAATAAAAGATCAAAGTATCCTACTGCTATACCGCTCTGCGTCACCCAAAACTTTGCACAGGCTTATCCTGGATGTCCACTGGATCCTTCAAGTGGGCGATTCAGCCATGGCGCGGGTGCCGGAGCTAATTGCAGCCATTCAAGTCAATGTAAACTGCTCCACCAGAAGCGGCTCGGCGCTCCGCTCCGCTAAAAATACACGCCGGGTCTATTTTTTGACGGACGCCGCGCGACGAAGTGTCAATTTCCACAGACCAAATAAGTCAAACAGGAAGTCAGGCGCAGAAAAGACGAGAGTATCCAGTCAATTTTCAAAATAAAAACACCCATGAAAACTCCAGAGCGTATTTCACATCGCTACAACGACATGACGTCAAAGTTTGTGGCCCCCGGCAGGTAGAGAAATCTTATCTTTGTTCGTTGATGTCTTTATACCTCCAGTGTTTCCGCAAATTATCGCGTGACATCATGATCTCGCGATCCGTCAATTCCAGCCGCTCGCGTGCGCGCCGCTAGATAGATACACTTCCAGTGGACATTGACGCCCGGCACAGGACGGAGGAGTCCGTGCCACAGCCGGACCACGCACGCGACGGATCCAGTGTACACCCGGGGTTATGGCATTCCCTTTCGTCCCTCCCCCATATAGGAATAGATGAAGTGGTGCAGTTTGCATTAACATGACATGTTTCAGTAATCTCATGGTAAGTAGTATTTCTTAAGTTTCACCACGCTGTTCTCATCTGCTCATGGTGTTTGCTGTCATGGCTACAACATGATTAGATTGACTAAAACATTGCCTAAACTTCCCATACCAAAGTATGGCTAGGTCGGAAACGTTTGTTTTTCCTTTCAGGCGTGCAGGGTTACGTGCTTGCTAGCTACCATTTCAAGATTGTTCGCCTACGGAAAGCTAGGAAACCTAATGATGTTGCGTGTCTCTCCATATCTCAACGTACGTTCATGTCTTACCCAATGTATAGTTTCTCTATTAACACTATGTAAGAGTATGTACACCTCTTTGTACATCCAACCATCGAACACAGCCTCATTTGGCCATACATGAAAAATCTACTTAAGCTTCCACTTTTCTGTAGAAATACATACTTCCTACGGGCACTGCACTAGTACTATACTAAAGAAAACTAAGCCTGCCCTGCTCTCTACTGGCCTTATTAGGTATTGCACCTGGCAATAGTTAAAGGAAAAGTATACTCAATAAAAGAATTTATACTGGACTATTACAATGATGTTGGACCCATTAAAGTGAATATCTACAAACACAGACTGTTACGAAAAAAAAAAAATGAATAGAACAGAACATTGAGACATTAGACATTAGGCTGAACTGAGCCTCTTAGTAAAGTCTTTCCGGATGAAAGGCTTTTGTGTAGAAATTAAATGTGACTAATAACAAAATGATTCTGTCTGGTTGAATCTTCGATTCATATTATTTTTAAATAAAATGCCCATGCATGCAAGACATTAAAATCATGTCACAGCAAATAAGACCATTACTGTTATTGGTAAATTAATGTATTAGCATTTTTAATAACATAATACAAACAACATAAATACAGCTTCATGGGATTGTAAATATTCTATGTACATTTCTGCCATCACATAAATTAAATCACAAAACAACACAGCCATTTTTAAATCAATTTCAGGAAACTGTGCCAAATATATCTTTCTTTTCTCTACCTATAAACAGTGATTTAACATAATTTTGTAAAAATTTAAGTAGCTGTGCCTGAATATATACATAACTGTGGCCCTAAAACCGAGGTAGTTACCAAACTGCAGTTTCTACCTACTCTTTGCTAAAGCTTTAGTCTCTTGTGTTTACTTGCCACTACAGCATTGTTTTTCAATGGCATTTTGGTGTGGGACAGCAAGTTTTCCCTATCCACAAAAAGCCATTCAGTGATCCTGTTTGATTGCAGATGTTCTGACTGGCTCAGGTCTGTTAGTCTCAGTCTGTTGAGATAAGTTAATAAGCATTTCTTTGAGCTCTATTTACAGTAGGGGTGTCAAACATATGGCCCGTGGGCCAGAACTGGCCCACCAAAGGGTCAAATCCGGCCCGCTAGATGACTTTGCACACCTAATATTGATGCACTTGCGAAGGCTAAGAGGTGGCAGGTTTCATTAGCAAGTTAAACAGTGAGTTGCCTTCATGTAAAATGTCGCTTCAGAGGCTTCTCCACCCTGACCAGAATACAGTTCTACGAAATAAACAATAAATACTTATTATCAGCAGCTTCAGTACCTTCCATTTTAGTTGGGTGTGTTAATGCCAGCATTTCTACACAGGGGTGGAAATATATGTAACAATGCACATGTAATGACAGGGAAGAGTAGACTGACTGAATGAGGAAAAACTGTTTATCATCTGGAAAATGGGAATTGGGAAAATGTTGTGGCTGGTGTTATTTACATGTTATTTTACAGTGGTTTCACTGGTCTGGCCCACTTGAGATAAAATTGGTGGCCCATAAACTAAAATGAATTTGACACACCTGATTTACAGTGACAAAACTATCCATCTCTTGCTCTTACTGTAGCAGTAATTATACCTTGACTTTTGACCACTAAATTCTAATCAGTTCATCCTTGAGTCCAAATCAACATTTGTGCCAAATTTAAAGGAATCCCCTCAAGGTTTTTCAAGGTATTGCTTTAACGAGAAGGTGAATGACAAGGCCACAGTGACCTTGACCGCTGACTAAAATAATCAGGTCAGTTAATCTTTGGCTTTAACTGGAAGTTTGTGCAAAATGTGAAGAAAGTCTCTCAAGGCATTCTTAACCAACCTGAAAACATGATGACCCTCCATCAGGGTCTGCAGATTTGACTGAAAAGTTTGGAAACCACTGTTCTACCTAGGAGGAACATTCATTCCTCAACTTGTGACAGATAAACTGAGGATGGTAATAATCTCGAGTCAATCCCAAACTCACGCATTCGCCCAAACCCAAATGCAGGGTAGAGGGGTTCGGTGAATGTGGAGTGGAAGGTGTGGAGGTGGATCCGTTTGTGCGAAGAGACAATGGAGGGGAGACAGTAGAAGGACACAGTGCCAGCAGGCCAGTCCAGATACACTGCTACTCTGTTGGACTCAGAGGGCGGGTGTGTATCACTGTCTATTGGTGTGTTATTGTGCCAGGGAGTGTAATTCTGAGCACTGCAGAACAGACTCCAGGACTGATCATTCCATCCGATACAGCAGTCATCACTGTCTCCTGTTCTCTTGATTCCTCTGTATGTCAATCCTATATGAACCCTTCCTTTCCACTGGACCTCCCAGTAACAGCGCCCAGTCAGACCTTCGCGACACAGCAGCTGTTTCCAGCTGTCAAATCTCTCTGGATGATCAGGATACGGTTGCTTCTCCTTCACCACCATTACTCCTCTGTTGTCGTCAGACATTAAGAGGTTTCTGTCTGCTGTGTTTGGGTCCAGTGAAAGCTCACGGAAATCTGATGGAGGAAAGACATAAAAACTTAAGTTGACTTAAGTTAACCACGACTGCAGCTTCACAGATGTTAGTTGGACAGATACATTACTCACTAGATAATAAGGACAAAACAAAATAAATGCATGAGGTGAAACTAAATGACATTTCGGTCAAATTTTTGGACTAAAATTGGTGTAATAATGGGCCACTTTTACTGCAGGACTTCACAGCATTGATATCAAAGTTTTTGCTCAAGAGGTAGAAAACCTACAACTATCAGAATGCACAGTGCCACACAGGACCAAGGACCATGGCTAAACAGTACACTAAAATCTTTTCTGAAATCATTTGAGGTGAGAAATAAGCAACGCAGTAAGTGATTCTTGGTTTATATTTCATCAGCACTGTTTAGATTTACTGTTTGATCGATTTTTCTCAGCCTTCGTTTCTAAAGTATAGGGATCTGAATGGTGCCAACTTTCTGTTCACAAATTTTTGTATTATAGCCAAGCAGTACACTAGAATGTTTCCTAAGAGATTTTATGCAAACATGTAGGTAATATAGAAACAGAATCTTGGTTTATATTTGATCAGCATTGTTTAGATTTACCCTTTGATTAGATTTCAGTCTGAATTTGAGAGTGAGTGAGAGAGGACGGGTCTCTTTCTTGTTCTGCTTATACATTCCTTGTGTCCGTAGTGGTAGGCATACGAAATTGCAGAAGTACAATCTGTAGTTTGACCAATGACAGTCCAGGCCCCCAAAGTTTGACTTTGGATTTGAAGTCAATTTTTGTAGTGACTAAACAATGCAATTACACCATCACATGAGGCCCTGAGGCCCAAAATTACTTTTTCCCATTGACTTACATGGGGAAAGTGGCATCTGTAAATCAGTGGATAAAGTTTTTTGGAGCAGCACAACCCCTACGAAATGATTTGTTTTACTATGCAGATTGCTTTTATAACACTTGGGAAGTCTAGATAGCTGCAAGATTAAATAATTGTATCCCCATTCAAGCTAACATAGTGCTAAACAGGAAGTAGCTGGATGGCTGGTGAAAGTCTTTAGTGCACCTGGACTATAATTTAGGCGGGGCTGCTGGTCTTTCAAACAGGGGAAGCTCACTTTAAGTTTACATCATAAAATTTGTCATATTGTAGCAAGGCAGTAACTTATAAAAGGAACATTTAATTGAAGCCGTTTTTCAACCACACTCATGCCATAGAACCATAGCAAAACACACCTCAAAGATTTTCAGATGGGTTTAAACACCTGAGCGGCACTCTGTCAAAAGACTCCACTCGCAAATATCCGAATGGGACTGAGCTTGAAATGGAACGATGCTGGTGTGTATCTCAAAAGGCGCTGTCGATCACAAAGGGGTTCAGCCTTTTAGACAATTCCTCCAATTATCATGCATACACCAAGCGTCCTCTCCCACCTACTGCTCCACTGGGCTAAGCCTCCCTGGAATTTATCCAATGACCGTCTCACTTTGCTGCATGAAAAAAACTTGCTCAGCGCTGTCTCATAGGAATGCTTGGAGGCTCCGCGTCCACTGTGCTGACACGAGAATGTATGACAGGGAGGTTGTGTTTGAAAACTGGAGATAAACAGCTGACGTTTGAACATCATGGTCATGATGTTAAATGCATCCTAGCGTACGTTTAATGCAATGTAAAATTCTTACTTTAATGTAAATTCAATAGTGCATATTTGACCATTTCTTCCATTAAATTTTAGGGAAAGTTCAGCCTCCCTTGTTGTCTCAAAGCAATCGCCCCTGGCGTGGAATATAGTAATGAACAGGGCCCTGCCTTCAGTGCTGTAGCCAGGTTTCTTTATACATCCATGCAATGGCCTTAGGGCCATTAAAAATGTGCTAAATGGTGCAATTTTTGCTGGGAGAGGAGCAAGGTAATCTGGGCACTAGTAAAATGGAGGGACGTTAACCATTGTTCATTTAAACACACTACCCATATGATATAAAGCTGTTTAAAAATCAGCAAAGTATCCCATTAATGCTTAACCTTTTTACATGAGGATTAATCAGATCGGTGACACTAGAAAAGTTTAACTTACACCTGAGAGGTGGTGAGTACAGTCGACATTTTCCACAGTGATCCGTCCTGTGGGAGAGGTACAGACTTGTGAATGAACAGAAAGACAAACATATGCACACATAAAGCTTTACAACAGTATCTGTACAATTATATGATCTACTACTTGAGAGTTTCCAGTTTCCAGTGCGGATCATCCCGTCCAGCAGACAGAAGCTTTATTCCTGAGTCTTCTGGATGGTTGAAGCTCAGGTCCAGCTCTCTCAGGTGGGAGGGGTTGGACTTCAGAGCTGAAGCCAGAAAAGCACAGCCTTTCTCTGTGATCAGACAATCTGACATTCTGCAAACGCATACACAAAGTACACCTTCATTAATAAATCATTTTCCTAAAATAGCTGTCAAATTGCGAGGTTCACCTTTAGCTCACTTCTGACCGTGACAGTTTTTATAATAACAAAGAGAAAACACAATCCTAAAGAGGTTAGATAACTTTAATGATGCATCATTTAATGTGAAAGGCTATGAGTGGTTATTACCATATATAAATGGTAATCTTCTTTTTTTTTTTAAGAAATACTAACCGGAGAATCTCCAATCTACAGTGTGGACTCTTAAGTCCAGGTGAGAGCAGCATTACTCCTGTATCCTGCAGGTCATTGTTACTCAGGTCCAGTTCTCTCAGACTACAGTTCTTGGAACTGAAAATGGAGGCCAGACCTGCACAGCTTCTGGATGAGAGGTTACAGCCACTCAACCTGAAGAAGAAAAAAGTTTGAGAGTAAAGTCTTCCCTTGCTCTCTGTCATAGAAATGATCACATTTACCACATTTTATGCTTCCATGTATCTGTACACCTACAGAGCTGTTTTGGATGCTTTGATCACAGGCAGCAGCCTCAGAAAATCCTCCTCCGAAGCGGAAAACTTCCTCAAGTCAAGCACATCAAGGTCTTTTTGTGATGACAGTAAGATGAAGATGAGTGCTGACCACTGAGAAGAAGAAAGTTTTTTTCCAAATAAACTTCCTGATCTCAGATGCTGTTGGATCTCTTCCACTAGCGAATGGTCATTCAGCTCATTCAGGCAGTGAAACAGATTGATGCTTCTCTCTGGTGAAGGGTTGTCTCTGATCTTCCTCTTGATGTAATGCAGTAGCATCTCTTTGACGTCTTGTTTACTTCCTCTCTTTTCCAGCAGTCCACGTAGGAGAGTCTGGTTTGTCTCCAGTGAAAGGCCCAGGAGGAAGCGGACAAACAAGTCCAGATGTCCATTTTGACTCTGCAAAGCCATGTCCACTGCATTCTGGTAGAGGTGTTTGAATTGACGTTTTAATGGGAAAGCCTGAACTGGGGTGAACCGCCCTCTTCTTCTTAGTAGATCGATGCCATTGTTGATGAATGTCAGGAAGACATAGAGAGCAGCAAGGAACTCCTGAACAGTCAGATGGACAAAGCAGAACACTCTGTCCTGGTTCAGCCCATGCTCATCTTTTAGGATCTCTGTGAATAGTCCTGAGTAGAGCGAGGCAGCTTTTATGTCAATGCCACACTCTTTCAGGTCTGTTTCATAGAAGATCAGATTTCCTTTCTCCAGCTGCTCAAAAGCCAGTTTTCCCAGAGTGAGAATGGTCTTCTTGGTCTCTGTGGTCCAGACTGGATCTGTCGCTGCACTGCTGTGATACTTCACATTCCCCTGTTTGGTCTGAACCACCAGGAAGTGGATGTACATCTCAGTCAGGGTCGTGGGCAGCTCTGCTCTCTCTCTGATTTGCAACACATGCTCCAGAACTGTCGCAGTGATCCAGCAGAAGACTGGGATGTGACACATGATGTGGAGGCTTCGTGATGCTTCGATGTGGGAGACAATTGTGTTGGCCTGCTCCCCATCTCTGAATCTCTTCCTGAAGTACACCTCCTTCTGTGCATCAGTGAACCCTCTGACCTCTGTCACCATGTCAATACACTCAGAAGGGATCTGATTGGCTGCTGCAGGTCGTGTGGTTATCCAGAGGCGAGCAGAGGGAAGCAGTTTCCCTCTAATGAGATTTGTCAGCAGCACATCCACTGAGGTGGACTCTGTAACATCAGTCAGGATCTCATTGTTGTGGAAGTCCAGAGGAAGTTGACACTCATCCAGACCATCAAAGATGAACACAACCTGGAACTCTTCAAAGCTGCAGATTCCCGCCTCTTTGGTTTCAGTAAAGAAGTCATGAACAAGTTGCACCAAGCTGTACTTTTTCTCTTCCAGCAAATTGAGCTCTCTGAAAGTGATTGGAAACATGAACTGTACGTCCTGGTTGGCTTTGCCTTCAGCCCAGTCCAAGATGTACTTCTGCGTTAAGACTGTTTTCCCGATACCAGCCACTCCTTTTGTCACCAGGTTTCTGAGTGTTTCATCTCTTCCAGGTAAACGTTTGAATATATCCTCACATCCGATTGTTGTTTCTGAACTTGCCAGTTTTCGGTATGCTGCTTCTATTTGTCTGACCTCATGTTGATCATTGACCTCTCTACACTCTCCCTCTGTGATGTAGAGCTCTGTGAAGATCCGATTCAGATGTGTTGGGTTCCCTGCTTTGGCAATCCCCTCAAATATACACTGAAACTTGTTCCTCAGTTTAGACTTCAGTTTACGTTGGCAAATAGCAGCACAAGTTTCTAAGGAAACAACAGATAACTTCAGTCAATGATTGTTGCGGTAAATTTATAAAATGACACACCTACTGATGCACACATTTCTCAAGGCTCCGGTTCTGCAAATCCCAAATTACCCCTAATAATGATTAAATAATAATAAATCCACTTTATCCAGGAATCCAATCCCACATTATCAACTTAACATTTTCCACAAATTATTCAGACAGTCTAAAGATTAGATTAGTCTAAAGGTGGTTCAAATTTGGGATTCATAGATCTAAAAAGAAATTCCATATTTCCAGGAGTGGTTTGTCATTCTCAAAAGTGTCTTACTGCTCTGCAAAGAGTCGGCCAGTTGGTCCTGCTTCATGTTCCTCAGGAAGTTCAGCGTGAGCTTCAGAAATGCATCTCTGTTGCTTTTTCTCTGCTCTTCCTCCTTACCAGCAATGATGTCACCATCCTCTCTCAGCCCCTCTAAAGACTCTGGATCTTGTGAATCCAGAACTTTCTTGAACTTCTTCAGCTCGTTTCTCACAAAAGTCACAATGCTCTCCTCAAGAAGCTAGAAGAGTAAAGTGTATCATTTAAAAATGTTCTTACAATGATGGAAACAAAGAGCTTTAAAAACAAAATAACAAAATAATAAATAATAAAATAAATACTAACACATTTTATTTAAAAAGGCGCCTTTCAAAATACCCAAGGTCACCTTACAGAGCATAAAATAACATACAGACCAAGAGACATGAATTATATCTCATATCTATCTGCCTCTACTGAAAGACACAGCTGGCTCCTGAGGCTCAAGTGGCCAAAACGGTAATTGCAGGAACACCTGCCTCCTCGTGTGACACTTGCAGCAGGTACCTGCTGCTATTAAACATGTCAGACATGCACATACAATATACCACCTGGGGCTGGTTGCATTAACAGGGCTTACACCTGGTCTTTAGCTGAGTTGGTCATAACTTGGTGTTTTAAATCCGACCTTATGATTACAATGGTTGCACCATCTAGACTCTTCTTCTTGCTAAAAAGGTGTGTAAATCTCAAGCCTAGTGAGGTGAGGAGTAAATCAAAATCTAGGTTTCCATAGCCTGTATCAGCAGCCTGACACACAACACAACAGCCACACACTTTGAAACACAACCCACATTGACTTTCCTGGTAAATCTTTGTTTTAACTAGCTGACTTACAAACATGAAGACACATCTTGTCCTTTACCTTGGCTTATTGAACTGTGAGCAAACAAATGCTCACCAGTGAAAAGTGCACTACTAATGTCAGTTATCAAGCTAGATAACAAGCTAATTAGCTGGTCACCTGCAGCACATTAAGCAGCAGTGTAAACTCATGTGCAACTGTCACTTCTCAGATGCTGATGTGGTCCCTCTTTATTACACAAAACACACCAGTCCATGCATGGGTTTGTAAGTGACAGTCATTTTTATTTACTTTTTCTCTCCTCTCATGTTACCTGTGGAGCTCCACTTGCCAGCTGCTGTCAGTCACACACATACACACCTCTCCTGTACAACTCTATTAATTTTTGTATCATAATGTTCATGAAATTTCCTTTTCTTTCTCTCTGATCCTCCATAATAATGTTTCCGCAAATAATAAATGATTGCTACACATAAGCTAGACAGCAGGAGAATGATAATGTATCCAAGCAAGGCATGTGCTACTAGTCAATAGCCACATTTGATGGGCATTTATATGAACATGCAGTGCTAAGACCGGATCTATTCGAGACTAGGTTCTAGCTTGGTTGGTGCAACCAACGTAAAGTCAATTCAAAGTCCTAACAAAGCAGCAGTTAAGACAAGACTTAGTAAAGACCAGTTAGTGCAACCCACTGTTGGAGCTCAGCCAATGCATCAACAAGAAGTGATGTCATGTCCTGAAGGTGTGAACAAACAGGTTTGAATATGTGGGACTTTCCAGACAATAAAATTCACAACAGCTTTGAAAGAGTGCAAAACCAAGACACATACAGAATTCTATTCTAATAATGTACATGCAAATTTAGAGCATGCAATTTAATTTCAGAACACATATTTACATACCGTAAAAATAGAGTCCAGGTTTTGTTGGTGCGTCTTGGTTTGCTGATTACTAAGAACCAGAAAACATGAGGTCATTTCACACAAAAAACTCTGCAACAGTGAACTTAGCTAAAGGGCTTGGGGCAAGCATAATTTGTATTGACAGTTTCTAAAGAAAAAACACTTGAAACCACGTTAATTTAATTTCAAGTTTTACCTTTACAGAGCTCTAAAATAAATGGTTTACACTCTGTCGACCTGATTACAAGCACAAGGCGGATCCAAATTATTTTACTCTATGGACAGATTTTTGTCCTCACAGGGTGATTAAGTACACACACACACACACACACACACACACACACACACACACACACACACAGCTGTTGTATTCCTCTGTAAATCTGTAGATGAGGAAAAAGAGTCTGAAAGACATTTTCAAAGTCACAGACTTTTGAATAACCTCAACCATCAATCTACCTGCACTGACGAATAGCAACATTTCACTGTCGTTACAAATCCATCCATTATCTTTCCGATCACAGCCTTTGCAGAGGCCAGTCAGCCTAAACTCCATGTCTTTGAAATGCAGGAGGAAAACAATTCTCTCAATGCGGTTTCCCTAAAGAATGCTGATTGACTGTCAGGTACTTTTTTTCCGTAACTGACTTCCTTGAAGTCACCTGACTTTACAACTTGAATTAATTTCACAATTCTGACTTGGGCTCAGATCCCTTGACCTCTCAGTGGTTGTCAGTAAATTCACACAATAAAAAACTTCTTTTATAGGAAACCATCACTCATAGACACACCTGGGTACAGGTGGGTCTCATTTCTCCCGGTTTGCTCGGCTTCAACTCAACATACACATTCAACTTCTCAGATATAAACTGAGCTTTGGTGAATCTCTGACTTTAGTTCAAAGCAGTGAAGGTACACAATGGCACACTTAAACATTTTAAATTCTTACATTTGCTTATCAAACTGGCGTCCATCCTTGAAATTAATTGGCTCCCACAGAGACCCGTCACTCTGGAAGGACACAAAGCTGGGTCCAGAGTCTGGTCTCTCCTGCTGTGTTTGGCTTCAACACAATATGAACATTTAACATTCAAATTACAAGTTATGAACTGAACCTAAAGTACCCCTCCGTAAAATAATAATTTGCTTTCTGTTATTTCACCTGGCTGTTTGGACTTCATTGTGCAGACAATGTTTAACACAAGGAGGTCTTCTCACCTACATCTGCTAGAGGGGGGACATTTCTCTCCACTCACCTTAAAGAGTACTTATTATGCTTCACCTCATTATCAGTCATAGGCCATAATTTTACAATATCAGATGGTCATGTTAAACATGGCTTTAAATAATGAAGTAAATGTATGTAAAAGCAATCCCTGACAGCAAAAACCTCAGGTTTCAGATTGTCCTGACAGCTCTGTTTCCAAGGTTTTATTCCGTTTTAGCTACAGCCAACATCAGATTGTGAGCGATTTCTTTATATGGTCATCTGTACCAGGCACACTACTCGAGGCAAATTTAGATTATGTAGCCTACACTGCTACATGAAGCTACATGCTATCGTCAGCGAGAGATGTAATCTAGGTTGCCAATGTTGTTAATTTCTTTCTGTTTTCAGCTCATTTTCCATCTGGAGCATCTTTGGGTGTGTTAAGAAGCCTTTATTGGTGATATTTAACAGGGAAAAGTGCTGCTACATATTCTTCCCCCAGGTGGCAAATACACAGTTCTCTGTAGCTACATACTAACATCGGGAAAATATCTTGGTTGTTAATTTCTCCTCAATTTGGGATCATATTCCTGCTGAAACATGTTGGTGATTTTTCAGGGTAGAAATTACCACTATTTTCCCTGACTGCAATAAAGTGGTGCAGGAGTGAATCTTAAATCCCGTAAATGAGTTAGTGTTTGAGCACTTTTGGTTCCTCAGGTCAGTGGGTTTTTTGAATGGGCTTTTAGTTACATTAGACACCTGAAATAACATCTGTAGTTAACACATGCTTAAGAAGTTTTCACTTTTTTGCCATGATGTAAAATATGTTGGTGGATACACCACACATGAAATTTAAGGTTTTTACATGTCTTAAAAAAAGGCTGTTGCTAACAAACAAAAAAAAATCCTGTCCTGTCCAGGTCCCATAACAGAGTAAAATAAATAAATAAATAAAATAATGATAACAGGTCCCTTCAAATAAGATATAATACAAGTACAACTCGTGCTTTGAATCCTTACCTTAGCTCATCGATTGGTGCTCCATTCTTGAACTCAATAGGTTCACTTTTAGACCGGTCACTCCTCACGGACACACAGCCTAGCACAGATGGGTCTTGTCTCTCCTGCTTTGGTGGGCTTTAACACAACATAAACATTGATTTAAACTCTCAGTTATGTATTGAACTTAAGTGAATCTCTAACTTTAATTCAAATAAATAAAGAAAATAACAAACAGACATGTTTTAATTTCTTACGTTTGTTCATCAGAATGGCCTTGACCCTTGAAACCAATCGCCTTCCACCGGTCACTCTTCGTGGACACACATCTGGGTACAGGTGGGTTTGTTACAAGTTGATTTTAGAGCTCTGAGATGGTTAACAGTCATGAACAGTCACAGACAATTTTATATTACCTCCTAACTCTGGTCTGACTGTCATGTTGCTCAGACAGAGTGACCTCAGAGGCAGAGACCGCGTCCTCTGTCTCCTCAGACACATTCATGTTGGAGCTACACCTGCACAGAAACATTCTGGATTGATTTTCACATTCAGGACTCCATTAAACCTTGAGGGATATGATCACCCCTATTAATCAGCCACGTTAATCACAAGTCATTTGTAGGTAAAGATTCTTACCTGTCAAACTTACATCCAGATCACAAGCAAAACCACTAAGCATTAAAGCAGAAAGCACACTGTATTCTACATCTGTTCCTGAGGGTTTGCGTGCCCTTCTGAGTTATTTCTGTCACATGCTCCTGGCTTTATTTTTACATTCTTTTACCAGTTCAGCCTGTTTGCAGAGGATGTATCTGTGCAAGAAATGTCACAGATCACATGACATAGTTCTATTGTGTCTCCAGTAGATGGTGGTAATTAACCTCATCCAGAGGAGTGATTTACTGTAATGTTATACACATGCGTAACAATCACACTGCTACACTAATGAGGACATTCTCTTGACCAATCCATTCCCTGAGGACCTACTCTATCCTTGATTATAACTGTTACTTGCCATACTCCGACCTTTGAGCTAGTCTTAAAGGCTCTGAAAACCCTCAAGCAATGGGATCCTTCATGAAGACATAAAAAGTTTGGGTTCTTACTGGTTTGAAGATGGGCAGGGCTTAGTGGAAAAAAGGTGAGGCAACATCTTTGTTAAACCACACCCACACAGTGCTTACAAAGCATAGATTGTTGATCACCTGCAAAGACTCAAAAGAATGTAGACGTCACTTAACTGGCAGCTTAAAATAGACCTCTGTTGGTTTGTTGTTGTATCTATTTCCCATGTAAAGTTTATTATTTTAATATTTTCTTCAAGTCTCCTCAGTGACTTTCTGTATTTGAATTATCATGCATTTCTTTTCCTTGCAACACATTTAGTTGAAGTCAATAAAATGCACTCCCTGCAATTTAGTCACACTCATACTTCTTGCAGGATTTTTCAAAAAGTTCCATCTTATGAACTGAACAAAAATAAATGTCAAAATGTTCCCCGTCAGCCTAGTCTTACAGGGAAACACCACCTAAATTAAGAATTCCAATATGTTATTTCCACGGCCTAGGAAAGGCCGTACTCCATACACATATACACATCATATATATATATATATATATATATATATATATATATATATATGTATATATGTACACATACATGTATACACACATATACACACACACACACACATATATATATATATATATATATATATATATATATACATAGTGTTCTGAATTTGAATGTAAAAATGTACCCATAATCTCAGAATATTCCCCTGAGTGCTCTAAGTGTCATCTAGAACATCCTTTAACCATTCATTGTTTATGGAGCTTGCAAAGAGTTTTTCCACAAACTAAAGGCACATGTGGGATGAATTTCAATGTCAATACCTTCATAAATGAGGAAGTTTTTGAAATTACACCCTTGGATTGTGCATATCAAATCAATAGGTCACTGATAAATATGTTAGGAGACTTGCCAAAGGCTTTCTCACAAACTAACAGCTGTGAAAGTTGTTAAAGATGTCAAAGACACATCAGAGGGGGAGTTCACATCTACATATTTATGAATGAGCAAATGACATCACAACCTTGAGTTTGTGATCTGGCCGCCATAGTTTTATTTAAGGCAACAGGTCACAGGTTATTACAGGGATTTCCTAAGGGCTTTTCCACAAAGTGAAAGCTGTGGACGTTGTTACAGTATGTCACAGGGACATGGCATGTGATGTGACATCAATATATTCCTAATGAGCAAGCTATTGAAATTATAACCTTGAAATGACCATATTTAAGGATATACTGTAGGCCACTGGTAATGATGTTAAGAGATTTGCTAAGGGCTTTTCCACAAACTACCAGCTGTGAAAATTGTAAGAGGATTTTCAAAGACAGATTGCAAGTGATTTGTTGTAAATATATTCATCAATAAGCAAGTACTGAAATTACACATTAAAATTACGTATATACTGAAACGGGTTGTATTGCACTTTAAGGACGATCCCTAACTACACCTATAGTCACAGGTGCATTGGACAAACATTCAGTTTGTTGTGCTCTCTTCTGCATCGTCATTTTTGATTATTTTAAGTTCACTAAAACTGAAATATCTGCCTAAATTTCCATCAAATCCAAAAACTGTGAGAAATCAAGGTTTGGATATGGAACTATTGAAGATAATAGCCATGAAAAATGGTAAATATCCAACATTAAACTAACTTTAACCCTGTAGATAGGCTGGTCTGTTGTGCTGGCACACAAATGAACCAAAACAAGGGAATTATTAAACAATCTCGAGACCACTCAGTCACATCTCAGTGCTCAATTTAGTAAAACCTGGCATCGATTTATTTATTTTTCTCTCCATGGCACCTCCTGGGCTACATATTTTAGTGTACTGTTTGGCTGTAAAATGAGAAAGTTAGACTGGCCAGTGGTCAGTGCTTGATACCTTGGCTGACTGTTTCCAACACAGCAGCCGGGTCACAAACTGTCTAATATTACAGCTAAACAGTCACTAAGATATGTTTCTGAGAACATTTGAGGCAGGAGATAAGAAATGCAGTAACAAAATCTTGATTAATATTTTATCAGTGTTGCCTAGTTTGACAGTTGAAATTAAAAGCAGTAGAAAGAGGAGGAGGAATATGATGTTTTTTCACAGATTATCTGTCTTATTTAGTTCAAAGTGAATATAGTGACAGTTTCAGCAAATATGACAAAAATTATTTTCACAAAAGTTACCAACTGTAGCTTGAAGCTGTTATTTTTTTATTTCATAGCTTTGTTGTGCCATCTATTCTTCCTCCTAAACAGTCTCCTGCTTAGACCGGTCACTCCTCATGGACACTGAGCTGTTCATTTACAGTGAACCCAAGAGTTGTTCAGTAGAGATTATAATGACAGTAGATTCAAATAATAAGTTGCTAAATGGAAGAACTATTTATAAATGTAAGTGTATTCACACTTGTATTTAAAAATATAAAACTCAAAATTGTTAAAAGGAGAATTTTCTCAATTTCATCTTTCTGTGAACTCACTTCAGAATCAACACCAACCCTGCAGGTCTATGGATCATTTTACCATCTACCAACTTACAGTTGTGTTTTCTAGCCTGCAGCTGCACTCTCGTCGTCCCCATTTGCAGCCACAGCAGGCAGCTTACTTTAGTTACAAAGTTATTTAAAAAAAAAAGCACTGCTAAAAGGACAGCGAAAAGGCTAAAAGGAGAGTGAATATTGGACTTAATTGGCTTTCTGGATTTTACCAAGACTGGTCTGAAACACAACTAATGTTGCTTTGTATCTGATGGATGTGTTATTGAGCAGCTTTATAATGTTTAAGCTTGTACATGCAGCTTTAATTGTTTCAGATTTATTTGTAAAATCCATCCATTTATTAATTTACTATTATAAAACACTGAAAGAGATGCACAGTTATTCTGGCGTGCACTTCAGACTCCATAGAAACTGACATTTCCTTTCCCATCGAACACATTTTTAATTTTTGCTTCTTTTCAGTCCTGAATATCTTTATCTTCCTCTTTAATGGGCTTTTGCAGATCAGTGCTCTGTTTTGTTGTTATTTTCCGCAGGTCTCCAAACTCTCCACCATTTCTTTCCTGGAGTGTCTATCACAGGTGGAGACATACAGGCTACGTGGAGGCAGAATATAGATTATGTGGGGATATAATGTACTGCATGCAGGAGCATGAATATATTGTATATGTGCATGTATGTCCACATTCATGTGTATGTAGTGTGCTGTATATGTATCTTTTTGATGCAAGACACATGAGCAAACTGTGAAAACAAATTAACTCCAGGGACAATAAAGACCATCTATCGCTCTCCATTTTTCCCCCACACAAATTTGGCACTCCTCTGGATGAGGTTAATTACCACCATCTATTGGAGAAACAGTAGAACTACATCATGTGATCCATGACATTCCTGGCACAGATACAGCCTCTGCAAACAGGCTGAACTGGTATCAGACAAAACTAGTGCACACAGTGCTTTCTGTTTTAATGCTTAATTGTACCCTGGATTTGACTTTGAAAGGTAAGACTCTTAATGACTGTTAATGTGGCTGAATAATAGGGGTGATCATATCCCTCAAGGTTTAATGGAGTCCTGAATGTCACAAACAGTCGAGCTTGTTTCTGTATAGGTGTAGATCCAACATGAATGTGTCTGAGGAGACAGAGGACGCGGTCTCTATCCCTGAGGTCATTCCGTCTGAACAACATGACAGACAGACCAGAGATATGAGGTAAGATTAACTTTTTTGTGACTGTTTATGACTGTTTGCCATCTCAGAGCTCTAAAACCTGGACTGTTTATGTTGTGTTGAAGCCCAGTAAAGCTGGAGAGATCAGGCTCACCTGGACCCAGCTGTGTGTCTACAAAAAGTGACCGGTGGATGGCGATCGGGTTCAAGAATCGAGGCCATTCTGAAAAGTAAGAATTTAATGAAGAATTTGTTTTTTCCTGCTGTATATTGTTGTTTTAGTCAAGAAATTGTGCACTTGACACTGAAACAGCAATCAGTTGATATTTAAATTTGCGCACATTTTGATACTAAGCTCCCAGTGTCTTTACCAGTGACTGCTGATTTATTCTATTCTTAACTGACTGTTGCTCAGAGGGATCTTTGGCTCTTTCTGACCTTTCTGGTTGAACCATGGTATAGAGTTTAGTTCTCCTGGCATTGTCAATGGGTGGCAGAGGGCCACGGACACCCTGATACAATTGCTGACCCTCCTATGTGAAAATGATCAAAAATAACTGGAGGCCTTTATGTGTGTGTGTGTGTGTGTGTGTGTGTGTGTGTGTGTGTGTGTGTGTGTGTTTTTTCTTGAGTAGGGTTGTGTTCAATTAGCAATATCCCACCCACAGCTCTCCTGTCCTGATCCACGGCCATCACCTTATGGGCACCTCATGCTGCCTCGGTGGCTAACTCGATGGCCCTTCGCCTAGTGGCTCCTGTAATGCCCAGCATGTTGTAGGTCCTGCAGAAGGACTGAACCTTCTGCATCCCACTTTAATGGGTAAACAATCTTGGAATCTTTTGGCTTTTGCTCTGATGGCGATAAAGCCTCTCGGGGCAAGGGCCAATATTTCGGGCTGACCCAGTGTAGCCAGCAGATATCTGAGCCAAGATTTCCTCTTTCACGCACTGGACATTTTGGCTAACCTCTACAAATAGATATCTGCATATGAGTGCAGATACATCTAAAAAGGGCTTATATAAAGCTACCTGGTTGTCAAAGAATAGCTGATTGGTTCAGAGATTGTATTTCAGCCAGTGTGTGATTGGTCAATACTTGTTGGACTATAAACAAACTACAGACAAAAACCAGAACAAAAATCAGAACACTTCTGATACCAAAATCTTGTCCTGTCATCCAAAGATTTTACATATATATGTAGAATCTGTTTAAAGAGGTTAATTGGCTCACACCATGCTTGCCATCCATTGCTTTGGAATTCTTCTTCTAGCTCAGCGTACTTTGCCCTCTTCCTCTCGTTGGCCTCCTCAGTATCTTCCTTCCAGGGAACAGTGAAATCCAAGGGAATGATCTGCTTAGAGGCTTACAAGATCAGAAACATCCCTGGCCTTTGTATTACTGTGGCAGTAGTTTCTGGGAACTCAATCAATCAATTTTATTCATAAAGCCCCATATCACAAATCACAATTTGCCTCAGAGGGCTTTACAGCATACGACATACCTCTGTCCTTTGGACTCTCACAGCAGATAAGGAGAAACTCCCCCCAAAAAAGCCTTTAACAGGGGAAAAACCTCTTAAAGAGCAACTGAGGAGGGATCCCTCTTCCAGGACGGACAGACGTGCAATAGATGTCATACAGAACAGATCAACATAATAAATTAACAGTAATCCATATGACACAATGAGACATAAAGACAGACAGAGACAGAGAGACAAGTTGAGACAGAGACAGAGAGAGATGCAAGGCAGACAGCAATGATAATAGCTTACAACAACATTAATTTAGGTAACAATAATATAGTAATAGTTATAGTAATTGTGGTACAATATGTTGTAGGTATATATTAATATATAATATTATATGTATGTGACAATAATCAGAAGTGTATAATAACAGTACAAGTATGACTAATAGTAACAGCAGCAGTGGGAGGCATCAGGCAGGACCATGGCAGCAGCGGCACAACACCACACACCATCCAGGCACAGCTGCAATACAAGTTAACCTGCAAGACAGCAGAGCGCAAAGGCTCCGGAGAACAAGCAGTTGCTTCCCCAGGTCCACTCTCAGCTCCCAGTCTTGTGCTGTTGCTATCAGGCCAGAGGAATTTAAAAAAAAAATTGGGGGGTGCTACTGGAGAGACCATTCAAAAGGACATAGAGAAGCCTTCTCAGCCTTCTGACTGTACCCAACCTCTGTGGCAGGTGACTGAATGGTAGTGCATACCTGTCTGGGGATGTTAATGTTTAATTTGAAAGTTGAATTTTTATGTTGAAGGCAAGAGAAGGAGGAGAGACCCGCCTCATCTGTATGCAGCTTGGTGTCCATGAGGAATGTACAGTCTAAGGAGGAGGCCATGTATTTCAAGGATGGAGCCCACTCTGACAAGCACATGTACTAAATCTTAAGTCGGTTTGACGCTTATAGATCTTAGGAACACCTTAATGTCATTGGACAGCATGTATAAAGATGTTTCAGGAGAAAAACAACTCCTTTGAGAGGTTCTTTGGTATATTGGATCCTTAAGTTGGTCTGCGAGTTCACTCCAGAGAGTTTGGTGGATATGTTTTGGGACTAAAGGTCTGGCTGTATAGAAGGTTATGTGTGTCATGTAATTTGGATATTATCTGAATAAATTTTTATATACTTGTATGTTTTATATATTCTTCATATTTGGATTTTTTTCAACTTTGTGTTCCTTTATGTTTCTACAACAGCTGTTGTTGTTCGCTGTCAAGCAGGCATTTGAGTTTTATATTAAAACTTTAATCTGCAAATTTAGAAATTAATGTGTGGAATTATGCAAGCTTTAATCAACCTGAAAACAAAAAGAGAACATTTAGAAAGTAAGGAGCAAATTGACACTGTATTTTATCATTAATTATATTATGTTGGTATTACTGAAGAAATAAAGACGCCAGTTGAATATGCAGGTTGTATAGACTGGCCTTGGTCTATGTGAGAGTTAAAAGTGACACAGAAGTATACCATAATACAGAAATAAATAGCAAGAACTATGTGATCTGTATTTGAATCATATTAATTTTTAAATTATTTTACAGAGATATCAACTGAATAATTTTACAAACACAATAATGTCAGCAGCAAAGCTAAAAAGTAAAAAAAAAAAAAGTGCCATGACAGCAGAATGCACAGAGGCACCAAAAAGACTCTAAAAAAGTAAATTGAACTTAATTTTCAGTATTTCACATATGACAAGACAGCATGACAGTGACCTCTGAGACAGTGCTCAAAGGAAATATGACTGTTAGCTAACAGGCCACTGGTTTACCTGATGGTAACATTAGCGAGCAGTGTTTGGGCAAAAAAGATGAAATATTGTTAAAATATGCTTACAGCTGAAAGCCAAATTATGTTGAATGGCAAAACACATTACGCTCTTCATGTTTCATTGCTGCTAAGGTTTGCCGATAGACAGGACATTAATGTTAAACTGCCTGACCCTGTCTTGTGTAGGGTGAATATACCCCTCCTGTGAGATGAGCTAGCCCACTGTACCCCCTCCTCTCTCTCTCTCTCTCACACACATACACAATACACACACACAGAAACAACCAAATGTGTTGCCTCTCTCTGTCAAAAGAAGCTTTTATGTCATACCAATAACTGGTGAAAATTTTGAGGATATATTTTTGAGAGCAGCTTGAAATATTTTTTTGTGAGATAAGTGATTTTGTTTTTGAAATTACAGTGAATTGTTTGTCATGCTGCATGGCTTGACCTCTCCAGTTGTCTTTGTTAATACTGTACTTAGCCTACATTCTTATTTTAGGCATTGTTTTAAAGTCTTGGGAAATGTTTCCTTGTTAAGAAATGTCCTAATAAAGTAAATGGAATTCCAGCAATCTTTTGTTTTGGATGAACTAAATTGGCAGGTAACCACAAGAATATTCACTTGGCATGACATTGATTCAACTCAAATTAAGTATTATCATTATCACTATATGAAGTTGGTTTAACTACCGGTAAGTAGCTTCTCATGTAGCTAACTACTTTAACTGTGTCTGTGTAACTTAGCTTACTACATTTTTCTAGCTTTTGTGTAGTGAAGCTTCATTTATTGCTGAGTAAATGGTAGCTTAGCTCACTACAATATCCATGTAGCTTGCCCATCACTGGTCATTGTAGGTAGTACTAGCCTAGTTATGTAAGGTGGGGCCACCTACCGTATAGGAGTGGAATGAGCATTTTTCAACAATTGGGGCCGACTGCGAGGCAAGGTGGAAGCACAAGTTTGAGTCGATAAATCATATTACTAAAGTACATAATATGTGTTTAAACTGTGTTTAAAGTAAACGTGAAACATTATATTACTGAAACGTGTCAAAATATCATATAAAATATTTACAGCTTTTACTTACGATTTCTTTCAAAGATATTCATCCACTGGAATGGACAAGGGCTCTGAACATCACCAGGAAATGAACAGGAGAAAATATGGTTCTGATTGAATTTTCTAATGATATAATCAGCTTATAATGCATTTTATTGATTATGTCCACAGAATATTAATCTCAGGGGTTTTTCAACACACTGTTTTCTGGAGGTACCTCAGAAATTAAGGATATTATGAGTTGATATGACTAATGCAATGCAAAATATATATGCAGTGTGTTTTTCACTTTATTCATTGATGTAAGTGAACCATTCATGACAAATAAATATTCTTGTGTTTTTTGTTGAAAAAATCTGTTTAGATCATTTAGTGTCCTAACACATAATTAAATATCATTATCAAAAAATGTTTTGCTAAAATATATATGAGTTCATTTAGAGGAGAAACCCACCATTATAACATTTTTTGTGTGTGTTTGGAACATAATTGGATTCTAAAAACATAAGAAAAAGTTTACTTCTTACTCTATTATATGTAAGGGATAATGCCCGACGAGGTGTCCATTATCAGAAATGAATGGACGACGCGGAGGCGTGAACCGTCCGACGCGAAGCGGAGTCCATGGTCATACCATGGTCACTTACAAAATAAATAAATATTAAACCAATTATTAATACGTTAATGTTGTGTTTTCCCGTTAAAATCGTAAGTTTTTCACAAGAAGCGGCTGAGTGGACTATTTAATATCTCTCATTGTGATGCGTTGCCAAGATAACCGGCTCTGGCCACAGAAACTGCAGCTGTTGCCACGGTTACCACCTAGTGTTTGAGCCAGCGCAATAATTTAGAACAATCAGGCTGTTTGACCGGAACTTTTTTATAGGTGTCCTACAACACTTTTTAATGGACACCCTGCAGCCAATCAGAATCGAGTACTCACCCAGACCATGGTATAAATTTATTAAAATCTGCCACACAAACTAACATAGATTACAACAGTAATTATTTTCCCATTATTACAAGACATTACACATTTCTTACATTGTTATGGTCATATATGACAAGAGAAATGAATGCACTCACATTTCTTAGCTTTTATTTGGTGGTCATGTTAGCGCAGCCAAACGTAAAGTCTCTGGCCATGTGTCACACAAGAAAAGTCAAGTAAGAGCCTGAAGCATGACATAGAAATGGCGATCACAGCCACAGCCTATGCTGCCAAATTCATATTATTGTGATGAACACTTTTACTGCCAGCAGCAGCGGTTAGGTTCATCGCAGCTCTAAATCTGCTTTTGGTTAGACCAGGCTGGTTTATTTATACAGCACATTTCATACATAGAGGCAATTCAGAGTGCTTTGCATAAAAATAGATAGCAGAACAGAATATAGAAAAAAAAAACATTAAGCAAAAAATGCATGAAACAAATAAAAATAATATATTACACAAAAAGTCCCAAGTCAGAGAACAGTTACAGCATTAGCAGCCATTAAAAGCAGCCTTGAACAAAAAAGTGTTTAGCCTGTTTATAAAAGTAGCCAGAGTTGGGGCACAACTAAGATCTTCCGCAAGTTTATATCAGCTATGTGTAGCGTAAGTAAGTGGATCTTTGTTTTGAGTTCATAGTGTGGAAACAAACACACCATACACCATGAAGTGATTTATAGACTGGTAATAATATTCTGGAGTCAATTCTTTAAGACAAAAACAGTACAAGAAAATTGTTGACCACAATAACACCAGCAGGATGGACTGAAAAACACCCTGTTGGTTTACAAGCACAATACATTGTCAAGTAAAGACACACCTTCAAGTGGGTAGCCCTGTTGTATGGAAATGCAAATCCCTGTCCAGCCCACTTGGCCAAAGCATCATGTCAAACACATCATGCCAGGTCACCACATGGAAAAGGCACATAAAATAAGTACTGTATTATGATAACTCTACTCAAGTGTATTTATTCACTACAGTTTAGCCTAACCACCATCTTGGATTCAAATTAGTATCCTCGTTTGTGTGGAACCTATTCTCACCAACCCAACCCAATCTAACCTTGCACATTCCCAGCCATTCATACCCAGTCCATCCAACCCACTGATCCCTGACCAAACCTTATCAACTCCAGCTAACTTCCTCTCACCCTCATAACAACCACCTCTCAGGCTCTCAGTCTCTCAGGTGTTTGTTGAGTCGATTCAGGGCGTCTTCTACGATGTCCAGCTCATGTCGGATGTCTTTCACCATGCTATTGATGCTGCTGGTGTCCTTCAGGACGTCCACACTCTGGGTGTACGGGTCGTAGCGGACCGTGAATGGACGCCAAATGGTCTTAGCAAATTCTCTGCAGACAAAGCAGTCATTTGTATCAATAGCCCAGTTCAACCTTTCACATCACTCTAACATTCTAGTTAGTTTAAAGTGTAGGAATTTAAAAACCTCAACCTAAAGAGGAGAAAAAAAAATCACTTACACAATCAATTACTAAGTGGTAATTCCCAACAGTGGAAGGCCTTTGAAACTCTCAGTAGTTTAACTTAATCGAGTATATTAAGGTGTGGCGTTGTTGAAACGCTTTTTATGCATATGGCATGAATTTTGGCAAAATTCTGCTAATTTTTTTGTTGTTGTTGAAATTTTTCGGGTGCACACTTACATTGAGTGAAACACAAACTCTACAAATTTTAGTTACACTCGGTAAATTAAGCCTTGGACATTGACGCCACCGACCCGCAGGCGTGCATCCAGCTGCTGCTGCTGGCTGGAGTGTATGCGCCACGAGTCGACCTGCAGCCTGTGGGATGACCAATCGCGGCCGGACCATCTTCCGGGCCACCATGAGTCAAGCTGATCACCACCTGCCTGCGTTTTGACGACAAGCTGTCTCGACCGCGGCGTCTAAGGGAGGACAAGCTGGCTGCCATCCGGGACATCTGGGAGATGTGGCTTTACACCCCCAAAAATCCTGCCAAGTACGGCATCAAAGTGTGAGTGACCCCAGATGTGGACATATCTCCACTCCACATTACGCGAGGAGAATGTCTGTGTACACGGGAAAAAAGGCTGGCGCACCGGCGGGGAGAAATCAGGGGAAGAGGGTCGTCCTCGAGATGACGGATGGGCTGAGAGGTATCACAGTCACTTGTGATATTTTTTTTTACATCGTTTGCCCTGACAGAGGAGCTGCTGCAGAGAAAAATAGCTCTGGTCGGCACCATCCAGCGCAACAAACCGGAGCTTCTTCCGCAGCTCCTGGAAACATGGGGGAGAGCTGTCCTCTCCTCCGTGTTTGCATTCACCGGGACCCATACAGCGGTCTCCTACATGCCGAGACGGGGGAAGAATGTGCTGCTGATGAGCACCAAACACCGAGAGCCGGCGGTGGGCAGCGGGGAGAAAAAAAAAGCTGCAGATAATTTGATATTACAACCACTGCAAGGGAGGTGTTGACAACCTGGATAAGGTATGTACCATTAGGCATATATAAATCATACACTTATTTATGTTATCATTTTATTTTTCTGACTATTATTTTTGATTTTATGTGTTGTCTGAGATGTTTATTATTCAGCATTTCTTGCAACTGTATTTGTGTATGATGAAGAAAAACATTTATATTCACTTCAGTCTTTTTTTTTCTTCCTTTTGCAGGTTGGCGGCACCTACAGCTGCAGGAGGAGGACCAATCGGTGGCCCCTGGCACTCTTCTTTAACCTGCTGGATGTGAGTGTCTATAATGCCTTCATCCTGTGGAGGAGCGTGGACCCCTCATGGCATCGTGGGAAATTTTACAGAAGGAGGCTCTTATTGAGGAGCTGGGGAAGGCTCTTGTGGGTCCCCAAATGGCCAGGAGACGCCGCCTTCCCCGCACACCAGCTGCTGTGGCCTTGGTGAAGGATGCACAGCTTAAAGCAGGCCCAAGCCCAAGCACAAGCACAAGCACCCTACCTACCACCTAGAAGAGCAGGCAGTGTGTGTTGTGCATCAGGAAAATGTAAATTTGCTCCACCTGCAGAAAGTGTGGCAGTGCCATCTGCAGGGAGCACAGCTAAATAGTTTGCAGCTCCTGCCTCATACACATACACATTCTCTCTCTCTCTCTGTCTCTCTCTCAGACACACATTTTTATTGTTATTTAGTCAATGTTGATGTTTGGTTCACTGTTTCTGTCTCACTGTTCTTGGTTCACTGTTCCTGATCACTTTTCGATTGAAAAAAAAGCATGATAATAAAAAAAGTTGTGGAAACTTTACATGGGCTTCAGGTGAGGTTCTTTGTTTTAATACGACACAGCACAAAAAAAGAAAGAAAATGAATGTATATTTGACGTGTATGATTAGGACTGATGCTGGTTGAAAAATAAAGCCTAAAAAAATTGGAAATATTATCAATGTATAATATTTTTTAAAGGTACCGTATGAAAAGCACATTTTTTGCGCTTAACAGCCTGATTGTAACAATTATTAAAGCCATCCTTGAGGGTTTTAACCTAAGCAACAACACTGTCAAACATGTCACTGGGAAAACCATTACTACAGCCAAGCTAAGATCCAGATGTGTGGATATGCTAGTTGTCACAGCACAGATGCTACAACTTATTTTGACAACTTTTGCTCTGATACAGCAGATGCTGTTTGCAAAGAAATAATTTGATCTAATGGAGAATAAGCTCATTTGCCCTTTTTTGTTTTTGGCAAGTGTGACATGAGAAGATTGATACCACTTTCATGTCTGTGTGCTAAGTATGGAGCTAAAGCCAGGAGGTAATTAGCCTAGCTTAGCATAAAGAGTAAAACCAGGGGGAAACAGCTAGCCTGGCCTTCACTTCAAATATACATGTACGAACTACTTCTAAAGTTAACTTATTTATCTGAATACAAACATTTATGAAAAAATAAAGCGTTGCAACAGTTGCAAACAACAGCTGGGTGCAGTGATGTCCTGAAGTTTTGGAGGAAGCTGACAAGCTGTTTAACCTTGCTTCCAGGCTTTATGCTTAAATAAGATGATAACCTCCTGCCTCTAGCAATATACTTTATGGACAGACATATCTCATTTAACTCTACAAAGTAAAGTAAATGATGAAACTTTGGTCACATGATACAGTGCTGGGCTATATCAGCTGGTTAGAGAATGGATTATAGCTACATCATTAAGGAAGATCTGCATTTACAGAGCAGAATTCTACTGACCTCATTTTGTTCTTGGCTTCCTCAAAACTCTCGGAGACAAAGTATACATCTTGGAACGTAGTTATTAAGCACTCCTGATTACAGGTCACCACGGGGTCAAATGGAAGGATGTGGGCCTTGCCAGACAAAGCATGCTAACAGAAGAAGGAGACATGTTGTAGACACATTTAGATTAAAAGAATACCCTTCCTAACCTGGTCGGTCAAGGTAATCGCGTTTTCACTCCCAACCCATCAAATACAAGGCCACTTGGTCAGCAGTCCTACCCTTTAAATGACTCCACAGGAACTCCTCTAGCATCAGTTTTGGGTGTGTCAGTTCGTCGGTTTATTCTGCTTGTCACATGCACAGTGTCTTTTAAAACACACTTCGCCTACTAACAGGAAATATAGGTTTCTGCACCACAGGTACTTCAGATAAGCTATTTGGTTAGATTAAAAAAAACAAAAACATAATGGTTTGTTTTAAACTTATGTGAGTAAGTTTATGTGTATGTCACGTGACATATGTGATATGACAACTTTTGTTATGTGACGTTAACTGAGGTATATTATCAACAAAACTCAAAGTTGACTTTCGGTTATGCACGCGACACGAACAGTCGCGTCGTCGGTCTCCTGGGTAAAAGTCCTGTGATTGCTTGATCCATTAACTCCCCCTCCCTCCCAAAGTATGCAGACTTTCTTGCTCTTTATACTAGATCAGTTGCTCTGAGTGTCAAATACTGCTGCAGATGAGTTTACACTGGAGTTATGCGGAATTTATACTTCTGCATTGAATGAACACGGTAGTTATGGTGTAGGCTCTGCATCAACATGAAGCCTACGCTGTAGCCCACGCCATAGCCTATGCAGTAGCCTATGCCGTACCCTACGCCGTAGCCTGACGTGCGCCTCCCCAGAAATGTAACTACACGTGGCGGTGACGCAGGCCTCCTGTCTATTTCTGTAAGCTGAGACCATTTCCCTCAGTGGAAACAAAGCTTTTATTTACTTTTATTTCACAGATAAGAAACAATAAATTGTGAAGACAATAAAGCCCCACAAAAATAGCATTTTAAGTCTTGTGTGTGATTTATCCTTCGATGATTTATACTAAGGAATTTATCCTGGCTTCATATGAGCAGAGGAAAGCTCTGCTCATCGCTAGTCTAATCTATACAATGTAAAATGCCATAGGCTTGTGCTAATAATGTTAGCATGTTATATTTATTTGGAAAACGTGTATAAGACAGTCGTTTTGTCAGTAAACCTTGTGAGTTGTAATGGAGCCGAATTGTGTGCCGTTGCCTTTGTTAAATGTTGTTGTTGTCCTTGGTTTTATATGAGAAGAAGAAAAGAAAAGGCTAATTTATACAATGTAAAATGCCATAGGCTTTTGCTAACAATGTAAGCATGTTGTAATTGTGGGGAAAATGTGTCCTCATAAAGACAAGTGCTTTGTCTGTAAATGCTGCGAGTTATGGTGAAGCCAATGTGTGTATTTGTGTTTGAATTTGTCCCTATTAAGTCATGTTTAATGTGTGTTTTGAATCAACTAAACATAACAGCACTTCACAGATACTAGTGTTTTGGAGGTGTAACTGCAGAGTGACACAGAAACGCCACTGCACAAGTATAAATGCTCACAATGGCGTAAGCGACGTGTGTAGGCTAGGGCAACTATAAATCGCGTTGAAAGCTTAGCGTGTTGCCCTGGGAATGAGAAAGACTGGGAATGCTCTAACAGTTACGATAATCTGGATTAGCACATACACAGAATAGAAATAAATGTCTATGTTTTGTCTATCCAGTAAAAAATCTATTGACTGGTAAGGAGTTTTAAAAGATAGCTATGAATTTTCTCTTAAAACCTATTGCTGTGGATGAGCTGAGGCTATGACCCAAAATCTCAAGTCAATCATAAATGGCCACATTTCACGAAACTTTCTTGTAATCATAAAGCATATGAGAAGCATTAGCATAAGAAAACCCAAAACCCAGACTTATGAGCAGTTACTCATGTAGTACTAAGTGGGACACTGGAATGAAATGAAAGATGAAAGTGTTCTGTATAAAGTTAGACAGCAGGTCATGTGTTACCTTGAGTTCACTGATGGAGGAGAGGAGTCCAGCTCCATACGCCCTCAGCCTGCCGTCTTGCTTACATAGACCAAACTCCACTGTGAAGAAATAACACTAGAACAAAAAGGGTTGTAACTTCGACACCATCCATATTGACACACAGCATGAGAATGTACGTAATACATGTCACTTTAAATAAACTTTGAATTCTAATCACTGTTTTATTGTTTTAAGGTGGGCTTATGGTATCCCACCTGCTACACTGTCACAAATAATCAGAAATGCAAAGCACTTTCCATTGCTAATGCTGTCGATGCACACTCAAGACCTTCAGGTCTGATCACATCAACATTTAAAATGACAAAATTTCAATGGATTGAAGTTATCAGTAGATTAAATTGTGGGGTCAAAATAAAGAATCCAAGGGGCAGAATAAATGTTGGCGGTTTATGTTTCTGCAAACCAGTAATACAGTAAATTTGTATGTTTCATATACATATGTCGAAAGTTCACATTTCTTTGTGTCTCAATTTTTAATATTGTGTTGTGAAAATGCGATGGTTAACATATGGTTAAGGTCAGGCACAAAATCAACTTAGAAAGGAAAACATGTTTTGGCTCAAGTTCTGTCACGACAAACATGGCTGGAAATGTTACTGGAGGTCAGCCAATATACATGTTATCTGAACTACATCTCTTTAGGAATGTAGATACGGTTTACAGAAGCATACAATGCCAACATTTTATTCATGTCCCACCGGCGACCCACTGTCTGACACAAGCAATATCAATACCCAGTATCACAAATCACAATTTTCCTCAGAGGGCTTTACAGCATACGACATTCCTCTGTCCTTTGGACCCTCACAACAGATAAGGAAAAACTGCCCCCAAAAAACCTTTTAACAGGGAAAAAAAATGGTAGGTTAGAAACAGAGGGCTCAGTGGGGACAGAGCACCTGCCACAGCAGGCAAACATGCCTGTCTGCAGTCATTTTGACTTGACCAGCACACTTAACTACAAGCCGATAGGCTGTAGAAGCAGGTGACATGCTTTTAGTCCTAAAGCCAGCCGTTGGCGATTGACCAGCTGAGTTGCAGGTGACACCATCAGCTGGCTTGAGTCGAGCTCAGGTGGCCAGTTCACACCACTGCACAACATTTCTCTGCAACATTCTACAATGGTTTCATCTTGTCGCGAAGCTTTATTCTGAACTAGGCTTTGTGCTGTTTTAATAATGTGTCAATGGCAAAAAAGATATCCGCCTCTTTAGTTTTAAGTTTAGTACACACTTTCATGGGTGTATTCGAAAAACATATAGTTTTCTATACATTTTGCCTTTCGTCCACATGCAAACTGCGTTTGAAATCACAGAAAGCTGACTTTTTGTAAAATTTCATCCAGGGTGACGATTTCAGAAGCTCTGTTACCAGTGTTTACGTGTAGATGGGGGACACAGTGTTTTAGGTTTGTGAGTCCACAGTGATCATCATTATGGGATGGCATTTTGTGCAATGTTGAACATGACAGAAATAGTGCTGGCTAAATGCACAGTTCCCACTTACAGTACAATTGTGTTTTTGCATATTCATTTGAGCAAAGATTTTTTTTTTCTTTTATTTAAGTGCTTGTGTGAGCAGGATTTTTTTGAGAACAAAGGAGGAAAATCCCAGTTTTCAAAAATACCCATGTATGTGTGGACTAGGCCTTTGTTTCCTGTTTGTTTTTTGACAAATATATTTTTTGTAATGAGATTATAAGTAAGAATGGTCCATTGTGTGTGTGTGTGTGTGTGTGTGTGTGTGTGTGTGTGTGTGTGTGTGTGTGTGTATTTTCTCACTGTGGCCAGTTTCTGTACAGCATCATCTGACGCTCCCAGCGATGCTAAACCAATTTCTTGAGAGAACTGGGCGAAACTGGGCTCAGCCAGCAAAGGAACATGACCCAGCAGCTCATGACATGTGTCTCTGCATCAAACACAAATTGAGAAGGTAAGTGCAGGTATTGCTCCACTGAAAAATTCATATTACAAAAAATGAATGTCTTGTGCGTGTGTACTCACGGTTCAGGTGTATACAAAGGCTCGGAGCTGTGGCGCACATACTGAGTGCAGTGGAATACTCTGAAGGCCAGACCCGCCAGAAAATCTCTGGGGGAGAGGTACCCTGCTACTGGCCGAATGATGAAGCCTGAGCGTTCTATGCTCACACACACACACACACACACACACACACACACACACACACACACACACACACACAAACACACACACCCGGAATAAAGTTCATTTGGGTATTAAAAAAAGAAAACAAATCAAGGACCCATTCATTGTTTATGGTGCAGCTCCAGACTTTATACTAGTTGACATCACAAGTTTGAGACTTACTTGTCTGGTTTCTGGCTTTAAGACAGAGTAGTTTATTTTCACAAATATTGATTGAACTTTGCTTGGCCATGGAAATAATATAACAAAACATAACATCATAAATATCATAACATTGGATTTCTTAATTTAGGTGGTGTTCCTTTTTCCACTCGGCCGTGGCAATTGCTAATGGTATTGTATTGTTTGCTGAGAAACTCACAGTTATCAAAAGTGGATTAGGTCTGAACAGTTACCCTTGAGGAAGTGTGAAACGTCTTCCAGCTGGGGAATGTTGTCTTCACTGTAGTTACAGTATTTGGTCAGCAGTGGGAGGTTCTTCAGATACTCCTTGCAGGCATGGTTGGGGTACAACTTGTTGAGCTCCCTGAACACCACTCCCCAGGTACGCACCTCCTCTGGTGTGAAGTCTATATGATCAATAGGATTGCCACTGACAAACAGAAAAAGTTAGTGAGCTTATCGATGGCGATAGAAAATATGACTTTGAGAGATCAAATCAAAACACAGCTTAGCAATGTAGTAAATAAATACCATGTCTTTAGGCCCTGTCTTACACCCAAACTAAAGCAGAGCAAAGCACAGCGCATTTGTCATTGCTAGTTTCAGACCGACGCAGTTGCACCAACATCGTGTTGATCATCCGTGTGCCCATGAGTGTGCAGGTCCTCAAGTGAGGAGTGGTCAGGTGCATCATTGTTGTTTTGCTATTTTGAGGCAGCAGAAAGCGACTGCATCACTGACCAACAAAAACCTGGTCTAAAGTCAGAATGGTGCAATATTTTCCCTCTGTTTAAAGGGCGCGTTATTCTGCCAGGAAGACATTTCTTCATAGGCAGGTTTCCCCACAACTTACACTCTGCTTGTCACACACATAGGGACACATGCATGGGTTGCAGGTGGGTGAAATAATACATCATTAATGAGTAGAATTACGATGACATTCTGTAAAATGTGAAATGTGAAAACTAGTTTGTTGGCATGGCTACACATCAGTGTGTTGGGATTGGAATTAGTCAGAGTGGAGGCAATGTAGGACTGCACATGTACAGTAGAAGGAGTGTAATGAGTTAATAATTCTTCCTGATATCAGGCAAGCAACAAAGATGTTTTTCCAATGTCTCTCTGTCCAGAGTTGTAGCTTCTATCTGCTCTTAATCGCATATTTATTCTGTCTGATTCTCTGCTATCATCATTCTCTGTCTCTGCATCTTCATCATAGCAGTAAACTGTAATTAAAGTGTGTGGCACAACTTTTTCCACAAACTTCTTGATCCAAACAGAAGATACTGGCTCAAAACGATAAGAATAAACTATATAACATCACCTCAAGTTTAACTGGCAGAATGTGACTCCTGAAAATGATGTCACATGATGAGCTAGTGTGTATCACTCTGTTGGGGTTGCTGAAACTGCAAAATAACTTAGTCCACAGCTTCGGGCTCTGGTCCCCGTAGCAGGCTAAAGCTGCACACCTTCACCGCAAGTGCTGATTTAATGTTGCATGGGAGCCAATTCCCAACTTCCAGCAATGTCAGACAGTGGTAGATGTGGTTGATGAAATGTGAACTGGCACTCTCTTCCAAAACCGGACAGTGAGTAACATTTACAGCAACATTTAACACTGTGTTTACTGGAACCAGAGGGGCCATGTAGTCTATGCGACTCAGCCATCCTGCATGCCAAAAAAATTAAAAATAACACTTTTCATGATTTGCTTTTTGTTTTTAAATGCATTTGTCAGCTATCCATAATATTTAAAAATAACATTACATTCAGCTTATACTCAGACACTCTCAGGTCTGTTTCTTTGTTCTTTGTCTGATTTCAGAAGAAATTGGGGGACAAGCCTTAAAATGAAAAGCACCATCAGGCTTTCAAATACATTCAAAAATCACACAAAACTAGTACTCATTATCCTGACTTCAAGACTCATTTGCTTGTTTATGCTTTATCATCCTATTTCTTTTCTCAACCATTTTGTTTTCACCTTAATTTACTGCTACTGTCCATGATCCCATCCAAGATGAGATGGTGCATCTCAGGGAGCTCATTGGCAAATTCAATCAATTTTATACATCAAAGCAAAATTAATTATAGTCAAAGAAACATTTCAACTTACAGCTTGTAGCTCATTGCCAAATCAGCAAAATATTTTCTTCTTTTACGATACGTGTTGTCTTTAAATCCCTGCAAAAAAAAAAAAAGAAGCACAATCAAGAGTTTACACTTTCACAATGTCCTTATAAAAGTAAATTAAGTATCAGACTCTGTGACAGCTTTGTCTGTCCTACATACCGGATGATCTGCATCTAATTCAGAGCCATACATCAAAACTCTGTTCGCACACAGATCCAAATCAGAGATCTTCTTCGGGAACCAGGGCACACCAGCCACATCTGAAATACAATTTAGGTTCAGTTCAGTTAGAAATCTGTTTCCCATTAAGTTTATGCCTTTGTGTGTAATCATGATTTAACTGTTACAAACAGCCCTGTGAATTTGAACCATATACGTTATTAATGTTGGTGCTTGCTTACAGGACTTGTAGTATTTACTGCTTTATATGTTTTTAAGTATAAATAGATAGGTTCTCTTATTGTAAATCAGTGTAGTCAGAAGTGAACTATGGCCTACCATCATCAGGCAGAGTGGAGTTTTCAAAGGGAGTGATCTCAATAATATCAGCATGCTTCCTCAGCAGCTGAGTCAGCTCCTTGAGCTGTTCATGATCACTGTCACAATCCACAAAGATCTCAAAGTCTGAATTTCTTCGTTTGGACTTGCGGGACTCAATATGAACAAGGTTGACGTGTTTTTCCTGCACATACATAACATATAAGATGAACAAAATATGTGGGAAAAGCTTCCAAGCACAATCAAACAAGATAATTTCAATACAGATTCAGTGATTTCAGTTAAAGATGACAGAGCATGCTTTCAAAACTTTAATAACACCCACCTGGAAAAGCCTAAGTGCCTTGACCAGACCACCAACTTCATTTCTCAGTGAGAATATTATAGTTACAGCGCCTTTCTCTGAACTGGTGGACCTTCCAGTGAAGATGCTCCTGTTGTCCTGGGTCTCAACAAATTTAATAAATGTAACCTTTAAAAAATATACATACTGTATGCATCAGTGATTTTTCTACAGCCCAAAATAAATACACTTATGCTTCAAGGCTTACTGACCTACAGATCCACTAAACAGCGAGACTGTAACTGTGAGCAGTTTAATTTTCTTTCTACCAAATTACAGCTGTCAACCATATCACTGTGCAAAAGAAAGCATACATCTACTGCCAGCTCACCTAGCACAAAGCTAGCTAACATCACAGCTCAGCCGAAGAGGACCCCATTAACATTTAGATCTTATACTGTCAAGAGCCTCTGGTCCATGAGTAGATGCATGCTTCCTTCTGTGCTGTGATGAGGTTGGTGGGTGTAGTTTGCTAAAAAGAATATAGTTCCTACATGAACCTGCTCACAACAAGGTCTCTGGTATTTTTTAACCGAGTGATAAATTCTGGAAAGAGACCTTGCTGTTGAGGATCAGTAATAATTTGACAGCTGTGATGGGTCCCACAGAGCCATATCAGATCTGATGGTCAAACAACTAGACAATCAAGAGGTTACCTCAAAGTAACACTGACATAAATCCCCCACTAAAAGCTAATTCTTCTTACTGGTGGGGCTTTTCAGTTAAACACAACACAAGCATCCTTAGTGCTACTTACTTCTTTGTTGAGCTGCTTCTCCTCATAAGCATGATTTACCGAGTCAAAAGACCTTCCTCTGCGTGGCCCATGTTCTTCAGACTTCTTGGCATACATGCCTGACTCCAGATCAGAAGTATAAATGTAATAATTTCTTGGTAAAGTTGTTTGCTCTGCACAAGTTACAGCTAGGCTCAAAACTAGATGACAGTGAGTTCTCTGACAGGAAGACAGCCTCTCTCAGCAGCAGAGGACTTTGAGATCAGCTCCAGTATATGTCTCCAGCTGTACTGTCACACAGAGCTGCTGTGGTGTTTATGAAGCTGCAGTGGAGGGGAGGGTGCATGGAGAGAGGATGCAGCCATTCCTTTCAGCAGGAGGAAGGTCACTACCCTAGGTCACGATTAACATCAGAACTGACATGTCACATGGCTTGACACATACACCACAGAAAAACAGAAAAACAAAAAAAAAGACTGCTTCATAAGTGGCCATGAAGTGTTTATTTCCAACTTTTGTGTGTGTGTGTGTGTGTGTGTGTGTGTGTGTGTGTGTGTGTGTAGCATAGCATCGCAATTGTGTAAGATGCTGTCACAAGCATCAATAGCTTTACACAACATTTTTAACTGTGCCAATAACCATGAATTTAAATAAACGGGGTACATGTGTACCACACTTGGTGTTGGACTCTGCTATGACTACATGCACGCTTCCCTCTGTGATGTGATACAGTTGGCGGTTGTAGTTCAGTAGTAAGAAAGTAGTTCCTACATGAAACTGCTCGCAGCAAGGTCTGTGAATTATCTTAATAACCGGGTCATGTTTTTGGAAAGAGAAATTGCTGTTGGGTTTTTAAGCTTTAGGAGCTTGGTGACATAGTGACTACTTGCAGAGCTAGTTGGTGAACTCTATCTAGTGAGCTTACATGCTAACTTGCCAGGAACACTCTCTGTGAACCAAGCTGAGTATCCAAACCTTCTTTGCGTGTTATCACAATGTTTCCCCTACAATTATATTGGAGAGGTGCCCCTACCGCCCCAACGCCCCCCCCCCCCGGAAGGTCAAGTTAATTTTATTTAATTTTATTGTCTATACAGCACCAGATCACAACAGCAGTCATTTAAGGTTACCTTTCCTATAGAACAGGTCTATACCTTGTCCTTTTATTAAGCAAACTAAATAGCCTTATGTTATTTATCTTATTTACACGATGGTATGTCATTTCTGTCTCCACATGGTCGCACATTAACAATTCTCTGCACAGCGGAGTTCTGCCCCGATGCGCACACACACACACACACACACACATACACATGCGCGCACACACAGATCAACACACTTCCACCAGCGGACAGAGAGCGCGCATCGGAAACTATGTCGCGTCAACCACCTGAAAAGCAGACAAAAATAGCTGCGTCCCCCCCAAAGCTATAAACCTAGGGGAAACACTGTATGAATTTATAACTGCAAAGTCAATATTTACTGTCACATATGTGTAGAGTTATGTCAAGTTGCAAGCAACGTTAAAGACTGTTGTACACGGTGATTGGATATTCTGTTGTATTGGTAATGCCGACCAAGTCCTTATACAAACTGTGCATTTTGTTTCTATGTTCATCTATCCATACTGATGGAAAGGCCAACTCTGTGATTGCTCCACTTAATTTCTTTATAGTCACTGTTACCAAGGTAGCTGTTACTGACGTATAACAGCTGTAGTGAGTGACTCATAAATGTACTTAAGACTGCGTGGTGTGTTAATCGTGTTGCTGTTACGAGCACCCAACATGTTTATAAGCTCTTGCCATCAGTATCCACATTAGGGGTGAAATTAATGAGGTTTCCCCTCTTGGAAAAAACAGACCAACGGGTGAATCAGACCCTCTTTCAGGTTTTGTCTGCATTTGTCTACATTCTTCACGTAAGACATGCCTGTAAACTGCATCATTTTATGTTTGTGCATCTTGGTTTGTCGTTGTGTATGTGCACATGACTATTGAATTTTTACTTTTATTCAAACAGGATGTTGATTCCCAACATTAAAGAGAAGTAAAGCCATGTGCTTGCTCAGAAATATTCCTAGCAGTATCAGGACTCCACTTGGGAAAATGACTAAGACTGAGGATGTGGTTCAGTGATTTGCTCTCACACGATGAATGTGGGTCTCTAACGCTGGTGGTGAGGAATCACGGGAATGACGTATGTTTTGTGTCACTGGCAGAGGGGGTAGGCCACACATTTTTACTTGCCTGTAAGTTCAGTTCTATTTCCAATCAATGACTCCAGGACCCTGAGCACGTGCTCACTTTGCCCATGCAGTTATCCATCTGAGTAACTGTAATTATAGCGAGACAGGAAGTCTCCATCTGGTTCTTTAATTTTGTCTGAAACAGTAGCCTGTCTCTAGGAGGCTCCATATGAGACCTGGCATATAAACACATTTACAGCCGGATCTGACCTTTAACAGCCCTCTGAGAAGAGAATCACTGATGCAAATTTGTTCACAAGTATCAAGTAATTTGCAGCCAGGATTTTCTGAGAGGTAAATCTGACCTAGGTGCAGCTCTGCTCCTTTGAGAAGCGTAATGAAAGTCAATTTCAGAGTGGGATCCATCTGCTTTCTGTTTATACAATTAAAGAGCCCAGGCCTTTGTGCAGCATTCAATGTAGCAGGTATTGTCCAGTGCACTCTGCCTTATGTTCTCTGTGCAGGGTCATTCTGCAAACACATGCTCATTTTTGTTGCTTTATTTCATTATGCTGTACTGAAACCTTTTGAATAGATGTAGCAGTTAATCACCTCTCTGGATAAGGCTGATAGAAAAGCTCCTCCTTGTGTAAAACTTAAAAAGTGAACAAAGAGATTATTTGCTGCCATGAGAAATGATTTATGTACATCCAGTGTGTGTTAGTGTGACATAAAAACTGGTTTGACTGGTCTGCAAACAGTTTGAATACAGGTTACACATTGTGTGTGTGTGGATGCTTGTCAAACAGTTCATTTAGGCTGCTCCAACTGTGCCACTGTCAGCAGAAACTGACAGCAGAAGAGACAACAAATTAATGGTACTCTGACTGTAGATATCTACAGGAAGGAAACTGACATGTACGCTGTGTGTGTTGTCCCTGTGATAGACTGATGACCTGTCAAGGGTGCTTTCACTGACTTGAGTAAATAATGGATGTAGCTACCGTGACGACACCCAAAGGTTTGTGGACTCCCGTTTTGAAGCCTTCACACAGAAAAATAGAGGTATCACTTTGGTACCCAAAGGTACATTTATCAGAAAAGTACCCTGTAACGTACATAGACGGTCCTTTTGGTGATAACTGTGGACCTTTTGTTTATTTTCTACGGTACAAAATCATTGCTGACAGCAAAGGGTACGCAAGTGTACTTTTAACTAGCAGGGTACAGGCAAATAATACACTAAAGATGGCGGTTAGTTTTCCTACTTTGTTGAGCTTGTCCAAGGATTAATTTAATCAAAAAATAAATGAAGCTGGAATACAAACAAATGAAGAAGACATAGAGAAATTCAGGGCTAAGTAACCAGGCCTTCAACTATATTTCTGTTCATGCCACAGTTAACGTTAGCTAACTAGCTGATTTTAAGTCTAACTCCGGCTAATGTAACTTAATTTTAGCTAATGAGGACGTTATGGATTCTTGCAAGACATGCTACACTCTTATTAGTAATTTTTTGTGTAATTATAGTGGTTTAATCAAACAACTGTTTAACCCTGTGCAAGGGTACTTTTAATGTATTTTATTTTTTTCATTTCAGTAAATCAAGCAACTGTCAGTGTAGTGAAATGCTCAAACTTGTCATCGCCATTTGTCCTAGTTTTATTTAATCCTCACAAAGTATACTTACTGATTCATGAGGAGTCATAGCTGATCCCGTCACTGCATTCCCACATGGAGATGTCGGTTTTTTTTTATTTCTTTCTTTCTTTTCTGCACTATGGAGCCCCTGAACAACCCGGACATTCTTCCTTCCACGGTCTGCTCAGTGCCACTGGGTCTGCTCTGCTGTGGCATGACCTTGCAGTAGGTCGCTTATAGCTAATTAACCAATCGTTACCATTTTTAATGTCCAAAACTGGTTTTAGACCGTTAAAATTATGTAACTTTGCTCTTGTGAATGACAGTATAAATGTTTCATGCTTTCTAGTCTGAAGAATGCATTTCTCTCCGTGGTTGCTGACCACTGTACCCTTTCTGTGAGTTTTAAAAATGTCTCTGTGGTCTGTAAGAGTAACGAACTAATGTTAACAAGTTTTGAGTGTTTAAGCCTGACTTGGGGATTTCCAAATGGAAAACACCTGCCATGGTAAGGTAAACCCCGCCATTTTCCGACCGTCATCATTGCCACCTCCCCACGCCTGGTCAGAGGCAAGTGTGTGTGTGAGTGTGGATACATTTATTTGCCTAACATATCTTTTGTAAGATGTGTGTCTTTGTATCTCAGATAATGATGTGGATGGAGAAACGGTGGATTGTGGACTCACCGAAGCTACTATAACTTTAGAGCCAGTACCATTTGAAGTCTATACAGCAGAGCTCAAATCTCAGCCCACAGACACAAGATAAGTACCTCATTATGAGGCTTTAAGAGGCAGTTAATGTACTCACCAATATAAAAATGAACGAATATTAATGCTTCAGTGATGGTGGTTGTGCTTATTTACACGTGTGGTTCTGGAAAGGTTGTAGTGATACCATGGAATGGAGGTTGAGAATTATCATTTGCCTATACAAAAAAATAAAATTTTACTAAGTTATTTTTATTAAAAAACATTAATTTCAATTATTGAATTTAATTTGAAGTTAATATCAGGTTCAGTGTCTGTTATGATATAATATTCTGTAATTATAATGTTGTTAAAGTTTCCCTGCACTCTTAACAAGAATGTGTCAATATCAACACAATGTGTTGAATTTCTACACATCAGTGAGTTGAATTTGGGACAACACATGTTGTGTTAATTGTGTTACATGACTGTGTCACATAGATTAACACAGAGATGTGTATAATGTGTAAATACTAACACATTCATGTGTGGATACATAAAAATTATATTAACACATTTATGTGTTACTCAAAATTACACAGTGATCGAACACAAGCTTGTGTTACTCTACACAAATGGTAGAATACAATGAATAAAAAGGAAAATGCCACTTGGAATCATTTTGAAAAAATATTTATTTAAAGAAATATTTTTTAAACATTTTAAAACATTTAGTCAACATTTTTGTTTGACTCTTTTTTAAGAAACTTCAGTTCAAATTTACAGAGTACCACAAACTAACTAATCAACTGAGGCAGCAGTAGACAGACAACCCCCATCAGCAAAGTAAGGCTGTGAAAATATTATAAATATAGCATATATTTAAACTGATATTGAATTTTGTGGTGGCTAAATGTTTTACTGCTGACCTATTCCACAGCTGTACATTGCTTTGCATACACTGATAGTCCTACTGCTTCTCCCAACTGGGGGCGTGATGACAGCCATTTAGAGTAGGCAATACACTGACTATGGATAAGTGCCTCATGCAACACTTCACAGAATACAACCTATCCCTTTGAGTGCACACACATACAACATACCAGTAAGTATGACATCGCTGACTTCACACTGCATCGGCCTTAGGGTGCTGCACCCCTTCTTGAGGCCGTTGAGGGAAGTAGGTGTGTCAAAACCTGCAGCATTCTGTAGCACAGCTCACCACCAAGTCCTCCTGAGAAAACTAACATATTTTAACTTTTCAGCTGAAACAATGGAATGGTTTGAGTCATATCTGTCGAACAGGAAACAGTGTGTCATGGTAAACGGTGTAAAATTCCCCTTTCTTAAAAACACAGTTGGTGTCCCACAAGGATCGATCCTTGGACCTTTGCTATTTTCACTGTACATTAATGATTTGCCTAATGTATGTACTGATTTTAATGCACAAATGTACGCAGACGATGTGGTCATTTTTACTTCTGGAAATGATGCAAAAGACATCTCTCTAAGGCTCACGGATGCGCTGCACAACATTCAACATCGGCTGAAAAACACCTGCCTGCTGATAAACACAAAAAAAACAGTGTGTATGATGTTCAGCAAATGCCCTACTGACATCAAAAGGTCCAATGTGTATCTTGACGGGGAGGAATTAGAGCTGGTCTCCCACTTCACATACCTCGGAGTCGTCTTGGACTCAAACCTGACTTTCAAGAAACACATTAAAAAAGTCAGAAACACAGTAAACTTCAATCTATTAAATTTTAGACAAATTCAGCCCTTCTTAACAGATGATGCAGCTAAAACCTATCTTTTCAGCCTGATTCTCTCTCATATTGACTACTGCTTCACAAACTGGGCGTTTGCAAGCACTTCGACTTTAAAACCCTTAGAACAGATGTATAAAAGAGCAGTAAAGATATTTGACCGGAAACCAATTTCCCATCATCACTGTAAGGTCCTGGAAAAGCACAAATTTCTAGACTTTGGAAATTTAAAAGTATTCAAAAATGCCTGTTTTACATACAAATGTTTACACGGACCAGCACCAGCTCCTGTCAAAGAGTTCATCCATAAAAAAAGACTGACAGGACATGGTACTAGATCAGGCACAAGAGGTGACTGTGAAATTACACACACAAGAACCACCTTTGGTCAGAATGTCTTATCCATAAAAGGTGGGCAAAGTTGGAATAACCTCCCAGTCATTATCAGAGAGAGCACCACTCTTAGCACTTTCAAAGGGAAACTGAAAGCATGGTTACTAGAAAATCAAACATGCGACCACCTGTAACCTGTAATGCAATGCAATGTTTGGGTCATAATCAGAGTTTCTGCTTTTTCTATTACATGTATTCAATATTACACATTACTCTTGTGTATGATTTTTTTCTCATTAGTAGTGTATACATAATACATTTATGTATCACATTTAGTGCAATAATTACACGCTTCTGCATGTGCAACTGAGTGTACTGGGCCTCGTGCAATACAAACTGGCACTTTAAACTGATGTGCACTTTAGGGCTTTGTGTAATTTCACCTGGCACCTTAGGGCATCGTGCAATACAATCTGGCACTCATGCACTTTAGCACTTGTCACTTTATCCAGCACCTATGCACTTTACTCCTTAAAATGAAACTCTTATGGTCTCCCTACCTGTGGGCTAGCTCTCCACCCACAGTCAATCTGCATTGCAATTTGTCTGTCTGTCTGTATATTATGGTTTGTGTTTTTCAATGTGTTTTTCACTGTTAGTGCTTATTTTATTGCTATTGCTCCTTTTTTTTTTTTTTTCTTTCTTCTCACTGTGAAATGTTGTACTGTCTTAATTTGATTTTATGTTAATTGGGACTACGGATGGAAATTAGCATCATGCTATAATCCGGCATCTTTACATGTATTAACATGTTCATCAATGTGCACTGTCCCATTTCAAATAAACAAATAAAAAAATCTATTTGAAAAGAGCATAAGCAAATAGTTATGTTATTGCATTTTGCACAAAAAAACTAGGAGAGCAAAGATCCATTAAATGACAACTATTTACCATCATTCTGGTCTCCATTTTGATCCATTAAGGTGGACACAACTCCCCTCTCCAACACAGCAATTTTCTGAAGTTTTGGGATAATGGACGACTCCCACCTCCGAATGAGCAGCTCTGCCTTTCCCTTAAACAGTTTTCCAAACTCTATATCCAGCTGATATAGGAAACAGCAATCACAAATATTTGTATAGACCTAAAAGTTCTATTTTCATGTGAGATTGAACATTTAAAAGAAAAACAAACCACAAAGCTCGTATCAGTGAATATCCAGCACAAGTAAACAAGTCTTACCAGGCTTGAAATGTCTATGAAACGAGGGTACTGTTGGACAATAGCGGCAAGTGGGTGACTTGGTGCTGATCCAATTTCTGCGATAGCTTAAAGTATTTTCCATTGCAGTCTTGACTGGCCCCATGTTCTCTGGTGATGGTTTCATTCTTTTGATGACAGCCAGCCATTCACTTGGGTCTTCATCCACTGAAGGCTGAGCTGCTGATGCTGCACTATAAGGCAACCTCCTCTTCTGGTAGCAACGCTGGCCCTCTTCTAGGTTCCGTCTGATGTTTCGTAGCTTCATCTCTATCAATCCTTTATGGGATAGAGGTTCATAGAAATGTTCCTACAAACAAAAAAATATATTATATTTAAACACAAATGAGTACTAAGGGCTTGCTGAACGGATTATTCCATTGCATATTGTACACTGAACAAAAATATAAACGCAACACTTTTGTTTTTGCTCCCATTTTTCATGAGCTGAACTCAAAGATCTAAAACATTTTTTTTATATACATTAAAGACCATTTCTCTCAAATATTGTTCACAAATCTGTCTAAATCTGTGTTAGTGAGCACTTCTCTTTTGCCAAGATAATCCATCCCACCTCACAGGTGTGGCATATCAAGATGCTGATTAGACAGCATGATCATTGCACAGGTGTGCCTTAGGCTGGCCACAATAAAAGGTTCTGAGCGTCAGAACAACTATGCGTTCAAGAGCATGGGACATATGAAAACTTACAGAGAAACAAACTATTAGTGAATGAAACTTAATTCAATAAACAAGTTAACAACACATTAACAGTGTGGGCTCTCTAACAACTGGTTAAATTAAGTTATGTGCCATCATAGCTCTTAGTGAAACAAAATGAGAAAATACTTACAAATCCATCACCCTCCCCAGAGACCATCACTTTCAGCGATGGAAAGAGTGTGGTTAACGATTTAGCCAAATGCAGTTTCTCTGCTGCAGGGGGATAACTGTAGAGAAGACAAAATATAAAAAGAAAATCCCTTGACCAGTTGACAATACATTAAGTATTTCATGTACAGTCAGGAGATAATCTTGCTGAGTTTTCACATCTACTTGAACTCAAACCTGAATTACTGAACAAAATAGGAAACTAATCTGGAATTTAGATCAAAAGAATGAATATCTACAATTTACAATCCATGTTTCTCTACAAGGTCACTGACACTCAGTTTGACAAGCTTCTTTCTGCTGGTGGTGGACAGTGTGCCTGTCTGCCTGTCTGGAGCCTTTTTATCCAGAAGAGATTTCAGCTGTTCAGCTAGGTCCTTCTACAAAACACAAGAACAAATCAATTCCTTCATAACTTGGTGACAAAACATCAATTTACCATTTTCACAGCAGCTATTTTGACATGTGTTTATATTCATACATAATACATGATCATCACTGTTAAAATAATAATGGCACATGGTCAAAAGCAATAAATATTAATCATTCCTGTTTCACTTAAGGTAATTATTTCTTTATCTCATTTACTACATAACACACAGTAATAATCATGTCCGATTATTAGAGTATGCCACAAAATGGCGCCAATGTGTGCGTTAGCAAAACTGGACCAAACCAGCTAAAACCAGAACAGTCCCGCACTTGCTACTTCGCTATTAACACTAGCAAAAGCCAAGAAGTAGCTTCTTAACGTTACTCAACTTTACTTAAAAATGCAAAGATGGGTGACTAAACTAATTAATCTAATAATTGTTACAGACAAAAATTTTCATTTTCCAACATCACCTCTTGTAGTTACTTACCCAGCTAACCAACGCAACATATTAAGTCACGTCAATGTTGTGGCCGTCTGTCAGGCGGACATGACTTAGCTAACTTAAAAACTTAAAGTTGTCATCACAGCTATGCTAGGGTACCATGGCAGAATAAATATACGAATAATATAATATAATATAATGAATAATATAACACATACACACACACACACAAAGTTTGAGTGAAACACCCCGTTTAGCCAGCGAGCTAACGGAAGTACTGCACCACCATTAAGACGTTATCGTTATAGCTTTTTATCGACTCGACGTGACATGGCGTTAGCTACACAGCTTCATGAGCTCCCCCACCGCATTCAAGTCTGCCTGACACCAAGCGAGGTAACATCACCTGTCAGATAGCGGTCAGAAACCTGGAGGTAAACTAGGAGTCATGCCAAGTCTAAATTTCGGTTGACTGCGCATTTTATTTAGTTACTGAGGTCAAACAGCTGTACATGAGTCACCTGAAATAAATAAAAACATTGATTTTACCTGTGCTGTTCGCTCCACTGATCGTCCTTTGTCGTCTCTGTGCTCCAGAAGAAGTGCGTGCTAGGGGCGCGGGGGTGGAGACATAATCCAACGGACGGCGGTTGCACGATGCGATTGGTCAGGATTGTTATCACATTTGTGTGTGTTGAAGACGATGAAGCAGGCAACACATTATTTGTAGAAACTGACACAAAACATGTTATTTTGCAATCTACACATTAATTGTGTCAGGAAACAACACATCTGTATTAAGAGTGTGGAGAAAGGACAGATTGGTCGCCCTAGACTTAATTTAAGTGAGGAATATGTGTCTGAGCTTCTTGGTATGGGGCTATCAGTAACCTGTATAGCCTGTCTTCTAGGGGTTTCCAGGTGGACATTCCAGATACGGATAACAGAGTGGGATCTCTCTATTAGGGGTCTATACAGTACATTATCAGGAGGAGCTAGATAGCTTGATCTCAGATATCCACACCACCAACCCAATACCGGATGGTGATGGGACTGCTACGGGCACAAGGACATCGCATGCAGTGGCGCTGGATCTGTGCATCAATGCATAGAGTCGACACTTTCGGGGTTGTGACAAGGATGTCTGATTTGCGGTGTGTGGTGCGCAGGGCATACTGTGTCCCAGGCCCCAGATCCCTGATGAACATAGACGCCAACCACAAACTTATACGATTCGTTTTTTTGTCTAATACCACCCCATACGAGGGCTTATTGTTAATGTACAAAATAAATGGGTCGATAATCATACTTGTTTTCCCCCCATCTACAATAAGGTACAACATCGTGATCTTCGGTGGGGTTGATGGTTTCTCAAGGAAGGTAGGGATTATAATTTGAAGAATTATATTGTTACAGAATGTCTGTTCACGGCGTAGTGATTATTTAAAGACTAATTCCATGTTGAAGTAACATCTGTATTTTCATCTGTAGACTATATGTAGTACTAGGTTTAATTAATTTATGTTTTCATATTTAGCTAAATCAATCTTTGAAAATATGTATGTTCTGTATACAATATGGTATTCTTTATTATTTCCATAAATTATGTATCTTGGGGTTAGCAACAATAACAAGGCCAGCACAACCCTTGCCCTCTTCAGTGAAGCTGTTGAGAAGCATGGCTTTCCACAAAGGTTAATATTGTAAATTTAAATTGATATGTTTGAGCTGTATATACACTGAACAAAAATATAAACGCAATATCTATATACCTGTACAGTATCTCACATTATTATATAAATGACCTCACCTATTGCCTTAAATCTACCATTACAATAAATTAAAAACTTCAGTCCTCACAAATTCCACAATCATCTCTCAAGGGTTCGGGGTGGCCACGGGGTGGAAAACGTCGATGTTGCCCATCTGATGTTTTCTGTTCGAGGAACCGGAAGAAACAGCTTCATTGCTGGGAAAAGTGTGCATAACCAGAGGTAACCACAAAGATACACGTATGCACCTACAGTACTTACAAACCCTCCCTACTTTAATCATATGAAAATACCCATTATCAACCCATTCATAATATGATTTATTTTAAGATTCATCTCATTATCTCATCTCTTTTTTTCCTATTGGTGATCTCTGACATGTGCTCACACCTTGACTGAATCCAACATTGGCACACTCAGTTGACTGAAATTATGTGAAAGGACACACACCAGCTTTTCATGCATATGAGAGCAGAAACTATGAGGAGGATAGAGCTACCTATAGGGTTCAGAGATGGATATCTCAGACAGTCTCAGCTGACATCACCATTCTACCACAGGGCTGACTTATAGAGACGAACAATTCAGATACTCATATTATCATTCTCTATTAGGACTTCATAGTATGCGAAAACATCATGCTGGACCATATTGACAGGCATTAAGATATGCAATCACAGTGTGAATTGTCATTTTTGTTTCACTTCTTACTCACTTCAACTATAAAATTGCTGTGATGTCAAACATGTCTCTTTAAATCTTGATAATTTGTTGTCCATGACATCTCTGTAGCAACAGAACAGTTATGGTAATAACAATGCACACCAATGTCACATTTTACCTTTATTATAAAGAATGCAGTTCAAACAATTTGGGTATTAGTCTTGGCCAATTATATTGCAATGGAGACTGCGCTAGTTTGAAGAAATGCTACCAGATAGACTGGTAGCATTATTCACAATCATCCATAGATATTTACTTTTTCATCAAGGTTATTTTAGACATCCAAGTGAAAAGACAAACTGTACAAAAATGCCTGGTTCAGGTGCTGTCCCAGATGGAAAGCAGTTTTCCCAGAGTCCATCAGATACATAAGTATTACTCATTACATGTTGACTTTTTGTGGTTAGCAAACAGCTTTACTGATGACTGCCATTGTCAACAACAATAACATCAATAGCCATATTGCCCACGTCAATCCCCAAACATTGTCACAGTCATTTACTCTGTTGTCTACATTATTCTAAATGCTGAATACAAATCATGTCCTTTAAACAGAATTGAACATCTGTGGAGAGATGTTTTCACAGCGGTCACATGCCGGTTCTACACTATGCTGCACCAGCTGGAGGAAGATGGTCTTCTTGACCTGTCCAGCAGTGTTCACCTCTTCTGCTGCCACTACGTGTTCATTCCTCGCCTCCAAGCCCATCTGGACACATTCAGAGAGGGCTGGGACAGTCACCCTCTTTCGACAGAGAGGAATCTCACCCCAAACCAATTGTGGCACATGGGACTACAGCACAGCTCTGAGGAATACAATGATGGGGTAAGTATTTGTGAAGCACACTCACTATGCATGGAATGAGTCAAGATAAGTAATTACTCCTTATGTTAGAGGATTTGCACATCCCGGTGATTGACTGGGAGTGTAGTGGTCTCATACCCAGCGATCCTGACAGTGGTGTCCATGTCCCTGAGAGTAACTGTCCTCTTACACCTGAAGGCCTGGCTGAACTTCATGCTGCTGTGGACCCAATGGGACCCTCATCATCCATGGGAGTGGACAAATATTTAGCTGCACTCAAATATATGCAGTGCAGAGGGCATGTGTAGAGTCATCTTAATTCACCTCATAAGTAGCACTTCACCCAAAATGCTCCCTCACAGCACACTGAGACAATGCTGGGGTGCATCCTCTAACTTTGGGCCTACTCAAACCTGTCCTCATTTCCACAACTGACCCGGCTGCTGTGTCATTACTGCAGTCTGTTTTTTATTTATTTATGGTTTAGTTCACAATCAGCATGCTGCAGTTGCAAGAACGCAGATTTCTTTAAGCTGCTTAATATGTGAAATGGGCTTACTGAAGAGTGAAGATGTTGTCTCACTGGTAGCTCTGGTTGTTCCTCACAATTAATGCATCCATAAATTTACTGTCAACCTTTTTCCTCTTTTGGTCCTTTGAATGTTTCTTAGTCTCTTTTAAAGACCCTTTTGTTCCCCTCCTTTAAATAAATATGTGTTTGATTTTTCAGAGTTCTGCATTTGATCCAGTTTCTGATAACCCTGGCAAGATCAGTCCTTTCAAGCATATGCTTTTATCACTGAGACAATTCTCTGAAACTCTCAGAAATGATGAAACTTACTTAACTTGAAAAAACAATACTGTAATAGAGTGGGTCCATCTCAGACTGCACAGTGCACAGCATGAATAGATGCTCATGTAGAGACACACACCTCAATTGCTCTCCTTGGGTGAGAAAGCCAGACACTCTCTCCACATTGAAGTCCAGGCTTAAAACCTTCCTCTATGACAGAGCTTTTAGTTAGGGCTGGCTCAGGTAGCTCTGAACCATTTTATAGCTATGCTGCCATAGGCTTAGACTGCTGGGGGGCACAGCTAGGTTACATGGAGCCTCCCCCTCTCTTCTGTGTATTGCGCATCTGCCTGTCCTGAGTGAGGGATCCCTCCTCTGGCACACACCCAGTGGTTTCTCTATTTTTTTCTAACGAGTTTTTCCTCAGTGGATGTTGTTATTATGCTGTACTGTATGCTGTGCAAAGCCATTTGAGACAAACTTTAAAGATGTACTATATAAGCAAACTTGTCTTAAAAAACACTGGAACACTGGACCAAAGTATGTACCTGCCAGAAAAGCACCAAATGCCCTGAGGAAACAGGGATTCACCGTGGGGCTGCAAAATGCAGTGTGGGTGTACGAATGCTGAGGTGTTAACTAAAAGTCAAATGGAAAAACGTTTTCTTCTTAAACATTTGTACTTAATTAATAATTAATTTGATCAGCCAACGTCTGAATATACAGTCCTTGTGTTCTTTAAGGTTATTGGTGGTTTACACCTTGTGGTGAACCCTCTGTATTTGCTTTCATGAACTCTTCTTTTTATAGTAGATTTGGATATTGTCATTCCTACCTCCTGGAGACCTTTCTTCGTTTTACTGGATGTTGTGACATTTTTTATTGACCATGGAGATCACTCTGTGATCATTCACTGCTGTGGTCTTCTGTGGACGTCCAGGCCTTTTTGTGTTTCTGAGTTCACCAGTGCTTTATTGTTTCCTTAGAATGTACCAAACCATGAATTTTTCCACTCATAATATCCTTGTGATTTTTCTCATGTTTTTATCTGTTTTCTCAGCCTAAGGTTGGCCTCTTCAACCTGCATGGAAAGCTTCTTTTATAGCATGTTGTGAGTTTGCAGCAAAAATTTCTAAATGCAAACAATACACCTGGAATAAAATCCAGACCCTTTATCTGATTAATTGATGATGAAATAGTAAAGTAATTGCTTGCTACTGTCCATGACATAGCTTTTGAGTCACTTGTACAATTACTTTCAGTACCTTTAAAATGAGGGTGTTACACTTTAAGGAGCTGTAATTTCTACACCATTCCTCCAATATAGATGTGGATACTCTCAAATTAAAGCTTCAGTCCATAAGCATTACATAACTGTAATTTGAATATATATCAGTAAACAGGTGAGATATCAAAATGTGTCAGTATCCAAATATATATGGACCTAACTATACATCTGAAACAATGGTTTCTACTGGCAGTGATCTCGAATGTCTATAGAAACACAAGACACAGCAACTTGTGAGACAAGTGGTTTAGGTATTTAATTAGCCAATAGCTTTAAATGAACAAAAATAACTTTGTGAAACAATGTTAGTACAACGATGTGTGTGTCTTGTTACAACAGTATGTGTGTGTTTTGTTACAACAGAACGTGAATGTGTCTTGTTACAACAACATGTTAGTGTGTCTTGTAACTATAGGTTATTAATGAACCACAAACTTTAAATGAGCAATAGCAACAGAATGAAACAGTACTAGTAGAAGAGTATGTCTGTATGGTCTTAAACTAACTCAACTACTTGACAGCAGTCCAAATCCAGTGTGGCTTGTGGCAATGCAGGCGTTTAAGTGAGAACTAAATGAGTAGCAGCTGCTGTAACTGCCAGGCAATCGAAGGGTGCCGGAAGTTCTGCTTGCACCACCTCCACTCTCATATCAGCCATGGGTATCTCCCATCCAATCCAGAACTTGATAAGCTGCTTCATCTTATCTTGTGAAACTAAAAGTAAAGAGTCACATCAATAGTTGTATCAATAAAAAACACTTTCAGAGCCACAGATAATGTTCACATTTCAGTTCATTAAATTCCCTACCCAATCATCCTAATAGATAACTGAACAAGAAGTTCAGTTCAGAAGTTCAAGTATCCCATCACCCGACACTTGCTCTCAATAGAGACCCCGTTATTACCGTCTCGTCTTCCTCCTCAGGCCATATTATTTGCTGTAGCAGGACCTGTTCGAAATAAATACAGTGGCTACGGAAAGTATTCAGACCCTCTTAAATTTTTCACTATTTCTTATGGTGAAGCCTCATGTCAAAATAAAAAAAAATATATTTTTTTTTTCCTCATCAATCTACACTCAGTATTTTAGTACCCAGAATTTTAGAAATTTTTGCAGTTAATAAAAAAAAAAAAAAAACTGAAATATTACATGAACATAAGTATTCAGACGCTTTGCTGTCACACTCATGTAGGTCATTCAGAGATGGTTCTACACCTTCATCAGAATCCAGCTGTGTTGAATTAAATGCACTGGACATGATTTTGAAGGCACACACCTGTCTAAATAAGGCCTTAGTGCTCATAGTGCACATCAGAGCAAACATTTGATCAATGAGGTCAAAACAACTGCCCCAAGAGCTCAGAGACAGATTTGTAGCAAGACACAGATCTGGACAAGGCTAGAAAAAAATTCTGCTGCATTTATTGTTTCTGAGAGCTCAGTGGTCTCCGTAATTCTCATATGGAAGATGCTTGGGTCAACGAGGACCTACAGCTGGAGGTCCAGCCAAACTGAACTGATTTTTTTTATTTTGACATGAGGCTTCACCTTAAGAAATAGTGAAACATTTAAGAGGGTCTGAATACTTTCTGTACCCACTGTATATTTATGGCAACTGTACACAGGTTTCATTCTTTTGTCACTTATGTGACTTGTTGTGCACCATGCAGCAAAAACACAATCACTCAAGCGGGTGCCATTTCAAGATATATTGTTGTCAAACAATTTTGTTGAATACCTCAGCACTGCATCCAGCTGCTGCCTGACGTGGAAACAATAATGCCACTGCATCTGGATGAGTTTCCAATAATGGCTAAATCAAAGACTCCTTGAGCCCTTTCATTGGCTTCTTTAGCCGGCGCATGTTTCACCCTCAAAATGTCACAGGGATAAAATAAAGGGACTTTCTCTTGTCAAGGCCATATTTTTTATCTTTTAATTCACACTTCAACCATAGCTTTCTGTGCTACTGAGCTCTAAATTAAGTTACAATGTATCATTATTGTCCTATGATTGAGCTTGACAGTGTTCCAGATAGTTATTCTTAAATTACTCGACTGGATTGAGATTTTTCCAGTTATATAGATATCAAGAAATACTAGCATAACTTTAACTCTCAACTGAGCAAGTCCTTCCTGGACAGTAGACTGGACATTTAGACTTACTGCATGCTGGAGGATATTCTGCAGGAGCCAGGTGCGGTTGCTTTCAGTTAACACAGTAAGGTCCCATGCCAGTGCCAAAGCATTCACAGCTGCCCTCGCATCCTCGGTGGGTACACTTGATTTGCTTTTCTTCTCTCCTTGTCCATCTTCAAGCTTCCGTATCAGAAAGAAAACATGGCAATCACATATGACACATACAGCCAATTTCATGAGGAATAATGACACATTCAAGTCCTTCTATATGTATATGTATATGTCCGACATGACCGGCTCTTTTATCTGTAACTGTGAGCTTACTTTTTACATTTGGGTGTAATTTATTATCATGCTGCAGCATCGTGAGCTGACAACTATGCTTGTTACTGTGAGTGCAATAAAACCTCCTTGAGGAAAAAGCCAATACTTTATCAATACACCTGATCAGCAACATGTAAACATGTGGAAAAGTGATACTTCAGTCTGCTCTGTCCGCAGTCTCTCATCCACTGCCGCTAATATTATGTTATAAACAGGCACAGAGGCTTTACAGCTGATAGACAGTTGTTACTAACAAGCTAGAACAACAGCAGCTGTTCATGGTAAACAGTTTAGCTCAGTGTGTGTCGTATCTTAAAACTTAAACTTAAAACTTAAAACCTGTGGTCATGTGACCTGCAGGCAGTCAGTCTCCTCAGCAGCAGAGGGAGGAGCAGAGAGGACAGGAAGCCTGATGTCTGTGTTCTTTATTCTTTCTAAACTTCTAAACTCCCTAAATTTCAGGAATATGATTTATTTTATCAACATTTTTATTTTGTTTCCAGTGAGATATGAAGTTTATATTGTGACTTTGCTGTTTTAATATTACTGTTGCTGCTCTATAAACGTTTACTTTTCAGTTTTAATCCTGTTGTGAATTTATTCTTTTAAAAAATAATTCCTTAATGTTACACTATTAGTTCTCTGAGAGTGTCTTTCACATACTAGCAAAAATTGGTATTGTAACTGAAAAATCACCAGTCAAATCGATCAGGGTTCCTACAGCTTAAGGCAAGTTAAATTCAAGACTTTTTAATATTTCTTTTAATGCCACTTGAAATAAAAGACCAACTTCACAATAATCACAAATGGAAAAAACCCACCACATCAATTACATAGGATTAGGGGCAATTTTACGTAAATGTTTATTTTAAAATAAAACATGACTTTTTGGTCCAGTGAAAATTGCTGAAATTGCTGCTCTGAAATGTACGGGGCTAATCCAAACTTGCTGATGTAGGCTGTCTTGTCGGAACCACATGCACACAAGTGTGCAATTTCAGAGTCTGAGAACACTGCGTGGAATAAGGCTCCAACTCCCTCATTTGACTTGTATGATTGGTGTTTTGTCACAGTGTTCAGAGACCACAGTACCTCTGCTTTCAGTGTAGGCGTACACACAAACAATAGGCTCGTTCAAGATGAGCCGGGCCTGCGCAGATTCTATCACCAGCGATCAGCGCACAATGCATGCCGGTTAGTTTTGTGTCCAACTTCATCCCGACTTGTTCTGACTTATTACAAAAGTGGACGGTGATAAAACCGCAAGAGCGAGGCAGCCACAGTTTTTAGAGCCAGGCGCTGCAGTTGCTCTCCACTGACTGCACCACCTGGCTCTCACCTGATCTAACAGCTGATTGGTTTAGATGTCGACTCAACAATATGACGTTTTAGATAAACTTTTAATTTTTGTTGAATTTCAGATATATATACATTTTATTTGTGCAATTTGAAGGTTTATTCTGTAAACAGATAACGTTGTGTAAACTGATGGTGAAGTTTAGTCATCAGAGACTGAATACGTTCATCATAAACAATACAAAGTCTACTGTATGTTAACATTGGACTGTTTTAATTATTGAAGTGGCCTGTTTAGCATCACAGAGACTTGTGGTCAGTGGGATGTGAGGATTCTTAAAATAACATCTGTGCAGATGTGAGGCCCCGACTGTATCTGACTGATTTTTTAATGAAAGCTGTTGTCTTGTGTTTTTTTTCCTCTGAAAATATGAACCTTATAGTCAGACACAATTTATTAAGCCTGTGTAGATGAGGGGACAAGGTCTGCTCTGCAGCAGCAAACTGATATGATGCTTATTTACATGAGAGTTCATGTCAAATGGAGGTTAAACCATGAACATAAATTACAGATCACCTGTAAAGCATTTTAGTAAATTAGTCTATCATTATTAAAATGACTGGAAACTGAAAACAACCTTATATATAAGTCTGACAATATTTTAATAAATCGACATATCAGACAGGATGTAAGTGTTTCTGTGACTTCCTGTACAGACTGAGCTGCTGGAAACTGTCAGGAAACTGTCTGACTTGACCACGGCTATTTGTCACCGCCTCCTGCTGCAGCAGCCTGATCTCGTTTACTTTCCAGGCAAGGCGCAGTTCATCTCGAACGAGCCTATTGATTTGGTGCTGCTGTCCCTGTTGTTGATATCGGAGATGGGTGGGGAGGCATGGTAGAGACGAAAGTAGAACAGAACTGGGAAAAACCTGGCTTTTGTTGGCAGCTTGATTTTGCGGCTTTGTGTTTCACACTGCGTATGTATGACTCCACTGCCTTGATTCCCATTGTGCCTAGTTTGACACATTTCTTGCACAAAATACACCGTGTCTTGTACACATTGCCTGGTACCGGCTTCAGCCATGTGGAAAAATCTTGGTTGGATAGCCAGTTTCCTTGAATTTACACTTTCCCATGATGCCCAAGTTAGAATGACTGCTACATGAACGACCAAGCAGCTAGCTAGCATGCAGCGAGCATCTGCTCTGAGAGTTCCGGCCGCAACCACATCATGATTGCGTGATAAATATAATATAAATATACTTGCATGCTCCTGACAGCAAGCAGTTTGTCAGTTTTGTAAGCCTCGCGCCAAGTAGGCAGCCAGTGATTGCTGCTACAGTAACAGCATGAGAAGATGCACTCTGTTTTGATCAGCATGATCAGTGGACTCTATAAACGCCAATTAGATAGAGCACTCCAACATTATTGTCCACATGCAGGTATACCGTAAGCATAGCTAATTCCTTGTTGATAAGGACATCCTCAGGAATTTATTTAAGAAAAATTACCTGCACAGGCTTTGTTGATATCTGATGAAATCAAATGTATGCCTGTAGTAGTTGTGTGTTGCACTATCCAGTATGAACTCTTGATGATAATGAACTCCCATTATCCATTATCCAGCCATGTTCTCTGGGAAAGACAGCAACCAGATCCATCAAACTTAGATATCACATGAGCCACTTTAAAAAAGTAACACTGCACAAAAAAGCAGAGATTGAGAGGAGAAGCTGGAGCTGGAGCTGGAGCTGGAGCTGCATGGCTGATAATAGCCCTACTCAGGCTGCCTTGAGTTCTCTCCACCAACGCAGCCCATCATATACCACCGTGCACTTGCTGGTTGTAATACTGCATTGCAGAATTCAATGTTCTGGTATTTTTTTTTACATTTTAGCCATTGATAAATTGTCTTTGGCAAATCAGCATGATAGGATAACCCTGTATCTAAATACATGTGATTATTTACCTTGTGGGTCAATGTGGATCTCATCAAGATTCCTTCCTTGAAATTCAGACATTTGTCCTCGTTTCAGGGCCAAACTTATCTTCGCAAGCTGTAACGCGCCTTCAGGAAGCCTGTAATACTGCTGCTGCACTCTGATGTCATGGCCAAGGAAGTCTGCGAGGTCATCCATTTCGTTGTCCTTCAGGTTGAGTACTTTGGACATAGTTGCCATGTGCTTCCTCAATTTTGTGGAGGATAATGCTTCGGGGTGGCTTGTGCCACAGTTTTGATCAATCTGGCGGATGACGTCTGATCCTCTGAAGTGACTGAGTGCTTCTGGTCTCGCAAACATAAAGTGATTCTCATCAGCCACATCGCAGTTACTGCAAGTCTTGACAAGCAACTCCATTGATGCCTGCATATCAGGTGTGAGGAGGATGGGGACCTTTCTTCCTTGTATTCCTTTTATCTCAACTCGCTGGAAGTGCTTACAAAGCTTCTTTTCAAGGTCGGACAGCAAGCTCAACATCTGGATGAGTCGCAGAGGCATCTCTCAACATAAAGCATTCAGGGACATCTTGGATACTTCCCCTTCCCTTCTGCAGTTGAAGAGGATCACCTCATAAAATGTAATGAAAAGTGCAAGTTCTGCCCAGTTCTTTTTGCTTGGCTTTTCCTCAAGTTCTGTTTGCCACTCCTTCCATTTTATGCTGAGATAGTGGTGCATTTTTCTCACATCTTCGGTGAAGGGGAGAAGTTGAAGAGCGTTCCACTTTGCCTCACTCAAAGTCCTGAGAGCCTGGGATGACACACACTCACTTCATTTTGTGTCACAAAGTTGTCTGAACATCTGCACATTGTGAATGGCATTCTCATCACCTGACATCATTGCTTCACATTCAACAATGTTTGCAATTTTCTTGAGGTTGTGACCCAGCTTCAATGCCAGAGATGGTGTTTTGTAAGTGTTGGTTTCCTCATTCAAGCCTGCCACATTTTTAACTGCTTCTATCACATAAGGGAAATTGTTTGGTACAAAGAAGTCTGACATCATCTTCAACTGCCCATTTTTCTTTGCCTGAAGAACTTGTCGCCCTGTCTCATGCATCTTCTGCCTGACATACTCATGTTTTGTGACATTGTGGCCATGCTTATTGAAGAGGTGTTCTCCTAACTTAAGTATGCTCTTCTCTTTGCGGACAAGATCTGTTACCTCATCTTCGTGCATGTCAAGCACCATTTCCCAAAAACGTGCATTCACATTGTCAGGAACTGGCTGAGCGTATGAACAAAGGGCCTGGACTTTAGTTTTTCCTGGCTTCAACACTTTCTGCCGGGGGTGACATCTCCTCATGCGCCTCCACAGAGATCTCCTCTTGAGGTAAGCCTCAAAATTGACACAGTGCATGTAATCACTGGCTGTAACAGGGGCAGTGGATTGTTGATGTGGTATGACCATCCCTCTTCTTTCTTTAAGCACCTCATTATTATGGATGCGATTCCCTTATTTCTCAATAGAGTTAATTGAATTCTTCGTTCTTTTGACTCCTTTGGACATGCAACTGCTTTTGCCACTTCAGGTTTATCTTTATGCAATGACTCCAAATGACGTGCCATTTTGCTGAGAGGCGTAAAACAAAACACACAGCAAAACTTTTTGTCATAAAGCCTGCCCCCTGTTCTTTCCTTTTTAGTGTCTTTACAGTCACATCAGAAGGTGGAGAGGATTCTCCTGGGTCATCTGCATCCTGGGTACTAGAGTCTGTCACAGGTATTTGTTTACGAGGCTGGACACGTCCTTTCTTAGTTTTTGAAGTTCCTTTCTTTAATTTTTTCTCAGTCCTCTTCAGGTTGACATCTTCAGTCAAACTGTTGCTTTCTGTTTTGCCCATTGAGCCCCAAGTAATTTCAAGAAATGGATCAGTTTGTCACTCAATATGGAGTGATAGTGAAGTGAATTGTTTTCAGCCATACAGAATTAAAGGTGCATTGTTATGTAGTTAAGATAGTCAACTTTACCACCTACAACACCATAGGAACTGTAGGCATGCTGGGTACATAGTAAATAATGTTAGCTCTTTTTCCAAGTTTCAATTAATTGTTTTGTCTTGACATGTGAGATCTTTGAATTCTCACAAAATAGTCTAAGACTTAAAATAAACTCTTATCTTGTTTTTACCTAACCAGAGAAATGCTTGGATACCTCACAGAGGAATCTGTCGAGTTCAGTGAGGATGATTATGTTTCTGAATCTGCTGAAGACACAGACACTTCATATGTTAACATTTGAATTTTCTCAAAGATATTTACAATCACACTGTCGGTTCTTCTGAGCTCGGGTACATTTTTGTCGTGCGAAACATCTGGAGGATTTGGGTCAAGAATGTCTGTCCCCTCACTGTCATTGGAGCTCTCTGGTACTTTCTGAAAAACAAACATCACAAAACAGCCAATCAGAATTGACATTCTCCAATCCGATTGGTTGGTTTTGTGGCACAAATATAACGCTGTGCCAAGTTGAGCGTGTGTGCTGGCAAGCACAGAGTGGAGAGGTTGAGAGAGAGCAGGAGACCGTTTGAGCGAGTGTGGAGTAGTCTGACTACGTGAGAGGGGGAGTTATTGCTGCACGCTAATATAGATAATGGTAAACATGTAAATAGCACAGAATAGATTTTTGTTTGCTCAAAAAAAAAAAAAATTATTTGCTTGCATATAATTTCTCTTCAAAATGCAGTTTATGTGCGTGCAAAACATTGTTCTGTACTCGAAATCTTGCTCAGGATTGTGGCACAAACAAAACACCATAACTGTGAAGTGGGCAGACATTTGTACAAAGCCAACATTTACACTTATACAAAACACACATAATGACAAGAAACATTTATCTCTCTGTGCACATGATAAAAAGGTGTAGTACTACTCACTGTTGTATTTATGATTCTACGCTGTACAGCCACAGTCTTCTCCCGCTCCTGCTGTAAGCGCTCAGCATGCGCTTTCTTGTATCGGGTCTCACATTTATCATGGTGTGTTTTCAATTTTTTCAGGCGTTGCATGTGACGACTGTCAGCCTGCAAGACACAGAAAAAGAAATTTAAAAATGTTTACTATTGAGACGGGCTGCAATGGAAAACAAGTCACGGTTCAGACTCTATCATAGTTTTGAGTTTTTAGCATTGCTTTCCATTTAATCTGTAAACCACCAACCTTTGCCCAACATGGTCTTAAAATGATATCTAAATTGACTTTCAAGATGTCCAATATGTACATAGCATTTAAATTAAATCTTCCAATGCAATTTACAGTGCTCTTTCTGCAGTTACACTGATGTGTGCTGAACTGCTGGGCTGATCCATACAGATGTGCAGAGGTGCGAGCATCAGTAAAGATGTTACTGGGTTATAGTAAATGAAGACAGAATACAGCGTAACTGAAAGTAGGACTATGTGATATGACAGCATCTATCATTTCATGTTTAATATTCTCAATCATTTATTTTGTTTATTGATCACAAATGACTCTTTACAGCGAGACAAAACCAGACAAATGTGCCCATGATTATGCCATTGTTGCTTGCTGCAGTAATGTTCAGTGTTGGTCTGCATGTTTTTTGTGTTGTCTTTAACACCCAGCCTCCTCCACACACGACTCACCTGCTGCAGTGAAAATTGAATCGGGGGTGAAAAAATACAAAATAGGAGTTGTGTTTTTGGTCAAACTTTACAAAACCTCCTGCTGATGAAGAGAGTCAGCAGACAGAAACAGTAAGGGGCAGGGCAAGCCACTACATGTGCAGCAGCGGTGTAGGTGTGTGTGATTTCAGTAGATTGTGAATAAACACTAAAGATGAATCTCAGTTCCCATATTTATCATTTCCTCGCTCCTCACTTGAACCAGAAGTTGTTCTGACCTGCCAAAGCTCTTTCTGGGTCACTGTCGAGTTAAAAATGTGTTAATCATAAATCTGGACATTAAATGACCACAGAGAACTTTATTTATCAGGAATATTTCCCTTTCAGGATCTCGACCTTTAATTTTTTTTTATGGATGTGATAATGAAGTCAGACGTCACATGAAACAAAATCATCCAGCCCTGTGCCTCTGGTGGAAGAGTTATTAACAGATGCAATGCATGAAACCAATTTAGGCTCATCTAGCTGGGAAACTGAGGTGAGCAGTGCCAATTCCAAAAATGGCCCAGAGTCTGTCTCGGCCAGCTCTGTGCCCCTGCTGGAAATCAGCAAAGGCAATGACCCTAAATACTCCTCAACGAATGACAGCGCAGTGCCCAATTTTCCGCCTCGTAGGGTAGTCATATTGGCGGAACGGTTTTGGTCTAAAAAGAGCGAGGCGGCCCTCCGCCTCGGGAGGATCTGTTGATGACTTGTGGGAGGGGCTGTTGATGATGTCGCACGTGCAACCCACTGGCGGACTTCAAAACAGTAAACAGCTGATAGCAGGAATGAGTATCTAGCAGCACTAAGGAGACGCAAACCAGAAGATGAGCAACTGGGGAGATAAAGAATTGCGCGCCCTCCTTGCCCTCGCTAACGAAAAGGCCATTAACCGTCAGATGACGGGAACCGAGAAGGACGGGCCGATGTACGAGAGAATCGCCGAAGGACTGACCAGCCGCAGCGTTCCTCGGTACGTCACCGTTTACGTCACACGCTGAGCTGCACGTTCTGTTACTAGCTCACGCCCCCCATTGCCTCGAAAAAGGCACATTCTGTGTAAACAAAAGTAGGCAGGCAGCATTTTGCCGCACTCCCCGATTTTGTTTTTATACTGCCAGTGCTGAAAGAAGACGGATTGGGCTTTCCTGCAAATTTGCACAATTCCTATTTAAAAAGGGCTTGTGTGAAATTTCATGGGACAAAAATTCGAAAAAGACCTGTGATGTATGGCTCAGCAGTTTTAATGCAGTCCATGGCACAAAACTTGTGTGGCCTGAGTCTCACAGAGCTCCTTACGCAGTACTATTACATCATGACAGGACAAGGAAAGAATAATACAATTGATCTTCCAATCCTACATCGGTGCTTGAGTCACATTATTAAAAATGCCAACAACCTCTGCAAAAAACAGTTAGTGATGCCTTCTACTTAATATGATTTAGTTTTAATTATTGTCATTATGGTGCAGTATTGGCAATATTGATATTTATTTATAAAAATCTTTTCCACAGTGCTGGAAAACACTATCTCCTCTGTATGCTGATGACAGACTACTACACTCAAAGAACTTGATGAAGTTGTAGGGAGTGCTACAGTGGTGTTCTCCAGTCCAGCGAGTGATGCAAATGTTGAAAAACATTTTCAAAACTTTCAAGCACTTCTCCCCTCAAGTCCTCAGCCAGTCATTAACCCTTTGACTTCCACACTAAGAAATACATTTGCAAAAAAATATTTATTAGTAACATTGTGTTGCTGCCTCTTCATTAAACAACATTTCAGGTTTATTTGTCAGATTACCCAATCAGGAAGCAGATATGCAAGTCAACCAGCCGGTTGACCTGCCAGTTTAGGGGTAATTTTGGGCATGAATGGATTTCTTTCATTTCTGCAACAAAATTCATTGGTGCATTCTTTCATTTATTTAAAAAAATATATTTCATAACTTATATGTAAATAATTTAAAAACCAACAATGTAATATATTATAATACCGACCAACAATGCTCAAAATTAAAAAAAAAAAGAATCAACAAACATCTTAAAATATCAAATGAACTGTAAACAGAAATTCTTTGAACACTCATGAACTGTGATGTAAACAGACTTTATATTTCCACATCACACTTGTCTAAGTTGCTTACTAGACCACAGAGTGTGACACTATGACCCTATCAAACACCTGCATTCACTTCTGGTGGTATGTAACAAAGCACTGCTTTTTGTTGCTCAAACAAAGGAACAACTTGCCATCTCCACACTTCGAACACCGCCATCGTGACACTCCATCTATGCAGAAGTTGCACCTCCCTCGCTGACGGCCAATTGTAGGCCAGTGTCCGATGCCATCAAACCGGACCTGCTTGGTGGGGTGGAGAACTCGGCAGTTAGGGCGACGGACTGGTGGCTTGTGCTGTGCACTTGGTGGCTGCCCAGCCTTGGCTTGCACCTTGTTGGCTTTCTTCAGCCACAGACAGACAGAACTTCTTGAGAGCCATCGCTTTCTCCATGAGAAGGTCGCAGTCCCTCTTGTAGATGAGCCATGCATTAGCAATGCTCACGTCGACGATGTACCCAAACAAGGGCATGTACCAGCGCTGTGACTTCATTGGCGTTTTGTAGAGGTGCACCAGCATATCTGAGAGATCGATGCCCCCCATGGCTTGATTGTAGGCCAGGACGATGGATGGGCATGGCACGTCAACCTTCTGTTGTGCATTCTTTGAGAATCTTCTCACTGAAGACAGCGGTTCTACCCCACATGCATTGTTCAGCAAGTTGACACACTTGTTGTCGTACCACTTCACTGCAATGACTCCCCGGGATGAACGGAAATCGACGGCACCTCTCTCTTGCCTCATCAACTCCTTGTCACTCAGCAGTATTGCACCACCTGAAAGATATGGAAATACAGTGTAAGCTCATTTGTTTGTGTGTGTCTCAAGATAGCACTACATACAGTACAATAATAATGTTTTAAAGAAACACAACAATGTGTAATATATCCGCATCAAAAGAGAAAACTTACAGTATTTGAAAGGTGTGTATGTGAGCACATTTGCATGACGTATGTGTGTGTGTGTGTGTGTGTGTGTGTGTGTGTGCGCGCGTGTGTGTATGTGTGTGTGTGTGTAGTGCATGGTGCGTGTGTGACGTGTGCATGTGAAAGTGCATTACCTGTGCGGTTTGCTCTGACGGTACCGACACTTCTGACTCCCAGGTTGGTGTGCAGCATCTTCACCAAGTTGAAGCTGGTGAAGTAGTTATCGAAGAACACCACAGTTGCCTCTTTGTTGGCGATGGTGTTGCAGAGTATCAAGATGATCTTGCCGCCTAGGAGGAGGTCTTCCAAGCCTAGATGTGCAACTTCTTCCTCTTGAATGTTGCAGAAGGTTGTGGCCCCTTGGTAGAGTATGAAGTCGTGGATGATTCCAGATGAGCTGCCCCGACAGAAGATCTTGAACCCTCACTTATCCGGCTTGCTCTGGATGTACTGACGGAGGTTGCCAGCTCGGGTACCTTTGTACGCCACCATCACTTCATCAATACTATGCCTGTTGGTGGCAGGAATCAGGAGGCATTGTTGTCTGAACATGTCAAAGAGAGGACGGATCTTGACGTAGCGGTCGGTGCTGCCCTCTGTCTGGAAGTTGTCATTGAAGTGGATATGTCTTCTGAGAACCTGGAAACGCTTCACTGACATGGTGTCTGCCACTGGAGGGAAGCGTGACTCAGTGGCCCAGTAATCTTCGATAGCGGGGAACTGGAACACGCCCATATACAGCAACACCGACAAGAAATCTTCGATTTCAGCATCTGTGGTTTTGATAGATGCCCCGGTCTGTTGAACTGAGTACAGGTTAGTATGCTCAGCTATGTGCTCAATCATCTGGTCAGTGAAGAGCCTCTTGAAATACTCAAAAGGCTCCTGGACTGACTCTGTAACCGTGAAGACAGGCTCTGGCACAGTGAATGTAAGAATGTCCCTCTTGACCCACTTTCTTTGTTTTGGCTTTGCAGAAGGAGGAGAGGGATTTTGAATGTTGTCTGAAGGGACTTCTATGAGTCTGCTTTTGGTTCTCTGTTTCTTTAGCAGTGGCGGAACATTTTTGTCGCATGGAGGGACCCAATCAGCATCATCGCCCTCCTCAGGATCACTGACATCCTCACCCTCAGACTCACATGGGTCTGCAGGCACAAGGGCAACCATTAGGCTCGTTTGAGATGAGCTAGGCCTGCACAGATTCAATCACCGGTGATCAGGCGCACAATGCATGCCAGTTAGTTTTGTGTCCAACTTCATCCCGACTTGCTCTGACGTATCATAAAAGTGGACGGTGATAAAATCGCGAGAGCGAGGCGGCCGCAGTTTTTAGAGCCAGGCGCTGCAGTTGCTCTCCACCGACTGCACCGCCTGGCTCTCACCTGATCTAACAGCTGATTGGCTTAGATGTGAACTCATCAATATGACGTTTTAGATAAACTCTATTTTTGTTGAGTGGGAGAGAGTTTGATTTTCTTTGTCAGATTTGAAGGTTTAGTTTGTTAACAGAAAATGTGTGGCTGATGGTGAAGTTTAATTGAGATTCATATCACATATAATAAACTGCACATAGGCTATTGTATGTCAACACTGAACTGTTTGAATTATTTAAGTAATTAGCAGTGCAAAGGCTTCTGGTAAGTGGGTTGTGAGGATTTTTTTTTGGGGGGGGGGCACCCCAGGTGAACAGGGTAAAAATTATAACAGATACCACCATGACTGCCTCTTAATTGAGACAACAAACACCACATTTTTTCATAAAAACAGAACATGCACTGTAATTACAATATTTAACACTGAAGGCTATTAGTGTCATGCTGTGCAATAAAGGTTTAATCTGTCAACATACATATCTTGTGTGGTTGATATTATTATTATTATTATCATTATTGTTGTTGTTGCTATTACTATTATTATTGTTATAGGTTATCAAACAAGCAATTACAGTGCTTTACAAGGCACACATAAAAAGAATAAAAGATAAAATACAATGCCAAATACACACACACTTCCACATAGGCCTATGTATAATTAGAAACAAAAATAAATAAATCAATAAATGAAGACCATAAAGGAAACCTAACTGCAACGTGGTGACAATGTTTGTCAGCCAGAGAGGTGTAATATGTTTAGTCCAAGAACTCCATAGTTTGTACAGCAAAAGGAAGCCCATTAAAAGAATTATACAATTGTAGTCATAATTGTTGCTTTTTCCTCCCCATGTGTGGACCATGCATGTAGCTTTGAGAATGTTTGGACTGTTGATTAAGTAAATTATTTTCTTACATTTAGGGTCATGTGACATTATGACTTCCAAGGCCTACAGTCTGCCCAATTTTTCTCTTATTCTCTCCTTAACAGTTCAAGTTCCAATCCCAAGTTATAAACAAACTTGTGACCACTGTGTAAAGTAAATATGTTGTTTTAGGAAATTCCACTTTGTATGATTTCAAAACTACCGCCAATTCATTGGTACAAAGTTTCTTTTTCTATGAGTTACATTTGTTAGAATAAATGTTAGATATCACAAACAACATCCCATAACCCATGAAGATGATTAATACAGTGGAATTTATGTGCAATGTAGACGTTATTCTCTGGCCACATAACATGCAACAGTAACAGCAAATTATAATAATTATTCACACTGAGTCAGAGTTCAGTTCAGATACATTTCTTGTTTATTGTTTGGACAATTGCTGTGAAGCAGAAGGAACACATTCTTGAATTACATCATTAGCAAAATCATCAAAACACAGAGCAATCACTGTGATGGGGCACAATCTGTTGTCAATTGTCATGGGTTTCCACACAACAATATGCTCCATTTTAAGCAGGTGTGTGATTGTTTATTGCTATGTGATTGGGTATATAAGACACCTGCAGAACCTGGTTTTGACCAGCAACTATGGAGAAACTAATTGTTACCCTAAAAGACAGAAAAGGTGCTGTAAAACTACGTGTCAGCCGAGAAACTGCCAACAAACTGGCAACTGGTGAGTAAAAAGAAATATATGATACATTATACCATTACAAATGTAGATGGCAATTATTTTACCAGGGCTATTTTTTCAGATAACCAGTAAGCGTCCAACATACTGGAGCAAATAAGAGCTGCAGAAGACTTTCAAGGTAAATTCTCTTTGTATTGTGTTTAAACATGAATATTTAAATGCATGTGAATAATTCTTTGCAATTTTCTGGCTTTCTTTCTCTGCAGTTACCCCACACTCTATCCGTCTGGTCACCCAACCGCCTGTCCTTCCTACTCCTCAACCTCCAACATTCACGCAGAGTCACACGTCCCAGCCCCAAGTTTCCACCTTTCCAGCAGCTACATTCACCAGGTGCCCCACTCCCATAACACAGTCATCCTCTTCAGACAGCGTGCCACCATTCTCACAGCCAGAGTGCCGTGAATCCCAGAAAGGTACAGTGACTTCTGGTTTGTAATCTAAATGTTGTAATAAATGTCAGTTTGTTAACTATACTGAAATGTTTTTACAGAATTTCAACACAAAACAACACTGTTACTGCTTGAGTTGACCAGGACCTACCCAAACTTATACAACCAGAACAAAACCTCATTCTATAAGAAACTGGAAGAAGCCTTCAGCGCTAAGGATACATGTTCACCAACAACAAAATTAGGAAAAAACTTGGCAACATGCTTACCATGTATAAAAGGGCAAAAGACAGATCCCGGGCAACAGGAGAGGGAAACATCACCTGGGAATATTACTCGGTAAGTGTTGCTATGTACATACATCTTGAATGTTAATGGGACTTTCTGAAGGGTATCAAGCTTCCCTTTTTGTCCTGTTTCATTTTAGCCACCCACAATTTCTTAACAGTGCACCATAGTTTCAACACTGACGGGGGTAATTTGACTGAAATATTCTTTTTTTTTAACAGCAAATGGATGAAATATTTAGTGTCTCCGGGGTGGGGAGTGCATCACCAGGCACCATAATTTCAACACCACTCTTTCCAGGCCAGACTCCGCTTGATCTCAGTCGGTCAACTCAACAACATGAGACAGACGACCAACAGCCTGGGCCATCTACTGCCACGCAGACAACACATCAGTCTGCCAAAAAAAAAGCAAAAACGAAATCATTTCATGACACCTACGAGTCCCATGCTGAGCGGAGGACAGCTGCTCTCGAGTCTCTTGTGAGGCCAGAACTGGCAAGATGGAGGACACTAAAAGAGAGAAGACAGAGACAGTTTGAGAAGAAAATTATCACATGCATGGGACAAATACTTACCCACTTAAAAAAAATTGGGAAGCAGCAAGAGGAAATAATTTGCTTACTAAAAGAAAGCAATACAAATAAAAATGTTGAATGAAATTTATGTGTCTGTCTTGATATGTTGGGAAGAAACTGCAAATGTGTTGTAAACAAACACTCCACAAAAGCAACAGTGGTTGGCTCATTCAAATTCACAACTGTGAAATGACTGCCTCTGGGGACCACTGACACTCCGAGATCCCCTGCTGATTTCACCTGAGTTCCTACCACCCAGTTGCCATGAGCTGCCATGTGGAGGCACAGCAGAAGTCTTGATGATCTAGAGGCATCCTAAAGGTTTTTAAGGTTAACTTAATGCCTTTAGAATATTTTGAAATTTTGTAGTATTCGATCTCTATGATAAACTTAGAATTTGATTTGAGGTGCCTCTCATCACCCTGTGGCATACTGTACACCAGCTCACAAAAATCTGTAAAGAAAAGGGGATGAATGTGAAGGTGTATCCCGTATTTAAATGAGTGCACAAATCCTGTCTCTGTAATGAGATGCATTTTGGTTGTTGGGCTGTGGTTGGCGATCATCAATGTCTTCTCCACCTTGAAGACCTTTCTCCTCTTCGTCAATTTGGTCATCAGAGTCCAAACAGATATTGTGGAGAATGCAGCATGTTGTGACAGTTGCACTGATGTGTACCACTGTCTTTATAAGCAGACACTTGAGCCTCCTGAACTTCGATTTCAGAATTCCAAATGCATGCTCAATTGTCACACGAGCTGCATTCAGCTTCCTGTTAAAGCGACGCTGCCTGACTGTTAGGTGCCCATTATCCCTGTAGGTCTTCATCAGATGTTGCAACAGAGGGTATGCTGAATCGCCAATAATGTACATTCCCTCTGGGACCAGGGCCTGGGGATCCTATTCTAATAGGCGCCCAACATCTGTGTTTCGAAATGCTCTCGCATCATGCCAACTCCTGGGGTGACCTACATTAACATGGCAAAAACGTCACTCTCCGTCACAGAAGCCGGTGAGGATGACGGAATAGAACTGTTTCCTGTTGTAATAGGCAATTGGGTTGTTGCACTGGGGTTTTATGATGGGAATGTGGCATCCATCGACAGCACAGATTGTATTTGGGAATCCGGCTGATTGAAACTGTAACTGAGATAAGCGTATTGCTTCTCCTGTGGGCCATGAAATGTGATTTGACAGATGTGTATTCACCAGGGAACAAAACTGATGAAGATGGGTTGACATTGTAGATTTAGAGATGTTGAATCTGTCTGCCACTCCCCTATATGACTCTTGGTTGGATAGAGTCCAGAGACAGGCAAGAACACTTTTTGACACTGGTAACTTTGTTTGTTGTATATTTGTGTAGAAAGGCCCCAATGTGGTCATAAGGTCCTGGTTAACACAGAAGAGAAAATTATCCAAATAACATGCAACTATCAGTGATAATACTTTGGTGCTGATGTGCTTTAAGTAAGCCTACCTCCACTTGTCCCCTTGAAAGTCTGAAATGACTTTTGAAGTCAGTCACACTGTACAAGGGTACAACCTCCTCAACGAAATGTGGTACTTTGGGAACCAATCTAGGAGAAATATAATGCATATTAAACTATACAGAAATCAGAAATCATTGGGCTCGCAGAGAGCAGTTATTAAATGAATATCATTGCTGACCAAAGAAAACCATGTGGGCATGTCTCCACAATGACACCTTTACATTAAATAATAAAAATAGGACCTTGTTTTCAACTTTGGACAACAAAGTTGCCAGATTATTCAATTTTTTTTAATAAGTGTTTTAATTTGCCTAAAATGTAGGAGAATTTCTAAAACCCATTACCTGATAACTTGACAAAATGTGTTTTTCAACATGTGCCGATTATAATATATGCAAAGCACTAGACTAAATCACATGTTACAGTGGCCATAAGCTCTGGTTTGTTTTAAATATTTAGAGAGAACAAATCACCTTCTCCGTTCAAGTCGATCTTCGTGGAAAAGTAACTCCTCTGCTTCAATTTCATCCGCTATGATGAACGCGTATGCGATAGCTTCAGCCATACTGAAAAGTTTAGTTTAGTTTAGTTTATTTCAGTCATATATAAATTCAAAGCAGCAAAAGAAAAAAAAAGAAAAAAACAATACACAATTTTAAGCAAAGCTTATTAATGCCCGCCTACTATGCATCTTAAGCTACACAATTCATGGTGTCAAGTGGGAAGAGGAAAAAAAAAAAATAATAATAATAAATATATATATATACACACACACACACACACACACACACACACACACACATATATATATATACACACATATATATACATATATATATATATACATCCATCCATCCATTTCCTAACCGCTTATCCTCTTGAGGGTCGCGGGGGGGGCTGGAGCCTATCCCAGCTGACATTGGGCGAGAGGCAGGGTACACCCTGGACAGGTCGCCAGACTATCACAGGGCTGACACATAGAGACAGACAACCATTCACGCTCACATTCACACCTACGGGCAATTTAGAGTAATCAATTAACCTATCCCCAACCTGCATGTCTTTGGACTGTGGGAGGAAGCCGGAGTACCCGGAGAGAACCCACGCTGACACGGGGAGAACATGCAAACTCCGCACAGATGGGCTCCCGCACCTGGGATCGAACCAGGAACCCTCTTGCTGTGAGGCGACAGTGCTAACCACCACACCACCGTGCCGCCCGTTATATATATACATATACATATATATATATATACATATATACACACATATATATATATATATATATATATATATATATATATACATACATATATATATATATTTACATATATATACATATATATATATACATATATATATATATACATATATATATATATATATACATATATATACATATATATACATATATATACATATATATATACACACACACACACATATACATATACATATATATACATACATATACATATATATACATATATACATATATATATATACATATACATACATACATACATATATATACATACATATATATATACACATATACATATATATATATATATATATACATATACATATATATATATACATATACATATATATATATATATATATATATATATATATGTATATATATATATATATATATATATATATATATATATATATATACACATATATATACACATATATATATATATATAAGATTGCCATCTTGTCCACAATTTGAGTTTATCCAGCTTCTCAACTGACTTCCTCTAGGGCCTTGAGACAGTCCTGCTTTTCTAGGCCTTGAAGGTATGTCCAAAAAAATAGTCAAAGATCCACTTACTTGGCTGCAATTTCCAACAGCATCATGAGAAAACATCTGTGTAGCATTAACAGAGTTTTAATCCTGGTTGGATGGCTCTATATTTTGCTGATTTTTGATGGATGGAATAACTCTGAGAGTAACTCTGAGCCCAGAGAGGCAGCAGCAGCCATCTTAACCAATGTCAAAAAAAGTATCTGACCGTTGTCTGAAAACTACAAATAGCCTACAGATCTGTTCAACAGGATGTATGTATTTTGCGACTTCCTTTATGTTCTCTCAAGGCTGCTGGAAACTGTCCGACTTGGCTGCAGCCTTTTGTCACCGCCCCCCGCTGCGGCCACCTGCTCTCGTCTACTTTCCAGGTGAGGCGCAGTTCATCTCGAACGAGCCTATTGTGTGCCTGCTACCATGCCCATAAAATGTCCGACAGTCCATTATTCCTGAAAGATAACAAGAAACAAACATCATGGTTTACTGCAGCAAATACAATACAACAATAATACATATCTTAATACATCTGGGAATAATCACAAATACTCAAATTAATGTAATTAAATAATTTTGGGGGGTATTTGTACTTTTATGAGTAGATTTTTAAGTCTGTACTTTTTCTTGTACTTAAGTATTCATTACAGCATGTAATCTACTTAGTTACTGATTGTTAGCATTTTACCTACTGGTAAAGCAAAACACATAAAGTTTGCATCCAGACTAGTCTGGATAGGTGACAGTGGCATCATGGGTAAAAAAAAAAAAAGTAACTAAGTAACTGAGTAGTTTTTTCAGAATACTTTGTCAATTTACTTAAGTAGTAACACCAGTACTTTTACTTGTAATTGAGTATTATTTTAGCAATGTAACAGTACTTATACTTATAGTACAGATTTTCAGTACTCTTTCCACCACTGTCAGATGTTCATAGGAGTTATCTAAATTTCCCTATCTAGCTAGCTTTGAGTAGTTGTGTCTGTGTCAAACTGCGTATTGCAAACTGAATATTTTGTCATATCATTATCTAAATGTTTACACAATTGTACAGATTCATACAATATAAATATTGAAGCTGTATGATGTATATATTTGAGCTATGACCATTTGTTCAACACCAGTGCTCACCAATCAAATGAATGGCGCTAATCTGCCATCTAGATCTGCATAGGTGGCTTCAGACAGCTCTATCTCAAAAAGCATAAAAGCCACAGCTTAGATATTTACACATATGAATCAGGATTCATACGTTTAATGTGTTCACAAGCAGGCAAACATTTTGATATAATTTTGTCTGTGTAGCTTACAGAAATTAGCAAGTGAGAAATTAGCAACTTGAGCTAGGCTATTTACACTGACTGCTTAAACTGGCAACTCAACCGAGCGGTTGACCATGTTTTCTGTGGAATCTTAATGTACATTTTATTGTCTGATTTATGCCCTTCATCTTAAATATGATTGTTTCGGGTGTCTAAAAATGACATCTGAGAAGATTTTTTTCTTACCTCAACTTTCATGTGAAACCTGTGTCGTCTCTGACGAGCTGCGCAGCACAGCATCACTTCCGTTTTTTTCAGCAGCTTTCAGACAAGAATATATCTGTACAGCAGCGCCACCCAGTGGATATAATAGGTGTTACATACATTAGTCAATGAGGTGAATGAGGATAAACAGCCAAAGACAGGTTTTCAGAGTTTTTACTACAGCAATATGGCGGCAAAAAAGGTCAACCGCGCGGTTACAATGCAAGTTAAAGGGTTAATGACACTGACATAACAGAGGAAGACTTTGCGGTAGGTTACCCTGTTGGGAATTTAAAATTTACCTGTTCAGTTTTTCTGTGTTGAGTTGTGGATCATTTAGATTTTTGGCCATGTGTGTTTGGAAGAAGTTACTGGTGTAAATTTTTCTGTCATAGATGTTGAATGGACTATTCATTGTTAGGGTTAGGGTGAAATATTGATGCAATGACATTGCAAGTTCTGCAGTCAAAACATACACAATTGCATGGAGCACAGAAAAATGATGTTCTAAGGAATGACTGGTGCTGTCTCCAAATACCACAATACATGAACAAATAATACGTGTGACCTGAAAATAATTGTGTCTCTCACAGGTTGAATCGAGCCCAACACCATTTGACCAGCATTTTAAGGAAGTCATCCAGCAGGCACCAGTGGACACCACCTTTATGCCCAAGCTTCTACCTGACAGTCGTCAAAACGGCAGTACGCAGTGCAGGTGAACAGTGGGGTGTTGTTGCTGGAGCCAAGGGATTTCACTTCATGCCTCTTGAACCCAAGCTACAGAAAGGATTGACACTTCTGAGACCTTTTGATATTACATTTGTCCATTGCAAACCTCTAAAGTGCCGTTTCCTTTGGATCTGTCTTAGAGTGCGCCAATCATTGTGTGGAATAAAAAAAAACATTGTTCTTCAGGCAGCTTGTGTTTGAAGAATTCCTTTTCCGCAGTTATTGGTGATTTAGTTGTGGTACTGCTACTGGTGTTCTGCAAACAAGTTGAAAAAAAAAGTAGTAGTATTGAATTTCTAAATATGTACGTATGTTTTTTTTCATCATGTTTTTATTAATGTTATATGATTCTATGGCAGGGGACCTTGGGTGCCATGGAAGACCGGTCTATGAAAAGCTGTCCAGTTGCTCAGTCATCAACGCAGGTAAACTTAGTGGCAGGCATAAGCTAACCACTACTTTAAGACGGCTATTGTCTATACAGTTCGGCTCAATGTTACACCATATAGCATACTAGCATGGCGTTATAATAATTTCACTAACAATATTATTTAACAGAATTACAGCAGAGACCCAGGGGATAATGGAGAAGAGCCCGTGGGACCTAAAAAAGGTTCGCTTTCAGCAGAAGAGGATGACCAGAATGGATGACTTTGTACATACGTACAAGGTCATGCACAGCGCACTCATAAGAGAGTACCAAGACTCGGAAAACAAAGAGCAAGGTGTGATATAAAGAGTTAGAATAATCATAATTTTATTAGAGTAAGAGTCTCCATTTAAAACAATATTTCTATTATATGCTTGGATCTGATGGTGTATGAATGTACTTTTTCTTACTCTGCATCACAACCCTTTCAGTGCCAGAATCAGAATCAATCAACAGTCTAACAAAAATAACCAAAAAACTGACAAAAAATGAACATGAAAATGTTTTGAAAATACATATCTCTTTATAATCAGACAGAGGCAGTTATTATTTCCCATTTATATGAACTACACCTACTGCTCTTTCTATTAATCCAGACTCACAGGGTGGATGTGGAATGGTGGAAACAGAAGAAGCAGAGGAGGTGAGGTCTTTATGTTTCACCAATCACAAAGCCTTTCCATTTTAAAAAAGCATAAAAAGGTAAAGGAAAAATAATGTCAGTCTTGTCAATTTCTTCAGTGACATATTATATCTTTAATTGGGTGCTGTTTGTATTTTGTGTAATTCTCTGTATCATTTGTTCACAACTTAAGTCTCCCCACAAGTCAACATCCACCATCCCTGATGCACAGGAACAGAACCCCTCTCCACTACATATGCCTTCACAGGTGAGTTTTCCAATAACAGTGATGTAATATCAGTTAAGATGTTATGTGGAGTTAAAAATCTCTCACACAAATTAAATGTTGATGTATTCGTCTGACTCTTTTGTTTAACAGAATAATTTAGTCTATTACATATGAATATATTTAGATATAGATATGAATATTACTTTTTGAGTATGAGAGATTAAAGAAACATTTTAAAGGAGATGCCAGTTTGCCTAAGCCTAATGCTTATCATGTGTACAGTTGGATACAGGAGATACTAAAAAGGCAAGGATGTCTGGTGACCAAAGAATGGAAACGGATTCACCAGCAGACAAAAGCAAAACAGGCAGGAGGTTGTCCATTGAACTGTCTAAAAACATGGACGTTTGTGCAGCCAATCAGAACTTGGACCACTGTGGTGGTCTAGCTTGTGCTTTAAGCACAGCTGCAGGGCCAGAGATCAAGATGGAATGTGATCTTCACATTTCCATGCATGGAACATTAAAACCCAGACAGGTCATTGTGACTACTGCCGGTAATCTACCTTGTAAAAAGGTGATCCATGCGGTGGGCCCATGTTTAAACCAGAGGCCATCTCACAGTGCATTGACCAAGGCAAAGAAGACATTGAAAGAAACACTATGGAACATCCTACTAAAAGCAAGGGAACATCAAATGAAGACTGTAGCCATTCCGGCTTTCAGTTCTGGATTGTTCAGATTCCCTTTGCCACTTTGTGCAGATGTTATAGTGTCCACTGTAAAGGAATTCCATGACCAACCAGGAAATCAACACCTCATTGTTCACCTTGTGAATAATGATGAACCATCAGTCAGGGAGATGGAAAGAGCCTGTACTGACATACTGACTCCAAATGCCAGCCAGAAAATGCCCCTAGATCCAGAGGGGCAGGTAAGAATCATTTTCCTAAATGACAGCACTACTTTTAAATTGTGTAAACCATTAAAACATGTGTCATTAGCCTATGGTAAATTGGAAATGTACTTCACCTACATTTCCTTTTGCAGTCATAAAATAACTGAAAATGTACAGTATATATCATATTTTTTTCATATTTATCTACATCACTTGTTCATGACTTAATATGCCCGTTTTACATTTTTAATATACTACTTAAATGACTTTAATGACTAATTTTAAAGGATTTGTAATTATACGTTAGAATCATGTATTATAAATATATTAAAACTGATTATGTCATGAATTTTAAAATGATTCATTTCTGTCTTTAGCTGACGTCACTGTGGAAACGGAAGGACACAGAAGTGGTGGTCGCTGTGCTCCCCAGCCATATAAGGGGCAACAACCTGGTGATCCACCACAGTGAGCTACGGACACCGAGACCTCACCAGTGGCTAACAGGCGAGGTATTTTGTTAAAACATTTACTACCGTATAAACAAATACAAATCCAGCTATAACATATATTTCATTATGTATTGTTTTATTCATATTAATTAAGGCTTTGTATGCTGTTTTTTCAAATTGTCATTTGAATTTGAGGGCATCTTCCACCTCTCTGCTCACCAGTACAAAACTGCAGGCTCCATATATATTCTTAATCATTATACGGCGGGTGTGATACTTTTTGCAGAAAGAGATGAGTTCAGACGACATGCTTTGTCAAAGGTAACATGCTTTCATGCATTTAACCTGTCTTCAATAGTAGTACTAGTAGTAGTAGTAGTAGTTTTTGTTTGTTTGTTGTATATGTAGTTGCAAACTAGCTTTCATTGAAATTATTTAACTTTTTTAATTGTTGTTTTAAATCAACTTTGACAATTACCAAGCAATACTCTCCTTTGTCAATACTGAGGGAGTCCACTGGAAGTTGCTGGTTAGTGAATCTTGAAAGCTTTACATGAAGAACACCCTTTATTTTTTGGTCTTTGTTTGATGTTGTTCTGACATAACATCACATTTGTTGCAGTACATACTTCCTGCCACAAGCTCAGTCTTTTTGGTGGACCCAGCGGCAAATCCAAAAGAACAACAACAGTCTGAAGAAGCTGCTAAAAGAATGCGGTAAGTCAGCAACTGAAGTATACAGTATGGTATCTGTAATTGTAACTTCCCTCAGGAGCAGCGCAGTAGAATCGCTCCTTTTTTAATTCCATCATGAAACTAACAGTCCGCCCGCAGCGCAGAGCGCACCTGCTCTTAAAGGGAATGGGAGCTGACACTCTGATTGGATTTGTGGATGACATGCCTTGAATAAACCTTTTACTAATGTAAAAAGTAATTCTGTTCTTTTTTAACTTTCCGCTGGACGCAAGGACAGTTTTTCCACCGTCAAACTAACAAAGGTGACTTGGACACACCCTATAGATGGTGCACTGAAAGTTATCCGTCTGCAGATTGTGAAAATAGAGCCCTAAGTATGCTAGGGGAGATGTCCCAAAACCCAGAATACTTTAAAAGTTAGACAGCGCTTGGTAGTCTCAGCTTTATTTTTTTAATCTCTTCCTACCTGTTATTACATAAGATACTCTTTCACTTTGTGTTTTCCAAAGGCAATACTTCAACATGAGAAGGATTTGCTATGGCAAAGAGGACTGGGGGACTGTCAAATGGAAAGGCACAACCATGCACCATCCAGTTCAACGTGACAGCAGCAGTTGTGGGGTCACTGTCACCATAGTAAGTTAATGTTTTACTTTCACCGCTATATTAATTGTATTGTTTATGTTATTCCATGTCTGCTGCAAAATTTACTAGAACTGTGCTGCTTTTTAATTCAGTGACAAGTTTGAGTTCAACCAAAAGCAAAAATAAGTATTTTTTAAAATAGCAAACCAAGAAAATTTAGCACATGTCCACATAATGTTTGATTACATGGGAAAATAATGTAACAATCTTTTCTTTGTTTCAGTTTGTTTCAGTCAAAAGAAAACCAGATTTACAAAAAGAGTGAACTGGTGCCATTGTGGCGCTTTATACTGAAACTTGAACCTATTACCATTGAAATCTGAAACACAGATTTTCAAGTTAAGCTTAATATGGTTTACAAAAATTATGATGTCTTCTAATGTTATTGCTTTTACTTGAACTGGCGTTCAGAACTATCTTTGCCTCTTTCTGCCCTGCACTTTGTTCTCATACACTAAAGTAACATAAATAACTTTATTAAACATCCTTCAAACGAAAAACACATGCGAAAGCATAAAAGTCCATCCAGTGTTATAGAGTAGTATTGTCAGCCATTATAGTGTACTAAATAAATCTTTTATGGCAGACAACCTTGAAACTGATGAGTACTAAGTACAGTTTAAATCCCCACTATGCTTCAAAGAATAGTTCTAAGCAAGTACGTGACATTACTACGAAATTTGAAAAACAAAAAAACAAAAAAAAAAACTTTAAACTTTAAATTACAGTTATGACAGACATGACCTGACCAGACCAAAAAAGAGATGATCATGTGTTTAAGTGGGATATTGTAAAAGTGATTGAAATGATGGCTGGTTGCTGCCATAGCCAGTTTAGTTTAACGCAGTATATACTGCTGTATAAATTACCATTTCAGCATTGTAATTTGCTGCTAAATGTAAAATAACAATGCAGCACGGATGACATTTTTCATTATGTGTGTTTGTTAGATGGCAAGGGCAGTGATGGAGGCCTTTCCTGCATTGCCAGTGATCCAAGAAAAAGATTGCTCATCAGAGGAGAAAGTGGGCTTTGTCAGTTCTCAATGGTTCAGGTTTGTAAGTCAGTTCACCTTTTTTGTTATATTAAGCTCATCATACAGTTAAAGAGATTGTTAACTGTTAATTTAATGCAATCAAGTACTTGTAAACAAAATTAACTAACTGTGAAAAAGCCATTTCTTTCAGCATTTTTAACGTAAGGCATCACTGTTTTTATGCACAAGGCACAATCCAAACCACTGATCTCATATATACCCTTAACCACAACAGGATATAGAATAGTTAGAATATTTATAGAATAGGATATTTAATACAAGACTTGGTCCACGTCTTATATAGACTGAACCAGGCAGGCAGGGATACTTCAATTGTACTTTATTGGAAAATCTGAGACTTTAAGGCAGGGTGGTATAGGCAAGTAAAGACAAGCAGAGGGCAAGGCAAGAAAAACATGGTTGGAGACCTAAGGCATTGGTCTGTCTGGCAGAGAATTTGTGATTTGGGATATACAAATAAAATTTTCAATCTGTTGCATACAGGTCATCATTTTCTACCAATCCTTTGGTCAATAATGTGGAAGTATTTTTTTCTGAATTCAGCCCTATGGAAGTGAAGTAAAAAAAAAAGCCACTTTGCAAGGCCTATCCCCGGCAATGTAGGACTATGTCTATTTGTAATACACAATAGACATGTCATATATCAAGCACCAAGTCCCTTGTAACTACATCACAGATTCATCCTCAAAAATTATTCAACCAGAGTTGATGATTTAAGTAATGTATTTTTGTTTTGTTAAAGCCATGTATAATTCAGCTGTACTGACAAAATGCTATCTCTGCACATATACAGTATATTTCTATGAACTGTTTTCTTCTTGCAGTGTGGAGAACAACTGTGCAATGTGCTCTGTCTCCAAGGCTCCAGGATCAGGTCCTCCCACGACTGATTGGGTATGTGCTTGTACAATGTTGAGTATGTATAATTGGGATTCACCGTATCTCAATATTATAAAAATGTATGATATGTATTATAATAACTGTAGAGTAAAGGGGTTTGTCAACAAAATCACATTGCCTGATTGACAAGAGTAAGGACAACCTAATTCATTTAAAAGGTACACAAATTAAGAACTGATAGAAGATTATGTGTGGAAAGACATATCTCATTTTATTGTCTTTCATTTGATCTTACAGATTCAGTGTGGCACCTGTGAACAGTGGTATCATGAGCAGTGCCTGGGGATGGATGAAAGCCAACGCCAAAAAGCAAGGGCAAGTGACTGGAGTTGCTCAATCTGCATTTAATGATACAGAGAAAAGAAGAAGAAGGTTAGATCAGGACAGTCATTTTAATTTTGTAAATAAAAGTTGTTGTACAGAGTTGTTGGAGCTGTCATTTTCAGGTAAATAAATACCGCACCGTCTACTTGACTGCTGTAAAAAATCTCATTCTTGTCCTCTTGTTCTCTACATTACACAAGATCTTTGGGTTGTTGTGGCACAGGAGGTAGACAGTCAACTGTTCGACTGAGCGAGACACTGAACCCCAGTTGTTCCACGACTGTTCAATTGGTGTGTGAATGTCTCTTAGTCCTGATGAGCAGGTGGTATCTGCCAAAAGTACACAGTAGAAGTACTTAATATTATTTGGACATGTTATCCAAGAAGTACTCTGTCCAATTGTACAGGTGTCTTTGACTACTTATTGAAAATATGATTTTTATTAAAGATCAAAGTCGGACGAATGAAGTATCTTTCTAGTTGATATGAGAGACTGTGACATAGCATTACTGCAAAAGTGCACAGTAAAAGTAGTTCAAACTATTTGTACATGTTGAAGAAGAAGTCCTCTGTCCGATAGTACAGGTGTCTTTGGACTTACTATATTAAGAGAGTTTTTTTATTTCCTTATTATATTCATTCTTCGAGAGGCTCTGCCTGTCACCTTACAGCGCCATATTAATGCATTTACCGTAAGCATTAGAATACGCGCGCACTCCAAATTGAGAGACGGCTGGCTTGACTACGGAAATGTACGTGCCGGCTGACTTGACTCCAAAAGAACACGCAAACATTTGAAATCCTAAAAATGATCACCTGCGTCTTTTGTAAAAAGACATTGGTTACATTAAGAGGATATGTACTACATTGCAGAGTGCATAGGAATAAGCCTTTTTTGTCTTTTCAAATGTGTTGGCACCAGTGGTGTAGTCTACGTGATACGCAGGTATACGCCGTATACCCACTAGAAGTGGTCAATGATTTGCGTATACCCAGTGGTGTAGTCCACATGATATGCAGGTATGCGCCCTATACTCACTAGAAAATGTTTATGATTTCCATATACCCACTTGATATGCGAGGATACGTAATATAATTTTGTGACAGCTTTCACACGTTAATTCATTTGTGGCAGGTGGTAGGTGCACCAGTCAGTGACGCTACAAATAGTTACCTGCAGGAGGAACACAGGTTCCGCTATTGGTTTGGGCCAGTGGAATGAGGCAGGTGCACACCTCATTCCACACGGGCGTGCAGGAGGCACAAGGTGCAGGAAAACTGGTAGGCAAATTCTGTTCTTTTGTGTGTAAATGTTGTTTGATGTTGTCGTGTTTAGCGCGTGTTGCATTTACTGTTTTTATTAATTTTAAACCTGCTTCTCTGCTTGGCTGAAGGCAGCTGGTAGTTGGTAGGAAAGTAGATCACCAACGTACCAGGTATTTTAATGTTTGGTCGTAGTTTTTATATTTTAATTGGAGTGTATTTTAATACTTTTTTTTGTAATAAAGTGTTTTTATGATTGTTAATGTTTGTTTCCCTGCAGAGCATTGGTGGTCCGTGAGCTGCTCTTGCCAGGAATAATTTGTTTGGTTTGTTTGTTTTGGGGTTTTTTTCCATGGTCTAGTCTGAGCTGGCAAGTGACCAGGTATGGGGCAAAAAGATATGGGTATTGCCCGTGGGGTGGACTAGTTTTTTTTTCTTTTCTTTATTCATGTTTGTTGTTTTATTTTTTTTACCTTGTCAACTTGCTTCTCTCTGAGTACAGACTTACTGCTGCAGTGCAATGGTGTTAGTGGTACTTATCCCCCCATCCTGTAGCATAATTGGGAGTTAAACTGGGAGTCGGGTACCGTGAGGTTGAGTAATTTGTAGAGCTGAGTGCTGTAATAAATACTCTATATTATTTATCCTTTTGTGACTGTCCTTTGTGTAGCTAGTTCCTGAGCGGGTGTAACACATTCATTAAATTAACCCAATCCGTGTTCACATGACTTCTGGACCTCTGAGGCTTTTGTCACCTGTGACGATCTAACAGCAACTAATTTCTTTCGCGGGCATTCTTGGCACATACTGGTGAAAATCAGCAAGTGAATTACCAAGAGATGAAGTGAAAACAACGCCAGACAACACTTTTTCAGAGTTTTTCGAAGCGTGTCACTGAACACAAAGCCGCTTCGGGTGACGCTGCAGCTTCAGCAGATGAGGTTGGAGAAATACACACAAACAGCCAGATGAGGACGAAGCTGAGGCTGTTCTAAATAAATAACGCTACCCGGTAAGTAAAATTAGCATAGCAGGGGATTGTTGGTATCAGTGGCGGCTGCTGGTCTTTCAAACACGGGAAGCTCACTTTAAATTTACATCATAAAATTTGTCATATTTTAGCGAGGCAGTAACTTATAAAAGGAACATTTAATTGAAGCCGTTTTTCAACCACACTCATGTCATAGAACCACAGCAAAACACACCTCAAAGATTTTCAGATGGGTTTAAACACCTGAACTCTGTCAGAAGACTCCACTTGCAAAATCCGCGATGGGACTGAGCTGAGCTGTCAAGTGACGGTGTATATCTCAAAATAGCTGTCAATCAAAACGGGATCCAGCCTTTCGACTGATCCTCCAATCATCATGCGGAAGCTCAGCGTCCAGCCCAGCCAAGGCCCAGCCACAGCTCCATTCACCACCAGAGACGCTGAGCGTCCGGGGGCGGGACAAAATCGTGGCATTTATCCAATGACTGTCGAGTTCCGAGGCAATAAAAAAAACTGTTCCATGCAGTCCCATTGAAGTGCATGGACGCTCAGCTTCTACGGGCAAATGCATTGACCATAGACCGTATAAGAAAACGGCGCCATGGAAATGTATGAGAAGTTAACAACATTGAGTCAGTCGATTTGTGATAAGTAGTTGATTCTGAACAAACTTATCTTCGAGATGAACGTGTTCTAATGCATTTGTAGTCAATGAAATGTTAACACAACCGTGCATATTTGACCATTTAATTTTTGACATTTTAGGGGAAGCTGAGCTTCCCTTGCAGTCTTAGAGAAATCACCTCTGGTTGGTATATTTAAATATATTTTGGCGTCCCTCGGTACATAAACCACCACCATCAGCTGGTTTCTCGATGCTTTTTTCCAAGAACAATAAGGCCACTGTGGGCCGCAGCCAACACCAACACAAGCAAACGAAATTCTGTCGTAGTCAGTAGCTGATCAACTTTTAGCTCGGCTCTGTCGCTCACCAGGGGGGTATTCCATCAAGCCAGCTAACTGCAAATCCCCGCTAATTTCGATAAGCCACGCTAGTTTTAGAGAGAGTTCGGTTCCATTACTCTCGCTAACAGGAACCTCAGCTGAGTTACTGGGGTAACCTGTGCTCCTGAACTAACCTGCTCTGTGGCAGGTTAACTATCAGGCTTAATAAATCAGTGTTACAAAGAATATGCTCCTGTAGTAAACAGGAACAACAAATCAAACAAACAGTTCCTCACACTTTTCACTTGGTTATCCGTGTTGTCTGAAAACAAAGTTGACAACTTAAGCAAAAATGAATTCACAGCACATTCTTGGTTAGTTTCGTCGAATTCCCAAGGATTAAATTTTTTTTTAAAGTGTCGTTGTCGCGATTATATCTTGAAATATTAAAACTGTTTCCTCTTTGCTGGTTGCAAAGTGGCATGGTTCAAAATATGGAAACACTGTTGTAGCAATTATTCTGATGTTTTCACCAACAGACTATAGCTTACATTTGTCACACATTACATGTATGTGAAATGTAATGCCATTTAGCCTACAATTATTCATTATAACTTTGTAGCCTACAGAGTAGTTGGAGTAACACCCATAACCACACTTAGTAACATGGACTTTACTGTCTGCACAAGTACTGACACTTCATTTTTGTATCTTATTTTCTTGCACTAATTACTTAATTTTGGTAGGCATTTAAGTGAAATGTGAAGTTTAGTTGGCTCAGAAAATGGCATTATGTGACATCTCCATCAAGCAATAAAGTTGAAGGTAAACTTTTACCTAATTGTCCCAACAGCCACACCCCATGACTCAACATTTCACTGATTCAACAAATTTGCCTCAGAGATACTGTGCAAGCCTCTTTAATGAAATCATATTAATCAATTTCCATCAATGGGTATAAAACAATCATTACATTATTGATAAAATTCTATTGTGGGGCTAGGATTAATCAGAAAGTGAAACTGACTTGACAAAGAATTACATGCAGGTGAGTTTAGTAACGGGCTATAGGTAGACCTAAATAGGCAAGGCCACAACTAAGAACCATGGCATGTCCATTTCTCGACGACCCGGTCAATGAAGCTGCACAAATTGTCCGAAGAGCACTTATTCCACCAGCTTCAAGAGTCTTCAAAGATCGAAACGATCCACTGGCCTTCTCTGATGACTCTCTGCAGGAGAGATACAGGTTTAGCAGGCCCAGTATTGTGTACTTATGTACCCTTCTGGAACCACACATAAGAAAAGCAACTCGCTGTAGCAAGGCCTTAACAACTGTTCAGTCAGTATGCATAGCTCTGCATTTTTTTGCATCAGGGACATTTCTATACACCATCGGTGATGCAGAAGGTCTGTCAAAGGCAACAGTATGCAGGGAAATTCGACAGGTGTGCCTTGTGATCAAGGGGTTCCTTAATATCTTCATCACTTTCCCTGGTCATCTGACAGAACAAATTATAAAAGAGGCATTTTATTCGATTGCAGGTATGTAACAGTTAAAATACATGTAATTTCAAATTAAATCAAACACACAAAGAATTGTTGGGTTATTTTTTCAACCCAACAGCTGAGTTGAGACTGTTGGTTAGTTTAATTGGGTTGTTTTCATTAAGTTGGGTAATCTAAGAACCCAACTTGCTGGGTTAGTGTCGTTGGCAGTTGAGTTATTAGCTTGTTGTGGGTAACGTATGTTAACAGTTATGCACACCCACAGTGGGCCAACGTAAACGTGTATGGTTTTAATACATGGAAGCCTTTGCGGCCAGGGCTTTAGGGAATATGAGGTTTAGATGTGAGTTACTGACACGCCAATGAGCAACATTACTATCTATTGGTAAGTCAGCAAGCTGTTAGCTAACGTTATTAGCATGCACAAACTCCATTTCATTAAACGTAGCAAGTTAGCATGTTAGCTGGGTCGCTACGTAGCAGTTTCGAAGTAACTCAAGTATTTTGTTTAGGAGGACAACGTGAGGTTTTTCATCAATTTGGCTTCCATGTATAACAACGTAAGTAGGAGAGTGTTGTAAACCCGAGTGAAGGAAAAATATATTATGAGTCCAACTGACCGCGGTGGGGGATCGATTTTGGTTTTGGCTACCCCTCTAGATGCTAGCAGGCCTCAGCTAGCCAGCCAGTCCGCGCTGTATTAGCCAGCTTGAGTTTGCCGAGGGGGAAGCGGTAACTTTCTAATTTGCTCAAGTAATGTTACTGAATGAGTTATTTATGATACGTTTGTTTTATTTTAATTCTTTGTGTTGGTTTTGCAGTTTGATTCTCCCACCTCATGGACGATTTTGTGAGCTCCAAATTGATTGAGTGGCAGCTTCCAGGGCTCATTGACAGGTTTAGTGGTAAGTCAATTTAAGTTGTTTCCATGTCACATTATTTTATTGGTACTACTTTGGTAGCCACTACTATTATAAATAAATTGGGATAATTATTCACTGAGCCTTAAGCTACTGTTTGCTAAAGGACCACTATTTTCCCATATTAATTTTAAGGAAGAAAATATTTTGAGTGTTGCACCAGATAGATACTCTATTAACCTCAGTGTGAAATTCAGTTGTCAGCTCCTCAATTTTTTTTTCTTTGCCTCTGTGTGCATAATGTCTGTTTTTATGGTTTGGTTAAATTTCAAAATTAGGACTACAGATGAAAAAAATATCTTAAAGCTAAATCTGGGATGTTTACAACAATTTTGTCCCAATAATTTGAACATTTTACAATAGTTCTACTGCAGTGAATTTTGTACAATAAAACTGAATTTCTGTAACACCTGGCCATATCATAACAGCTTCAGATTATATAATGAAACCAGGTGCAAGTCATGAATAGCAAGGAACACACAAGCACTAAAAAGATTTTGGTGTGGTGATTTTAATGTTTTTTTTTTTCTGTGTTCCAGAGGAGGCAATTGATGAAGAGAGCTTTGGCTACCTTGATCTTCCAACCATCACCACCTTGATTCCCAGAATAGGCGACAGGCTCAAGTTCATTAAGAAACATAATGAATTTGTAAGTTATGCAGTTGCATACATAGTCACCACATCCTCAATTCTAATCTAGACAAAGCGATCAACATACAACTTTACTCTTTTGACTGCTGGTCTTTTTAAGCCACGTTCACACCAAACGCGACAGACGCGAATTGAGTGACAGCTCTACATTCAAAATCAATGTGAATGGCGCGACAACACGCGATTCGGGCGGCAGCGGCGCGACCGGAGCGTCTGGCGTGATGAGACGCGGCGCGAATGACGCGAATGGAGCGTCTGGAGCGACGCGAATGAAGTTGGAAAAATTGAACTTTTCAGGCGGCATCGCGCCGAGACATCCAATCACGGATGAGTTTACCCTGATGTCACATCAGCGACGAGTTTATCAGCACGTCAATTAGCGCGACACAGACACAAAACAATGGAGGAGAGGCTTATTGTTGCTGTGTGTGGGCACCCGGTCCTTTATGTAAGCGCTGCTGTCTTTTACCGGGACAGGGTGAAGAAAGAGGAGGCATGGGCCAAAGTGAGCGAGGAGGTGGGGCTCTCTGGTAAGTTGTGACTACCTGTGGCTTGTTTTTACTGTTTACTGACTGTATTTCAGTAGGACTGACAAGTTAGCACTGGTTAGCACTGGCATAAGTTACCCCCTTGGCAGGATAGGAGTTTCATTTTTTATCGTCTGAACACGTGTGTGTGTGTGTGTGTGTGTGTGTGTGTGTGTGTGTGTGTGTGGGTAGGCATACATGGTTTATGAAACCAATTTTCAGGTTTACTCACCAGCATTACAAGACCAATCGGTTTATGGAACCAATTTTGATGGTCTCGTAAACATAAAACTTTATAATGTTATAATTATTGAATAATAATAGTGTAAGTCATTATGATTATATGTGTATCTGTTATGGCCCACGCCCTGCCTTTCTGACATCCACAAATATTGGTCTCATAAGGCAGGATGGGTTTGTGAGACCAGGATGTGTGTAATACGTGTGTGTCCGACAGCGCCACCAGAGGCTGCAGGAGACATTGCAAGTTATACATTTTTCCGGGAAAATATACACAATGACGCGCCAATTTAAACACCCGGGTGTGCCAAGCGGCAAGTTCAGCAGTTTGCAGTGTGGACCAGCCGGACCAGCAGTGTGGGATGAACGTTGAAAAGTAAGACTTTCATATTTTATTTTACATATTTTATGTTATATTTATATTATTTTTTATTTTATAGACAGCCTTGGTGGACTTAAAGAAGATTATATAGATTATATAATTAATTGTGTTCATGCTGGTTGTTGTTAGCTAACGGACTAACTCTGAAAAGTTAGGGAGTTATCTGATAACTACACGTTCTGTACACATGCTTATTTTGTTTTTTAATTTCATAAAATGTGTGTCGGCTTTCACTGTATCCTCTGTCAGCTAGCTAAACAACGGTAGCTTCTGAAAGAGTAAAATACATTTTGTTTAGCGACAAAGAGCCAGTGTTATGTGATATCAGGGGTTTTCCTGCTTAGAAAAGTCTTTTTCTCTGTTCTACCGGATTTTTTGACCATCAAACGAAAATAACAATTTTCGCACTGTTTGAGACTCAATTTGAGACTGAAATAGGCTTTAAATCCTGTCTGACTGTGTTTTTAAACAGTTTAACAAAACGCTCTTGAACACAACATTTGACTTTCAGGAGTAATAAGTCTCCTCCTTCTGTGAGGCTGGGTTTGTGGGAAAGGGGACATTTTGTTTTTTCTTACAAAGGTAGTGTCATTATTGTGTCATGCGAGAACGTGTCTCCCGTTATTTGCATCAGGTCTGTTAAAGCCGGACCGGAGCTCGTTTAAATGGCTTTAGCACTGCAGCTAGCTGGTAAGCTAATTCTGTCAAAAGTTCCTCTGTCAGGGGTTCAACCATCATTTGGCGAAGCCATTAGTTTTTTGTTGTGTTTTGGCTGCTCGCTTTCGGACGCTTTGTTGTAGTCGGCTTTGCTCGGTAGCGATGGAAATTGCGGTAGTTTCACTGTCATTTGAGGGGTAGGTTGCATGAAATATAGTTGCTATATTAAGGCCGAATTAGCGTTTATGAGCTGCTTTGTACGGCCCGCGGGCCGGTTCCTGCCCACACGATGGTTCCATTCGGCCCGCGAGGTAAAAGTCAAACCACATCATTTTACTGAAGAGACGAATTAAATTATGTATATCGGCTTTTATTTTTAAATGCTTGTGTGGCGCAAGTGTGTCACAATTGATTGACGTGAGTCATGTTAGTGGCAGCTGCCATAGACATATATACGTAGACGCCATCTTGGTGCAGTGCAGCTCGCTCCTACTGTGCATTATGTCTATATGGAATGACATGTTTGATGCACTATAAAAGTGCTCATAAATCGATCAATTGTCAACATATATTCACGCGGGTTGTTTGTTACAAACGTCAGACATGGAGGACAGACAGGCAGACATAAATATTACGTGTAGGGTATATATTACATTTGGTTATTATTATTATTATTATTATTACTATTGCTATTATCATGGTCATTTTATTATATCACTATTATAATTAATATTGCTATTATCACTTTATTATTATCACTATAATTATAATTAATATTGCTATTATATAAGTTAATCATCACTATTATCATTATTAATATTGCTATTATCATTATTTTATTATTGTTATCATTATTATTAATAGGCTCCAGAGGATTAAGTAGCAGAACAGAATATTTAAGAGCAAGAACATAAAGAATCCCCCCAGAAAAATATTTACAATACCATCCTTGATCAGGCCTACATGTGTGACGTTTTTTCAAACCATTCAAATCAAACCGTTTGGAAATCGGTCGAAAATTCAGTGAATAATTCTACTTTAAGATTGTGGAGTACCTCTTACCTCTTAAGATTGTGGAGTACCTCTTACCTCCATAGCACTCCCGGCTCTGCTAGCCCTGTACCTGTACCAAGATGGTGGCGCTTTAGGCAGGTCCCTCCACAGTCAACGCGGCGTCTACGTGTATATGTCTATGGTCGCTGCATCATCTGTTGAGGTGACTGAGACACGCTCACGGCAGGTTGAGCGAATGGGGATTTTCATTTTGTCCTTGTAATATACTGGAGTCACCTGCTACAAATGAGCACTAAAAAGCGTGAGGTTGGTGCCAAATGTAGAAATTTTAATAAGTCAAAAAGACTGTCAAGGTGACCAATATACTTGTTAAACAGGAAAAAGTTCTGTAAGAGCACCTGTGTATGACATGTTTGAATGCACTAAATTTGTGTAGAAATCATTTTTTGTCAAGGTTTTTGTTTTTTTGGTTTTGACAGTCCACACTGAATTATCCAAAAAACAAAAAGTACCCTTGTTGTCATAATTTGACGAAAATAACCTACACGTGTTTATATGTCAGGACAGGAAATATTGTACTGTTACATATATATTTGTAAGGACTGACATTATATTTTGCAGTGAGGAAAGGCAGACTGAACCCAGTTCATGATGCACAACATCATGTGAGGCTGAGGAAGGACAAGGCATGTTGTGGCTGGAGATACATTGGCCTAACCAAAGGTAAGTTTTTGCTTTAAACCTTGTGTGTACTTACGTACTGTGTTTAATTTGAGATTTGATGATGTCTGTGATGTCTTGTGTCTCAAAGCCCCCAAATCACATTAAGCTTGAATCATATTAATTTAACTAACTTACTGCCTTTGTATATGACTCAGATTCAGTATGGCGTGTGTGTGTGTTTTTTTGTGTTTGCATGATCATGGTATTTGAGGCCAGTGTTTGGCATATGAGGGCAGCAGTGAGAACCAATACTTTAGTACAGAGACTTGTGTGTGTGTGTGGTGCAGTAATGGTTTATAAGGACAGAGTGAAGCATACAAGGTCATACAGTAAAATAGAGTAAGTCACATCACAGTTTTGCATGATTTTAAATCTTGGTTTATGACAGAAGCAGTTATATAGGATCAGATTTCACTGTGTTTTCATCAAGTAATGCCTCTTGTCATTGAGGAAAAACAGTAAATACTGTGAATCTGTCCAGTAATGTTGAGATAATATTTGATGAGTGAGTTAAGAGATCTCTTCAATTTCATTATTTTCCTCAAGATTGACTTTTTTTAAAATCATAATTTCACTTTTTATAACATAAATTCTGGACTGTGAGCATTTAACATATTTTAAAATATAATTCAGTGTTTTTTTTTTTGATCAATTTTTGGTCAGTGTTTAATCTGTTGGTTGGTATTTGGTCAATTTTCATGTCAGTTTTAGTAGTCTTTGGTCAATTGTGGTCAGGTTTTGCACACAGCAGTCGTGTCTCTCACAGTCTTACTCAGAGGTTTGTCAGTACACTGTGTCAGTGTAGATTCAAACACAGGCAGTGCTTTAAAATGACCTGAAACAATGCTAACTTACTGCCTTTGTATATGACTCAGATTCAGTATGGTGTGTGTGTGTTTTTTTGTGTTTGCATGATCATGGTATTTGAGGCCAGTGTTTGGCATATGAGGGCAGCAGTGAGAACCAATACTTTAGTACAGAGACTTGTGTGTGTGTGTGGCGCAGTAATGGTTTATAAGGACAGAGTGAAGCATATAAGGTCATACAGTAAAATAGAGTAAGTCACATCACAGTTTTGCATGATTTTAAATCTTGGTTTATGACAGAAGCAGTTATATAGGATCAGATTTCACTGTGTTTTCAACAAGTAATGCCTCTTGTCATTGAGGAAAAACAGTAAATATTGTGAATCTGTCCAGTAATGTTGAGATAATATTTGATGAGTGAGTTAAGAGATCTCTTCAATTTCATTATTTTCCTCAAGATTGACTTTTTTTAAAATCATAATTTCACTTTTTATAACATAAATTCTGGACTGTGAGCATTTAACATATTTTAAAATATAATTCAGTGTTTTTTTGGATCAATTTTTGGTCAGTGTTTAATCTGTTGGTTGGTATTTGTTTTAGTAGTCTTTGGTCAATTGTGGTCAGGTTTTGCACACAGCAGTCGTGTCTCTCACAGTCTTACTCAGAGGTTTGTCAGTACACTGCGTCAGTGTAGATTCAAACATCTTTCACCCATGATTGACATTTTATCATAATTTCAACATTTCATCTAATAATTTGACTTTTTTATTACGCTTGTTTCCATTAACTGTTGTTTATTCTTTGATAGGACGAGGTGTGTTTGCATTAGAGCCAATTTTGAATGGCTCATTCATTGTGCAATACAGAGGAGTTCTTAAGAGGGCTCCAGTATGCTCAAATGAGTATACCTTCTTCTTCAAATTCAAAGGAACGGATTATTGGTGAGTAGCCTGAATTGCAGAATGTTATTCTTGACCTAAAGCCAAACCACAAATGCAGACATATCTGCGCGATTGAAATGCTTGCCAATCATGTTCTTGCTTCTGGACCACAATTTTGTTAAAATTTTTAAATAATTGATTCTTGTAACCCGTGTAGCATTGATGCTTCAAGTGAGGATGGGACCCTAGGCCGACTGGTGAATGATGCAGAGATGCCAAATGCAAAAATGAAAAAAATAGAGGTGGATGGTGTGCCCGCTCTCTGTTTATTTACCATCATGGACATTGAGGAAGGGCAAGAAATCACTTATGACTATGGAGGAAAAAACCTGCCATGGCGTTCGTGCCAAACACATCAAATATCCAAGGTAGAGTACAGTTGATCAATTTAATGTATTTTTTAAAAACAATGAATAGTATACAAAAAGATGACTGCAGCATCACATAAGATTTTTCTTTCCGTCTCCTCTCTGTCCCCTCTCCATCTCCTCTCTATCCTCTCTCCTTTCTCTCCTCTCTGTCTCCTCTCCGTCTCCCCTCTGCCTCCTCTCGCTGTCTCCTCTCCATCTCCTCTCTCAGTCCCCTCTCTGTCTCCTGTCTCTGTCCTCCCGGTCCCCGTTCTCTGATAGGAATATAATATATTCTTGCGGGCCGGATATAACTGAAATGCGGGCCGGAAGTTTGATATGTCTGCTCTGTGTCAAATTCAGTATGTCAACAACAGTTGCTCTACATTGAAATAACTCTGCCATGTCTCCCTCTTTCATTCTCCTCTGGTTCTCCCTTTTTGCCTCTCCATCAGCCTATGGCTCCAACAACAGCTGAGAAAGCTGTCCTCCACACACCAGTCTCCTCTCCGTCAAGAAGCCGCACAACAGTCTCCTCTCCGTCGAGAGGCCCCACACCAGTCTCCTCTCCGTCTAGAGGCCCCACAACAGTCTCCTCTCCGTCTAGAGGCCCCACACCAGTTGTCTCTTCCACAGTGCTCCCTGAAGAGGTCTGTCAGTACATTTTTCAGTGTTCCTTTAAATGCAGGAAGTGTTTTAACATGACCTGAAACAAAGCTCACCTGACTTGAAAGTCCTGTAGATGTCATAGGTACTGGAGATGTAATTCTTCCAGGACTGATTGGTTTTGCTTTCCTCTTTCTGTGGCTACCCGTAATCTACTCTTTTGTGATTGATGTTTTGGTTATGGCTGTGTTACCTTTCTGTGTTTAATTGTGACTTTGTTTTATTTTCCCACAAAATGGTTGGATCACAGCAGAAAGCCAAGAGGCCAGGCAGTGGCAATGATGGTAAGAAATCTTTATATAAAATATAATAGAGGAAGGATGTACCAGGCAAAAACCTTATTACAAGTAGTGATTCATTTGATGGGGATACAAGTGATGTGTGTGTATCCTTCATTTACACAATCTTAATTGTTTTCATTTTCATAATAATCTATGTAAGCTTTTGAAGAACAAAGAGGAAGGAAGAGAAGAAAGCAAGAGAATTCAGGAGGAAGGAGGAGCACAAATAGGGGTGAGAACTGGCAGAGCCATTGTTGAACACAAGACGCCATTCACACAGCAGAATACAGTATACACGTTTCCCAGAATGCAGTTCGCGGCAACCGAGAACGATAGTAAAACTGCTAAAAGCTGTTTTAATTCCCACTGTAGCGCTGTTAATACATCACTTTATTAAGTTTTAATATTTTTTTTCATGCGAGAAATTAACTGTTTAGATCCTGAATATGCGGTTAATTTATCCACATGACACCTGTTTGGAAATTTGCTCCAACTGTGGGAACAGCGACCGGGAGCAGTGAGTCGTCTCAGAGGCAGCAGCCCGTCTCCTGAGGTGACTGAACCTGTGTCGTCACCCTAAAGGAGAAAACAGTCGCTAATCAACTTAGGTTTACTGCCAGCTGGTGAAATTATTTTTAGGAGATACATGTTGGTCTCATGAAATCGAACAACTGTGGCAGTCACATTAGTTTGTTTGAATGAAAAGTGAAGCTTCAGAAGAGCAGCGCCGCCTCGGGGCTCTGTATGTACAGCAATCACCACATCACATCAATAAACACGTTTTACAACGAACCGATCAGTCTACAATAAATTTGATCAGCTGTTGAGGCTGCTTAATACAGCGGTGCTGCCTCAGGACAGGCCCGATATTCCCCCAGATATCAATTAATAACATTCAAATTCACATTCAAATTAAGCTGAAATGTGTCAATACTAATATACCAGAGAAAAAAAACATTCTAAATAGTTAATAAATGTGGAGAAAAAATGTTTTTTGAAAACAAAGTCATATGCTGATTGAACTGAGTTGTTGTCAGATCTAAGCTACTCGTATGTGTTTCTTTCCAGACTAATATCTTGAGGTAAAACCAGATGTGAGTTCACAGGATTTGAGCTGGCATTGCAAGGCTAGATTTCAGCCCCCTAGAGGAAGTTATCCAAGTAAAAAAAATAAGATCTGTATTCACACAATAAATTTCAATTAGGGGTGGCAATATGGCAAAAATATCATATCACGATTTTTTTGTTATAAAATCACGATTTCGATTTTATCACGATCTTACATGTATTTTTGAGACTAATTTACAAGTTTCTGGTCAGTGCAACCAAACTATTTCTGTATGTAAAATAGTCCTAAAAGAAAAAAAACAGACAATTTAGGCCAAAGACCCTTTCAGAACAGATAAAAGGCAACTGCTTCTGTTACCTCTTTCCACTGCTTGATTGTCTTCTCATACGGAGTGCCTTTATCAAATGCCTGTGTTAACGTTGTCTGCGGGGGTGGGACGAATTAATTACAAATACTCAGGTTACTGTAATTAAGTAGTTTTTTGAGGTACTTGTACTTTAATGAGTCGATTTTCAAGTCTGTACTTTTACTTGTACTTAAGTAGTCCTTAATCCATGTAATCTACTTAGTTACTTTTAAAATCATATTTAAGTACTGAGTACAATTTTAATTAATATCCAAACCTTTCATCTGCATTTCTGTAGCCAATACGGTGATCTGATCACAAACTGACCAATGAAAACCAGGATATATGGACGGAAAAACTAAACAAAACAAAAAAAGGATGTCAATGATTGATCTTCAATTTTGCGTTAAGAATTTAACCAGTTAAAAATGTACTTATGGATATTAAGTATATAATTAAGTAGATAATATAATCAATAATCGTGGCAGTAACTGCACCTCATCTAACTTGGTTTTGTCTGATGGAGACATTTATTGAATAAGGAAAAAAAAACTTAAAATGAGAAAAACAAACAAAAAAAAACGGTCAAAATAAGAGAAAAAAACACTTGTTTTGTATCTTATCAATTATTAATGATTAATTGATTGTTAGCATTTAGTCTGGAGAGGTCATGGTGACATCATCGGTTAAAAGTAACTAATACTCTGAACTTTTTTTGATGAATACTTCTTACTTTAACTTAAGTATTTTTCTAACACCAGTACTTTTACTTGTAATTGAGTAATATTATAGCAATGTAACAGTACTTGTACTTGAGTACAGGTTTTCAGTACTCTTTCCACCACTGGTTGTCTGTTTGGGTCTAGCTGCTGCCTCTGGCTGCGGTGCCGCCGGCAGTCCCCTCGCTGTTTGTCTCTCAGCACATGTTTACGGTGCTTTCTCTTTAAGTGATTGAACAAGTTCGTCGTGTTGCCATCCGACGTGCGAACCGTCTCTGTGCAAACTTTGCAAATTACCTTTGTTTGCGCTTTGTCATTTGGGGAAAAGCCAAATCAGTTTTGGAAGTGGAGTTTTCTTTAGGACCAACTCCTCCGTATGGCTTTCAGCCACGGCTCTCCGTGCGGCTACCGCTACACACACAAACAAGGAGGCGGGTAAGAAATTGCGTTACTGCCCGTAATTCGCTATGATTGGTCGGTCAGGTTGACGACTTAATACGTCTGGTGCGTCGGTGCATCAGCATAGAACTGCATTGTATAGAATGTGACGTTCTAATCCTTCACGATCTAATATCGTCATATCGCACACCCCTAATTTCAATATGTGTTTTCTTTTAGATTGCAAGACACATCATGTCCTGAAGGGGAAGTTGGGCTCATTTGAAAAATGCTCAGTTTGTCGTGGGCCATTTTCCTCATTGAAGTGGTGGGGCTAAGATGTGAAGGTTTGTATAAAAATTCTAAGATCGACATGTTGCATTACACATGTACACTGTTTGTGTTTGCTTGAAAGACATTTCTCAGGGTTGACTAACTTAGTTGTGTTCAAAATAAATGTGTTTAAAAAGTGGATAAAGCTTAAAATCCTCATAATAGCTTTAAAATTCACACATGAACATACATTAGGAACACATCATGTTCTTTTCCAAATCAGTAAATGAAGAAAAAACATCAAATTTGTTATTTGTTCAAAATAATATAAGTGTGGGGTTCAATGAGTGAGGTTATTGATTCTGTGAAAAAACAGGTGGCCCATATTGCAGGACGAAGGCAGCAGATGTTGTACATACTAGGTATAGTGCACTTCTCGATAACAGCATCCTTTGGTTAAAAAGTTGATTGGAGAGGGAAAAACTAGGCCTGTGTTAAATCGTAATCACATTATTTAGTTAGGAAGATGTTAAAAACGTAAATCGTGAAAACGATTTTTCACGTTAACTAGGGTAATTATGGTACAGCCCCCGTTCATGTATCTGGGCTGCCCTGGGTTGCTGTTGTGACTTCTGCCTCCTTCCTCCCATTGCGCTCTCCCCACGGACAGCCAGCCTCCCTTCCAGAGCTCTGGAGGAAGTTGCAAGACTCCCGGCAAGGGAGATAACAACGGTACCGGTACCAGCAATGATGACGACTTACCGTTGCCATCGTCAGTGCGGGTGCCAAAGCTGTTCGAGCGCGAAGCTCTAGAGGGGAGGCTGGCTGTCCGTGCGGCCCAGCACAGGGTGCTTGTGTGTGGGTGAGAGGAGCAGGGAGACTGCCGCTGTGTTCCTACCCAAACATTAAAGTTACAGAGTGTAGTTGCAGCTGCGGCGTGACCCCCGCTCAGGCTGCAGCTTCGGCACAATTCAGCCTATTAACAGTTTTTCTACCACTTAGATGAGTTGAGAAACATTATTTTAAGCTTGAAAAACTACATAGTGTTGCTCTAAGCGCATGAAATTACTGAACATTGTGACATCCAGCACATTCAGTCCACATAAGCACAAATCCAGTAAATTCTGTCTGAATGTCACTCATGCCTATGAGCATGTATGGCGAGAGAGCAACAGTTCACTTGACATTACTGGTGGTGCCGAAAGCAACCATTTTGGAATCTTCTGCAATGTACCTTAAGTAAAAAAAAACATAATTTTGTGAATCATTACAACATTAATGCTAACATTAGTATGTTGTTGTCTTAACAGTTTGCACCACTGTATGGCATACATACTGCTTTCACTCCAAAGACAAAGGACAAAAGACTTTGGTAAGTAGTTATTTTGGTAACCCTTTACTGGAAGCAGTATCCATAAGGTTTTGATGCCACTTACACCTACATAAGCACTAAGAACTGGCATAAACAGATATTTTTTGAAATGCTTTTCTAAAAGGAGGTTTAAAAGTGTTAGTTTAAATAGTGTATTTTGTGTCATGGGCAATAGATTTGGTGTTAACAAGGTGACAAAATTCATTCTCAAATTGATGATACCTGCGGTCATGGTGTAAAAGTTAATACCTGTGGCATACATATTAATTAGGGACCCTCACAGACCCTGATACCTCTGTTTTGATTCTAAAACACAACATTACACAACACAAATTAAATTTGAAATTATATGAACATTGAACACATCAGAAAGGTGAAAAATCCAAGCAGTCCACTGCACCAAAGATGTGATGGCAGCATCAACACTGACTTGTCATTATTTGTTAAGCACAATATTTGCAAAACTTGCGTTTCAATTACGAGCAGTTATAGGATCAAATTTCACAAGGTTTTCATCATTGAGTTAAACATCCTTGCAGCGACGTGCAACAGTTTCGATCATCGCGCAGTGATTGTGTGGCATTTTTTGTTGGTGTTGTTTGTTTTTAACAGCCCTTGTGCTTTCTAATAAAGCTGGGTTTTCAAATTGCCGTTTTGATCGTCACGTATTTTACTACTACTACTCTCATATCTCTTTTACTGGCTTATTCTCTTTTTTCGGCATGAAGATGCTTTTTTAATAACGCTGGATTTTAAAAACGCCACGTATTTTGGGGCTTTCTCTTCGCATCACATCCCACTCTGAGTTTGACCAATCAGCACAGAGTAAACCTGGAGCCCCACTCAGGAGTTTTTCCGGGCCGATCTGAGTACCTACCCCCAGGCAGGGACTCCTTTCGGCCCTGTAAAGGTTCCTGTAAATGGCCCTTCAGGGAAGGTTCCTGCAGTGGAGACACGCACCAATGGCCCCGGCCCCGTAAAAATTACCCCGAAGTTCCTGCAGTGGAAACGCACCTAATGCTACCTGTTTAAGTGTCACATATCAACAGTGAATCAGTGATGTTCATTTTCTGGAAATTATATTCAATCATGTTGTCTCGTATCATCAAATTCAGTGTTTCAGCAGCAGTTCTACATCGAAATAACTCTGCCATGTCTCCCTCTTTCATTCTCCTCTGGTTCTCCCTTTTTGCCTGTCCATCAGCCTATGGCTCCAACAACAGCTGAGAAAGCTGTCCTCCACACACCAGTCTCCTCTCCGTCAAGAGGCCGCACACCAGTCTCCTCTCCGTCAAGAGGCTGCACACCAGTCTCCTCTCCGTCAAGAGGCCGCACACCTGTCTCCTCTCCGTCTAGAAACCACACACCAGTCTCCTCTCCGTCTAGAAACCACACACCAGTCTCCTCTCCGTCTAGTGGCCGCACACCAGTCTCCTCTTCCACAGTGCTGCCTGAAGAGGTTTGTCAGTACATTTTTCAGTGTAATTTCAAACACAGGAAGTGCTTTAACGTGACCTGAAACAATGCTCACTTTCTGCTTCTGTATATGACTTAAGATTTTTGTATGGTTCTATAACCCTTGTGTGTTTTGTGTGTATGCATACTTACAGTGTCAGAGGCCATTTTTTTTATATATGAGGACAGCAGTGAGAACCAATACTTTAGCAAAAAGACATGCTTGTGTGTGTTTTTGTTTTACAGTTGTTTGATAAATCGATTTCGTAATTTGAATTTTTTTAGTTAGTTTAGTTAGAAGTTTATAAAAGCACAATGAGAAGCATGTGAGGTCCAGTTGCTTGTTGGGTGTCATGTAGTGCTTATTGCAGGTGTTATGTATGCCTAATGTTTCTTTTTCTTTTCCCTGTATTTTAATCAGAATAAAAGTGACTTCAGTGAAGAGGAGGCATCAGATGATGCATGTGATCCCGAATATGTTCCAGGCTCAGAAAGTGACACAGAAGATGAGGAACCAAAAAACAGCTTGGCGAACTCAACATTGCAGTTTGCTGAAGAACCTCAAACCTCTATGAACTGTGTCATAGATGACATCCATGACACTGGACCATCTTCCCCCAACACAGTACCTTCAATCAGTGTTGTAAGACCAGGGCAAAATTTCTGCTTCATTTGCAGAAGTTTTCATTTCAAAATAGCGCGACATTTCAAAACTCACATAAAAGAGGATTCTGACATTGCACATGCCCTTAGTCTCCCAGCAGGCTCTAAAGCTAGGAAGAAGCTCCTAGAGAATCTTCGCAACAGGGGAAACTTTGAGTATAACAGGGAAGTTATGACAAAGGGAAGCGGTCAACTTAAAGTGAAGCGGAGAGCTAAGAAGGCTGAATGTAAAAAATATGAATATTGTATGCATTGCAAAGGCATGTTTTTGCGACCAGAACTATGGAGACACATGAGAAGGTGCTCCTCCAAGACAGATGACCAAGCACATCAAGGAAGACATAGGGTGCTTGGCCTTGCATTTGCAATGAAGACAGCATGTTCAAGCGCAGTTAGTGATGGGGTGCTTAAGATGTTAAGCCGTATGCATGACGATGACATTGCTAGTCTCATTCGTAATGACTTCTGCCTTCTTCGGTATGCTGAAACCCTTTTCAGTAAACATGGACATGACCATTCAAAACACGATTATATCCGCCAGAAAATACGTCAGCTGGGAAGATTCCTGCAAACCATCCGCAAGAGGTCTTCAATCCTAACATTAGAGGATGCTCTAAAACCAGGAAATTTCATGAAAGTGATTGAAGCAGTAAATGAAACAGCAGGATTTGATAAAGAGGAGAACTGTTACAAAACTCCCAGCCTTGCGCTTAAAATTGGACACTCACTGTTGAAAGTCAGTGACATTATTCACTATCATGCACTGATGTCTGGAGATGACAACTTGATTAAATCCGCAAAAGCTTTTCAGAAGCTTTATCATGCGAAATGGTTGGAGTGCATATCCCACTGTGCCTTAAGCACTATTAGCAACTTGAAATATAACAAACCGGCCAAACTGCCGCTCACAGATGATGTGCAAAATCTTAACAAGCATCTTGACAAAACTGCTGAATCAGCAACTGCTGCACTGAAGAAGGAGTCAACAGTGCAGAACTATTCGAGCCTTGCAAAAGCTGTGTTGACCAAGATTGTCCTCTTTAACAGGAGACGTGTTGGGGAGGTCTCAAAAATAAAGCTAAAGAATTTTCTGGAAAGAAACAAAGAACCAAACCCCCTTGATGAATTTGGGCTGTTGGAGTATGAAAAGAAACTCTGCAGATATTTTGAGCGGGTTGAGCTGAGAGGAAAAAGAGGGAGAAAAGTGGCGGTGCTTTTGACACCTGAAATGACAAATGCCCTCAACATTATGACTGAGAAGAGGAAGGAATGTGGTGTCCCAGACCAAAATGACTACTTGTTTGCTGTACCAAATTGCCTCACTCATTACAGAGGACATCAGTGTCTCAAAAAGCTGGCAGAGGAGTGTGGTGCCAAGAGGCCAGAGTATCTACGATCTACTCAACTGCGGAAAGACATAGCAACCACGTCACAAATCCTAAACCTGAAGAGCAACGAACTAGATCAGCTTGCGGACTTTATGGGGCATAACATATCGGTGCACAGACAGTTCTATCGTCTGTCAGAGCCTACCATACAGAGTGCAAAAATATCCAAGTTGCTCCTTGCTCTGGAAAAGGGAAAGATGCATCTGCTTAAAGGAAAATCTCTTGATGAAATTGAAGGTATTTAAATTCTTATGTTCTTAATGCAAATGCAAATGCAAAATGCACTGTGAGTTCCAACATGATCAGATGTTTTGAAGCTTCAGATGTTATTATCATGTCTGGTCGGAGGGATGTTGATGCAATGTTTTCCCAGGTCAATCTGCAGCTGCCAATCGGGGTCTGTGTGGAGGAGGCCTTCTACTAATTTCCTCCCTGTTTTCCAACTCTTTTCCTTCACCCCTTTAGCTTTAGCTATTGCAGTTCAGACAAACTCAGGAGGCAGTGTGTCAGACGGCAGGCTGACAAGCTGCTGTAGTGTTAATTTCTGCCGTGTTATATCGAGGGAACATGTCCATTGCACAGCAAAGAAACGTAACCGATTGGAGATCGTGTTACCGGCTAATATTTTTAGTGGCTTTTAAAAAGATTCCCACAAAAATCATACTATTTTGGAAATGATTTGGCGGCCCAGGCCCACAGTTTGGGAATCACTGATGTAGGTCATTGCTTTGGTCAAAAGTTCTAGCAAGGCACACTCATAGACCCTCAGGCCCTCTTGTCAAACAAGCGGAATCGGGCAAACTCAGCCATACTGCAGCCTCAATCCAGGCACGGATGGAAAGGTATTATCGATTCGAGTCATGATTTGAATCATGGCTGTGGTCCCTGTTTGTGCGGAGCTAGGGGGGCAGCAAAAGTTCAATGTTTTTGCTTGCCAATGCGCTCTTTTTCCTCAATGAAAGTAGTCAGGGGTGAGAAAAAGGCATATTTGGAAAGCTCTCAAAGTGTTCTGTCACATATATGAACGCCACGTAGGTGGCACCGTTCTGGAGCAAAGTCCTTCATGGAAAGAGTTATGAGAAGTTGACTTGGATATTCTGAAAAGCCTCGACAAGACGAACGCAACGATACTCCGGGTGTCTTCTTCTTACAGCATTTATGCTCATATAGCTCCACTTCCATATTTTCATCTCTGATTGCTGCACAGAAAATTTTGAAGAGTAAATTTTACTCAATTTGAGTAAAATTTTACTCCCAAAAAGACAGTATTTGGTCCCAGTCCAAAAAGAGTAAAATTTACTCTTGTCAAAGAGTTAAATTTTCAGAGTTATTTCTGCTCTATCTAGAGTTCATATTTTACTCCACAAGATTAAAATTTACTCAATTTAGCATAAAGTGAGAACAACTCCACCACCATTTCACTCAATACAGAGTTGTATTTTACTCTGCTCAGAGTAGTAACTGCCTCGTAATAGAGTTCTATTTCTACTATTAATAGAGTTGTATTTTACTCTGTACTGAGTAGTAACTGCCTCGTAATAGAGTTCTATTTCTACTATTAATAGAGTTGTATTTTACTCTGTACTGAGTAGTAACTGCCTCATAATAGAGTTCTATTCCTACTATTAATAGAGTTCTATTTCACTCAATTAAGAGTTGTATTTTACTCAATATTGATTATAACAACAACTCTGGATTAAAATGTTTGAAATAAAAAAGACCAGAAATGAATATTCAATAATGCATTTGTATTTTTCTTAAATGCATAACACATGCACTGAGCACCCATAATTTACATGTCAATACTGTTTGGCCTTTGTAATATGACAGCATTGTATAATACATGCAACAAAAATCTCAGAGAGTAGAGCAATTAATATGAGGGGGAAAAAAGTCTTACAGGGTGACATCCCTATAAATTCATAATAAAAACAAACTGAATATTACAAACAGGTATGCACACTATCACCACACCATCAGTATCTGCAGATAAGCCTGTAAATTTTTGCAATAGACATCAGCCCAGCCAGAACAGTCACACCCAATTGGTGGGCCATCACCATTTGGACACAATGTGCTTGATTAGATTTATCAGATAAAAGAGGAGAAAATAAAAATAAATTAGAATTTGAGTTATGGGCAAAAGAAATTCTGAAATCTATTGTTCATCCCCAGTGCTATAGTTAGAGCTTAGCGATTCTTTCATCACAGGAAACAGTATGGAACAAGAATCATCATTACTGTATGACATCTGGATATCAAATGCTTTGTAACACAAAAGCTCTTTGACGTCAACAACATGAGGTCCATCTGCAGTACACACAACTTGAAATGCATAAAAATGCTCATCCATACACACCGTTTGTAGTGCAAATGTAAACAACAGTAACCTCTCATCTTTAAGAACAACATGGTGGATTTTGTGAAAAACTGGCATCTCATTCAGCACTTTCAGACAAACAACTAAACCTGGACGATACATATTTCCATGGTGTTTGGCCCACCTAGCATCTAACACCTTAGTGTCAATTGCTACCTGAAGAGCCTCTGCTACCTCACAGCCCCTGTCCATCACGTTTAAAGCTACCATTTTACTTGGACCAAGCACCAGTCTGTCGGGCTCAAATATCTGCCAACTATATGCTACTTGACTTTGGTGTTTCTTTGCCAATGTTTTAGTTATATTTTTGAAGCTTTTTAGTTGCTTTTTAAAGAAATTGTGCTTCGCTTCATAGCGCATGCACCAGGTATGCAAAAGTGGGCCAATTTTTCGAATACATGTAGGATAATGCACCATAAAATGATGCTTTGGTAGTAGCTTCTTTTTGGGAAACAAATGCTTGAATAACCCATGGTGCTCTGAAATCAAATGTTTCAAATAAATGGTAATGCCAGTTGATAACACAGGAGAAAATACAATATCTGCTATTTGAAGCAACAACAGAAGCAAATACCAGTGTTGATCATCTCGACAAACCAAGTCTCCAAATATAAGTGGTAGATTGCGAAGTAAACACCAAGATTGGATCGCATTTAAACCCAAGTCATTTGTGTCCTCTACCAACTTCAATGCTGGTGGCTTGTTGTTTTGTTCCATGTAGCCATAGTTAAAGTTCTTAATTCTTCTGTCTATTTCCTTTGATGTTGTGTAGTTTTTGATCAAGTGTAGTATTAGCAGCTTCATTTCATACTGTGCCACACCCTCCAAGATATCGTGCATAATATCTACAGAGAAGTTTTCACATGTATTGAAGTACTGCAAGGAATTTAGAACACAAGAACGTTTGACACCCATCACATAGGGAAGACTAGCATTTTTCTCAATTATTTGGCAGTGTTCTGCATGAAGTGCTTGAGTTCGCATCACTATCTTGGGTGAATCTTCTGTGAATTCTGTCTGAAAGTCCTCTTTCTCAGCAAGACAAAAGCGGCAACAATATCTGGCACTGAATGATTCTACGAAACCAAACAAACCATGAAGGCCAAGGTTATCACCAGTAACTTGGACAATAGTTCCATACACATTTTCCTCATACAGTGGGACCCGAATTCCTTTAGTCTCCAGCTCTTTAATGTCTTTCACAATTGGATCAAGTATTTTAGAAAAGCCATATGTTTTAATGTCTTGGGCATGGAATAAAGCGACCAAATGAATATTAAGCAGCATTGAGTTGTGCTTTGGAGAAAGATTACGTAAGGTGAAATAGATTGCTCCTAATTTATGTATTCCCTTTTTACTGCCCAATGGATTTGCACATTCAAAATCATCATAGAAAAGTTGCAACTGAATTGCATGCTTCTGTTTTAAAAATAAAGGATGACTCTTGAAAAGATCTCCATCACAAAAGTCATTAAGAAGATCTTCTCTTGAACTGGAATGACTCTGCATCATCTCTTTTATCTTCGGGTGTTTGTAAATTAAGTCTAATGTTTTCAAAATTGGGATATAAACAAATTTATCAGTAACAACAGCTGGATCATAAGTTCCAGTAGTCCGATTGCGCCGTGTATCAAATCTTGTACCAAGAACAAATTCAATGGGTTCCACCCTTCCCCACTTCTCTGTGAAATACTGCCTTCTCTTAGTTTCAGAATTTAAGACACCAAAAGGATTTTCAATTTTTTCAAAGCACCGATCAATTTTACACTCAATCTCAGTTTTGACAGGTTCATGTAAAGATAGACACTGCTTCACAGATTCTTTTGCTTGATCATGGATATCATCAACAATTTCTTCCATTGAAGTAACCAACGAGTTAATGATTGTTTCACCTACACCTGCCACTTTAAGTTCAGCCACTGTTGCAGCACAGCTGTCTACAAGGCTCTTCTTACGAAGGACTGGGTCAGAAGGGGCACTGTTTGATGCAAAGTCATCAGCAAAACTTACGGCTAAATCTTCAGTTGTAGAGGGGCCTTCACCAGGATCATCACAAGGTTCATGTGCTTTAAGATGCTTTTGAAACCCAGAAAAAGTACCAAAAAAATGAGAACAACCAGGTTGACCACATTTCAGACGAAGTGTCTTTCCTGAACAAAGTCCGTGCATCAACTTTAAGTGCTTAATTAGTGAATTGGCATTTGCCTGAAGGCCTTTGCAAACAAAACAAAACATCTCAATCACAATCAGTGCAGCATCAGAGCCCTCAAAACAGATCTTTGCAGTATAGCATCAGAACCCTCCAAACCAAAGCATCAAAATCAGTGTAGCATCCGAGCTCTCATCTCTTTGACCCTGGGATTCACCTTGGTGGTAGCAGCATCAATCTGGTAAACAGCGGTTTGCAAGAAGTGGTAGACATTGGCCAGATCCCTGTTGTATGAGGTAGCGAAGACAAAATGAGCTTTAAAAAGCTCATCAAAAGAGGCAAGAGAATCTGGTGACTGACACGGGATTGCATTCTTGTCAATCACAATGAAATATTTGTGTATGGCGCTCCTCTGGGTCCCCACAGCCAGTAGATAGGGTTGACGGCTCTCTGTGATGCTGTCCAGATGCCCCTCAACACTGGTCCCAGTCTGTGACAAGAAAACTTAATTAGTCTTGCTATTAAAATTAATCTGTTGCAGTTAAGGGCCCCATCATCACCACCAGAATCACTTATTGAAACAAAACGCAAGATGAACCATAACATTTTCAGCCTTATAATTTTTTATTCTGCTAAATGTAAAAGAAATAAACTTATTCATATCAGCATATCTCAGGGTGATAATAGATCTGTGGGGAGCCAAATCAGATAAATATCACAGGGCCCTCACTGATTACAGATGAGTATGGTCATTGCATGATTTCACAAGAGTATAGTTTTAAGGTTTAATATTATGGACAGAACAGTGAGCCTTCTTAAACTTCAATTAAATTGTAACATTACCTTGATAAATTTCACAAGGTGGTCAATGGCTTGTCTGGCGGAGAGCTTTCCTGGTCTCTTGTTGCGGCCATGAGGTGATGGTGGCATGAGGTGGATAAGGAGCAAGATGGAGGACATTTCACTGTCCCATCCTGAAAATACAAGAAAATTCAGAAAGACATTTCTCCTAAAATGTTTATATTTTTGTTTCAAAATCTTTCCCTCATCCATTATTATTATTTCTTTAATTCAAGTGTACCATCTTCCAGCTCTTCTGTTGTGGATTCAGCGTTATGAAGGAGATCTTCAAGGTCGCTTGTCTGGGTGAGGCCACGGCTTTGTTCAAGGACTTTCTGCCTGTAGTGAGTAGGCCACTTCTCCAGGAACTTAGCAGAGATGTCATCACCAAACATCAGACTGAAATCCTGCTCTATCTGCAGACAATATGGGATACAGAAAACAACATGGCATACATTGTTAATAGGTGCACCAGGGATGAGATCAGTCATTTTTGATTTCAGCTCGATTTTAATGCAAGGCAGTTTAAGAGCGACATACCATTCCCGTGATGTCAAGAAATCTTGGAAAGGTGGTGAATACTTCAGAGGACTTCACTGGGTCATGAACCATTGCTTGGCGATACGTGAAGGTCTGTTTCATCTTCTCCTTGATGATTGCTTCATCAGTTGTATGCTGCATGAGTGCGATGGCCTCACGACACTGGGTTTCTGTGGTTAGCTGGTTTTCCTTACTGAAGGGGGTTCTGTCACCAGAATCTGGACCACCTGTAACAGTGAAACCACATACCGCAACCATACATAACTTGCGACCCCAGGAAATTTTAAAAATTAGTCCAGAGCTCATTAATGAACATTAAAAAAAAAAAAAAAAAAAAAAGGTAAATTCTTCAACAAAAACGGAATATAAAACACCTGCACGCTGCAGTTGGGAGTATGGATGGTTATATTAAATGATAATAGGTGACCTGATATCCGAGGTAAACATCCATTGTGACTGAAAATTCCCTTTAAAAATGAATTTAACATGTGAATTCTCAATAAAAAAAAATTCTACACTCAAAATCATGTACCTGTCAGTGGCTGAGGGTTTCTTTTCTTTTGTCCCTCCGAGGCTTCTTTTTGAAGCGTTTTCACTCTCCATGCAAGAAATCCACTCCCATCTACTGGATTGTAATACTGCTCCTAAAAATCAAAGCGTTTTATTTTTCCTCCTTAAAAAACTATCATGTCCTTGTCTGGAGAATTGCTAAAATCAAGGTCAACCAGTCTGAAATCTGCTGTGTTCACCTTGTTGAGGTTAGGAGAAAGGGTCAGCATACAGAAATATTAAGGGATAGTTCGGGTCTTTTGACATGAATCTGTATGGCAGCCTCATCAGCAGTGTAGTGCATCAACAGTGACTTACCCCGACTGCGTCCTGTGAGCTGAGTTCTGGCCTGGTTTTGGTGTTGACGAAGGTAGTCCGACTAGTTGTCTCGAAAATAAAGCGTTTTGCTTCTCAAAACAATATGCGTTCAAAAGAGTGATATATTTGCATCACAAAACTGTTGTCCTCAAAAAAGTCAGACCTCAAGATCGCCTGGCGCTATTTTCTCTCCGTTCCTATCACTGTGTGCTGCCACTTGTGGACAGCTGTGCAGGTTCAGTGTTTACTGCTCGGATAGTTAACGTTCATAAAGGTATCACTTGTGTCATAGTCAGACATATTAACGTTAACTAAAGTAAACACTGAACCTGCACAGCTGTCCACAAGTGGCAGCACACAGTGATAGGAACGGAGAGAAAATAGCGCCAGGCGATCTTGAGGTCTGACTTTTTTGAGGACAACAGTTTTGTGATGCAAACATATCACTCTTTTGAACGCATATTGTTTTGAGAAGCAAAACGCTTTATTTTCATGACCCCAGACAACTAGCCGGATTACCTTCGTCAACACCAAAACCAGGCCAGAACTCAGCTCACAGGACGCAGTCGGGGTAAGTCACTGTTGATGCACTACACTGCTGATGAGGATGCCATACAGATTCATGTCAAAAGACCCGAACTATCCCTTTAATATTTACCGTAGTTGAAATCTCACTCGGTTTTTGGATCAATACTAGAAGTAATGAGTAAAAAGTTTAGACTTGTTTTATGTACTTACATAGCCCAAAGTGCCCTGGGGATCAGCCAGGTATGGAAACAAGGCAGTGATGCCCTTTGCGTAGTCCTCTTTAACACGCCTTGAAGGGCTCGTCCTACAGTGCACACACACACACACACGAAATCCAAACAAAAGTACTGCTATGCTGATGCATTCTGCACCAAATAAAATCATAAATGTTAGGGCTGGATGTTAATTACATGACAACATACCCATGTTCACTCGCCATGTGTGCAACCAATATCTTCACCATGTCACGTATTCTGGAATCTGTTAGGCTTTTTTTCCGAGCATACTCTGTAAGGATCCTCTCTCCTCCAGGTTTCTCCCTCAGAATGTTTTCAATGGTCTAAGCGTGTGGTGGAAAAAGAGGGAACAGAACAGGGATTTGATGGCCAATTATATTTACAGTGATAAAAATGTTAACCATGCCCCGTATTTCTCTGCAACTTTACTTGCCCCCCCTTTTAAAATCAGAATCACCATCTTGATCTCTCCATCTGCAAAGCTTACCTGAGCGAGACGAGTCAGGTCATCTCTTTCTCTTTGGGCAGGATTAGACTGCAAAATGATGGTGTCATCTGAGTCCCCTTCATTTTCTGCACAAGAGCTGAGAAAGGAGCTGCTGCTGCTGCTGCTGCTGCTGGCAATGGAGCGGCTTGAAGAGGGGCTCACTGAATCTAGCATGTTGACACAACAGGTGTGATTATAATAACATGTCACTAGCAAGAGGGGATAGTCTGTGATAAGAGTAATGTAAAAAGCACGTTAGATTAGGATGGATCCACACACCAGGCTAGTTATTCCTCAGATGCTTTCTTAAGTGTCTGTAGAGGCATGTTTATTCAAAAATGTCATGCAACATGTGTAAGTCTCTCTTTACTATGTTGTATTACAAGGTTAGCCAGGACTGCATGGATTATTAGACTCCAAGTTAAAAAGTGACTCACCGCCAGGATCTGAGCCCTTGGGCAAACACACCTCAAGCACACCCAGGTCTGGTTTCATTACAAGAAACGCAAACGCATCCTCATCAACTTCCGTGTTTAAATCATCATAGACTTTTAAGTCCAAGGTAGGAATTTCAAATTTCTTGGAAACTGTGAAGACAAAATAATATTGCACAAGACTGATATTGTGCTGTGCAACTAATCTTATTTTTATTAAAAGTTCACACATCAGCGTCACTTTAGATCTGAACCACTTAACGATTTTATACTCTAAAAATAGCAGATCTACAAGCTCATACTGTAGCACGAGTGCCACACTGAGCTTGTAGATCTGCATTTTTTTTTTTAAATCATGAAGATTTTTCTAATTCAAATCATTCTTTTTCTCAGGGTACAGGAAACAACATTTAGAGATTCCACTATCAAATACATATACTTCTAAGGGTCCTTGACAATATTAATAATAATAATAATAATAATAATAATAAAGCACCACTAATTTACACATGAGGTTATGCAATTTTTTTCACTCACCACACTCCAAAAATGATTTGAAGGTCAGTTGCCCTTCATAACAAATGTATTTCTGCCGGTCTCGGTACTTCACTCTTACAGCCTGCATCCTTTATGGGAAATAAGAAAAAATAAAACCGTTACTAAGATGATGTCGAGCACAACAATTCATGCACTCAATGCTACAATTAGCTTAAGTACTACAAAGGCCCCATCTACAGGTAGGCCTGATACCACTCTGCATTTACATCTAATTAAATGCTGTTTGAAAGCTGGGTAAAATAATTATTTTTCTCGTTGGGTGCTTTGAATGTGTTAACATGCGTTTCAATTCACATACCTAATGTTATGGTGCTGCTGCGCCAGCACACATCACAACACCCCATCTCTGAGCTGCTATTAAAAGAATGGCTGGGGAACCAGTTTCATTTGAGTTCACCACGTAAACCTCGCATAATTCCATTCCACTCAAATTCACAACTTATTTGTGTTTGTGTAAGGGATGAATGTACCTCACAGACAGTGTCTCCATTTGTGTCTTACATACACACACACAAGAAAACACTTGCTAACCGAAGTGCAGGTAAAACCGTAAGGTTAGGTTAAAGTTATGACTCAACTCAGAGTAAAATACACGTGCTTGCTAAACAAACAGCAGGTGAAAACAGTCCACAAACACCCCCAATTAAAACGGTCGGTGTAAATACCCAAATTCAGAGTAAAATACACGTGTTTGCTAACCAAACAGCAGGTGAAAACAGTCCACAAACACCCCCCCCAATTAAAACGGTTGGTGTAAATGCCTCAATTCAGAGTAAAATACACGTGCTTGCTAACTGTCCGCATGTAGGTTACCGTAGCTAATTTACCGAAGAGCAATTATAACGGTCGGTGTAAATACCTAAATTCAGAGTAAAATACAGGTGCTTGCTAACTGTCCACACAATAAAACACACTTACTAACCGAAGAACAAGTCTGGTAAAACGTCATGACTCAACTCAGAGTAAAATACACGTGCTTGCTAACCAAACAGTAGAGAAAACACTGCACACATACAAGACTGGCCCATAAAAAAAAAATAAATTAAACGAACTTACTAACCGAGGGCATTAAACAGTAAGCTCAGTAAAAACACGTGGTAAATTAAGCTAACGTGATTGAGGCTCTGTTTAAATTCACATCTAACATATAAATTCTACTGAAGCTAACGTTAGCATCGACATTGGCAGTTCTGCAGTGTGTGAGGCTCCCACAAACTCGCCAGCTGCAATGTTACTCACAAGCATTACCTTTCAAGCAAGCCAACCAAATTCTACTGACATTTTATCTGAAATAAAACCGATTTTATTAAGCTACTTTGTTGACTTACCTGGTTTACCGCCGTCCACCGCTTCACCTCGACCTTCCACTGCGGGGATAAAAGATGGCGGCAGAAACGAAACCTAAGAAACATTAGTGGGCGTGTTCTTGATATTACTCCAGTAGGATTTTCTCTATTTTTTTCCTCCTACTCTAGTGGCCACTGGAAATAATTACACTCCAAAATTAATAAAAAATACTCTTTTAGAGGAAAATAATGGTAACTCCTGTGTGTAAATAGATGTAAATAAGGAGGTGGGAAATTTTCTGCCTCTACATGTAAATCTAATGCAATTCAGATAACCTCCTGAACTTGACCATCAATTGTGGGGCTCTTCCTGTTGGTTTACATCCACCAAATTTGACTCACTCCTTCATGGGGGTGCTGGCTTTCAGGCAACAGTGGTTGCAAGTCTATCTCATTGTATGGCCAAGTAGGGCCCCGAAATGTCACTCGACTAGGCCAGGATTGTGGACGACTTTTTGACCTCGAAGCTAAATGGCCCTAACTCCCGACTGAGAGGCTTTCGGACACGGGGCCAGGTGTTCCCGATAGCTCTCAAATAGCTCTATCACATATGTGAGAATCAGCCCTGTAGGACATTGTTTTGGTCAAAAGTTCCATCAAGGCCTCAGACTATCAGAGCCCATGCAGAGTCATAGACCCTGAGGCCCTCTTGCCAAACAAGGCTCAATTGGGCAAGCTCAGCCATACTGCCTCTTAGAGCCACAATCCAGGCATGGATGGAAAGGTCTCATTGAGCAGAGTCGCTCCGTTTAACGGAGTCGCTCAGTGTTTGAAGCTGTGGACCCTTCCTGTGCGGTGGGTTAGGGTTAACCCTACTTTCACTGTATATAATTTAATACATGAAATGTGCAGATTTTTTTTACATGGTGAACTCATTGAAATCAGATGAAAATTGTAAATATTGCAGTGCTTTCTGTTCAGAAAAACGCCAGCTTCTCTGTTTACCTGTGTTTATATACAGGCCAGTCTTGCCAATGTGGTGGTTACATTAATGTACAATCCACTGGACAACACGGCATCTATGAGTCTATATGTTGGACAGGCAGTATGTAAAATATAGCAGTATAAAGCCACATAGTATGTGTGGGCACTGAATGATGAAACTTAGATTTAATCATCATGGTGAATGAAATGGTGATATATTGGGGGGGTATTCCAGAGAGCGTGTTGTATGTAACATTGACATAATGCTCCGATATTAAGATATTACACGTGGAGTTCAAATTAAAATCTATTCATTGTTGTTATAACACTGGGACACTAAATTATGATGTAAAGTTATTTGTTTTCTAACCAAATTAAAGTACTTTCCCATTATTTGTCCAGATTTCACAGAGGATGATGATGATGAAGATGAGAGTGAGGAGGAACAAACCATGGATGATAACGAAGCAGATGTAGATCGTCCTTGTGAATTGAACGGTATGTATTTTGAATGTGATCTAGCGTGTTGGTACACAGTACATACTACTGGAAACTAGCTCTGGGCACTCCATTGATTAATTTATTACCCATTCCATCATTTAAGTTTTTAATCCTGTGTAGATTTTGGCCACTTTAAACAATGGCTGCGTTTCAATTCAGCTACGTAGCTAGCTTTATCAAAGCTATATAAACCAAAATAGCAATCAACAGAAGGCTAACTTTAGCACTAACTTAGCCTACAACACAATTGGCGTCTTAGCCGTCTGAATATACTCAAGAACTCAAAAAATACTTAATGTTACAAGACACATAAATACTCACAGACTTTGCCTTAGCAAAGAGAGAGAAAGAGTTGCCTTTGACAGAGAAGCTGAAGGCTGGATGTGCTCACAACAGTAACTGATCACCACATGGCAAATAACTTTCTGTCTTCCAGCCTGCACTGCTTATATGTTGCCTTGGTTACAGAAATAAACACCCACACTAAACTATGATAGAGTAACAAAAATACATTTCTAGAAGCATAACACTCCCCGCATGGGGTCATTAAAGAGCCCACATTAATGAACGGAACCAGTCTTTGCAGAACTATTTCTGTAATGGGACGAGAAACTCTTTCTGCCTTCATCCTTGACGACATCCACTTCGACCTTCCAGACCAATCCATCCTTTCCTGGAAAGGTTTTTGTAATGAGGCCCATAGGCCATTCATTTCTCTTTGCCTGATTGTCTTTTAGGAGAACTATGTCTCCTGCTTGGAGGCTTGGTTGTTTCCCTTGCCACTTGTGCCGAAGCTGCAGTGTTTTGAGGTATTTGCGCTTTCGCCTGCTCCAAAACATGTCTGCTAGGGCCTGAACTTGTTTCCACTCCTCTTTGTTCTCCCTGAAGCTGGCCTCTATCTGCTCTCTGTACTTTGTTTTAGCAGCCTTGATGCGTCTGTTCAGGTCCGCTCTAGCCTCCTGTAGGCTTCCCTGTCCCTTGACCTCAGTGCCGAATCCCTGGCCTGGAGTAGTGCTCTGATATTGACGTTAAACCAGGGTTTTTGGTTGGGGAATGTTTTCACCTGTTTCCTTGACATTACATTGTCCCTGCAGAAACTGATGTATGACAGTACAGAGGAGGTGTGGAGCTCAATGTCTGGGTCTTCAAAGAGCTCCCATATGGTGTCCTCAAAACAGTCCTGCAAGGATAGTGTGGCCTCCTCAGTCCAGCACTGCACTGACTTATACTGGCTTAGACTTACAGATGAGGGGCTTGTAAGCTGGTGTCAGAAACAGGGGAAAATGGTCAGAATTGCCGAGGGGAGTGGCGGGCTCTGTAGGCTCCAGAGATGTTGGTGTAGACCTGGTCTAGTGTTCTGCCCTTCCTTGTTTGAATGTCAACATTCTTGTAGAATCTGGGGAGCACAGTCTTTAAATTTGTGTGATTGAAGTCTCCAGCTACGATGAAAAAGCCCTCTGGGTGTTTGTTTTGTTGCCTGGTGACGCTGTCATGCAGCCTGCTCTTAGCTATGTTAGCATTAGCTCGCGGGTGGATATACATGGCAGTTACAAACACTTGGGTTATTTCCCTGGGCAAATAAAAAGGTCTGCACTTCAACATAATAAACTCCAGATCTGGACAGCAGTGTCTCTCAATAACGGCAGTGTCCGTGCACCAACTGTTGTTAATATAGATGCACACACCCCCTCCTCTCCTTTTACCAGAGTCTGATGTGCAATCCGCACGGAAGATTGTACACCCTGCTAGCTCCACGGCTAGAGCCGGGATGTTTTCATGCAGCCAGGTCTCTGTTATCACCATGATAGCTGTTTATCCGATTGTTAACGTCCTGCAGTTTAATCTCATCCATCTTGTTGGCCAGGGAGTGGACGTTGGCAAGAAAGATGCCTGGAACCGCTGGTTTATGCGGAGTAGCGGTTAGCCTAGCTTTAATGCCGGCTCGTTTACCTCGCTTCCGGCGTCTCTCACAGCGCCCAGGCTCTTCCACTGAGTGAGGGAATTATTGTTACCCAGCATTCACTCAGGGTAGGTGTTCACATTTTAACATAGTTCAAGCGAACTGGAGCAGTTCTGACTCTGACAGGATAGCGTCTCTCGTTCGCTAGAGTCTGTGACTGGAGTCACACCTCTCAGGGGTGAGGGATGTGTCAGGTGGAGATGTAGCAGGATCTGCCGCTGGAGTGGTGTTTTTCACTGGCATGTCAGGGATCTCGGTGGATGTGGCAGGCGCCACAGGAGTCTGCGAGAGATGGAATCTGTTCCTCCGCAGACTGCCTCTTGAAGTCTCCACGATGTAGGATCTAGGCGTTCCTGCAGTGGACACCACGGTGCCTCTCTGTTGCGTGTCCTTGACCCACACGTGGTCGCCGGGCTGCAGTTCTAGCATGTCACGTGCTGCGTGGCGATGGTTGTAGTTCTGCTGCTGTTTTTGTCTGTAGCTTTGCTCCTTTCTTTTCAGGTCCTCCATGTCTGCACATGATGGGTTGAGCAGAGAGGGAAAGAAAGGAATTGTTGTGCGGATCTTCCTCCCCATGAGTAGCTCTGTGGGGCTGTATCCATTGGCCAGAAGAGCGGAGCGATAGGCCATCAGGCCCAAATAGGGGTCACTGGATTTCTTGAGGAGATTTTTAATTGTCCTCACAGCCCGCTCTGCCTCTCCATTGCTTTGTGGGAAGTGTGGACTGGAGGTGACGTGGCTGAAGCTCCAATCCTGTGCAAACTTTTGAAATGTCTCTGATGCAAACTGTGGGCCATTGTCAATGCGCACCACTTCTGGGATGCCATGACTAGCAAAGATAGATTTGAAGTGTTCACTCACAGCCTCTGATGTTGTGAATGTTAACTTTACTACTTCAAAGAAGCGAGAATAATAATCCACTATGACCAAATACTGTTTGTTTTTGATTTGAAACAGGTCTGCTCCTACTGTAGACCACAGCCTTTGCGGGAACTCAGTGGGCAATATTGTTTCTCTCAGGGTTGTTCTTTCTCTGGCGCATGTATCACAACTGTCTATCAGTTTGGTCAGTTCTTTGTTGAGTCCAGGCCACCATACCGAACTCTTGGCTCTCTCCCCGCATTTGGTTATGCCGAGATGACCCTCATGCAGCTTGGCTAGTATGTCTGCTCTGAGCGATGGCGGGATGACAAGTCTGCTGCTGTAGAGAAGCAAGCCGCTTTGAACTGTCATTTGTCCTTGAAATGGCAGATATGGCTGGAGCACCTGGCCTATTGAGAACTTGTCTGGCCATCCTTCTGCACAATACTGTTTTATCTGCCTCAGTATGTCGTCACTGTCCTGTTGTGTCTGTATTTCTTTTAGCCTTTTCTCTGTTGCTGGCAGGCTAGCAATGATAGAGTCGGCGTACAAGTCGATCTCCTCTTCTGACAGTCCTGCAGGTGTGCTGTTTTCAGGTGCTCGAGACAGCACATCTGCAGTTGCTATCCCTTTTCCTGGCACATGAGATATAGTGTAACAAAATCTCATGAGGTGCATGCGAAGACGCTGGATGCGTGGTGGCAACTCGTCCAGGCTTTTTGAGCCCAGCAGTGGGACGAGAGTTTGTGGTCTGTCTCTCTGTGAAAGGTTTTCCCGATGAGGAACTCTGCAAACCTCTCACAGGCCCATGAGGAAGCAAGAGCCTCCTTTTCAATCTGAGCATACCTCTGTTCAGTGCTGCTGAGTGCCCTTGATGCATATGCCACTGGTTTCCACTTTGCTGTGCTGTCTTGCCGCTGGAGGAGAACAGCACCATGCCGTATGATGAGGCATCTGCTGAGACAAGCGTGTCAACATTTGGGTTATACAGAGCTAGACCTGGAGGAGTAGTGAGGTCCTCCTTTATGCTGTCAAAAGCCTGCTGCTGTTGCGGCCCCCAAGTCCACATATTTGATTTTTTGATCAGCTCTCTGAGTGGGTGAGTTTTCTCAGCTAGGTGAGGCATGAATTTACCAAGATGATTAGTCATCCCCAGAAAGCGTCTCACCTCACTGACATTTCTGGGCTCTTTCATGGATTTGACAGCACTAACCTTGTCTGGGTCTGGACTGACCCCTGCTGACTCGATGATCTGCCCCAGAAACTTTACCTTGCTTTTTGAAAACTCACATTTGTCGTTCAGTGTCACTCCTGCACTGTGCACCCCTGATAGTGTCTTCCGCAGCCTCTCATCATGTTCTGCCTGACTTGCTCCCCAGATGAGCACATCATCCATGCGCCATCTATGCCCTCTAGGATCTGCTGCATGTGTTTCTGAAAATGTTCTGGTGCTAATGAGATGCCAAAACACAGACGATTATAGCAGTATCGTCCGAACAGAGTGATGAACGTGGTCAGCAGAGGAGATTCTTTGGAGAGTGGAATCTGCCAGAATCCTGAGTTGGCATCCAGCTTTGAGAAGACTTTGGCCCCGGTGAGCTGTCCAAGAGTGTTCTCCACCGATGGAAGTTGATGTCTCTCTCTCTCTACTGACTTATTTAGCTCTGTGAGGTCAGTGCAGATCCTCACAGCTTCTCCTGCGCGTTTGGGAACGACCACCATGGGCGCACACAAGGCTGTAGGCTGCTCCACTTTTGAGATGACACCCTGCTGCTCCATGCGATTTAGCTCCTTTTTGACTTTGGGAAGGAGGGGAATTGAGACTCGCCTAGGTGTTGAGACTGCAAAAGGCTTTGCATCTTTCTTGAGCACAATAGTGTACTCATCCCCCATTTTTCCGAGTCCAGAGAAGAGCTTTGGGAATTCTTGCTTCACCACCTCACTTGTGTCCAGGCTGACGTTGTCCAGCCTGACGACCAGCTGCAGCTCTGTGGCGGCTGCTCGGCTTAGCAGCAGTGTCCTCAGCCCATCCACAACATATACAGTCTCTTTCTTTGTTTTATTAGGTTTCCAAACCTGAAGCTGAATCTGTCGAATCGTTTGATCAATTTTGGCCAGTCCTCAGTTTTAAACGAGAATTTCTCCGGTGGAGCAACTTGAAACTGGTTCATGATGAATGCTGTCGATCCGTTTCCTTGGTAACCTTGCCGTGTAAGCTACAAAGTTACTGTTTCCTTCCGCGCAGTGGTTGGCAACAAAAAGACACTTTTCTCACGAAAAAATAACAAACCGCCAGCTGACGACTCACTTGGCTACTAATTAACTTCTGACTAATTAACTTCTGACACCATGTTGTAGAGTTATAGCTATAGAGAAGACTTGAGGAGGCAGGAACATATACGAGACACACCAGCTTGTCCAGGAGACGATGATCTGATTTATTTGTCACCATGACAACTCTAACATTCTAATGTTACCTAGCAGGACATATCTCTACAATGGCCATGACATATCCTCTTTAAAGGCTGCAAATAAATGTGAAACAGACATCTAAAGACACATTTTTGACTGAAAATCACTAGAACCCTGAAAATTTTCTTGGATCAGGATATGAGGTTACAATACAATTTAAACCTGTCTGATCTATTTCTGCTTTCATTGAGCTAACTGATGTTGGAAATTAGTGTTTATCGAACCTGCTCTCTGGGCTTCTTCTTCTCAATAATTTGTAAATAACATATTTACAGTAAAAATAACAAACTGTAAATAATCAATATATTGCATTACAAAATTGAACAACACATACTATTTAATAAAATGCATCTACTATGCTCTTCTGTTACACACTTTACAGTAAACATGGACACTCCTGAAGCAGACGAAAACATGGACACTCCTGAAGCAGATGGACTCCTCCCTGTACATAATGGTATGATCAAGTTGAATTTTAATATGTATCAAGTTTACAATATCCAATCATCATCATCAGATTAACATGTAAGGACAGAGAGACAGACAGAGACAAAGTTAAAAGTTTTTACGATGGGAAGAGGTGGAAAAGTCAACATATCGATTTACGAAACATACAACCTTTTGCAGTGCAAACAGTTTTACGGAATAACAGATGTACGTGTACAGGAAGTATGTCATCTTTTATTACAATTGGTAAACAGCTGTTACCGCCGCCTCTTACTCTGAGTGGCAAACAAAACTCCAATTAATTCTCATTGATATCCAGATTAAGTAAAAATGTAGTCAAACATACTAACAATTATGCAATTATGTCATCTTGTTTGTGTTCAGTACGCAAAGCCAAAACAAGACGACCATGGACCAAAGTGGAGGAAAATGCTGTGCTGAGACACTTCAAGTCTCACATAATGAAAGGCCATTTGGCATCGAAGAAGGAGTGTTTGGTTTGTAAAGAATGTGAACAGCCAGCACTGAAGAATAGGACATGCCAGAACATTAGAGACTTTGTGAGAAACAGGGGGCTGACTTTTAAGCGCCAAAAGTTTCATCCACACTGAAGAAGAATATGGCCAGAAGCCAAAATTTCACTTTTTGGTACCACTCAAGTGGCAAATGTTACTTCATGGTGGTAACTGACTGGACTCGACTTCTCCTCTTATAGTGCGGAAGAGCTGCTAACTGCCTTTGAGCAGAAGCAAACGAAGCTTCTTCATGCGTGCAGTGCAACTCTGCTACTTCCTCACACTTATCTTTGGTCAAATTGTAGCACGTTTCTTCACAGGTCATGTGCAATACCTGACCATGCAGCATTTCTCTGTATTGTGAGTCTTTCCAGAAATCTGATGAGACTGTTCTTGTTGGAGGGTCTGCAAAAGAATTTTCGCCACATTGAGCAGACATATCAAACTTCCGGCCCGTGTTTCAATTGTATCCGGCCTGCAAGAATATATTATATCCCTATCAGAGAGAGGAGACAGAGAGGGGACGGAGAGAGGACAGAGAGAGGAGATGGAGACAGGAGACGAAGATGAGACAGAGAGAGGACAGAGAGAGGAGATGGAAACTGGAGACGGAGAGGAGACAGAGAGAGGATATGGAGGGGAGACAGGGGGGGACAGAGAGAGGACAGAAAGGGAACAGAGAGGAGAAAGAGAGAGGACAGGAAAGACTCACAATACAGAGAAATGCTTACAAAGCTCTAAATTAGCAGAAGCTTTCCTTGGTTGAGATGTGGCGTGTGAGGGGGAGGGTGCAGAGCAGCTGTCTCCACCCACAACCCAGAGGCACATTGCTAATAAGCTACTGGCGCTCTGCAGAAAGAGAGCCCTGGAAAATGGCACAGGTTTTGTTCATTGTTCATTGTTGTTTTGTTCTTCATAACCACAATTTAAAGACCATTGAGAATGAAAATGGCTAAAAAGGAGGTTTGAAGTGGGTCTTTAAAAGGGGTTTTAAGAGGTTAAATGTAATATTGTATTCTTGTAGACCTTTTAATGACGTTGTCCAGCCTGACGACCAGCTGCAGCTCTGGCTTAGCAACATATACAGTCTCTTTCTTTGTTTTATTTCTCTTTTTCAGAGTGGCTTTGAACTTGCACTGGATGAAAAGTGGGATTTTCGTCCCCGTAAACGCCCGGAAATCTCACTCATTTTCGGCAGTTTCCGACAATTTACAGGCTGCGAACGCGGCGTTTACGGGTCCCGCAAATTGTCGAATACGGACCCATGACGTATGTGGAGACCTCCCGGGAGGTGCTAATGGCTCTAATTAGCATATGAACAGCAGCGGAGCCGCGTCTGGCTTGAAATTCCTCACTCCAGGATTGGATGAAACCACTACTTTGAAACAAGAAGAATCACTCGTGATTGGTCGGCAGATCTGTCGCTATTGGTCACTCTGGGTCATTATAAATGTAAACCCCTCCCCTACAATAATAAAATATAAAAATAATTTAAAAAATAATACTTATAATAATTATAATAAATGTATAATTATTATTAAAAATTAAAATAACATTATTATTATGTGGTATATTCATGTCATTGTTATCCTATGGGCTACACTATTATTACCATCAAGAACATGAATGAATTTATTGAGTAAAGGAACATTAGCGAGGAACATGTTTATTCAAATAAAGAGCTTTATTTATATCACACAACTATGTACAAGTACAAACAGGAGATTTCAACAACAAATCAAAATCAAACAGCGCCATCGACTGTCTATTATTCGCCGCCTCGGAGCTGTAGGCATCTGACGGCGATCTGTCTGCATGTGCTCCATCTTGCAGACGTCTGTGGTGCTGCCCTGTAGTTTGGGTTCGCCTCCAATCTGACTGCAGCTGGCACAGAGTCCAGTCAGCTCCTGCTGCGGAACGACGAAGGTCGCACAATCCACCCAGACACCCCGTCAAGTGTGCCGTCTTCCTCATCAGACATCATGTCTACGGTGGCGCAATTCCATAGGTCCACCTCGTCCTCCACCAGGACACTCTGTCTCGCTTTCAGCAGCTGTAAAAACAATCAGTAAAGACAATAAGTACTGCGCAATGCACTGCATATTGACACAACACATCTATTAATGCACCCGAAAAATAGTCACACTGACCAACAACGAGTCTGATCTAAAAGTCACAGTAAAAAGTAAAAAAGAAACAGTAAAAGTCACTTACACACAATGGCGTCATCATCCGCAACAAGTGAATCCGGACTTGCAGACAGAGCTCTCAGTAAATAGCAGGTCACGGCCTCGTTATGAGGAGAGGTCAGTCTGTGAAAAACAAAATGTACGGTTAAGATCTGTCAATATCGTGTCTGAACGTTTCCTCATACAGCAGAATGAAAGCATATTCTTTAAACTTACCCTCGCTCCGGGTCGTAGTGCATACAATTTGTCTCCGAGTTGTGGAGACGGCGCACTGCTTCCTGTAAATTACAAGACCAAAAAATACACTTTAATAACCAAACTTAGACTGGCTCTGCTTCTTCATTTGTTCTTTTACTTTTAGCTTAGCTAGCAGTCACTGAATATATTCTTACCGCCGTTTGGGGATTGTGCACCGTCTCCTCTTGTTAGTTAGTCTCCTCCACGAGTTTACTGCGGTGAACTGCTGAGTCATATCGGCAGCAAACACAGCAAGCTGGCAGACAGCCCACTGATAGCGTTCAGCAGTGTCTTCGTCCATGCTGAGGAGTTTCCGGGTGTTGAAGGAGAGACGCTGTCCAGACATTGTAGTTCACGAAACAGCAAAGCAGCGAAAAACACGCGACGTGGAGGAGACTGTCTGAATATACAGGAGTAAAAACGGGACTGGTGATATGCTCGTCTTGCGAGGTCTTCCGTTTGAATCATGCCGAGCTCGCACGTGATTGGACGAGAGCTAGAAGGCTCGTCGGGCTCCTCCATCACATGATCATTGTTTACGGAAGAGGTCACTGCAGTCATGCCACTACGCACAGTGGTTGAGCTCTAGCAGACTGTGATGTTGTTTGCATGGAGTGCACATTTGACCTTTGTGGCAAAGCCTGGTTAAAACTAATTGTTGAAATAAATTGTTTTGTGTATCTTTTTTATTGAACATTGACCATTGCTAATGACCATACACAGTAATTAATCTAGCATACTTTCATGAAATAAATCAATTCAAGCTAAAATTTAAGAGTCTATAATTAGGCTATACTAAGCCTCATCTATTTATACCAGAGATGAATGAAGTTAATACCTTTTAGAGAAATGTCACCTCTGTGTGGGGAGTGAAACTCCCCCTGCTCCCCTGGTTTGCATTTCTATAGCTCACAGCATGTTCATTTACATGTTAAAGCCTCCCCTAGAATTAGGGGAAGGGGGGACAACTGCCAAGCAAGGCCCACGACAATTTACGACAGTTTCCGGCAGTTTTCTGTGTTGCCTGTAAATTGCCGCGCGCAGCCGTAAACCTGAAATTCCACGGCAATTTACAGTGCCGCATACTGACGGAAATCCCTCTTTTCATGCAGTGTTGCCCATCACTTTCAGAGGGTTTCCTCCTGGCCCTTTGAGAACCAATGTAGCTTTAGATAGCTGACTGTACTGGCCCTCGTCATACAGTTTTTTGGGTATGGCTGTCACATCTGCTCCCATGTCAATTTTAAACACTGCTTTGTGGTCATCCATTTTTACCCTCAGTCATCAGTCTTTAAAAGGGGTTTTAAGAGGTTAAATGTAATATTGTGTTCTTGTAGACCTTTTAATGTTTGTCAATCCTCGTATACTATTGATGAAATGATGATTTTCAAGTCAGATTTGTGTTCTGCAGATTAAATAAAAATTAAATTTAAATTTGGCTGTATCTGCTTTTACTTCTGGATAATAATCGAAATGATACATTCAGAAGTTGTAGAAACACATCAGTAACCAGTGCTGTCAGTATGTTTTTCAAAATAAGGCTCTGAAGTTCATTAGAGCGCTCTTTGCATTTACCCATCATGAGATGCTTCTTGTGTGACACCTTGATGAAGAGAAACCATTTTATAGGTGTCAGTTAGGACTAAACCAGCTGATATTAACTTGCTCTGATAGAGAACAGGATCTATTTCTAAATATTAACAGATTTTAGCTGGTTTCTTGTCTTTCCAAACTTTTTTCACCTCATGTTGTTCATGTGTTCAATACTTATTCCCTGAGTCATTTCACTTTATTATACATAACTTCATTAATGAACAAAAATGTTAGGATTTGTGTGTGTGTGTGTGTGTGTGTGTGTGTGTGTGAAAATTCTGGTGAAAATTTCATGTCAATAGCTCAATTAGAAATATGTTTTCTAAGAAAAATGGTGACATGTTAGATTTTTATTCTCCCCACTCTATGTCAATGGATTATTGTCAGAAAAAACAAATGGCATGATACAGGTAGTCCTGGTCTTTAAAAGAGTTTTAAGAGGTTAAATATAGTATTGTATTCTTGTAGACCTTGTAATGTTTGTCGGTCTCTCATACCATTACGTGGTTTGTGTTTGTGTGTTATAGACCTTGTAATGTTTGTCGGTCTCTCATACCATTACGTGGTTTGTGTTTGTGTGTTATAGACCTTGTAATGTTTGTCGGTCTCTCATACCATTGCGTGGTTTGTGTTTGTGTGTTATATGTAAACAGACCTCATAAACACTGTTGGTTTCACAAACCACTATTTGGAGTGACCCCTTAAGCCTGTGATATGTCACATATTGTTCTAAAAGAGAAATTATTATTTTGAAGTCAGATTTGCGTTCTGCAGATCAAATAAAATTTTTTGATATGTCTTTTAAGTTCAACGGATGTTGCGTTAGGTGTGGTTCCGTAAACCTCCGCCATGCAAGAAAATGCAAGATTGGTCTCATAGACCACATATGCCTGTGTGTGTGTGTGTGTGTGTGTGTGTGTGTGTGTGTGTGTGTGTGTGTGTGTGTGTGTGTGTGTGGTGTGTGTGTGTCTGTGTGTGTGTTTGCAGCTGAGGTGTGTCGTAAAAAGTGGAAAGGGCTGAGGGACACCTACCTGAAAAAGAAAAGGGAAGGAGAGAGGAGAAGCGGGTCGGCAGGAGGGCCAGTGAAGAAGTGGCGTTTCTCTGCGGTCCTGTCTTTCCTCGACCCCTTTATCACTCCCCGGGAAACAAGTGGCAACATGGGTCAGGGGGTCGAGGAAGACTGGACCGCAGAGAACACACTTGAAGAAAGTGTAGATGGTGAGGCAGCAGCAGGGCCAGCAACAGAACCGCGGCCAGCGGGAGAAGCAGGGCCATCAGGAGTTTATGACGGTTGGTTAAGTGAAGACAGACACACATGTAATATCAATATCACAGTACATGGAGTTTAAAATTTAGAAGGCAATAGAGCATTTTCTTTGTGTATTGTTTTAAAATTGAGTGTACCTCTATTGTAGAATAAATTTGGATCATGAAATAATAATTTCTCCATAGATCATTTCTCGAGTGACAGCGAGGGCGAAGCTCTTCCTGCTCCTGCTCCGAGCCTTCCTGCTGTTGCTGCTCTTATTTAACTTCTGTTTCTGTTCTTAGCGATTGTTTTTTTTTTTTTGTTGTTGTTAGATGACTTTTTTATTAGTACTTAGTTTTTAAAGTGTATATATTTATATTTATCTATATATTATTAATATGATTATATTTTATATGTACATATTACATAGTAGGATATTATACAGTGGTATTTGATATATATGTATGTATTTTATATAGCAGTATTATTAATAGCAGAATTTTATATGTGCCAAAGAACTCTATATATAATTATATTACAGTATTATTATTATATTTGTACTTATTTTTATATTAAAAAAATATATATATCCTGTTGACTAAATTACTATATCTCATGTCATTCTTTCATATATATATTCTTTAAAGTGCAATGAGAGGTTGACCTGTTACTTGTCAGTTTCTAAATGAAGATATGATATGATAATGTAAAGAAAGTTATGGTATAAGATCACATGCACGGTGACTGGTGTACATAAATTGTGGTACTTATATTGCAGGATTGTTGCTCAATAGTTTTATTTGGGTGGCTCTTAAAAGAGCCGTTTTTGGGGTGCTTGTGCACTAAACATTCTGCTGCCACGGGACCGCTCCCTCCGCGGAGAAGAAGGCTGAGAAGGTCTCTCAAACCCTGATGGCCTCTCTCGCCGAGTTGTTCGCTCCAACTCTTCCCAGACCTGGCAGTGGCTCCCCCTCACTCCCTGTGATGCCTCCTCCAACTCCCGGTGTCTGCGCTGTCATCCGCAGGAAGTTGTGAAGAACGCAAGTCGCCTTCACGCACTTCTCTGCAACCTCCGGCTGGACCTCGAGGACACGGTGGTACATCCTCCACTGAGCCGCCAGGATGCCGAAGGCGTTCTCCACCACCAGCCGGGCCCAGGACAGACGATAATTGAAGATCCTCTTGTCTCTGGGGAGGATGCGCCCAGGGAATGGCCTCGTGAGGTTCCTCCGGAGTGGGAACGCTTCATCAGCCACGAAACAGTGAGGCTGGGGTCCTCTGTGATCTGCAGCTGGTAGAGGCTGGTCCGCTGGCAAGTGGAGGGTTCCAACACGAAGTGCCCGACCAAAGGCAGAGTTGGCCAGGATACCTCCGTCACTGGTTCTCCCGTAGCCCCCGACATCAATCACCCTGAACAGGTAATTAGCATCGACCACTGCCAAGAGAACAATTGAGAATGTCCCCTTGTAATTAAAAAACTGGGATCCAGAGTTGGGAGGGGCCTTCATCACCACATGCTTCCCATCCAGAGCTCCACAGCAGAGAGGGAAGTTCCACCTGTCTTCAAACTGCTCTGCAATGGACTTCCAGGTTTCTGTGGTGGGCACAGCCATGAAGTCCTCTACCAGGCAGTCCCAAATGGCACTGACCACAGCAGGAACGATGGTAGACACTGTGGAAATTCCCACACGGGAGCTGTTGGCAATGCTCCTGTAGGAATCTCCTGTGGCCAGGAACCTGCAACATAGAATAGATAATGGGTCAGGCTTTAATTTTCTTAGAAACATATATAATGTAGCTTATAATATTTTTACATGTTTGTTTTGCACCAAACCGCATTTTACCTCAGACAGATGGACAGGCGCTCCGCAGCTGGGATGGAGCGCCTGTAGTTGGTGTCCAGGCGGGAGATCCTGGCACCGACCCGAGCTAACAGGTCCTTGAACTGGGCTCCAGTCAGCCTGAGGTACCGCTGGAACCGTTCGTCATCCAGACGGAGCTCCTGGAGGAGACAGTGAAATTCCCTCAGCTCTGTGCGTCTCCGGAGAACTTCATGAACCCAGACATGACGGCGGGTGGTTTTCCGGCGCTTCTGGGACTTGTACAGCAAGTACAATGCAGCAACGGTGGTGATGTCAGCCATGATCGATGTGAAAAGAGAGCGGGTTGAGGAAATACCGGTTGAAAAAGGAGCGGGCTAAACACGTCCTCTTTTTTTCCCTCAAGCGCGACAAGTGCGAATGACGCGACAAGCGCGAATGACGCGAAGAGTCCAAAATGATCAAGCGGCGCGATACAAGCGTCTCAGGCGATTGTATTCGCGTCTGTCGCGTTTGGTGTGAACGTGGCTTTAGGCTGACCAAAAGTGAACCGTTGTTTTTTTATGTAATGTTTTTATGCAGACTTGAGATCAGTTGCTAGGCATAGCAGGCACACCTGCAACCATCTACCTCATAGATGTTATATTTACAGTTCACTTGGAGCTCTGTAATGGCACCGCAAGTACACTGTTACACGACCTTACTGTTACATTGTGGCTTGTGTTTTTCCAAAGGTTTTAAAGTGGTGCATGTGATCAAGTTGTTGTATTGGGGTGCCTGGCACGGCAGGCACACTCGATGCACAACTTTTCACTTTTTTTTAAGTGCAGCACGTGAACAGTTAAGTGCTTTTGTACAACTAAAGGTTGAAAATACAAATGTTAAATACATCTTGAAAAGGTGCTTTAATTAAAAGTGAAGTAGTTCAATGCATTTTTGTGGTAACTTGTTTGTATTCAAAGGTACATTTTTAAAGTATTATTTAATTATTATGGATAGATGCAATTTGACAAAAGTGTAGAAATAACACTACTGTTAGGATTTGACTCTATCTGAGTTGGTTTTTCACAGCAACAGAGTAAATCATAAATCAAATCAGTAGTGTGTAAAATTAACACTTATTAGAGTTATATGAGCCTCCAGTGTTAACCTTCAATAACTCAATGCAGTGTCAAAAAGCAGTAGAATCAGAGTTGATTTGTCACTACAGTAGAGTAACTTATTAACACTGCTGAGAATCGTATTCTCGTACTCTCTCAGTTATTTAATCTGTAGTGTTAAGTTTTATTAACACTGTACAGTGTTAGCCAGTGTTAATTTGTTACTCAATTTTGAGTTAATTTTACTCTGAAATTTTAACACTATGGAAAGAGTTAATTTAACACCAATTCTGATAAGGACCAAATACACTCGGACACAGTGTTAAATTTAACTCTTTAAGTGTTGATTTAACACTGCAAAATTTGCTGTGTAGTACTGTGTTACTGCAGTGTTTCTAGACCGTTTGTATAGGTCTGTTTCCCAACAGGTGGTTTTCCCAACGTGTTCTATGACGCACGGGCACGGGCGTGGTGACAGCCTATACAGAAGGGTGCGTATTGTGTGGTGTTGCGCGGGACAATTCTGAAATATAAATACATTATGTAGCTATCTCAAGTAAATGCTCTCTCTCTCACTCACACACAAACACGTTTTTATTACATCGTGGGGACCTAAAAGTTGGACCTGAAATTTTTTTCACTGTGGGGACCTCACTTTAAACAGTCATTTTAAGGCAAATTGAATAGTCAGAATCAATTCTCTGATTTTTTTAAGCACTTCTGACCAGAAAAGTCACCAAAATTCCCAAGTTTTTTCAAATTAATTTTTTCAGGTTTTTCTATTTCGCTGGGGACGCCTCTTTGGTGTCATACCACAAACCACCACCAGGTGTCACACTATTAAATTTACCATACAGGGATTTTTTCTATTAACTTACGAGTCACGAAAATTGGTACACATATGTATCACACCCAGACGCACAAAAAAGCCTCTTGGACCCATTGGTCAAACCCAACAGGAAGTTGGCCATTTTGAATTTTGTGGCCATTTTTGGCGTTTTCCACATGTTGTATTTTAACAAACTCCTCCTACAGGATTAATCAGAACGGCTTCAAAATCACTGTGTGTGATCTAGACAACGTTGTGATCAAAAGTTGTTAAAAGATTATGTTCTTGGTGAAGGGCGTGGCCGTGAGGTGGCGGCAAAGTTTGATGTATTGCCATGAAACACTAAATTGCTATAACATTACCATAAATGGTCCGAGCTGCACCAAACTCCACGTGATTGATGTCGGCCATTTTGAATTTCGCGGTCTTTTTTGGCGTTTTCCACGTGACGTATTTTAACAAACTCCTTCTCCAGAAATGATCCAATTGACTTGAAAACTGGTGTCTACCATAAAGCCAAGTGTGTGATCAAAATATCTTAAAAGAATCAGTCAGCGTGGAACATTGTGGCCGTGACGTGGCTTCGACATTTGATGTCTCGCCATGAAACATGATATTGCTATTACATGGGATTTAATGGTCAAATCTGCTCCAAACTTCACAAGTATGATAAAAGTCCAGGCCTGAACACACTCGCATGACACTCATGAATCATGGTCATGGCGCCACCAGAGGCGATTTCTCTAAGACTGCAAGGGAAGCTCAGCCTCCCCTAAAATGTCAAAAATTACATGGTCAAATATGTACGGCTGTGTTAGCATTTCATTGACTACAGATGCGTTAAAACACGTTCATCTCGAAGATGAGTTCGTTCAGAATCAGCTACTTATTGATGTTGTTAACTTCTCATACATTCTTGTAGCGCAGTTTTCTGTCTATGGTCAATGCATTTGCTGAGCGTCCATGCACTTCAATGGGACTGCATGGAACGGTTTTTTTCATTGCCTCGAAACTCGACGGTCATTGGATAAATGCCACGATTTTGTCCCACCCCCTGACGCTCAGTGTCTCTGGGGGTGAATGGAGCTGTGGGCGGGCCTCGGCCGGGCTGGACGCTGAGCTTCTGCATGATGATTGGAGGATCAGTCGAAAGGCTGAATCCCGTTTTGACTGACAGCTATTTTGAGATATACACCGTCAGTAGACAGCTCAGCTCAGTCCCATCGCGGATTTTGCAGGTGAAGTCGAAAGACAAACTGAAACCCATTCGTTGGTATTTGCTTGGCGAAATTACTTGTTCATTTCTTACACTGTAAATAAAACACACTCATAGTATTTCCTTGTTTCAGTTTAACATAATTTCAACATTTCCTTGTTGGAGTTTAACCCTTTATTTACGCTCATGTTGGCGCCAACATGGCGGCGCATGCGCACTTTAAGTTACCGTAGCTCCGCGGCCATTTGCACTAGAGACAAAATTCACACGGTTCCTGAAAGCTGACAACGTGAGCTTTCCTCCCATATAGGGTGTATTACGGTAGGCCATTGCCTTCGCGAGTAGCTGCTGTCCAATCACGGACGAATACATCAGCACCGCCTACAATCTGTCATGCGCACTTCACTTTACCGTAACTCTTCAACCGTTTGTGCTAGAGAGAAAATTCAAAGTGCTCCCAAAACTAGAGAAAACGAGGTTTGCACAGATATATGGCATATTACGGTAGGCCATACGGCTCGCATCTTAGGGTTTGTCCAATCACAGACCAGAACTCGGACACACACATAGACAGTGGAGCTGCAGGAGCTGAGGAGAAGTGGGCGAGGCGACGGAGAGCAGGAAGAGCAGGAAGAGCGGAGTTTTTGAAATATTATTGCAAGTGACAAAGCTAGACATTTGAGAAAAATGTCAAGAAGATCTGCGAGAGATAGAAAACCTCCCAGACGATTTATTGAGGAGGATATTGACCCAGACGGAGGACCGAGTTCGTCTGGGGGACAGCCATCCGAACGAGAGTAAGTAGTGAATTTTGTAAAAGCTAATAAGTTCTAGAAAAGTTCAGACATAGCTCACTTCAGTAAAACTACATTTCAGCTTTGTATGAAATATTATCTTTCAATATCATGTGTAGCATTACTTCACTAGTTTTCTGTAGGATTGTCAGTATGTTCAATATTATATCCAACAGTTTTTTTTTATATTTTTCTCAGCTCACCTTACCTTCACTGTTATTCCACTAGACAGTGTTATTATTTCATGCTTTTTATTGTGTATGTCTGACTACTTTACTTACCTTATGTAGACATAAAAATATAAATAGACAGATAAAAGCCTAAAGAAAAATACACTACCTACTCTATTACCTATTCTATTTACCTAAGAAATCTTTTTGCCTCACTTTATATTTTATATTTGCCTATCTACTGTATTTATCATTACTTACCTTATACTCACATCATTTACCTTTTTACTCACTTTATTTATTTTGTATGTATTTTGTGTACCTGTGTGTGCCTTACTTGTCTTTTTTACAGTATTATTTAGTTACTTCTCTTCAAGGCGAATGCATCTCTATCTTGTCTCATTGTATTGTGTCTTATGTTTGCAATACTTTTAGGGTGCTTTCTGATGAAGGACCACCGTCTTCTGCACAGGAGGGCAGTCCCAAAACAGGTTGCAGTCGAGGCCGTAGTCAGGTCCGCAGTTGCGGTCTGAGGAATGGAGCTGCTGGAGATGCTGTACGCAGCCGTTCACCATTTCGTGGTCTGACAGGAGGGTGGAAAACAGAGGCTGATCCAGACATCATCCCCCAGCTGCCAAAATTCATTCCGAAGAGGACCCCTGGTGTGCAGCCACCGCTAAATTTTGGGAATCTGACACCAGGGGACATTTTCTCTAATTATTTTGACTCTGAGGTCCTGAAACTGCTGTCCTCAAACACAAATAAAAATGCAGCAAGAAATCTTCAGAGGGGGAAGAAGTTTGCCTGGAAGGATGTTACACCAGCAGAATTGAAAAAATATCTAGGACTGCTGCTGTACATGGCAGTGATGAACCTCCCAAAGATCTCAGATTTCTGGAGGAGAAAGTCAATCTTCCATGTCCCCTTTCCCGCCACGATCATGACGAGGGACCGATTCTTCGCCATTTCATCAAACCTGCACATGAGCGATCCAGCTGAGGATGCTGAAAATGACAAGAAGAAAGGCACAGAGGGCTAGGATTGTCTCCACCGCGTCCGGCCTCTTCTGGAGATGATGAGGACCCGCTGCATGTCTGCGTACCATCCCAAGCAGCACATCTCTGTGGATGAGAGGATGGTTGCCACCAAGGCCAGGTTGGCATTCAAGCAATATATGAAGGAGAAGCCCACAAAATGGGGACTCAAATTTTTTGTTGTCGCTGATGTCAACGGCTACACTGTTGATTTCAAACTCTACACAGGGAAATCCAAATCTGCCACAGGAAATGGGCTTTCTTTTGATGTCGTCACATCCCTCATCAACAAAGATTTGGGCCAACAGGGATTTGGGGCTTGTGGAACATACAGGAAAGGGAGAGTGGGTGTTCCATCAACTGAGGAAAACGCCCTGACCAAGAAGTCACCCAGAGGGTCTGTGAGGTGGATTCGGGATCAGGACCTTCTATTCGTGAAATGGATGGACACGAGGGAGGTCTCCATCTGTACAAGTGTTCACACAGCCTACACAGGTGACACGGTGCTGCGGTGGCAGAAGGGGGAAGATGGCAGAGCTCAGAGGGTCCCTGTCCCCAGACCAACAGCAGTGGCTGAGTACAACCGGTACATGGGTGGAGTGGACACCTCCGATCAAATGATTGGCACGCATTCAGTGCACCGGAAGACCAGGAGGTGGTACGTAACTGTTTTCCAGCATTTCTTGGACATTGCTGTGACAAACAGTTACATTATCCACAAGGAGGTGTGTGCCAATCAGCACCTGAGGCACTTGAGCCGCCAGGACTTCCAGGAAGAGCTCTGTGCTCATCTCCTGGGTGTACCCCGGACATCTGGGCCCCCACTGATGCACAGTTATGAACATGTTCCTGTCCCCACAGCCAGTGGACAGGAAAAAGCACAGAGAGCAAGCATGGGCCGGCGACAGTGCACTCTGTGCAAAAGGAGCACTCCCTGGCAGTATGAGAGGTGTGATGTGGGTCTCTGCCTACAGCTGGAGAGAAACTGTTTCCAGCAGTACCACAAAGGCCCAAAAACGCCTGAATACTTGTAAATACTAGAGACAATAAAAGAGACACTGAAAGCCCAGTGGTGAAAATATTTTTTGTACATATGTATTATAGTTGAATATTCAAATTTATGTTGTGTTATGTTGTGTTCATGTTCATTTCCACTTTCTGTTACAGTAAAAACCTGAAAAATCCAATTCCGTTTTTTGTTTTTTTTTTGCTTTAAACTGTTATTATAAAGCCAAAACATACAATAATGCATAAAAACTGTCAGATGTTGAAAGTTGAAGTTGTTCTGAAAAAAAGGAAGTAAAACAATTACTCATAGCATATTTTATGACACTTTTACAGCCAAAATAACAAAAATAATCCAGACGGCCTATGTTATGCATAGGTGTTAAAGGGTTAATATCGTTTCGTTAGATCGTTCAATCAGTCATACTGTTCAACAGTATGACTGATTGAACGGAGGGCAGAATTTACGTATAAGTAAATTGACAAATTTTATGATGTAAGCCGACAATGAGCTTCCCCTCTTTGAAAGACCAGCAGCCGCCACCTAGTGGGGACAGGAAGTGACAACGCATTGCTTCCTCCAGTGTCCGAAGGTAATGAAAATTCAGCACCCCGTCTACCCGTCGGCCTCTGGCGATACGGTCGCGGCCGCAGCAGGCCCCGAGTGGCGCGGGGTGCGAGGGCCCATTCAACGCTGCTTGCAGCTTTAATTTCATGTTGTTTTTGCATGTATATTAAGCCAGCACAGTGCTGTAGTGATGAGTGCTGTGTCGGCCCCTGTGACTGAGAGGTGACCTGAGCAGGTGAACCTCACCCGCACCATGTCAGCTGGGACTGGCACAGATATGGACCAGTAAAGTCACAAATGGTGAAAAACTGAGTACAGTAAGATATGACTGGTATGTAAGTACCAGCTGATGTGGTCTGTTATAATCTTTGCTAACTCTCATTTAAATACAGACTTGAGCCGATAAAGCAGCATGCAGAATGGAGAAGCAGATCAGCATGAAGAGAGGAGAGAGGAGAGAAGAACAGAGCAGCATGGAGAGAGGAGAGAGGAGAGAGAGAGGAGAGAAGAACAGAGCAGCATTGACAGGAGGAAGTTACACTTTTTCAGTGTAGTCTTGATGTGGATAAAGCATATGTGCAATGTAGATTTATCAGTAAAGTACAGATGCAGCTGAAGGACCATCACTGTATATTTGTTACATATTCAATAATACAGCAGACTGTGAATAAGTATCTTCTTAATAAACAATAATTGCATCTGAGTCAGCACCACTAGACACTAGATGTGTTGGCCTAGTTGCACTGTTAGCAGAGAAGCTACAAGAGCCAGATTGTGCATAAACAGAGATAACTGCATCTGTTAGCACTGGTTGTTAGAGCAACATGGACAAGTAACAAGAGAGGAGCAGAACAACATGGAGAGAGGAGAAAAGCAGCATGGACAGGAGGAGAAACACAACGTCAGTGTAGTCTTGATGTCGATAAAGCATGTGCAATGTGGATTCATCAATAAAGTACAGACACAACTGAAGGTGCCATCACTGTATATTTGTTACGGTCAATGATACAACTGGTGGTCCTGTTAACAGAGTAGGGCTGGGCGATAAAACGATAACGATATGTATTGCAATATAACTTTTCCTCAATAGAAATATGAGACGTGGTCGATAGAAACTCAATAGGTTTCATTCATCCATGTTTTGATAGACAGCACAAATACCCAATGATAATGAGAGTTGCACTGCACTGAATCAATCATGTGACTGAGCCAGCCAGGTTAGGTTGACACACACAGCACAAGAAAACGCAACACTTGCAGTTTGGGCTGCTGCAGCCGTGCACGTCAGCAGAGAGACACCGGTGGTCAAAAAAAAAAGAGAGAGAATGACTGTTGCCTCTAAAGAAAATATGAAGGAGAACTCAGACGACTAGCCGCGATAGGACGCATGGAACATCATGTTTACATCCTCTAACAACTTTCACAATGGAGACACCAGGCAGTTGGAGCGGATCGAGGTCCGGCCGCAGTCACACAACAAACGGAGCGTTGTTACTGTGCGGCCGCTTTGTTGCTGCTGCTCAGCTCAGGGCGGCTGTTGTGTTCACAGACGCACCGCACCGGGTGTTAAGTTCAACTCTGCCAACCTAAACACTCAGTGACGGTTTTTGCTATGGGCAATGTGGGTGACCGCCCAGGGGGCAATCTATGGGAGGGCGCACCAAAAAAAAAAAAAAAAAAACTCGCCAGTTTTCTAGACTACCGCTCATTTCCACGTCAAGTTAGTGGAGCGGGCGCTGGGGCGCCCCTATCATGTCAACTTGCTGCTGATAGTCATGTATACAGGTTGTGTGTGTGTCTTTGTCAGAAGAAGAGGCAAGAGGGAGGGGCGGGCCGGCGGGGGATCGCAACTGCAGAGGTTGTGTGTGAGTGAGCCTCAGAGGAAGAGCAAGGGGGGGGTAGACTGACCTCTGGATGATGGATCTCCATTTATATTATACCTTCATGATGATCCCAGGCCACAAAACACAAACTGCTTCCAAATAAATTGTATTTCATTGTTAAAATTAATATAGACCCACATAGCTACATGTAATTCATTGTGTTATGTGAAAAGGTTTTTTTTTTTTAAAGTATTAAAAAAACATGAATCGGTGCGTGCATCTACGTGAATTGGTTTACATCACGTCAGTCTTGACTCTGGTGTTTGTCGGACGGTGGAAAAAAGACGTTTTCGAGTCGAGTTAATCATGGATAAAAGAAGCCATCAGGTGCCCAGTTTAGAAAAAGAAGAAAAGAAGAAGAGGAGAAACGGGCAAAAGATAAAGATATGCAGGTCTCTATGAGTGACGTTAATTGTGCATGTAATGAAACAGTAGCCTATAGGCTATTTATTAGCCTCTTGCTAATAAATAGCCTATAGGTCGTCTTTGTCGCCGGTTCAAGTCCCAGCCTGGACCAAAAATATGGAGCGTGGACTGGTGGCTGGAGAGGTGCCAGTTCACCTCCTGGGCACTGCCGAGGTTGCCCTTGAGCAAGGCACCGAACCCCGCCAGCCGCTCGGGGCGCCTGTCCATGGGCAGCCCCCTCACTCTGACATCTCTCCATTTAATGCATGTGTAGGTCCCGTTTGTGCATGTGTGTGTGTATTCGGACCTGTGTGTATATGTACAACAGAGTGTAAACCTTGAATTTCCCCTTGCGGGATTAATAGAGTATATAAAATTAAAAAAAAAAAAAAAAAAAAAGTAAGTAGCAACATATGTTGCTGAACTACTATTAGAATTTGAGGCATCATGTCATGCAATTAATTTCAACCATAGACTAGTTTGTGTTTGCAACACAACAAGTGCAAGTTCACACAGGCCTGTTAGTCTAGGGATTTGGTAAACAATACGTCCTAACTGTGTAATTTTAATGCTATACATGGGTCAATGCTAACTTAAATAACTTGTAATATACATTGACATGGCATTTTGTAAGATATATGTGATATAGCTTTTTGAATAATTTGTAGTGTGTTATGCTTTAGTTAATAGGATGTTAACAAATGTTAATAAATTGTGCATTATGGTTTATTTTAATTGGGTAATTGCTGCATGTTAAGTGTGACCTAACTTACATATTGTATCTTAATTGTAAATTCAGGGTCACTTCTGAAATATTTTGGCACACCCACTGGTCAAAATGAGGAGCCATCTACCTCTGCAGCCACACAGGCCCAGGCCTCTTCAGAGATGGTCCTGGAGTTTTATGATGAGCCATCTACCTCCTCAGCCACATGTTCTGTGCAGGACTCATCAGGTGTGTGTGTGTGTGTGTGTGGAGGGGGGGTGTACGTGTGCATTCTTGCATACATTTTCACTTTTGTAAACACTATAAATGCTGTGAATAACGTGTATACTAATGACAATGCCATATGCTCTTTATTAGAAATGCCTTGACCAGAATCCCCACCAAATCCTGTGCCTGAGGATGAGCCTCTGCCTACTGAGTCTGACCCTGCTAATTGGCCTTCAGTTCTGACTGACAGAATTCGGACACAGCTGGTTTGCAGAGGACCAAGTGAGGTACCGGCTGACTTTGTTTTCCCCAGGAATGAGGTGGATGGAAGAAGTTGCCATCACCAGTATTTCAAGAAGACATTATTCAATGGTGAAAAGATTATATATAAGATAGATTATATATAATAAAATAATATAAATAACATAAGATATTGTTATGTCTGTATGTTGGGGTTTGGCGAGGGGGGGGGGGGCGAGGGATGGTTCGCCCAGGGCGTAAAACTAGCCAGGACTGCCTCTGTAAAAACTTGCCAGACCAAAGCAAGTGCTAATGTCCCCCCACGTCCAAGACACAGAGACAGCCAAAAAAAAAAAAAAAAACAACTTGTGTGGACTGTCTGTGAAGCCTGACGGGAGTGAAGCTGACCTCATCCTCTGCTTCAGAGAGGGACAGCCCTGCACTGTCGGACCTGGGTCTCTGCTTTGTGTCCGGAGCCCGGTCGGAACCGGAGACGGACCACAGCGCACACTGAAAATGCTCTGATTGACTGGAATTGGAATGAAGAGCTACAGCGCAACGGAGACAGAGGCCCAGGTCCGACAGCGCAGCGAGGAGAACAGCACGTGAGGAAGATGATGTGCCACTGAACGATGAGGAGGGATTTAGAAATAAAAGCCTCCCTCAAATAAAAGCCTGCCCCCAATAATTTTGTAAATAAAGGCCCCAGCTACTGTTTGAGGAAATACTAATAACACCTATTTTACTGTATTTATCTGAAACTGTTGTATAATGTTCTTCATTATCTCTATCATGTTAATTTTTTGATAGAAAATAAATATGTAAATCACAAATAACCTCCTGATATCTTCAAATCTCACTTGTGTGTATAAGGCAACATTTAAGCTTGACAAAAATAGTGATTTGAGTTATAACGTGATATATATTGATATCGACTGAAATGAAAAAAAATATCATGATAGGATTTTTTCTCATATCACCCAGACCTATAGCAGAGAGCCAGTGTGTGAATTAACAAAAATGATAACTGCATCTGAATGTTCATTACTTACTCAATACAAGTGTTAGCACTGGTTGTCAGAGCAACATGGACAATGGGAAGGAGAGAGGAGCAGTACATCATGAAGAGAGGAGTAGAACAACATGGACAGGAAGAAATGTTAAAGACAATGCCAGTGTAGTCTTGATGAAGCATGTGCAAGTGACTGATGGGTAATCTGAACCTCACCCGCAGCATGTCAGCTGGGACTGGCACAGATATGGACCATTATACAACAGTTAGTTCCGACCAAGTAATTTGATTGGACAAGAGACACTCCATGAGTGCTGATATAGAGTACAACAGCACTGGGACTTTTTACAGACATTATTACTCTGCTGTACAGGCGTTCTAATAACTGTTAATTAATTACATCATTTTGTAACTATCTTAGATTGTGGCAAACTTTGCACCACAAAGATGGACATATTTCCACACATAACATTTGATTTAAATTATGAATGGTCATCAGACTCAGAGGAGGACAAAGGGAAGGAAAGAGGCCTGGATAAATCAGCGCAAACTAGGTGTGCTGATATGATATCAGCCAACCAAGCAAAAATGAAGCTAACACTGTAAGGCAGACAACCTGGGCTCTGAAGTGCCTTCAGACTTGGCTGAATCTCAAAAATATCCAGGTCAACTTTCACTTAGTTAAGAAGACTGAGCTGAACACAGTGTTGAGGCAGTTTTATGATCAATCCAGACAACTAAAGGGGAGCTCCACAGCATCAGCAGCTACCTTGGACTTCGGGCTGGATTAAATCGTTATGTCAACGAACCTCCGGTTAGCCGTTCATGGAATTTAATGCAGGACCCGGAGTTTATACCAGCTAACAATGTTTTCAAAGGAGTCGTCAAAGAGATAAGAAAGGCAGGGAAGGACAGAACAACACACCACACCCCGATCTCATCTGAAGACCAGCACACCTTAAAATATTCTGCAGCGCTGAGTCCAGACAATCCGAAAGGCTTACTGAACAAGGTCTGGTATGATATTCAGTTGGACTTTGGACGCAGGGGCAAAGAGGGGAATCGGGGTCTCAAACCTGACTCATTCATCCTTAAATGTGACGACAACGGAGCAAAATATTTCACGACATTCAACGAAGAAACAAAAAATCATAAAGACCCATTGGAGAGACAGAGAAAACCGGAGGAGCACTATGTATGAGGAGCGAGGAAATGCGCTCTGAAAAATACCTAAAGAAAATTCTGCCTGATGAAAAGGCCCTATATCTGCAGCTGAGGAGGGTAACAGTGGCAACAGACAGCTTCTGGTACATCACCGTTCCCCTGGGAGTAAACCAGCTCTCACAGATGTTACCCAGGATGTGCAAGAAGGCAGGGACACACACGTCTTACACCAACCACAGCCCGAGAGCCACTGCCATACAGACACTGTCTGATGTGGGACTCGAGGCGAGGGAGATCATGGCAGTGAGTGGGCATAGGTGAGATACTTTATATAAACAGACACAAACTATGATGTCAATTTTGATTCATAGATAATGTGTCGCAGAACATAAAATACATATCTAAACAAAAACTTGTTTTGCAGGTCTGAAAGCTCGCTAAAAAGTTACTGGAGACCATCTATGGCGAGCCGGAAACGATGGAGCAACGTGCTGTCTGATCGAGCTGTTAACTCATCAGAAACACACATCATGCCACCAAAGCGTCTGTCAACAGACTCTTATTTCAGTGGTTGCACAATAAATGGAAACATTCAGATAAATGTAAATGATACAAAGTAGCGGTAATATGCACAAGTAGCAAGCTTGTGTGTAGGAAATGTTTATGTGTTGCCTGGCAACAGCCTTGTCTCCCTTCCAGTTGCGGAACTATTTATGTTGGCGGAGCCAAATAAATGATTAAGTAAACAAACAAATCATAATCTCTTGTCACTTATTACTATTAACTAATACAATGCGCTTGTAGAACTTTTGTATAAAAGCAATATCGCACTCGAGGTCGTGCTGAATATCAGCACTGGTGTGACTCGGTCATAGGCACAAGGCCGCAGATCATCACACCAGTGATGCAGACCAGTGATGATCTGCAGCACTCGGCCTGCGGCCTTGTGCCTATGACCGAGTCACACCAGTGCTGATATTCAGCACAACAGCATGACCTCGAGTGCGATATTGCTTAAGTAAAGTCGACAGTTATACTTGCATATGTAAACAATTAATACTTGAATTTGTATATTGCTGAATGATGACTTCATAAAACTGTAATAAGAGAAGTGGTTTATTCAACCAAAATGGTTAAAGATGCACATCAAAAATATAAATCACAGAACGAAATGCAAATGTTTGTTAAGAACACTGAAAGTGGGACCACAAGATGCAGACTCTGGACACCGAATAGGATGAGAATCACGGTTTATTGTGTTGAAAAACAAATAAGGGGGCTCAGGGTCAATGTGGAGTTTCCAGGAGGGCAGGTGAGTTGCTGGAGCAGAGCTGGTCGAAGTGAGGAAGGGAGCCGGAAGACAGGACACAGGAGCTAGGCACAGGAGGGTCACAGGTTAGTTCCAGGATCAAAAATACAAAACAAGTCACAAAGTAGCCTGATGTTTTACCACGATCTGGTGAGGAGTGTAAGAATGAACCGGTGTTTTATCCTGCAGCAGTGTAGGTGGCTTGATTGGGAGATGTGGAACAGGTGAGTGATTAGAGCAGGTGTGCAGCTTGATCCCAGTAGACCTCCTGACTCCACCCCAGCTCCAGACAGACACACCCACAAAAGGAAGAGAACAAATGGAGACACAGGACCGTGACAATGTTGTGCATTTTAACTCAGCAAGATAGAATACCTGTTCTAATTCAACTCCGACTCTGACTCTAATTCTAACTCAAAATAAATAAAAAATAAACTCAGAGCAGCAACAGCAGCTCATCTCCCTGTTTTGGCAGCATCAATACATTTTTGATATAGAATTTTAGTGCTGTCCAGCTCCTGCCCTCCAGAGCCCGGAGCCTATCTTGCCAGAGCAAGATAGAAAACCTATTCTAACTCGACTCAACTCTTTTTCTTAACTCAATAAATTCACAGCAGCAGCAGCTTATCTCCCTCTTTTGGCAGCATCAATTTGGTTTTTGATATAGAACTTTACTGCTGTCCAACTCCTGTCCTGCAGAGCCTGTGGAGACTCCTCAATACATCTCACACAGTCTGCTTTTCCTGGGACCCTCCTGGAACTTATGAAGCTCTTCAGCGTCTTCTCCATTGCCTGGACCTCCTCCTCCGACCACTTTCTTCTCCTTTGTGAAGAACCTGAATAAAATACAATAGCTTAATGTTATTGAACACTGAACTCAAACTAATCAACATTGTTAAGGGCAGGTCCCTATTTCAACATTGGTGCAAATGATTTCTTGATAGTAGACAGAGTGCTTAAAAACAGTCGAGCAAAACTGGTTATACACAAAGAGGTTAACTGGTTTCACTGTTGAGGCTGATCAGAGTATAAAATACAGGCCATTTAACAGTCTCTACTTTGTACACAGAATCAACTTTAACCACATTAAAACTTCAGTCACCAAACACAATATTACTGACAGCTAGGATCAATAATAACTGAAAGAAATGTATTCAGTTATGTCCTGGTCTATAAACTAACCATTATCCAGAGTGTTGATACTTTTTGACAGTTATTAGACTTTGAAGATGATCTCATGATGAGTGTTGAGATCAACAACCTCAGGTTTAACCAGGTAACCAGAGGGGTGTACTGCGAAGTGAGTTTAGTGGGTTAGCGAGGTATGTTGAGTCTAAAGCCAGGCTTTCCTCTATCACAAAGGTGGCTCTCTTTTAACCTGGCTAGATCACCCATGGTGACTTATGCTTAGCTCATAGCCTGGTCCCGACCAGGTTATGTTTAGAGTTTAATCTTAAAATCAGCTATAAAAACAATTTAGCGCGTTTGGAGCTGGCGTAACCTTTACTTTGAAAGTCCAGTGGAGCTGGATCAGAACCGAGCATTCACTGTAACAAATTTCTGTAGTTTTTACAGCATTATTACTATAAAATGAAGAAATCCTTACTGTATAATAAGTATACAGTAATTTTTGTAGTTTTTACAGCACTACTACTGTAAAATAAAGAAATCCTTGCTGTATAATATGTATACAGCAAGTTACTGTATACTTCGCGGGTGAATTTCGTGACTTGTGTGGACGTATCCCAGAATGCATTTCGCACCAGCCACCGGCAGCAATGGCGGAGGAGGAAACTCACAACTGTAAGTTAAAAGTTCTGAAATACTACCATTTTTGTCTCACAAATTGTAGTTTTAAGATGTTTTTATGCGAGAATATAGTTGTTTAAACTTCGAATATGTGGTCGGTATATCAATTGATAGAGCCTGGTTGAAAATTTGCTTCGACGTTTTCGGAGATGTGAGGACCGCTATCATCACCCCGGTCAGCGCTCATGTTACCCCGCCGAGGACAGCCTTACCTCGGCAAGTCCGTTTGAAACTTGCCGCTGGCTCTGATATCTTTGTTGTGGTTAAACACGATATATACCTCGTTTTGGGGTATATCTAACGGGTAATCCTTGGTCTCAGAGTGTAAATCTATAGTTACCGGGCAAATCGGTTTGGCTGAGGATAAATTTTCTAGCATCATAACTTTATATATAGTTTTAACTTTAATGTTGTACTAGAAGCTGTCATTGTACTTGTGACCGAATTGTTTGCTGGTCTTCATTACCGAATTGCACAAAGTTATTATACTTGTTTTAATGGGCGTTATTTTGTAACGGTGTACAGTATATTTACAACAATGGTCCTATATTTTATAGTTCTATACAATTATTTACAGTCATGCAATAAAATATGAATGAGCCAGGACTAGATAAAGAGCATTGCATTGCAACAAATGACCATATACAACTCTATCTATCTATCTATCTATCTATCTATCTATCTATCTATCTAACTATCTATCATGCAGAGGCAGTTCGTCAAGAGCAGAGAGTTGGACAGCAAGCTGGCCTGTCTCCTGGACTTCACCTGCTGCTACAAACATGTTGTGGAGGATCCAGCAGGCACCCGTCACATACATATTAAGAATTAGTGGGAATGATCATTTTGCATCACAATTTTAATTTTCACTGAAAAATTAAAATCATGACAATGTGACTTTTGTGGGGCCTGAACCAAACAAACATGTTTTCTTACATCTGGACAACAAGATTTGTGGACCAGAGCATCTCTGCAGCACTACAGTACTATAATGCTGTTTGTTACATATTTTATCTTTATCAAAAAAAATTGCAGCTTCTGTGATTTGGATTTTGCAGACAGGACCTGACTTTGATCCTGTTAAAAAAAAAAAGATTTCTCCTTTTTGAGAATTTTTTTAATTTCAGGACTAAGAATCCTGTTTCTTAATTGTTATATTGATCGTGTTATCCTTATTGCTTATTTATGTGTTTTTACTATTTAATATTCTAAATATGAATTGTCTGTAATGAATTGTTGAAGTCTACAAGAATTAAATTTACCTCTAACATCTGACCTGTTTGGTCAAGTGCTTACTTTTGCTTGAGAAGTTTCTATTTCTTTCATTGCTTGATAGTCAGTGTAAGATCACACTTATCTTCATGTTCTGAGTCAAAAAAGTTACTGTAGCTGACATGATTACTGCATCAGATATTCAATTAGATATTACATTTCCTGTTAATGTTGAAGTCCGTCCTGATTAATGACTAATGACATGTAACACAAATGAGGTGCAGGTTGTTGCATTAATGTATAGTGATTTAACTGTAAAAGGCCTGTCAGACTGAGGATCAACCTCTTGATGTTTGAGTACCAAGAGGACAAACAGCAGGTGTGTATTTGGAGTGTAGGCTAATCAATTTCATTGTTATTAAACTATTAAAAGCATCAAACTTGCCTGTACTTGCCAGTTTATTAGGTAGACCTGGATAAAGCTATTGTAGTGTGATGTAATTCAACAGACCCACAATGTCAGCCTCAGCAAGGTCATAATATTAAGGTTTTTTATGTGATCTGTCTTTGAGAGGTATTTGTCCCATATGAATGTGAATAAACTAAATATTAGAAACACTTCTCAGTATAACCCAGTACAGTTCAACAGCACCACAAACTACACCTGACCAAAAAATAAATCAGCACATCTAAATCATGAAATAAAGACTAAACAACATTAAACTGACAGGTTAACAAAAAAAATGCACAATGACTATGGCATGTCTCCTCTCCATCCTCTAGCTCTTCTCTGATGTTTCTCATTCATATATTCATAAACGTCCACAAAAATCAATCTTTTTAGCACCACTGGCTTTTTATATGTAGGCCATACATTTGTTAATATTTTAAGAATTAAAACGAAAACAGGCAGGGTCGTGTTTTATATCATATTTCTTTATTTTTTTGTGTAAATATATTGAAAATATGCAGAGTAAACATTCCAAGACCAGGTCTCAAGGTGGAAAAACTACACTACCCACAATCCTAGAGTGTCACAGCGACGTCTCTGATTGGTGGAGCTGGCTGTTACCATGGAAATGTGTATCGCTTGTATGTAAAAGCGGAAAGGCCTGGTACTGTGAATTTTACAGTAATTATATTATTATTATTATTATTACTGTAAATATTAATACAGTAATTTTGAGCGGGATTATTTTCCCGCCGCAGTCACAATTGAACAGAGACAAGAAGACGACCCGACTTGCCGGTTCAGGTAGGCCTAATTTTATTTCAAGACAAAATTACACACTTTCTTCAGCCCTTGACTCCAGCAAGGTAACTTAACTCATTATTTTTCAAGTGTATGTTAATTGGGGCAACTTTCGTGTAAAGTAACCTGCGTTTGTAATTTATAAGAGTGCGCTGAGGGAGAGGGGAAAATATTCTGTATCTGGTAAGACTGTGTTCATAATAAAGATGAGCTATTAGCATATTAACTTTTGATAGATTTTGCTATCTGGCGGCATTAAGTGGATAACGTTATCAGGTTGGTGTAGGAGAAACATTACTGGATAAAAGTTATATCGAAATCGCCTGTATGTGTGTGTATTGGTGCGCTAGCTAGCTTCATTTGTGACTCGTTTTATTCTCTTGCTAGCAACCGTTACCAGGGTGTTTCAACGGCTGGTTCGGGGCACGGGGAGCTGGGGGTGCTGAAGCGGGCCAGGTCGCCTCAGACCCCCCCAAAAGGTAAGACTTTCGAGCAGCACATACTTTCTGATAGGATTATGTGTTTTCTGACTCTCATGGTAGGGCTAACTTGGATAAATGGTTGCTTGTCTAAAGGCCTTTTCACATCAGACGCGTTTTTTTTCATCTGATCCGCTCGTTAATAATTATGTGCAATATTTTTGACATTTATATTCGCTAATACAGTAATATCAAGTCTAATCAGTCGGCAGGATTTTATTGTGAAAGTCTAATGGTTGCTCTTTACAGTACTGGTCCACTAATATGCATTTCCTAATGCTTAACTATGCACAGATCATCACGATTAACAGATCAGATCAGTCATATATGAATTACTGTTAGTTAAGTCTGTCATTATTGATTAATTCCCTATCAACATCTAGTATTAGTTAATATTATTAATTCATGCATTAAGGTTACGCTAACCCTAATACATTACCACAATGGTCATGTTATATTGTACCCAATAATCAACCACATATGTAGTAATTAGCCTAGTTAATAGTCATGGGCCTTACCAAGTAAGTCACATAATGATATCTTTACAGATCATTAGCTATTGATTCATTCATGCTGATCAAGATTAAGACAGTACTCAGTAGCAAGAAAAAGTTATCCATCTAGATAGTTTTGGTGTGAGTTGCAGAGTTTTGGAGATATCAGCTGTAGAGTTAACAGTTAGCAAGTTAACAGCAGCTCAGATCAGAGACTAGATGAATGCCACACAGAGTTCTAGCAGCAGACCCATCTCTAGAACAACTGTTAAGAGGAGACTGCGCGAATCAGGCCTTCATGGTCAAATAGCTGCTAGGAAACCACTGCTAAGGAGAGGCAACAAGCAGAAGAGATTTGTTTGGGCCAAGAAACACAAGGAATGGACATTAGACCAGTGGAAATCTGTGCTTTGGTCTGATGAGTCCAAATTTGAGATCTTTGGTTCCAACCGCCGTGTCTTTGTGAGACGCAGAAAAGGTGAACGGATGGATTCCACACTTCCCACTGTGAAGCATGGAGGAGGAGGTGTGATGGTGTGGGGGTGTTTTGCTGGTGACACTGTTGAGGATTTATTCAAAATTGAAGGCACACTGAACCAGCATGGCTACCACAGCATCCTGCAGCGACATGCCATCCCATCCGGTTTGCGTTTAGTTGGACGATCATTTATTTTTCAACAGGACAATGACCCCAAACACACCTCCAGGCTGTGTAAGGGCTATTTGACCAAGAAGGAGAGTGATGGAGTGCTGCGGCAGATGACCTGGCCTCCACAGTCACCGGACCTGAACCCAATCGAGATGGTTTGGGGTGAGCTGGACCGCAGAGTGAAGGCAAAGGGGCCAACAAGTGCTAAACACCTCTGGGAACTCCTTCAAGACTGTTGGAAAACCATTTCAGGTGACTACCTCTTGAAGCTCATGGAGAGAATGCCAAGAGTGTGCAAAGCAGTAATCAGAGCAAAGGGTGGCTATTTTGAAGAAACTAGAATATAAAACATGTTTTCAGTTATTTCACCTTTTTTTGTTAAGTACATAACTCCACGTGTTCATTCATAGTTTTGATGCCTTCAGTGAGAATCTACAATGTAAATAGTCATGAAAATAAAGAAAACACATTGAATGAGAAGGTGTGTCCAAACTTTTGGCCTGTACTGTATATATATATATATATATATACATATTTTGACTTAGATACAGATTAGGACTTCCTCATCGCAGGAACCTGAGGCAATCAGCTCAGTTTTCTCAGTTGCTCCTTCGTATCGCCTCCAGTTAGGAAGTTCGCTATGTGTTAGAATGAAAAAGCTGAAACGAAGTTGCCACAGGTAGCCTGAGGTAAGAGATCAAACTGGAGGCAACAAGAATTGCTAGCAAGCAAGCTAACATTGTTAACTACTGGTTCATTTACAGAGAACAGCAGCAGTAACCTGCATATTACAAGAGGAAATCTCTTCTTGCAGCAGACAATAAATACACATTATGTACATGTAATGCATGTATGAGCAGCTCTGATCAAAAGCAGAAGAAAATGGGACAAAACTGAGTTTTAGGGAGGTTTTTGCTGCTAGTTTTTACATTAACTAGTCTATCCTCCATTCAGCATGTTAGATACAATAGCAAACAATTAACCAGATAAATTAAGAAGACTGTGGACTATTTTGCATGTTTGCAATGACTAACTGTTAATTCTAGTCTTAAAGATTGTTTTTAATAATTAGTGTTCTCTTATATCGGTCAATGTTACATTTGGGGCAATGACCCTGATCCCAGATAAGCAGTTAAATATAACTTTTGCCTTGAGTTTATTCTAACACTTTTACATTTTTAATGCACATAGTAATAAACAAATATCTGCTCTATGCTTTGCTATCATCCTTAAACCTCAGTTTTGTTGTGTTTTCTTCTGCTTTTGGATCAGACCTGCACATGCATGCATTACTTCATGTAAACATTTATTATTTATAATATTTTGTATTTTATTTTGCTCAGTCTGTTGTCTTGTGACCAGTACCAAAGTAATCCTAAAAGTCACCAAAAATAAGAATTTAGTAGCTTATCTAAAAAAAATCTGAGGGGGAGCATATCCCCCTGCCCCCGTAGTGGGTCTGTGTTTTTATCTGCTCACATATCCTTCTCACTGTTTTCACCCCTGACCAGTTTGCATGCCTGACTTAAAATCCATTCTTAGTGTGCGATAGTGTAGGGATCTGGTTATTTCTCTTATTTACTGAGAACTATTTATTTATTTTATTTTATTTATTTATGCATTCTGTACCATTTCGTCACCGTGCCAGACCTTACTACCTGTCACACATGCCTCATGTCTTGTACAGTATGTTTACAGTAGCTGTCAAATTTCTTTCGAATGTGGTAAGCTGTAAAGTAATCTACTTTGCTTATTGACACTCATATTACGACCTGCTCCTGATATGGTCAAATTAGGATAAACAGGCTCAATAATCAACAGAACCAGGTAAGTTGAACAAAATTAATAGGACATGTCAGCAACCCATAAAGTTTTTGTGATTCGACTCTTTTTAGTTAAACATTTATTTGAATAGCAAACTTTGTGGGGTGATTTCATTCGGAGACCTGATGACCTGATAGTCAACTATTGTTAGCCAACATTTTACATAATATATTAATATGAGATGAAAGACAAACAAACAAACAGATCCAACTCTGAAATGGCTTTTTATTATTAAGTCAACAAGGATTTACAAACCATGCAAAATGCAGGTTGATTACAACTGTTGACTATAATCTTTTGACCAGCTACCAAAGACATTTTGCCCCCTGAATGTGCGCGCACCCTCAGTGTTTGTAAACAAGAAACCCATTCATACTATGTATTACTATACATGCCTGATTAATTAGTAACCAATTCCTCTTTATTCTTCCACCACAGGGGAGAAAACTAGTTCTGGAGGAGGATTGCAGCCCAGACGGAGGACTTGTTCTTCAGTTTTCAGTTACATTCCAGTGTTTTTTAAAGGTTTCCTTTTCAAAGGAATAATATGTAGGAAGTGACACAAACTCTATTTATTGTTATTTATTGTCGTTGTATCTGTTAATTAGCTTTTAGAAGATCGCTTTCAAAGGTTACTGTTACAAACATTAGTGTACTGTATTTGCATGTATGTTTCCTGAATGAAAAATTGCACAAACAATGAATTTGTTTTTCTGATTTAAAATGTTTAAGTAAATGAACTCATAAAATAAATATTTTTTTGTGATAAAAAAAAAGTGTCTTCATTTTACAGTATGTAATTCTACAGTAATTAATTTACAGTATTAAAATTAATACAGTAATGCCTTTTACAGTAGTCTAATATTACATATACAGTAATGTGATTATTACTGTAATAAGAACTACAGTACTGTGATTATTACTGTAATAAGAACTACAGTACTGTGATTATTACTGTAATAAGAACTACAGTACTGTAATACTGTGATTAGATTTACAGTAGGCATACTGTGAAATGTATTACAGCAACTTACTAGCTAATTGCTGCCAGCAAGTTACCGTAGATTTTACAGCATTCTTGTTACAGTGTTTGTACGGAGGGAGAGATCGCACTGATCCGCTGGTGTTTACTTTCTCTCTGAGCGTCTCCGCCTACAGATGTTCAGCTGAGGGAATACGCCACTCACTGTTGAGCCAAGCGTCAGGAGGACACTGAAACAAGTTGTGCGCTCGCAGCATTACAGATAATCAGATAGGTAATCAGTAAAGTTAATCATTTCACTTTGATGTGGCCCTGAATAAATTAATTTCAGTGTTTCGCCTGGTATATGGCAGTGTTGCCCAAACACAAATGTTGAATAGGTCTATGCTATTTTCAGTTAAAAAGGTCTTTGTTGTCATTGTACAGAGACAATAGGCTATGAGATTGACTTGTACAGCACCTAAAAAGTTCACTGTATATTCATACGCACAGCCAGCCTCACTTTCAATAAAACACACTCATTCTATAATTGCGATCAGTAAAATATATGAAAACAATATAAAACACAATTTAAAAATGACAGTTGTTGCTCGTTTATTTTGTTTAAACGGATAAAGCTTCGTATTTAAAAGTACCGCAATGTTCAGCTGTCAGAAATTAAAATCTGCCTCCTCTCTTTACTTATTATTAATTATCATATTTGCAGCAACAGTGTTGCTTTTGGCTGTGATCACACTTTTTTATATAGTTCATACTCTCTCCATTAAAACAAGCTGCTCCTCTTGGCTGAAATCAGCGACCATGTGCGGAAGTAGAATCATATGACACCAAACACCTCTTCTTATGTGGCCTTTTATTGTGGCCAGTCTAAGGCACACCTGTGCAATATTCATGCTGTCTAATCAGCATCTTGATATGCCACACCTGTGAGGTGGGATGGATTATCTCGGCAAAGGAGAAGTGCTCACTAACACAGATTTAGACAGATTTGTGAGCAATATTTGAGAGAAATGGTCTTTTGTAATCTTTACAGTCATTTCAAGCTAGTAGGTTAGCGGGTGCCATGTCAAAAGTATACTGTTTTCATTGATCAGCAATTTGATAGTTTATATGATCCACTGTAGGCAGCTTTTTCAGATCATTGTTGAAGTTACCTTTGAAATGAAGAACAAAAATATATTTCCAGATTATTGCAACCGGTAGGCTGAATATGACTATTGACAAGGCACCTGCTAACCTACCAGCTTGAAATGACTGTAAAGTCGGCAGACATAATAACTCAGTAACTCAAAAATCAGTCCATGGAAAAAAAAAAAAAATTTCCAGTGGATATCTTAGTTACAACATGATTGAGCTAGCAAAGAAGTTTTGTGTTGCTATTATGTGGTATTTATTCAGTTTTGGGAGATCACGATGTCTGTTTTTTTTCCTTCTCTTTTTCCAACTGATGGGAATCCGTCTAGGGACGGAGAACTTTAATCCCTGGAAAATAAATTATATACCTGGAAAATCCTGCTGATTAATTCGGTTGTCATGCCCTCCTCCTTTAGAGTCACACGCTTTGTTCCTCAAAACAATATGTAACTTTCCATGGCTGATGGGCAGTATATATATCTATGGCTGATGGGGCTGACTGGCCTGTGGTCCTCCTGATCGATCGATCGTGGTGGTTAACAAGCTAACGTTTGTTTGCTAACACTCCTGACTCAGAGCCCTAGAGATAGAAGAGTCGCGACACTCTACGATCTCGCCGCGGGGTGGTCACGTGGTTCATGTAAGCCTGAATAGTTCCAAACACACGCTGTGCTGTCATGTTCTTCTATGGGACTGACAGCGGCGATTGCGACATCTCATGGTAAAATGAATAAAATCACATATCCAAGTACTTGTTTGACTATCATTGCATTATTTCATATTTGTAAATGTCATTTTTACATTTGGAGTGGTAAGGTGACAACTGAAAACTATGTAAAATATTGCTTAGATCCCTTTTTAACTTTTGGAGGGAAAGTTTCATGTTCGTGTTAGCGTGGCAAATCGACTTTTACATTGAAATGCAAGATGATTTAAGATGTTCTTTTTAGCGCAACTGGATTACTGTATTTCCAGAGAATGTCTATATTTCCTTGATTTTGCTTTTAATCCCAGTTCACTTACCCGTGGTCTGGGAGTGATTTAGCGTAGCAACAGTCCATTCAGCATTTAGTGTCCAGCCCACTTCTTCTGATGAGGCAGGAGGTGATGCACCATAACAATTTTAAGACTAAGCCATACACAAAGTATTAAATATATAATATATATAAAATTATCAGTGGTGGAAAGAGTACTGAAAATCTCTACTCAAGTACAAGTATTATTACATTACCAAAATATTACTCAATTACAAGTAAAAGTACCAGTGTTAGAAAAATACTTAAGTAAAAGTCATAAGTATTCATCAAATACTTTTAACCGATGATGTAACATGACCTCTCCAGACTAGGGTTACACACTTACTTGTATTTTACTTTACCAATAGTCAAAATGCTGACAATCAATTAATCAATAATTGATAAGATACAAAACAAGTGTTTTATTCCCTCATTTTGATTGTTTTTTTGTTTCTCATTTTAAGTTTTTATTTCCTTATTCAATAAATGTCTCTGCCAGACAAACTCAAGTTAGATGAGGTGCAGTTACTGCCACAATTATTGATTATATTATATACTTAATTATATAACTTAGTTATTATCCATAAGTACATTTTTAACTGGTTAAATTCTTAACACAAAATCAATTGAAGATCAATCATTAACATCCTTTTTTTTGTTTTGTTTAGTTTTTCGTCCATATATCCTGGTTTTCATTGGTCAGTTTGTGATCAGATCACCTTATTGGCTACAGAAATGCAGATGAAAGGTCTGGATATTAATTAAAATTGTACTCAGTATTCAACCTTCATTTTAAAAGTAATTAAGTAGATTACATGGATTAAGGACTACTTAAGTAAAAGTACAGACTTGAAAATCTACTCATAAAAGTACAAGTACCCCCCAAAACTACTTAATTACATAACTTGAGTATTTGTAATTAATTACTTCCACCCCTGCAAATTATATATGAAATATATTAAAGAATAATATGAGGCAGGAGTTGACCATACAACCATTACAATTTTAAGACCAAGCCATACACGAAGTATCAAATAAATGATATATATATCAAATTATATACTGTATATCAAATAAGAAGGAGGCAGGAGTTGAGCACACAACCAGTATCACTTTAAGACTAAGCCATACACAAAATATATATCAAATATATTAAAGAATAACAACTCATTACGCTTTGATGAATGAAATAGTATTTTATTTAACAATTGGTGAAACAACAAGAACAACTGTGTGTGTGTCATAACATGCTAACCTGCACTTACCAGCAGTGATATGACTCCTGCTCACAGAAGGCGTTGACTTGGACTGCTGACATAATTCTTCTTTTTCAAATAAAACTTAATCAAATGACGAATGTGTGTGTGTGTGTGTGTGTGTGGGGGGGGGCATCCTCTTCATCTGTGTCCTGGACACTAAAAAGCAGATGAAGCGAAATAGGAAGAGAACAGATTCAACAGTTGGCACAGCGGGTAGCGATACAGCAAATTATTCACAACATATTATAATGTTGCAAACATACAATACCTTATGCCATTACATCAATTATAACAGCCCTGAAAATTCAAAAGTGGAGAGAGAAAGAAAGAAAGAAACAGGATCCTCTTTTAATCATGAACCCTGACCTCTTACCTATTCTCAAAAGTCAGAGGGCTGGCTGAGGAAAAGATGTCACCTGCTCTGTGATGTTCAATTGTGTCATGGTTCATTGGTTACACCTAACATTTTCTAGATCAGTGGTCATACCATGGTTGGCTGTGCAGCATTTGGATGCTCCAATCGGTCCGAGAAGGGTTACCATATGTATGGCTTCCCCAAGGACCAAGAGCGCCGGAAAAAATGGATGGCAATGGTCAGCCGTCAAAACCTGCAAATGACAGGGGCAAGCAACAACAAAAAACTATGTCATGTAAGTAACATTCACAGAGGGGATATCACTTGCTAGCATTTCAAAAGGCATCGCATTCCTAAGTGTAGAGTATTATGAGTTTTCAATGATATTTGAAGTGTAATGGAAACTGATCTTACAAATCTACCTACAGGTACACTTTGAGGATGACCAATTCACTGCCACAAAAGCAGGAGGCAAGCTGAGGTTGAGGCCAGATGCTGTGCCAACTGTCTTCATTCATCGGCCTAAGCCGAAGAGGAGGAAACCCCCTTTTGGGAGGGTGCCTCCAGCCATCCTAACTGAAACGGACCACACATATTGCACCAAGTTAAACTTTGGTATGATACATGCAGCTAACAACATTTCCCCATGTCAAATAATTAAAGGATAAACAACACTCCTAATGAGATTATTACATTTTTCACATTAGTACATCCAGCTTCAAAAACAAGAGTCCAGGGATTCTCTGAGGATTTGCATACAAAATTTAGATAATCTACAAATTTCTATCAAATTTAAAGAGGGAATGAAATGCTGAACAATATGAGCGTTGTTTGCTTGCTTTTTTACCTTGAGTAAGCTGGGGCTCTACAATCAAACCTGAAACTGACCTTCATTTGCTGGAAGATTAACAAGTATTTCGCCTTTTCGCCACTAGGGCACCGCCATGTTTCAACAAGCTATCTGGTAACGTCATGGGGTTGGTTCTGCTCTGCTGTTCACCACACAGGAGTTATAGGTGACAACAGACAGCAAAGGACAATGACAAAAGGCAAAAAAACAACTTAAATATAAAACCATAACCTTGCATCATCTGTTCATATATGTTGTGTTTCGTGATCTAAAAACAGAACTCTCTCATTAAAAAGTCTATCCATCCAAATCATTACAATTTAAGCTTTTCTTGGTTAATGATGCCTCCACACTTTCTTAGTTTAGGGTTTAAGATATGTTATTCATCAGGAAGGGATTCAGCTCAATTCGGCATAGTAATGATATATGTTTCAATCAATTTAATGTACTTTCAGCTGTCAGAGTAGCTTCACTCCTGTGCATATGACTCTACTAAAAAGTGGATATGAACTGGTGAATGGATGTTTTAAGTCATATTAGACCAGTAATGCCTGTTTGTCACTAAAGTATTACAAAGGTATGACTTGAGTTTGGACAGCGTTTCTCAACCACAAAACTGAGCTGTTTCCAGCCAAAATCACCTGAAGACAGTGATGCCTGTTATCACAGATCACTAACACAACACACACATGTACAGATGATACAAGGTTTATGGTTTTATACTTTAGCTGTTTTTTTTCCTTTTGTCGTTGTCCTTTGCAGTCTATTTTCACCTATAACCAGAGGTGGAAAGAATACTGAAAATCTGTACTCAAGTACTGTTACATTGATAAAATATTACTCAATTACAAGTAACAGTACTGGTGTTTGAAAAATACTCAAGTAAAAGTACAGAGTATTCGTCAAAAAAACTACTCAAGAGTATTAGTTACTTTAAACCTCTCCAGACTAGGGCTCTAAATTTTGTGTTTTGGTTTACCAATAGTTAAAATGCTAACAATCAATTAACCAATAATTGATAAGATACAAAACAAGTGTTTTTTCCCCTCATTTTGATTGGTGGTTTTTCTTTTGTCTTTTTTTTTCTCATTTTAAGTTTTTATTTCCATATTCAGCAAATGTCTCAGGCAGACAAAAAACAAAATTAGATGAGGTGCAGTTGCTGCCACGACTATTGATTGAATATCCATGAATACATTTTTAACTGGTTAAATTTTTAACACAAAATCAAGAGATCAAGAGATCAATCATTAACATCCTTTTTTTTTTGTTTTTGTTTTTCGTCCTCATGTCCTGGTTTTCATTGGCTTGTTTGCTATCAAATCACTTTACTGGCGACAAAAATGCAGATAAAACATCTGGATATTAATGAAAATTGTACTCTGTACTCAACTATGATTTTAAAAGTAACTAAGTAGATTCGATGACACAATGAATACTTAAGTACAAGTAAAAGTACAGACTTGAAAATCTACTCTTGAAAGTACAAGTATCCCATAAAACTACTTAATTACAGTAATTTGAGTATTTGTAATTAATTACTTCCACCCCTGCCTATAACTCCTGTGTGGGTAATACAACAGCAGAGCAGAACCAACTCCATGATGTCACCAGATAGATTGTTGAAACATGGCGGTGCCCTAGTGGTTTCTGATTGTGGCGGATGATTTGATTCATGTTACAGTAATGTTCTGCATTAATTTCTTTTCTATAGGAGTGTAGTGTACCCTTACATTGGAGATGACAGTAGATGCAAATGTAAACGCAAAATGCATATAACAGCAATATTACCTTGTTATTGTTACAGAGATTGAGGGAGAAATTCAGGTTGAAAGGGACATGACAGGAGACAGAGAAAGAGAGAGCAATCAAGAGGCACCAGAGGCAGGTGATCCAGGGATGTGTGTGCCGAGGGCCAGTCAGTCAGGGGTCAGCAATGAGGACACCACAACACCAGGGCCAGATGCTCCAGGGACCACACTGCCAGGGACTGATAGGGCAACTGTAGAGGAATTAATTAGGCAACTCAAAAGGGAAAAATTTTTGAGAAGGAGAGCAGAGAGGGCTCTTAAACAACAAAAAAAAATTAATTTGGAAATGAAGAGGAACAAATTAGTTAACCAAAAGTTCACACAAATTTTTACAAGAGACCAAATTCGAGCCCTGGGACAGCAAAAGAAGAGAGGAATTTGGTGGGGAAAGGAAACAATTAAAAAAGCGATTCGAATACGATTTACTGCTGGCACCACTGGTTATAAAACCCTCCAGCAAATGCAAATTCCACTGCCCAACATCCGCACGCTGCAAAGGAGGATGCAGCATGTAAAGCTGGAGCCAGGGGTTTTGGGGGAAGTGTTTGAGATGCTGAGGCTGAAGGCAGGTGTGTTGACTGAAATGGAGAGAGAATGTGTGCTCTCCTTAGATGAGATGGCCATTACTCCAGGCGTGGAGCTCCATATGGGAACGGGAAGGCTCTTTGGCAATATAACACTGCCTGACCACAAGGGACGAGCGACTCATGCACTGGTGTTTATGCTGGCTGGAGTAACAACACGGTGGAAACAAGTTGTGGCTTACCACTATAGTGGCAACTCCACCGATGGCGCAGTTTACCAGCCCATCATAGTCAGCATTGTTGAAGCAGCGGCGGCTGTGGGGCTTCATGTGCTGAATGTCACCACAGACATGGGGAGCCCCAACAGAGCAATGTGGAAGTCCTTCGGGGTGACCTATGACCAGCCATGGATCCAGCATCCTGTCGTGCCAGACCAGCGCCTCCATTTCATGCCTGACGTTCCTCATCTTGTCAAGAACTTGAAGAGTGCCATTATTCGAGGTCACATCTTCACCATACCACAGGATGTGGTGGAAAAGGAGCAGCTGCCATCCAGTGAGGTCTCTGTTGCCCCTTTAAAGGATTTGGTGTCTTTCCAAGAGGGCATGGCACTTAAGCTGGCACCCAATCTCTCCAGAGGTGTCCTGGAGCCTGGCCATTTCGAGAAGATGAAGGTGAGCTCAGCGATGCATGTGTTCAGCAAAGCTACAAGCGCCGCCCTGAGGTACATGGTGAAGGAGGAGCGCAGACCAGAGTCTTACGTTACAACAGCATGGTTTTTGGACAAGGTGGACCACTGGTTTGACCTCATGTCGCCCCGCCATGTTGTCACTGCCCTCAGTCATTTAAAGATGGAAGAGTATGAAAAGGCCATCAGCTTCCTCCACGACGCCATCCATCTTTTTCGGGGCCTGAAGATCGGTCCCCAGGGCAGCTGGAAACTAGTCCAGACAGGACTGGTGATGGCCACAACCACAATACTGGAGGTCCAGCAGGATCTGTTGAGAAAAGGGCACAAATTTGTTCTTACAAGCAGGTTCACTCAGGACTGCCTAGAAAATACTTTTTCCTGCATTCGTCAGAGGAACTCTGTTCCGACCCCTGTGGAGTTCCATTATGCACTACGGGCTGTCACTGTAGGGCAGTTCCTCTCGACCACTCATACTGGCAGTTACTTGGATGATGCCTCAGACCACTTAGCGGACTTCCTGGACATCCAGAACAGCAGCTGCAGTGCCTCTGAGGTTGTGAGAGTTGAGCAGCTGGCAGACACATCACCACCTGACTTCACAAAGACAGAGTCCTGTATCCTTTACCACCTGGCAGGATACATAGTGAAAAGGGTCATCGGCTTCTCACTCTGTGAGGAATGCCAGTGTGCACTTGTTGAAACACCTACCAATACCACAAACGAGAGAGCTGTTTTGCTGGAGATGAAGGAATTTAAAAGTGGTGCATTACACCGGCCATCGAATGAGGTCTTCACTCTCTTGCGGGATGTGGAGCAGCTGTTCCGTTCGGAGACGACTGATTCCCTCATGGAGTCCTCCAATGTTGTGGCACAGCTGGAAAGAGAGGCCATGAGTCTGCACAGCAACCTTCCCTCATGCCATGAGCTGAAAAAAAAAATCGTGACAACATATATCAGGCTGAGATGGAGGATTCAATCAAAGCGCATCGGGGCTGAGAGGAAGGCAAACATCCATGACAAGGGACACCTTGGCAGCAAGAGCCAGACAAAGAAGGCAACATCAAATCGGCAGACTTCCTCACCTAAGGTCACAACATCAAGGCCACTGCCAAATACCTTCCTGGTTGCCATGGATACACTTGGCCTCTTCATTCCCAGCACACTGTCTGCAGCCTCCAGTCTCCCTCAGTGGCCACAGCCAGCAGTCGCCACCAGCGGGCACTACCAGCAGGCACCAGCAGCCGCCCCCAGCACCAGCAGCAGCAAGCATGAGGGCTGAAAATGATTTAAAATAATGTGTTGTGCATCCTTAACCCTGTAATGCCTGACCTAAAAAATAATGAACAGAAAATTATACTTTTTCGAATGTGAAGTCCTTATATGGCCCTTAAACAAAATGTAAAAATAAAATGTAAAAAAATATTTGCATATGTTTTTTGTTTGGATCATATTTGATACATTGATGATGATGATGATGATGATACAGAATTTTTCATTTTTTGCCATCTACAACATCCGATTCTTAATTTTTATCAAACAGCTTCCCTTTTAAATCCTTTTCTTTTCTTTTGCAATGTGTTCATCAGGCAGTACAGGAAATTTCGATTTTGAGTTAATTATTTGTTCTGGACATCACTTTTCAATCTGAAAAAAAAGTATATCTTGAGTACTGTGGTACCTCTTAGCTGTCCAAAATTCAGTAATGTATATAGTTTATCAATTTTGAGTCCAATTACTTGTTCAATTATTTGTTCTACACATCATATTTTAATATGTAATTTGTATAATTGATTCATTCCCACACTGTTACAATGTTCACATGAAAATGTTTATTAGTTTTAATTTGCCAGTAAAATGCTATCGCCTACCCGATCTGACATGTTGTGATTCCGATTCTGTTCTATACTTTATACCGTCAACTGTTTTATTCTTTACCAGGGTTATTTACAGCTGACAAGTTTCTCATTTAGCTTTTAAGTTCCATCATGCTCCACACTAACGGCTACATAGGTTTATCTCTACAGTGCACACTACACACATAGATTACGATAAATATGTGACAATTAACTACCAATGTAAATATATCAAACATTTTGATGTAAAGAATGCAGGTTGTCATACACTTACTTGGTACTCTTTGATGAGGCTCCTCAGAATACTGTCACGCTTGGCAGGTGAGGCAGGTGATCCAGGGATCTGTGTGCCCAGGGCCAGACAGTCAGGGGTCAGCAATGACGCTAGCTAGCTAGCTTTATTTATGTCTATCTATCTATCTATCTAGCTAGCTATAAATTAGACATAAATAAATTACGCTGTGCACATACAAATACTGATAAGTTAACGTTATGCATTACAAAGGGATAAAATGTAGAGGGTTGACAATTAAAAAGAGGTAGTGATTTAATCAATTTAACCCTGGAGATACCTTCAAAGCTAGCAGAGTCGAGCTAACATGCTCATGGCAATGTCTGAAAGACGGCCATCTACCAATACACACAAATACAGATAAATGTATGCATCACAAAGGGCCTCTGATATAATATAGAGAGTTGACAAGTAAAAAGAGGTAGTGATTTAATCAATTTATCCCTGGAGATACCTTCAAAGCTAGCAGAGTCAGCTAAAAAAGTAGCAGAAAATCGGTCGGCTACCAAGATAAAAAATATATAATTACGCCGTGCACATAAAGCTCAGCATATTCATCATAAAGAGCCTCGGATAAAATATAGACAGTTGAAAATTCAAAAGAGGTAGCTATTTAATCAACTTACCTCTGAATATACTCGACGGCCAACAACACTCAACACCTGAGAACTTACCACTAGCAGGGTGCTCCCAGGTCATGGTAATCTGTGCATGTTAACATTAACCATTTTGCTAACGATTAACTGCCTCTGTCGCTGTATACAGGCTGCTGACTGGCATTAGCAGCATACATGGGAATACATGGCCATATAATAGATTTGTTTACAGTGCTGCTGTTGAGGTCCTCTGCTCTGTGTTGTCTGTTGTGTGCTGACATTGGCTATATAAATCATTACATATGGGAAACATTTCAATTAAAGAAAGTGACAGACTATCAACTTTCAGCTCAATGCTGTTATACAGCTGCTTGCTTTATTTATTTTCTGATTATTTCTCTAGGTTGACAGAAAAGATATTTGATTTTCAGTGTGACCTATTTTTTAAGGCTACCCAATAAAAAGATAAGTTGCGTTACGTTTATGAATAAACTGGATTTATACATCTGCTGCTTCATTGCGTAATTTAAAATAAAGTGTTTCCACGTGATTATATGAATATTGGCTTTATCAATCTGTAGCATTACAATAAACGTTATGTTTATGAATTAGGTGTTAGGTGCTTTTTGTATTGTAAACCTGTAAGATGGTAAAATGTTCTTAGGTGCACGGACAGTGTGGTCAAGTTGATCTGGCTGCCTCCCAATTTGAAGATGCTGCTCGCTGTATATTGTCGGACATTTAGGGTATCTGCCATGATCATGATGTGATGATGCAGTTCATAAGGTAACTGCCTTTCAATCATTTTCCCATGATGGCGTGAGTTCGATTCCCGTTGAAATGTTCCCTTTTTTACATTTCAAAGGGCTGAACGGTTCTTTAATATATGATAATCTCTTGTAATGAAAAACTGAATGAAGAGGCTTACTCGAGGACAGTGTTCTCTTCCTGGTTAAAAACAGCTGTTGTCACAACCACAGACGCATTGGGCTGAAAGTTGACAGTCTGTCGCTTTCTTTAATTGAAATGTTTCCCATATGTAATGATTTATATAGCCAATGTCAGCACACAACAGACAACACAGAGCAGAAGAGCTCAACAGCAGCACTGTAAACAAATCTATTATATTGCCATGTATTCCCATGTATGCTGCTAATGCCAGTCAGCAGCCTGTATACAGCGACAGAGGCAGTAAATCGTTAGCAAAATGGTTAATGTTAACATGCACAGATTACTCTATGGGGTGTGTTACCACCATGACCTGGGAGCACCCTGTTAGTGGTAAGTTCTCAGGTGTTGAGTGCTGCTGCTGCTGCAAAAAGTAGTTTTAGCATGCCTGTTTTTTTGCTAACGGCTAACTGCCTCTGTCGCTGTACACAGCCCGCTGACTGGCACGGGCGGTGGGAGAAAGACTTGTTCTCTCTCTCTCTGTCTCTCCCTCTCCCTCCCTCTCTGTTGTCCACTGAACACCTAGAGAGAATTAAAAAATATTTTGTCATTGTTGCATCAGCCTCCCTGTTTGATGTCCAGCAAAGACCAATCCTAAGTTACCTGGCCAGTCTCACAGAGTTTGAGTGACTGACTCACCCCCTGCATACAGAGAGAGGATGGAGACGACAGGAGGAGAGGCTGTGTTCATGCTCGGCACCTGGTGAACTCGTCATTAAAGATGTCTGCTAAATCAGCAATAATTAAGTTTGGTTTCCTAAACCACAAGGAGTTTATTTGTGAAACGACATGCAAGCGAAAACACTCGGCAGTGTGCAAATTCTGCAGTGCACAACTCACAGAAACACCTGGTACGACTTCAAACTTTATCGTCACCTCGAGAGGAAGCATAAAGACAGGTAAGCTAACGGTTACCATACAGTTACACTGGGAAAGTTTATATCGGAAGTCTTTGTAAATTTCAACACCCCCATCCAGAGACAATAAGCAAAAATAAGCTCTCCTCTTTCCCTTTGTCATTTTAGGCATATATTTGCTAACTTTCAGAACACCGACTATACAGTAGCCTACAGCCGAGTTAGCTTGCAAACGTTAGCTTGCATGGCATTGTTGTCACAAGCAAGATAACACAACAACATCAATGAAATGGGCCATATTTCTTCCCCAAAATGTGTGATACCCACACCAGGCTTTGTCAAGTCAAACTAGAGTTTTGTGTGCTGGTATAGAAAGAATAGGCATTGATGAATATTGTATTGGTAAAATATAAATCTGGAAAAAATTATGGTTTAAAACACATTGTTTCAAAAGAAATATTGTTGAATATTGCTCCATTCTCGGAGGCAACAGACCTGACAGAGGAAGAGAAATCAGTTACCATTAGCATGGTGGATCTGACTGTTCTATACTTGCATACACATCTTGTGAGGATGGAGGGGACAAGAATACAGTGTCGGCCAATAGTAAAGGCCCTTCGTCAGTCTCTGATGAGAAGATTCAGTGGAATCTTTGCCAAAACAAACATGACTAAAGACAGTGGGAAACAGGAACCTTTCAGCCACAATATGTACTTTTTGGCTACAATGCTTGACTCACAGTTTGGATTAAAGTGGGTGGATCTTGATGTTAAAAATGGGCAAAATGCAATATCAATCAAGAAGTTCAGAGATGATCTGAAGAAAACACTGACAGGTATACACACATACATTTTACATCGAGAGGAAAATTGTCTTCCTGCAAATCTGTGAATCTTGAGAAAATGTCTTAAAGGTGCACTATGTAGTTTTGGAACATAAAGTCTAACTTGTAAATTTGATATTTAGGTAACACTTTATAATACAGCCCGCGACTTATAGCGTACCTACCGCTCACTTTGCACGTAACTTAACAGAAGTACTGAGTAACTCTCGCTCACCTCCCCCTCCCTTTCCCCCCATGTTTTACAGCATAACTAGGCTACATCTTAGCGCATAACTCACGTTCCCTTAACGACTACTTTACACCAACTTCCACAGAAGTACAGAGTAACACTTGCTCACTTCCCCCACTATTTCCCCCGTGTTTTACCGTATAACTAGGCTGCGTCTTAGAGGGTAACTCCCGTACAGTTACGTGCTACTTTTCACCAACTTAGAGTTACCCTCTCTAACTTTCCCCCGTTACTTTCTCTGTGTTTTACAGTATAACTAGGCTGCGTCTTAGAGCGTAACTTCCGTACAGTTATGTGCTACTTTGCCCGGACTTACAGTGTAACTGGGTCAATGACGTGACGCCTACTTTTTGTTTTAGACATATATTTAAACCTTAATTAAAGCATCAAAATGTATGAAAATTTCACATGTATATCTAATACATTCCTTTTTCACATACCCACTCTAACTTCTTCAAACATTTCGCTTATTTGTCATTTTTCTGCCATTTGAAGTGTCAAAATGTCATGTGGGGCGACCGTCCGCCCTCAGTTGCTCTTTGGACAACCTGTTCAAAATCACTTTAAATCAATTTAAATATATTCCTTGCCCTGCTTGGCATAATTTCAACCTTGTTTTGCATTGAATGACAAAGTGATTAAGCATCTGTACATATATTTCAATCGCAATACACAGGGGAATATTGTCTCCTGTTTAAAATTGTATGAAATGTCATTTGGGGCGACCATCAAGAAAATGCAATTGGAGGACTTTTATTTTGAAATTCCGCCCAAGGACGGATGTTGCATCAGCCAGCCACATCTGAGGGACCCAGAAAGCAAACTTGCAGGTTAGTAAATCTTTTGGATCTTTACAATAAATTGCACTTTTTAACTGCTACAATCTACTTGTCCAATTTGGTAGTCATGTAGGACGACCATCCTAAAACTACAAATAATACATTTTATTCACAAAAATCATATTTAGATGGGTGTAGTGCTAGTGTCCTGTGGTGGAAAGTAGCTAGCTGTGTGTCTGTAGCTAACTGTTAGCCTGTAATATTTGACTGTACTTGAAAAAGTCATGTGGGGCGACCGAGTGTCATTTGGGGCGACCACCGCTGAGGGTGTTGCACATACTTGCCAACTTTCCCTTTTAGCCCAGGAGACTCCCTTTTTTAATACCATCCCCCTTTTTTCTTTCTGGGTCACATTTCTCCCTGATTTATCCCTTTTTCCACATAATTCTACCATATTCTCCCTTTTTTCTGGCCGCAGTTCACTCAAAGCCTGTTGACACTAAATCACTAAATATAACTATTTCTATGTAAGGTAAGTGTAACATTGTCGTATCATGCATTTTATTTTGTTAAAATAATCCAGGTACACTATTTGTAGATGGAAGAAAGATAGCTAATGCCCTTTCCATACATCCTGTCCCATCAACCCATGCCACCTTAAATTTGGTCTTGAAGTTCCACACACACACACACACACGCACACACAGAGCCCCCTCCACACACACACAGTGCCCCCTCCACACACACACACACACACACGCACAGCGCCCCCTCCACACATGAAAATAATAAATAATTTAAATGAAATTTATTTTTTAAAGTTTTTATTTGATTTTCTGATGTTCCTATTCAACCCTAATTCCAAATCTATGCTTTATTGACTGCAGGGTTCTGGTCACAGTGACTGAAATTAAATGAAAATAAATAAATGAAATGAATAAAATGAAAATGATTTAAATGAAATGGGAAAAAAATGATGATCTGATATGTTTGTTCACCATGTTCTGATGTTTCATCTGTTCTGACTGTTTGGTACAATGACTGAAATGAAATGGGAATTCAATTAATGATTATATTGAAAATAATTGAAATGAAACAATGAAATTGAGCTTCAGTTTTTATTGCTTACAAAGTATTCTGGTATGATTTTTTTTTCAATTGAACTGAATGAAAAGTAACGTAAAACATGAAAAAACATTGGCCTACATGTTAGGCTAATTAGGCTTTAAAAAAATGTTAAAATGTCTTTATGATGTTATGCTGTTTCTGACATGCTTTGTTCTCTTGAATAAAAATGTGTTTTTAATTTGTCTCTATTAATTATTGCACTTAAAATAGTCTTCACTACCTGCTGTTTTCCAGTCATTTGGGGTGACCGCCTGTCATTTGGGGCGACCAACATTGAGCAATACTGTACTAAAATCAAAATTGAATGTCCAGAGGTTTTTATTCAAATATCAACCAATGATATGATATGCTTGAGTGGATATTAGCTGTAATCCTTTTCAACCATTTTTGTTTGTTTTAGAGTAAAAATGGGTATTGTAAAACACTATGAAGAGAGACACGGGCATTAGAGAATATGTTGATAAAATCATAGTAAACAAAAATAAAGGGAAACAAAAGGATTTCCTTTCCTTAATAGTTTGTTAAATTGCTGATACTTATTAAAGTTAGATGCATGGTAAGAAAATATATTAATTTTTAGGTTAATTGTGGTCGCCCCAAATGTCTTTTTTTGAAGCCTTGTCCGAGTAATCCATGTTTAAAAACACTAAAATCTCGTTATTTGGTGTTTAAAAATACATGCATACGTACAATACATTCCACATGTTTGGAGGATGGCTGAATATATCCTTAATTCCATTATTTTTTAAATGGCCAACTGAAAAGTCTTATACGTCATTGACCCAACTCCTCCTGGTCTTCTTTCCCATCAATCATTTTAAGCACCAGGTATATTACATTAAATAGTCTACTGTACAATATGAGCACAGCCTTTTGCTCTTTGCAATTGTTACAATCTTGTTTTTTCTAAGTGTCAGCAACCAAATTTCACCCCAATTCCAAAGATGTATTATTTATTATGGTTTGGAAAAATAATATGTTGGGAAATGGCTATACAGTATGGAAACTGGCTGATAACAGGCTGCCTGGTAGCAAACTTACCTCTCTAAAATGCACATCTATCCAAGGGTAAAACACAAACTATACAGTAATAAATCCATTAAAATGAGTCATTCAGAGAGTTATATATTGTAACATCAGAGGGACATAGTTTGCTTGACATTGTCAACAGAGAAAGTACCGGGTTTATTGGGTGGGAATGCCAACGGCATTCTCACCCTACGTTCTTCTACGTATTTTTCTATGTTCTTCTACGTATTTATGTTCTTCTACGTATTTATTATTATTATTATTGGGTGGGAATGCCAACGGCATTCTCACCCTATGTTCTTCTACAACCTTTATTATTATTATTATTATTATTCTTCCGCCGCATTTTTCGCCGATTAATAATTAATTTCCACAAATTCAACTCCTCTTCAATCGCCCTGTTCTCAGTCATAGTTTCACGTAGAAACACCATTCCAACTGGAAAATGTTCCTCAACTTCTCTAGATTCTTACATGCATTCATCATTCATATGCCATTCATACTTTCTGACAAATTCAGACTTGTTCAGAGCATGTAAAACAGACTTTTTCAGCGTTTATAATGGATCTCTATGGGAGAGACCTAGAGTGGTGACATCACAACCTAGAGTGTGGAGGGGCTCTAAAATCAAGTCAAAAAAATATTTCTAACTCGCTGGCCTGGCCACAATTTTCACTCTACGTACACCATAATACATCAAAACGTAGGAAAACTCGTCCTGGTCGCTCACGTGTCTTTAGGGAATCACTGACGCGTACACATTTGGCTCAGTGACCTTCCAAAGGCAGGCAGCGCCAAATTTTCCCCCATTCACTCCCCATGTAAACTGAGAAGAGAAATCTCTGGAAAACACTTGGGGCACCACTTATTAAACTTGCCACCATGATCACAATTTTCACTCCACAAACAAAAACTACATCTCTGCGTTCGGGACGAACAGATCTCGCCTCACGTCACCTTATTTTGACCATCGGACCCACGGTTCGGGAATAGCGAGCAGTTGTTCGGGAACTCAAATCTCCACTAAAACAGCTCTGCCCTGTGTGTTCTGTGTGCCTCTTCTCTGTGTGCTCTGCCAGGTGCTCCTCATTGGTCACCGCGGCAACGGCTCCTGACACACCAACACAGAGCTGCAGGTGTGTGCGTGTCTCAGAATCTCAAAGGCACAGATTAAAGCAGCAGGATTCAAGGATTCAATTCATTCATGCATTATACCATTCAAGGATTCAATTCATTCATGCCTTCTATCATTCAAGGATTCAATTCATTCATGCCTTCTATCATTCAAGGATTCAATTCATTCATGCCTTCTATCATTCAAGGATTCAATTCATTCATACATTTTAATATTCAAGGATTCAATTCATTCATGCCTTCTATCATTCAAGGATTCAATTCATTCATGCCTTCTATCATTCAAGGATTCAATTCATTCATGCATTGTATCATTCAAGGATTCAATTCATTCATGCCTTCTATCATTCAAGGATTCAATTCATTCATGCATTTTAGTATTCAAGGATTCAAATTCATTCATGCATTGTATCATTCAAGGATTCAATTCATTCATGCCTTCTATCATTCAAGGATTCAATTCATTCATACATTTTAATATTCAAGGATTCAATTCATTCATGCATTGTACTATTCAAGGATTCAAATTCATTCATGCATTGTATCATTCAAGGATTCAATTCATTCATGCCTTCTATCATTCAAGGATTCAATTCATTCATGCCTTCTATCATTCAAGGATTCAATTCATTCATGCATTGTACTATTCAAAGATTCAATTCATTCATACATTTTAATATTCAAGGATTCAATTCATTCATGCATTGCACTATTCAAGGATTCAAATTCATTCATGCATTGTATCATTCAAGGATTCACATTCATTCATGCATTGTATTATTCAAGCCAGCATTACAGTGTAGCGTAAGCTTTTCAAACAGCCTTCAAGTATTTCTCACATTCATTCAGGCCTTGTATTATTCAAGGATTCAATTCATTCATGCCTTCTATCATTCAAGGATTCAATTCATTCATGCATATTAATATTCAAGGATTCAATTCATTCATGCCTTCTATCATTCAAGGATTCAATTCATTCATGCATATTAATATTCAAGGATTCAATTCATTCATGCCTTCTATCATTCAAGGATTCAATTCATTCATGCCTTCTATCATTCAAGGATTCAATTCATTCATGCATTCTAGTATTCAAGGATTCAATTCATTCATGCATTCTAGTATTCAAGGATTCAATTCATTCATGCATTGTACCATTCAAGGATTCAATTCATTCATGCATTGTACTATTCAAGGATTCAATTCATTCACTCTTCCACACAGCTTAACCTTTAGAATTTAAAAACTTACAAGCTGACTAACACACTTTGCCCTAAATTTTGCATTGCATTTTGCCCACACACGCCAACACACACACACACACACCCACACCCACACACCTATATATATAAGTAACAATAGACCAGGATACTCTAGATTCGATAGAGGGAGTGATGAAGAATGAGATGGAACACCGATTGGGTAAGAGGCAACCACACAGAGGTAAGTTTAACCATGGCAGTGTATTAACACATATGGAAAAATGAACATTTGTACAAATATGGCCGGCCTTTCAATTTGCTTTGTATCTCTGTGCTCGTCCTGCCGCTGCTCGGTGCTCTGGGTGTGTATCGTCCGCGTCTCATTAACTCGCACCAAGGGGCGGGACATGCGTCGATTTCTACCAATAACAATTTAGCTACACTCTGTGAGCGAATGGCATTTCTTTCTCTTCACAGAACCACTCTTAAAGCGAACTTTGACCTCTGGGATAAAATACATAGATAAATTAAATACAGGTTGAAATAAAGACTGCAGTTAAAAATGAAATGAAAATCACTGTCAATGAAAGATAAATATATATATAAAAAATAAAATATTTTTAACTGTTGTAATACTTTTTTCTCTTTTTCAGGTAGGTAACAGGTAGGTTCTTTTTCCCTTTTTTTTTTCTTTTTTCAGGTTTCAGGTAGGTAACAGGTAGGTTCTTTTTCCCTTTGTTTTTTTTCTTTTTTCAGGTTTCAGGTAGGTAACAGGTAGGTTCTTTTTCCCTTTTTTTTCTTTTTTCAGGTTTCAGGTAGGTAACAGGTAGGTTCTTTTTCCCTTTTTTTTCTTTTCTCAGGTTTCAGGTAGGTAACAGGTAGGTTCTTTTTCCCTTTTTTTTCTTTTCTCAGGTTTCAGGTAGGTAACAGGTAGGTTCTTTTTCCCTTTTTTTTCCTTTTTCAGGTTTCAGGTAGGTAACAGGTAGGTTCTTTTTCCCTTTTTTTTCTTTTCTCAGGTTTCAGGTAGGTAACAGGTAGGTTCTTTTTCCCTTTTTTTTCTTTTCTCAGGTTACAGGGCTAACATACTTCTCTTCCTTTCAACAGGTTACATTCTTACAAAACTAACATATTTCTCTTTTTTTTCACCAACAGGTTACATATATATATATATATATATATATATATATATATATATATATATATATATATAGCATGTTGTATTATTGTATGAGGATGTGTTACGTCCCCCAGCCGCCTGTGTATTTGTTATGTGAATGTGTGCATTGTTATCTGTGTATTTATTCTGTGTATGTGTATGTTTCTATGTGCATTCACCTGTATGTTTAGTGGAGAGTTAGACCTCTCCTTTTCGTCCAGAGATCGTATGTGTTGTTGACAGGTGTACAGGTGATACGCTGGACGATGGTGACGCTGCTCCGACTGGATTGGCTGAGCAAGGGGCTCGGCTCTGTGTCAACGATCGCCGATTGGGCTACGAGCGTGACGTCACAGCTGCCGGATTGGTTGGGCGAGGGGCTCGGCCTTCTTAATGCCGGCCACACGGAAGCCGGGGCCCCACTCTCGTACATGGCAGCAGCATTGCATCGTCCTTTCTGGTTTTCTGGTTTTTCTGTGATCGATAAGTATTTTGTTGTGTGACACACGTCCAATTATTTAGCTTGTCTGCTAAATAATTAGTTCTTAAGACCAGCGCCTTCGGGCCAACTGAGTCGTTTGTGTATATATTGTAAATAATCACTGTCACTCATTATTGTTTTGCACGGAGCGTAGGGGTGAGCTGCTATTTTTGTTGTACCTGTTTTCTCCTGTTTTTCGTTAGCCTAGGGAGTTAGGCCTCAGTATTGTATTTTTGTTTCTTTTGTTTTTGTTAGGAATCAGTTATTTCGCCCGTCGGTAGACAGGTTGTTTTTTGTTTGTTGTTTTGGCCTGGGCTCACCCTGAAGTCTTTTGCTCCATTTTGTGTGCGATATTGTACTGTGTGTCATTGGAGTGTGTAGCAATAAATTGCTCACCTGTACATTTATACTTGTGCTCCTGTGTGTCTTATGTTGCGCACCCACACCCCTAGACCGGGGCGTAACAGGATGCTGACGGCAAATCACGCTGCGGAGAGAGGCGTGCATGGCAGCCATGACTGTGGGTCTGCCAATCAAGATTACCCACATGAAGCGGAGAATTTGCCCCTCAAATGGATATACCCTGCACTCAACCAAGTACACAGAGATTACTGTAAGTACATTAATTTATACATTGTATTGCTGCTCCCTTTAGGATTGGTCTTTGCTGGACATCAAACAGACAGGTATTTAATTCAAAGTACATTTTATTCAAAGAAAAAAATGGTTCAAATATCTTACATCTTAATCACAAGTGATTTTAAAACAAACAACAATTACAAAAAACAATATCATTGTTCTTACCATCTTATTATTTATATATATATATATATATATATATATATATATGTGTGTGTGTGTGTGTGTGTGTGTGTGTGTGATTTTAAAACAAACAATTACAAAAAACAATATCATTGTTCTTACCATCTTATTATTGTAACTCATAAAATTCACTGCTGCAACTTCAGCATTAATGGTCAGTGCAATGCAACTATGGCATCTGTATTTAAAACAAACAACAATTTCAAAAAACAGTCTCATTGTTCTTACCATCTAATAATTGTGACAAACTCATAACATTCACTGCTGCAACTTCAGCATAAATGGTCACTGCAATGCAACAATGGCATCTGTATTTAAAACAAACAACAATTACAAAAACCAGTGTCATTGTTCATCGTGGAAACTGTTATGTAGTGGCAAAGTCAGAATGTCAAAATTTGGCCAAAAATAAAGAATCAACCACCATCCACTGTAAATAAAGCCCAAGGCATGCAGTGAGGGATGGACCAACTGGTAAGTGTGGAGGGAACTATGGCATCTGTATTTTTCTGAGCATTTTCCTGCTACTCTTCCACTTTAGATTTTAAAAACTTAGATGCTGACAAACACAGTTTGCCCTAAATTTTGCACACACACACACACACACACACACACACACACACACACACACACACACACTCACTGATTAAAGCTAATTAAAACTGGAAAACAGAAAGCAACATTGTGAACGGTTGCAACTGTATGGAGGTATTTTTGTGTCTCTGTTTCAATGATATAAAACTCTGTTTCAATGATATAAAACTGTTTTGACAGCATATTTCTTGAACTTGCAATCAAAACTCAAGTATGATCATTTTGCTTGCAAGTTAAAAACTGTTGCTTGCGAATCAGTCCTCTTTGCTGGCGAGTTAAAAGTTTTGCTTGTGAATCAGTCCTTATTCCTTGCGAGTTATAAAGTTTTGCTTGCAAGTTCAGCTGCACTTATTTTGCGAGGCCTACGCTGATGGATGAGAGGAGAGTTTTATTGGTGTCCTCGCAAAAGCCTTAAGCTACGTGTTCTCTTTCTGGCTGAATCTCAGCCAGCTGTTTTCAACCAGAAAGATTCAGCCAGGAAGAGAACACGTAGCTGTCCTCGCAAAAGCCTTAAGCTACGTGTTCTCTTCCTGGCTGAATCTCAGCCAGCTGTTTTCAACCAGAAAGATTCAGCCAGGAAGAGAACACGTAGCTGTCCTCGCAAAAGCCTTAAGCTACATGTTCTCTTCCTGGCTGAATCTTCCTGGTTGAAAACAGCTGTTGTCACTACGACAACCACGGACGCATTCAGCTGAAAGTCGCCAGCTAACATGGTCGGGAGTAAATCCGAAACACCGGGAGGTAAGTTGGAGGTTCTCAGTCATCCAGGTCATGGTAAAGCTAAGTGCTATATCGTAGGCAACTGGACAGGCGAAACGTCTTCAAGAAACGCAAGCAAGTCCAGTTGCCTACGATATAGCACTTAGCATTGTATTGCGATGTATTCCCATGTATGTTGCTAATGGCAGTCAGTCAGCTGCCGAGGCTCTGTCCTTTTACAGAGCCTCGGCCGCTGACTGACTGGCATTAGCAACATGCATGGGAATACATCACATTATAATACATTTGTTGACAGTGCTGCTGTTGAGCTCCTCTGCTCTGTGTTGTCTGTTGTGTGCTGACATTGACTATAAAAACCATTACATATGGGAAACATTTCAATTTAAAAAAGCGTCCGACTGTCAACTTACCTCCTGGCAGCTCAGAGAGCATCTCCACACTGTCGAGCGTTTCCAGTGGGAGAGAGGGAATCGTGGGTGTAGCCCGCTCTGGAGCCACGTCAAACCCACCAATAGAAACTCTCCTCTCATCCATCAGCGTAGGCCCCGCCCATTAAGTGCAGCTGAACTTGCAAGCAAAGAGGACTGATTCACAAGCAAAACTTTTGAACTTGCAAGCAAAATGATCATAAGTTTTTAATTACAAACTTGAGTTTTAATTGCAAGTTCAAAAAATCTGCTGTCAAAACAGTTTTATATCATTGAAACAGAGACACAAAAATACCTCCATACAGTTGTTATTATAAACTGATTACATTTCATGTGGGGGGTGGGGGGTTGAGGAGTCTTTTCTATATACTGCCTGCACTATTCCATCTTTATATCCTACAGTGACCACACCCGGGATATCTGCTGGCATCACAGGGAATGCTGTCTCCCAGACTGCTGCAGGAATCACATGCTCGGCATTGTCTTGGTCCAGTAGTTCGATGTTGTCAGTGGGCAGGGTTCTTATCCCCTTCACCTGGACTTCTTTTTGTCCACTGAAGACCTGGAGAGAATTAATAAATATTTTGTCATTAAGATAAGATAAGATAAGATAAACTTTATTGATCCCACACTGGGGAAATTCACATGTCACAGCAGCTCAAAGTACAGACAGAAAGTCAAGAGTGGACAGTGTATTATAAAAAATTAAATAAAGATTAAAAATAGAAAATATGTATGTTAAAAAAATACAAAAAATATTTTAAAAAGTAAGGCACTGTTGCATTGTTGCATCAGCCACCCTGTTTGATGTCCAGCAAAGACCAATCCTAAAGGGAGCAGCAATACAATGTATAAATGAATGTACTTACAGTAATCTCTGTGTACTTGCATGAGTGAAGGGTATATCCACTTGAGGGGCACATTTGCTGCTTCATGTGGGTCATTTTGATTGGAAGGCCGACAGTCATGGGTGCCATGCACGCCTCTCTCCAGAGCTTCATTTCGACCTCAGCATCGTCCTACAATAATACAACATGCTACATAAGTAGTGCTTTCTTACAAGCATAGCATAGAACATATCAAATGTATAAATAACATTATCGAGTGACAACTGTGCTTCATATTAGAATACACACACACACACACACACACACACACACACACACACACATATATATATATATATAAAAAATATATATATATATATATATATATATATATATATATATGTACATGTAAGGGATAATGCCCTTCGAGTCGTCCATTATCAGAAATGAATGGACAATGCGGAGGCGTGAACCGGTTGCTTCTGCGAAGTCCATTCATTTCTGATAATGGACACCTCTAAGGGCATTATCCCGCTTATACCATAGTAAGTAAGTAACATTATTGAGTGACAACTGTGCTTCATATTTGGAAAAAAAACAAACAAACACATTATTTAAGTAATCTCCTACCTCCCTGATGGAGACAACCCGCACGGGAACTGGTGGCCCGTTTTTCAGCCTGAACTTCTGCACAGGTTCAACCTAAATATGACAGGGGAAGGACAAAAAATGTCATTTAAAACCTCAAACTTCAGTTCAATGTGTGTGCATATGTGTGTGTGTACATATATATACATATTTAGGGCAAATGTCCAGAAACATACAGATGCTATGGTTCCCCCCACGGTGACCAGGTGGTCCATCCCTGGCTGCATGTCTTTGAGCTTTGTATCCTGGGATGGTGGCGTGAGGAGGGATTTGGCCTCAAGCTCCAGGTGTTCAGGAACGGTGAACGGGTTGCATGAGTAAATGGCCGTGTTTTTTTGCGTAAGCATTGTTTTGGTACCAAATTTCGACAAGCTGTAGTTCTTCACTACATAACAGTTTCCCATTTTAATTTGGGTGGCTACATTTTCAAACAACACAAATTTAACAACACTTTTTCCGTCTGACACTGCTGCCTCCTGGTTGTAATTTATGAGGAGGGGTGTTGCCTCCCCATCGTTGAACTGCCATGTCTGAACTCTCGGCCTGTCTTTTACGTCCAAGACTTTCACCGATATCGTGGGGGGTCTTTCGTAGGCACTTGCTTTGGAGTGAGATGCTTTAAAGAGAGCCATTCTGAAGATACAGACACACAAAAAAAATATTTTATAAAGGCAAGGTAACATTACATGAGTAAACATAGCAAACAGGCATAACATGTTTTTTTTCTCAGTAGTCCAACAAGTAAAATGTACAAATTAACCAGAAAATGAACTCTTTATGAGGTCATGAATGTTGTTAATGTTAACTGCTCACTGCCCCCTGCAGCAGCCGCCTGATCTACCACTGACAATGCAGGTAAGATGCTAAAGTGATTGCTCCCTATCTATAGGGAGATAGGAGATTATTTAAATGTGTTGCTGTTTTTTTTTTTTTCTAATATGAAGCACAGTTGTCACTCAATAATGTTACTTACATATTTGATATGTTCTATACTATGCTTGTAAGAAAGCACTACAATTGCTACAACACACTCATTATTGTAAGTGGTCAGTCAAAACTGTCTCTGCTTTCTAACTCTGTAAACGGAAGACTAAATACTGATAAGTGGACTGTTGTCAACCCTCTTAAAACAACTATCATTCACAGGTTTAAAAGCTAGTTAACAGAAAATTGAGTTGGTCGACAGAAATAACGTCGTCGGAAATCAGCGTTGCAATTTAGCAGAAATGATCGCCGTCGGACACCAGCCATTTTAACGTTAAACAGTGCTTGAACGACACAGTGGCGTTCATTCATTTCTTTACAAACTGAAATTGAAAGTGGGCAAAGCCGTTGTATGTGCCGTCTGTGAGATTTATTAGGTCAAACGGGTAACAAGGCTCACTGACAGCCTTGGCCTACTACCTTAAGCTAATGCCAGATAGAGTCTCCTTTGTACTGCTAGCTTAGGTGACTTGGCAAAATTGACGGTGTCCAAGTTAAAAAACGCAATTTATTTTCGTTATTTTCGTTTCACTAAAGATATTTAGAATACTTCGCGGTGGTTTATATAGCCAGTTATTAAGATAAACTCTGTTAAAATTCGACGTAATAACAGTTATCAGTGTAATGACGGTTACTTACCTTATTACACGGCATTGTCAAATGCTTGATCCTGATTGGTCAATTACAACATTCTACGGTCTGTTATTTCTGAATAGCAGACCGTTGCTATGAATAGCAGACCGTTGTTAAGGACGCTTCTGATCGACTCGGGCGAATCACGTCCTGTCATATCAATCCGCAGAAAGACGTTTATACCTGCGGCAAGAAATCGTTAATTTTCTGTTGTTTTCTGTTGTCAAACTTTTGATTTCTTTAGTGAGTAGCCGTGTAATAAGCGGGATAATGTAGAGCGAGCCGGTCACTATAGAGAAATAAACCCCGACAGGGTGATGTAGGACCCCGGGTCGCTCTACATTATCCCTTACTTGTCGTTGTCTGGAATGTTCTCTAAAATGGCTGCGCTGTCAGTCAAAGTGCTGCAGTGTCTCGCGCACTTGTTGGTCATCTCAGCTCATCCAATCAATGACGCGTTGTCAGTTGCATTTAAGTCTGTATTGTATTATGACTTTCAGCAATTGCTTATTTTTCATAGAGTTAGGTTGCCTACTAAACATCCAACAAATCCGCGGTGAAACCGTCTAACTAAGTGATAATAAATCCACGAAGAATCGCATTTATTTCAATTTTTTAAGCTCTCTTTGTGAAACGTGTAAAAATCCCCAGTGTCCGTAAACGCCCCAGGCCCGACACGACAGCGCGGAACGCTGTGTCATCTTCACTCCCTCTGCTGGCCCTCTCGGTGAGTACACCCGTATCAGGCTCTCTTAAAACAGAAAACACACACACAGTTTGGTCTCTTTAAACTGACACTGAGGCCATGTCCACACGAAGACGCATCTTTTTGAAACCGCCAAAGAAAATGATCGGATTGCAATAGTGTTCCGTAAACACGGAGCCGTCTTTGAAAATGCAGGCGTAAAGATGAAGCCGTTTCAAGTCACTGAAACCGCATAAAAAGGCTGCAGTATATATGCCATCCAGGAGATGGCGCGCCATTAAAAACCGGAGCATACAGCTCTGAACCAGAGAAGAAGACACGGAGCATGCAAAAAAAGCCTTCGCGGTGTTTATAAACAGAAGAAGAAGAAGCACAAGCACAACAAGAAGATGGCCAAAACAAATTCCAACACACGAGGGAAAACGGAGACTTTGTTTTGGACTGAAGACGAAGTCGAGCTGCTGCTCCGAGTCACGCTGGATTACAGAGCCAGTAAACTTCAACAACACGTTGATTGGGAGCCGTGTCAGTCGAAGTAGGCCGATATAATGGACTCGTTTCAGGCACAGTATGCAAAACCGACAGAGAAATATTCCCGCACGACGTTATCGGCATATCAAAATCTCAGATCACCGCCAAATTAAAAAAATATCCGCACGAAATACAGACAAGCGGTGAACACAGGGCGCCTGAGTGGCCAGGGACGAGTGGTCCCTCATTTGTCCGACGGACAGTCATTGTGATTAGTTTGCACATTTCCAGTAATTATAATAATAATAATAAAATACTGTTTGAGAAGTTGTTGTCGTTGTCATGTTTATTTTCACTAGACACACAATTCACACACTTTCAAACCAGCAGTATTCTGTACAGGTCACATCTGGAGAATGCACAGAGCTTTAAGACCAGCTGGTGTTTTGGTCAGTCATGTTGGCCAGTCTTTAGTTAAGGGTCAACATACTCTGTAAGCACTCTCCTCACTCGCTACATTAGAAAATAAACTCAGCAACACACTGTGAAATATGTATTAAGTCATTAGGGCTGAGAATGTGTTAGTGATTAATCATACTTTTATATCATGTAAACACGTGAATGCCAAAAGTACTTCTTTTCCTCTACTTTATATTACTATGACTGAAGTCTGCTGCTAAATTCAGCTTCATGTTTCACTCAGAACAGTTTAATAAATCACAAGTTATAAAAACGTGTAAACTGCGTGGTTAACGCAGACGAGCGGAGGATTAGCTTCACTTTACATGGAGCTACAGTTAATACTGAATTATGTGTTAGTATCTCTTAATAAGCCATCAGAAATCATAACTCATCTTTAGAAGGAGCAGATGTTTACCTTAAGCTAGCTCGGGCCATGTTAAAGTTAACAATATTTTAACGGAGCAAGGCGAGCTAACAGTTAGCACGCTAGCGTGCTGGGTTGCTTTGAGACGGCTGTCAGAGATGGCAGAGGTATGATCACATGATCCTGTTTGAGTTATAACAGGTGGTGTGTTCCACCTTTTGTTTCCCAGTTGAAGAATAGAGAACTGTAAACAAAACTGTAGCGTAAATAGTTGTCTATTGCTGTCTGTAATCCGCCACTGTTGTTGTTGTGATGGCACGGCTTGCTGCCGGGGTAAAGTCAGAGGTTAGAGAGGTGGGGCTATGACATCATCGCCGACCAAAAGTTGCGTATTGGCCGTACACACGGAGACGCTAAGGCGGCGTCTTCAGATTTATCCACTCTGGAACCCGGTTTCAAAAAGATGCGGTTTCGCCCCCCTAAAACGCCGGCTTCGTGTGGACGAAAGGCTGAACCGCATAAATACTTTGGCGTATTCACCCTGACACGGCTTCGTGTGGACGGGCCCTGAGTGGTGTGACAACTGGCAAGGACTTTACATATCACAGGAAACACGGCTCTAAAGCATTATTACCGTTGTTGTTGTCGTGTTCTGTTTGTAGCATATGTGTTACCCATTAGCTAACGTTAAGCTAACAGCCGTTAACGGTAAGTTAACGGCCGTTAATATTCGCTTTCTCGTTTCACTAAAGACCGTTATGTTTATAAGTTCAGACGTTACCGGTTCTTTTATCTGTCACTGTTAGCTTACTTTTTTAGCGTTTTGGTTTAATACATCATGTCTGTGACAGTGGGACAGGCTCTCTCTGTCCCGCTGCTCCATGCACGCGCACACATTTTATGGAGTGCGTCATTAAGACACTTGTTGCAACGGTCCAGGGCTAAATCATTAACGGTCGTTGTATTACTCAGCTTAGACATTCCCGGTTCTTTTATCTGTAACTGCTAACGTCCCTTTAAGTGTTTTGGTGTGATTTAAAAGGGAAATAAACAGCCTTTTCAATGGTATAAGATTTATTGCACACATATTTCCTTACTTTTTGTGCTGAGTTTATTTCAACAATACTTATTACAGCTACCATAAGTAACAATTTAAATTAAGTGAGTGATTGTTTTTCTTCTCTCAGGTTCACACTGCAGACGGAGAAGAAGAAGAAGACGACGACGACTCCTGCTGTCTTGTCTTGTCATCCCAAGCCCCCCACCCCTCTATCCGCCATCCTCTTCCAACAGTTGTCTCTGCCTTCTTTCCTACTGACCCTTTTTCACGCTATCGAGTTTGCTGTCTCTGTGCACAAAACAGCTATTTCAGCACCTGGGCTGAATTATCAGATTCCCTTTAATATCAGATTCCATTGAATATCAGATACCATTTCATATCAGAAACCATTACCATTACTGTTACCAAGCTGGTTTGATCCTTGAGAGAGATCGTTGTATTGAATGGGATACAACCACCGATCGTTGTATTAAATCGGATACAACCACCAGCTACCAAGCTGGTTTCATCATTGTGAGAGATTACTGTGACTGACAGAACATTTTGATACTGAGACACAGTGTGTAAATACTTCCATACAACCAACAAAAACTTTGATCTCTGACACTGACCTTTGAAACTCCACTCTTGACCATGCCGAGAAAAGGAAAGAAGTCTCAAGCTGCGAAAATTCGCTGGAAGAAGTTTGGTGAGTCTGAAAACTCAACACCAGCTGAACTGACAGTGAGTTGTCATGCTCACAGCAACAGAGAGGTAAATTTGATTGAGTCTCCTCATGCCAATGTTACACGTGTGTTAGCATCCCGCAGTCAGAAACATCATACATATGTTGACTCCAGAAACAGTCAGTGCACCTGCAACTCTGCATCATTTCTAGCTGTCCTGCACGAGTTAGGACACCTCAAAAGCCCAGACCTTGATCTTGTTTTAGACAGAGGCCATGCAATGTATGCACTTGTTGTGGGTCAGTTGAGTGCTGAAAGACAAAACGTTCACCCATACTTGAATACAGAAGAAATTCCTGACATTGTTTATGGCTACAGACAGCAACAGTTAATGACAAAGTGTCAGTCAATGTTTGGCGTGTTTACAGCCCATACTGATGGAGGCGAAAACCTGAACCTTGCAAACAGACTTCAGTGCTTATCATCTGGGGTAAACTACGCTTTGTTGATAATGAGTTCCCTGTGCATCGCTGTTTTCCGAGACCAGCAAGGAAGGTATGGCTTCTTTGACCCACACTCTAGAGGACCTGATGGCCTACCCCATGGCCCATTTGGTACTGGCACAGCTGTGATGTTTACTTTCACACAGTTAAGTGATCTGATAACACACATTGTCACGTGTTTTCATATGTTAGGCACCAGCCCACATGCTCCTTATGAGCTAACGCCTGTGCTTTTTCTCAACATTGATGAAGTCTCTGTGGATGAACATTTAGTATGTGGCGAGTCTAATGCAGACATTGCAGCTTCACACTTGAGGGAGGAGAACCCAAACACAATGCCCACTGCGACACAGGCTGATACTGAGATGCCTTTGCCATCATACCCAGTCACAGAGTCATTACCCTGTGCTGACAATACATCAGTTGCAAATGAATTGATGCATGCCAGGGACACTGAAGGTGCAGTGGAATGTCCTGCATCATATGCACAAAAAGATAATGATCAACAAATGCCAGACCTATCAAGACTTCCTAAAAAACACAGGCAAAAGATTACAAGACGAGTTAAGGCTTTGGAACAGACAACAGCTACACACAGCCAAAATGCAGAGAAAATCAAAAGACTGCACATTACAAATAAAGAAAAAAATAGGAAAGAGAGGGAAAGGTATGCTAAAGAAACATCTGTTCACAAAAAGTCCTATGAAAAGGAACGTTACAGGTCAAATGTGGAGTGCAGAAAAAGAAAGATGTCCTACATCACGGCTCGCTATCAACAAGACTCTAATTTCCGGCAGAAGCAGAGATCATACCTAACCAGCCGTTACGGTCAAGACAGTGGTTTTAAACAGAGACAGAGATCATACATAACCAGCCGTTACAGTCAAGACAGTGGCTTTAAACAGAGACAGAGATTATACATAACCAGCCGTTACAGTCAAGACAGTGGCTTTAAGCAGAGACAGCGATCATACATAACCAGCCGTTACAGTCAAGACATTGGCTTTAAGCAGAGACAGAGGTCATATATCAACGCCCGCTATCGCTCGAATGCTCACTTCAGAGAAACTCAAAAGTCTTACATCAACAGACGTTATGTAAATGACCCTGCATTTAGATTGAAACAAAAAGAAACAATGAGACAGGTCATGAGAAACAAATATCTTGCATGTGGAAGGACAAACATACGATGTGCCATGAAAATAAGACAAAAGTACAGACAGATGAACAGACAGCACAACCGCAGAGATGACCATCAGCATGACCACAGAGATGACAGTCAGCATAGAGATGACAGTCAGCATAGCCACAGAGATGAAAGTCAGATAAGAGCAGCCATAGCGATTTTTCAATCACAAATAAAAAAAGGCCCAACACATGTCTGCACAGTTTGCCACCGAGCATTGTTTCCGAATCAAGTGCGACTATGCGATAGGACAAAATATGTGAAAGATCGACGTGTTGCTGGAACTTGCCTTACAGGAAGGTTTGTTCATGTTTGTACTGACGAATGCCGAAATTCACAACAGTGCAGAGCACCAGATGAGAGAAAGAAAGAGTGGATTTGTCACACTTGCCACGATCACCTAAAGAATGGTAGAATGCCATCGCTTGCCATGGCTAATAATTTAGAGCTTGCAGATATTCCAGATGAACTGAGTGATTTAAACATTTTGGAGAGGCATCTCGTTGCCAAATGCATTGCATTTGCGAAAATTATTCCACTTCCCAAAGGTCAACAGAGAGCCATTCACGGCAACGTGGTGTATGTACCTTCTGAGGTGCAAGAAACAGTACATGCCTTACCTAGGCTTAGAAGTGAATCTCAAGTCTTGAGAGTAAAGCTAAAAAGGCGATTGTGCTATAAAGGTCATCAACTGTTCCAAACTGTGACTTGGACTAAACTAGTGAGAGCTCTGCTGAAATTAAAAGAGGTCCATCCGCAGTACAAGGACATAACAATCAGAGATGAGGCTGAGTTATGTGACCCAACACTTCCCGATGAGGAAGATGGTGATGCTGGTGAGGTGGACGAAAAGGATGATGGTGATTATGATGTAGATGATTTGATGGAAATTGACAGGTTTGACAACGATGCGCTTTGCGAGGCAGACAGAGATCCTGATGAAAACCTTGAACAGTGTATTGACGGTCAGTGGCATGATGGCCATCAACCACAGCAGCAGTCAGACAACATGCAACAGGATGATGATGAACCTAACGGTGGTATCGCTCTTGAGTCGTGTCTACAGCCGACCGATGTTTCAGAGGAGATATTGAGTTTTAGTGAGGGCATCTACTCTGTTGCCCCCGCTGAAGGAAATAACCCAGTTAGCTATTTCAAAACACCTAAACTTGAGGCCATGGCTTTCCCTGTCCAGTTTCCAACTGGTGAAAACACGCTTGATGAAGACAGGCCTATTAAGCTAACACCTTGCACTTATTTCAAAACCAGGCTTTGCTGTGTCGATGACCGTTTTGCTAGAGATACAAACTACTTGTTCTTTGCACAGTTTGTGTCAGAAATACACCTGGCCAATTCCAGCATGAAAATCCAGTTGCGTAAAGGCAGGCCTTTCACCCGAGATGGCCGCAGAATAACCAATGCAATGTTGCAAGACAAACAGGAAGTTGAAAGACTGGTGCGTAACAAAGACGCACTCCGATTTATGACACCACTCAGAGGCACGCCAGCATACTGGGAAAAAACAACAAAAGATCTGTTTGCTATGATTCGACAGTTAGGCACTCCAACGTTCTTTTGCACATTTTCTGCAGCTGAAATGCGTTGGAAAGAGGTCATTACAGCAATTAAGACTCAACAAGGTGAGCACGTGAATTTTGATGAGCTGGACTGGTCGGCCAAGTGCGACATATTACGCAGCAATCCAGTGACAACGATGCGCATGTTTGACAAACGTGTTGAAGCACTGTTTAGAGATTTGATCCTGTCACCCGCACAACCAATTGGCAAAGTCATCGACTACTTTTACCGCTTGGAATTTCAGCACAGAGGAAGCCCACACATACACTGTCTCATATGGGTGGAAGGTGCGCCCGTGTTTGAGGAAAACTCTGATCAGGAAGTGTGCGATTTTGTCTCCAAATACATCACGGCTGAGCTGCCTGATCCAAACACGCAGCCTGAACTGTACAAAACAGTAACAGAAGTTCAGATGCACAGCAGAAAACATTCCAAGACGTGTCGTAAAAACATTGATTCCAACTGCCGTTTTGGATTTCCCAAACAACCTGCCGAAACAACCATGATAGTAAGACCCGCAGAAAATGTTGATCCAAGTAAAGAATGTGACGCGACGTGCAAGCTCATAAAACTGAAGCAGTTGCTCAATAACCCTGACAGTGCGTCGCTGACTTTGGAGCAGATTCTGGGTTTGTGTGAGCTCACCGTTGCCCAATATGAAGAATGTCTGAGTATGACAGCCACCTCTAGTTCGGTGATATTGAAGCGTGATCCAAAAGACTGCTGGGTAAATGGTTACAATCCTTACCTCCTTGAAGCCTGGGATGGCAATTTAGACATACAGTTTATTCTCAATGCTTACTCCTGCATAGCTTACATCTGCAGCTACATAAGCAAGGCCGAACACGGTTTGAGCGATTACCTCAAAACGATGATACAAAACTCGCGTCATGAGAATGTCAACGAAAGCGATGAAATGAAACAAATCATGCAGGCGTACACCAAAAAAAGAGCGGTCAGTGCTCAAGAGTGTGTGGCGCGTGCATGCGGTCTCCACATGAGACAGTGCACACGCAGTGTTGTATTTGTGCAGACAGACGACAACGCACTTAAAATGAGTTACCCCCTGTCATTTCTGGAAAACAAAACACCGGACTGTGTCAGCGTGTGGATGAGTGGGTTGCCCGAGAAGTACAAATGTAGACCTGAAACACCAGAATTTGAGGAAATGTGCTTGGCGGATTTTGCTGCAACCTGCAGGATTGTCTATGGCAATCGAGAAAAGGGTGACAATGTTTTTCCCTTGCTAAATGAGATGGGATACGTCCAGAGGAGAACAAAAGATAAACCTGCTGTCATTAAATATCGCCGCTTCTCACAGGAAAAGAATCCAGAGGAATTTTACGGCACATTGCTCAAACTTTACGTCCCTTATCGCTCAGAGTCCCAGCTGAGAAGCAGAAACTTCCCTACCTACCAGTCCTTCCACGACTGTGCCGGTGTTCAGCTACCAGGAGCTGAGTACCCTGAGGCCGTGTCTGAAATTGTCAAGCGAAATAGAGACAAATATGAGAAACACAGGCAAGACATCGAAAGTGCCGTTGAACAGTACGAACAGCACGGTGTCGTGCGAAACGAATGGTGCAATCTGGCTCCAGAGAGTGAATTAGAGCGACTGGAGTGTGTCGAAGAGCTCGACGCAAGACAACCCGATCATGACAACGGGCAAGACAATGTACCGGACTTTAATGTCAGGTCAGAAACTGATGCAGAAACTTCAATCATGAGAGAGGCCCCTGACATAGATTCCACAGTGTTACGGCAAATGTATCAGAACTTGAACCAGAAGCAAGCCTCCGTCTTCTACACCGTCAGAGACTGGTGCTTAAAGCGTGTCTGCGGCTTGCATCCAGAGACGTTCTTCTTTTACATTAACGGTGGTGCCGGAACAGGCAAGTCCCATCTTATCAAGTGCATCCATGCAGAGGCATCCAAAATACTGTGCAGACTTCCTCGTAACGCAGAGGAAGCAGACATATCTAAACCCACTGTCATTTTGACTGCATTCACTGGCACTGCAGCATTCAACATTTCAGGTACAACTTTGCATTGTCTTCTCAAGCTGCCGAGAAGTCTGAAGCCTCCGTTCCAAGGCCTCGGCAATAAATTGGATGAAGTGAGGTCGGAGCTTTCAAATGCTGAAATACTAATAATTGATGAAATATCTATGGTCTCAAAGCAGCTCTTTGCCTACGTAGACGCGAGGTTGAAGCAAATCAAAGGAATTCGAAGACCTTTTGGTGGAATGTCAGTGCTTGCTGTTGGAGATTTCTATCAGCTACCACCAGTTAGACAGTGTAAGCCTCTATGCGTTTATGATCCAACTCAGATCGACCTCTGGCAAGACAATTTTCAGACGATCACACTGACCGAAATCATGCGTCAGAAAGATGATGTCCGTTTCGCTGAGATGCTAAATCGAATCCGTGTCAAAGAAAAGTCGGACGAGTTGTCAGACGAAGACAGAGCTTTGCTTTCACAGGCTATCGCTGAACCGGCAAACTGTCCAAAGGATATACTGCATATTTTTGCTACAAACAAAAAGGTTGATGCACACAACTCTGCATCGTTAGCTCTGTTTCACTCAGACATCCTAAAAATAGATGCAGATGACTACAAAAAAGATCCAAAAACTGGTAGAATGGCAAGACAAACTACACCTTTCCAGGGGACCAAAAATGAGCTACCCGACTCAATAAAAGTTGCCATAGGTGCTCGCGTCATGATTACCAGAAACATTAACGTGCAATCAGGTCTGTGCAATGGAACCTTCGGGCAAATTGCAGCAATAGTGACAGAGAGTGAAAGTGGTCAACATGTCACTAAACTTGGTCTACGACTCGAAAGTGCAGCCAACACACACAGTGATATTGTGTACATAGACAGAGAGGAGGAGAGTCTGAGGCAAAAGGGCGTTGTGCGCAGGCAGTTTCCAATCAAGCTTGCATTTGCATGTACGATACACAAGGTTCAAGGTATGACAATTTCCTCTGCAGTAATATCCCTAAAAAACATCTTTGAACCTGGCATGGCCTACGTAGCTCTCAGCAGAGTAACTTCTCTCAGCGGACTACACATTCTAGATATGGATGAGGATAAAATATATGCCAACCCTGACATCACTGCAGCTCTTGCCAACATGGCAGAAGCTTCATTAGAACACGTAATGCCGTTACTTCACGTCACAGCATCGCTGAACGAGCCAGAAACTCTCACGGTCGTCCATCACAACACAGAGGGACTGCCGTCTCATATCGCTGACATCAGAAGCCACCACGAACTGCATCTTGCCGATGTCTTATGTCTAACAGAAACTCACCTACGAGGATCTTTTGTTTCTGACAGTCTCCATTTGGAAGGCTACCACATGTTTAAACGCAACAGAAACGTTTCGTACACAAACATCCCTCACATGGCAGACAAAAATGGTGGCGGGGTCGCTATCTATGTTAAGAACCATATCCAAGTCCGTGAAAAGCGCTACATACAAAACGCCACCGATATTGAGTTTACAGTGGTCAAAGTTGAAGCTCCGATCCGTGCACTGATCGCCGCAGTCTACAGGCCTCCAGGCTACAGTGTCCCCTCGTTCTTATCAAACCTGCAAAACCTCTTAAATTCACTGGAAATAATGGATCATCATCCCATCTTAGTTTGTGGCGATTTTAACGAAGACCTGTTGTCCAGAGCGACAAAGCCGATACTGGAACTGTTTGAGTCTAGAGGTTACAAGCAACTCATTACAGCCGCTACCACCGAGAAAAATAAACTTTTGGACCCTGTTTTCATCTCTAGACCACAGTGCTGTCCACATTCGGGTGTGCTTCAAACCTACTACAGTTATCACAATCCCGTGTACTGTGTATTAACCTCCGAAATGGAGTAGCTATATCTCCAAAGTACAACTAAACTTTTCAAATTCACAATTTTCAACATCCCTACGTCTTTGAATGTATAACTGTAAACTTGACAAAATGATATTTTTGAGAAATTGATCTCTTAAACACACACTCTATTGAAATTGGGTGGGGGTCGTCCTTGGCAGCCAAGCTGTAACATCTGCTGTGGCTGCTCCAGTCTTTCAGAGGCTGGGAGGGAGGGAGGGATGGAGGGACGACCTCCTTTTGTACAGATGACGCACGCAAAAAGAAAAAAAACTGATCGTTCTTGTATAACTGTAAACTTGACAAAGTGATATTTTTGAGAAATCGATCTGTTAATCACAAACTCTAAGGTATGTAATTGTAGAACGTCAAACTTTTCAGATGTCATATTGAAACTGGGTGGGGGTCGTCCTTGGCAGCCAAGCTGTAACATCTGCTGTGGCTGCTCCAGTCTTTCAGAGGCTGGGAGGGAGGGAGGGATGGAGGGGCGACCTCCTTTTGTACAGATGACGCACGCAAAAAGAAAAAAACTGATCGTTGTTCACAGTAAATTTTAGGTTATCGCAAACTTATTTCCAAAATCTTAAGGTCAGTCTTGCTCTAAATTAAACAAAGCTGGTCCCAAATGTGGTAAGTTAACAAAACACTTCACAGCACATGGACCAATTTTATCTGACGTTTGAAATGGGCCAATCACTGCCAGTGCTTTTTTCCAACTGTTTCTTTTCTCTGTGAATCTGTGCTACTGCCATACAGGTCACTGTGGATAGAAGAAGTCCCGCAACACTTCACTGCAATCCTCCCTTCGTTGCTCACCCAGAAGATCCGTGCGTCTGGGAAACGGACACACCTGTCCAAGGGGCCACTGCTTCACCTTTAATTGTTCTGGATCCTGGCGTGGTATGTTTGTTTAATACTTTGAATGGTGCAAGTAACTTTTAGCAATACAGTACATTTTGTATCACCAATTAATGGCACCTCTCCTTTCCACTACTTTATTAGAAGAGCTGAAGCTGGACACGTGACAGAAACAAGGCCATGCTGACAGAGCAGAACCTGGGCAACAGGAACATCAGAGGCACACAACCGTGTTGCTCATCTTGAGCTGGACCCAAGCATTTACTAAGTGAGCTTTACAATACATGGTGCATGCATATCTGAAATTATCTATCATAGTCTTAAGGGATCAATTGCTGCCCCCCTTCTATTTCCATAACACTGAATAGCTTGAGACTAGATCTAAATTGTTTTTTAAACATTTCCATTTGCAGAGGTAAACATACAATCTGTGAACTATTCTTACACACTAATTATAGGTGGTATTATTTCCTATGTTTTCGCATTGTATTTTATTTTCATATTTGCAACACTTGACTGTGCTTTTCGCAGTGAAGCCACACTGGGAGACAACGCAGAACCACAACCACATGGACCGAGGAACAGGAACAGAGACTTCAGAGGCAGTGCAGCTACGTGACTCTTTGCTGAGCATTCAACGCTCGTCTTCAGCTGGATCCAGACATTCTGTAAGTACGCCAACTGCAGAAAGCTCAAGGGATGCTGTATGTAGTTGTAATGTTACAGTGGGTGTTTGGAGTGTTTACGCTACAAGGTTAAAAGGTTTATTTGTTATTTTACAACACAGTACTACACAATGAAATGTACGTTGTAGCCCCTTCACACCACGCACACACAGAGCATTTATACATATAATTGCAATACAGTAAAATGAATGAAAACAATCAATTAGAAAGGCAAAAGGCCAATATGTATATTGTGCCTCTTCTCTGTGTGCTCTGGCAGTTGGTCCTCATTAATCCACCACGGTAACGGCTCCTGACACACAAACACAGAGCTGCAGGTGTGTGCGTGTCTCAGAATCTCAAAGGCAGAGATTAAAGCAGCAGCAGCAGCAGCTTTATTTGAAACACCATGTAAACATTATATAATCAATTAGAAAGGCAAAAGGCCAATATAATATCTCTAAATTTAACAGATTTCACTTAGATTAAAACAAAAATGGAGTGATTATCTGCTTTATATTTTCCAATATTGTTTTCCTTAATTATGACATCTTTCGTCTAGGGGACCATGGAGAGCTCAACTCAACACAGCCACTGCAACAGCAGGAATCATTCATCACAAAGAGCCAGATTCCTTCCCAGAACTTCTACAAGTGGTGCATGCCCGGCCGTCCTGGTAGGGGATCCCTCAGAGACTTGGCCTACCTGAAGGTTTCTTCCTTTTTTCCCTAATGAGGGTTTTTTCGGGAGTTTTTCCTGACATGCTTTGAGGGTCGAAGGTCGGCGATGCAGTTGAGATGAGATCATCAGTTTTTATTTTGAGCTTTTCCTTCAATTTCTTTCAAAGAGTTTAATAAAATTATTGTACTAAATATTCTTACATTGTGTGTTTACTATGTCCTAAAGGCATCCATCCAACAAAGTTATGGTATTAATAGCATGAATAATGATGGTAGTAGTTGTGTTACAGCAGTTGACCCTGAATATTTTTGCATTTGTACGAATTTGTAAAAATGTCTTTATGGTTTAAAGATCCATGATTTGAGTGCAGGAATTTCCCACAGGAAATTAGCTGATGAGAGTGCTCTAAATATAAAAAGATTAACTGACATGTCTGTGAAAGTGCTGCTGCATGATGTGGCCTTTGAGTTGCAAGCAGGATTACGGGGACACAGTCATAAAGGACTTATGCATTTTCACAGGTTTGAGATGTGCCTCTGTCTAACACATATAGGACTGAAGACATTTTACAAACAAAATTAGATAACCTGCTGTCCTGATCACGTTTATGACACAGCACACACAAATTTCCCATTCTCTGTGTTCATCAGAGTGTCCTCTCTCACACAATGTTATATAAAAGCAAAACAAGGTAAGTTGTTGACGGGAAAGGTTAATATGGAAAGTGAGCCTCGCCTCCATCTCTGTGAAGTTACCTGTCTATATTTCATGGGTCTATTATTCATCTTTTCAATGATATTCATGATTATTTGTCCCATTCCCAGGCTTTTAACTATTCCTATTACATTACCTTATTATTAAACATTAACACCAGCATTGCAGTGTAAGCGTCAGCCTTTCAAATGACCTTAAAATATTCATTAGTGTGGTTAATATTCAACTTGTCCAGAATATTCACAGTAATTACGTTCATTCCCAGCTTCCCATCTATTCCTGTTAATTAGTGGGAATGCTCATAGCATTCCCACTATTGTTCTTCTGTTCTTTATTATTAGTGGGAATGCTCATAGCATTCCCACTATTGTTCTTCTGTTCTTTATTATTATTTTTCTACTTCCGTCCCTTTTCTGACACCTTTCAACTCCTTCATACTTTATGCTATTAAAACCGTTCAACTATCAGAACGTTCAGCTCTTTCAGGAGATTGCTGCTATTACTTTTCAGCTTTTTAACTTTTATAGTTTTTACACTGTAAAACTTTTTTTAAGAAATTTTTACAATGGAAGTCTATGGGAGAAATCTTCAAACCTACTTCTACTACTTTTACTACTTCTACTACTTTATTGCTACTATTACTACTATTACTATTACTGCTACTATTATTACTATTACTACTATTACTTTTACTACTATTACTATTACTCCTACTTCTATTACTATTACTACTACTTTTAATACTATTACTACTACTATTATTGCTACTACTGTTTCTATTACTACTACTACAACTACTATTACTCCTATTACTTCTACTGCTATTACTATTACTTTTACTACTACTACTTCTATTACTTCTGCTACTATTACTATTACTTTTACTACTATTACTTCTATTACTTCTGCTACTATTACTATTACTTCTATTACTTTTACTATTACTACTTCTTTTACTACTATTACTTCTGCTACTATTACTATTACTTTACTACTATTACTTCTATTACTTCTGCTACTATTACTTTTACTACTATTACTATTACTTCTATTACTTCTGCTACTATAACTATTACTTCTATTGCTTTTACTACTACTACTTCTTTTCCTTATACTACTGTTACCATTACTGCTATTACTATTACTACTATTACTTCTATTACTTCTGCTACTATTACTGTTACTTTTACTACTACTATTACTTCTACTTCTATTGCTATTACTGCTATTGCTTTTACTACTGTTATTTTTACTACTATTACTGTAACTACTACTATTATTTCCACTACTCTTACTATTACTTCTGCTACTATTACTATTACTATTACTGCTATTACTTCTCCTACAATTACTATTACTTTTACTACTATTACTATTGCTTTTACTACTATACTATTATTTCTACTACTATTACTATTTTTCATACTATTACTGCCACTATTGTTTCTATTACTATTACTATGACTACTTTTATCACTATTACTTTTACAACTATTACTTCTATTACTTCTGATACTATTACTTTTACTTTTACTACTATTACTTCTATTACTTCTGCTACTATTACTATTACTACTATTACTATTACTTCTATTACTTCTGCTACTATAACTATTACTTCTATTGCTTTTACTACTACTACTTCTTTTCCTTATACTACTGTTACCATTACTGCTATTACTATTACTTCTATTACTTTTACTACTATTACTATTGCTTTTACTACTATACTATTACTTCTACTACTATTACTATTTTTAATACTATCACTGCCACTATTGTTTCTATTACTATTACTATGACTACTTTTATCACTATTACTTTTACAACTATTACTTCTATTACTTCTGATACTATTACTTTTACTTTTACTACTATTACTTCTATTACTTCTGCTACTATTACTGTTACTTTTACTACTATTACTATTACTTCTATTACTTCTGCTACTATAACTATTACTTCTATTGCTTTTACTACTACTACTTCTTTTCCTTATACTACTGTTACCATTACTGCTATTACTATTACTTCTATTACTTTTACTACTATTACTATTGCTTTTACTACTATACTATTACTTCTACTACTATTACTATTTTTAATACTATTACTGCCACTATTGTTTCTATTACTATTACTACCACTACTTTTATCACTATTACTTTTACTATTGCTACTACTATTTCTGTTACTTCTACTGTAATTATTTTATTCCTACTACTTGTACTACTATTCCTACTACTTGTACTACTATTCCTACTACTTCTACTACTATTTCTACTAGTTCTACTACTACTACCACTACTTTTACTACTTTACTAGCTTCCATTTCTGCTAGTTTGACACATTTCAGCGTCCACATTTTTCAGCATTACAGTGTGATGGATTTTTACTTCAGTTTTCAATTTCAGGCATTTTATGTGAGATTTCTGCATTTTCAGCAGTGTTTTTCAAATTCTTTTCTGCAATGAGCATTCCCACTGCATTTTCGCTAGGAAATGCAATTTTTTCTAGTTATTATTTTTCTACTTCCGTCCCTTTTCTGACACCTTTCAACTCCTTCATACTTTATGCTATTAAAACCGTTCAACTATCAGAACGTTCAGCTCTTTCAGGAGATTGCTGCTATTACTTTTCAGCTTTTTAACTTTTATAGTTTTTACACTGTAAAACTTTTTTTAAGAAATTTTTACAATGGAAGTCTATGGGAGAAATCTTCAAACCTACTTCTACTACTTTTATTACTACTTCTACTACTTTTATTGCTACTATTACTACTATTACTATTACTGCTACTATTATTACTATTACTACTATTACTTTTACTACTATTACTATTACTCCTACTTCTATTACTATTACTTTTATTGCTATTACTACTACTTTTAATACTATTACTACTACTATTATTGCTACTACTGTTTCTATTACTACTACTACAACTACTATTACTCCTATTACTTCTACTGCTATTACTATTACTTTTACTACTACTACTTCTATTACTTCTGCTACTATTACTATTACTTTTACTACTATTACTTCTATTACTTCTACTACTATTACTATTTTTAATACTATTACTGCCACTATTGTTTCTATTACTATTACTATGACTACTTTTATCACTATTACTTTTACAACTATTACTTCTATTACTTCTGATACTATTACTTTTACTTTTACTACTATTACTTCTATTACTTCTGCTACTATTACTGTTACTTTTACTACTATTACTATTACTTCTATTACTTCTGCTACTATAACTATTACTTCTATTGCTTTTACTACTACTACTTCTTTTCCTTATACTACTGTTACCATTACTGCTATTACTATTACTTCTATTACTTTTACTACTATTACTATTGCTTTTACTACTATACTATTACTTCTACTACTATTACTATTTTTAATAGTATTACTGCTACTATTGTTTCTATTACTATTACTACGACTACTTTTATCACTATTACTTTTACTATTGCTACTACTATTTCTGTTACTTCTACTTCTATTACTATTACTTGTACTACTATTACTGCTACTATTGTTTCTATTACTATTACTACTACTACTTTTATTACTATTACTTTTACTCCTGCTACTACTATTTATGTTACTTCAACTTCTATTACTATTACCTTTACTACTACTATTATATTAATACTATTACTTTAGCTACTATTACCTTTACTACTATTACTATTTCTATTACTATTACTACTACTACTTTTACTACTATTACTTTTACTACTACTACTATTACATCACTACTATTACTTTAACTACTACTTCTATTATTCCTATTTTTATTACTATTATTTCACTACTATTACTTTTACTACTACTACTTCTACTACTATTACTATAACTTCTATTACTTTTACTACTACTTTTATTACTTCTACTACTATCAGTATTACTTTTAATTCTATTACTTTTACTTCTACTACTATTACGATTACTACTAGTAGTACTTCTACTACTATTACTTATTATTATTTCTATCATGCATTGTATCATTCGAGGATTCACATTCATTCATGGATTGATTCAAGGATTCAATGCATTCATGCATTCTAGTATTCAAGGATTCAAATCATTCAGGCCTTGTATTATTCAAGGATTCAATTCATTCATACATTGTACTATTCAAGGATTCAAATTCATTCATGCCTTGTATTTTTCAAGCCAGCATTTCAATGTAGCGTAAGCTTTTCAAACAGCCTTCAAGTATTTCTCACATTCATTCATACATTGTATTTTTCAAGGATTCAAGGAGGCATTGCAGTGTAGCGTCAGCTAGCTGTGGCATTCCCACCCGCAATTTCTTCAGAAATTGCATTCTCTAGTTAGTGGGAATGCTCATAGCATTCCCACTATTGTTCTTCTGTTCTTTATTATTAGTGGGAATGCTCATAGCATTCCCACTATTGTTCTTCTGTTCTTTATTATTAGTGGGAATGCTCATAGCATTCCCACTATTGTTCTTCTGTTCTTTATTATTATTTTTCTACTTCCGTCCCTTTTCTGACACCTTTCAACTCCTTCATACTTTATGCTATTAAAACCGTTCAACTATCAGAACGTTCAGCTCTTTCAGGAGATTGCTGCTATTACTTTTCAGCTTTTTAACTTTTATAGTTTTTACACTGTAAAACTTTTTTTAAGAAATTTTTACAATGGAAGTCTATGGGAGAAATCTTCAAACCTACTTCTACTACTTTTATTACTACTTCTACTACTTTTATTGCTACTATTACTACTATTACTATTACTGCTACTATTATTACTATTACTACTATTACTTTTACTACTATTACTATTACTCCTACTTCTATTACTATTACTTTTATTGCTATTACTACTACTTTTAATACTATTACTACTATTATTGCTACTACTGTTTCTATTACTACTACTACAACTACTATTACTTCTACTGCTATTACTATTACTTTTACTACTACTACTTCTATTACTTCTGCTACTATTACTATTACTTTTACTACTATTACTTCTATTACTTCTACTACTATTACCATTTTTAATACTATTACTGCCACTATTGTTTCTATTACTATTACTATGACTACTTTTATCACTATTACTTTTACAACTATTACTTCTATTACTTCTGATACTATTACTTTTACTTTTACTACTATTACTTCTATTACTTCTGCTACTATTACTGTTACTTTTACTACTATTACTATTACTTCTATTACTTCTGCTACTATAACTATTACTTCTATTGCTTTTACTACTACTACTTCTTTTCCTTATACTACTGTTACCATTACTGCTATTACTATTACTTCTATTACTTTTACTACTATTACTATTGCTTTTACTACTATACTATTACTTCTACTACTATTACTATTTTTAATACTATTACTGCCACTATTGTTTCTATTACTATTACTACCACTACTTTTATCACTATTACTTTTACTATTGCTACTACTATTTCTGTTACTTCTACTTCTATTACTATTACTTGTACTACTATTACTGCTACTATTGTTTCTATTACTATTACTACTACTACTTTTATTACTATTACTTTTACTATTGCTACTACTATTTCTGTTACTTCTACTTCTATTACTATTACTTGTACTACTAGTACTGCTACTATTGTTTCTATTACTATTACTACTACTACTTTTATTACTATTACTTTTACTCCTGCTACTACTATTTATGTTACTTCAACTTCTATTACTATTACCTTTACTACTACTATTATATTAATACTATTACTTTAGCTACTATTACCTTTACTACTATTACTACTATTTCTATTACTATTACTACTACTACTTTTACTACTATTACTTTTACTACTACTACTATTACATCACTACTATTACTTTAACTACTACTTCTATTATTCCTATTTTTATTACTATTATTTCACTACTATTACTTTTACTACTACTACTTCTACTACTATTACTATAACTTCTATTACTTTTACTACTACTTTTATTACTTCTACTACTATCAGTATTACTTTTAATTCTATTACTTTTACTTCTACTACTATTACGATTACTACTAGTAGTACTTCTACTACTATTACTTATTATTATTTCTATCATGCATTGTATCATTCGAGGATTCACATTCATTCATGGATTGATTCAAGGATTCAATGCATTCATGCATTCTAGTATTCAAGGATTCAAATCATTCAGGCCTTGTATTATTCAAGGATTCAATTCATTCATACATTGTACTATTCAAGGATTCAAATTCATTCATGCCTTGTATTTTTCAAGCCAGCATTTCAATGTAGCGTAAGCTTTTCAAACAGCCTTCAAGTATTTCTCACATTCATTCATACATTGTATTTTTCAAGGATTCAAGGAGGCATTGCAGTGTAGCGTCAGCTAGCTGTGGCATTCCCACCCGCAATTTCTTCAGAAATTGCATTCTCTAGTTAGTGGGAATGCTCATAGCATTCCCACTATTGTTCTTCTGTTCTTTATTATTAGTGGGAATGCTCATAGCATTCCCACTATTGTTCTTCTGTTCTTTATTATTAGTGGGAATGCTCATAGCATTCCCACTATTGTTCTTCTGTTCTTTATTATTATTTTTCTACTTCCGTCCCTTTTCTGACACCTTTCAACTCCTTCATACTTTATGCTATTAAAACCGTTCAACTATCAGAACGTTCAGCTCTTTCAGGAGATTGCTGCTATTACTTTTCAGCTTTTTAACTTTTATAGTTTTTACACTGTAAAACTTTTTTTAAGAAATTTTTACAATGGAAGTCTATGGGAGAAATCTTCAAACCTACTTCTACTACTTTTATTACTACTTCTACTACTTTTATTGCTACTATTACTACTATTACTATTACTGCTACTATTATTACTATTACTACTATTACTTTTACTACTATTACTATTACTCCTACTTCTATTACTATTACTTTTATTGCTATTACTACTACTTTTAATACTATTACTACTACTATTATTGCTACTACTGTTTCTATTACTACTACTACAACTACTATTACTCCTATTACTCCTATTACTTCTACTGCTATTACTATTACTTTTACTACTACTACTTCTATTACTTCTGCTACTATTACTATTACTTTTACTACTATTACTTCTATTACTTCTGCTACTATTACTATTACTTATATTACTTTTACTATTACTACTTCTTTTACTACTATTACTTCTGCTACTATTACTATTACTTTTACTACTATTACTTCTATTACTTCTGCTACTATTACTTTTACTACTATTACTATTACTTCTATTACTTCTGCTACTATAACTATTACTTCTATTGCTTTTACTACTACTACTTCTTTTCCTTATACTACTGTTACCATTACTGCTATTACTATTACTACTATTACTTCTATTACTTCTGCTACTATTACTGTTACTTTTACTACTACTACTATTACTTCTACTTCTATTGCTATTACTGCTATTGCTTTTACTACTGTTATTTTTACTACTATTACTGTAACTACTACTATTATTTCCACTACTCTTACTATTACTTCTGCTACTATTACTATTACTATTACTGCTATTACTTCTCCTACAATTACTATTACTTTTACTACTATTACTATTGCTTTTACTACTATACTATTACTTCTACTACTATTACTATTTTTAATACTATTACTGCCACTATTGTTTCTATTACTATTACTATGACTACTTTTATCACTATTACTTTTACAATTATTACTTCTATTACTTCTGATACTATTACTTTTACTTTTACTACTATTACTTCTGCTACTATTACTATTACTTTTACTACTATTACTATTACTTCTATTACTTCTGCTACTATAACTATTACTTCTATTGCTTTTACTACTACTACTTCTTTTCCTTATACTACTGTTACCATTACTGCTATTACTATTACTTCTATTACTTTTACTACTATTACTATTGCTTTTACTACTATACTATTACTTCTACTACTATTACTATTTTTAATACTATTACTGCCACTATTGTTTCTATTACTATTACTATGACTACTTTTATCACTATTACTTTTACAACTATTACTTCTATTACTTCTGATACTATTACTTTTACTTTTACTACTATTACTTCTGCTACTATTACTGTTACTTTTACTACTATTACTATTACTTCTATTACTTCTGCTACTATAACTATTACTTCTATTGCTTTTACTACTACTACTTCTTTTCCTTATACTACTGTTACCATTACTGCTATTACTATTACTTCTATTACTTTTACTACTATTACTATTGCTTTTACTACTATACTATTACTTCTCCTACTATTACTATTTTTAATACTATTACTGCCACTATTGTTTCTATTACTATTACTACGACTACTTTTATCACTATTACTTTTACTATTGCTACTACTATTTCTGTTACTTCTACTTCTATTACTATTACTTGTACTACTATTACTGCTACTATTGTTTCTATTACTATTACTACTACTACTTTTATTACTATTACTTTTACTATTGCTACTACTATTTCTGTTACTTCTACTTCTATTACTATTACTTGTACTACTAGTACTGCTACTATTGTTTCTATTACTATTACTACTACTACTTTTATTACTATTACTTTTACTCCTGCTACTACTATTTATGTTACTTCAACTTCTATTACTATTACCTTTACTACTACTATTATATTAATACTATTACTTTAGCTACTATTACCTTTACTACTATTACTATTTCTATTACTATTACTACTACTACTTTTACTACTATTACTTTTACTACTACTACTATTACATCACTACTATTACTTTAACTACTACTTCTATTATTCCTATTTTTATTACTATTATTTCACTACTATTACTTTTACTACTACTACTTCTACTACTATTACTATAACTTCTATTACTTTTACTACTACTTTTATTACTTCTACTACTATCAGTATTACTTTTAATTCTATTACTTTTACTTCTACTACTATTACGATTACTACTAGTAGTACTTCTACTACTATTACGATTACTTTTACTACTACTACTATTACTTCTACTACTATTACTTTTACTACTAGTAGTTCTTCTACTACTGATATAAGTAATTACAGTGTATAAAAAATTAGTCGGTTTTTCACGCTCTGTGTCTTTGACGGCAGAATTTCCGACTGTCCCTGAACGTCTCGATGAAATTTAACTGCGCAACTGGCCATCTCCGTCACTCTGACTCTGCGCTCTGTCCAGGTAAGGTGCTGTCACTCTAGCTTAATTTTTGAAAAGAAACGTTAAAAATACACGGTTGGTGGTTTAAAATTACATTAGTGTCTCAATCATACTGAAGTTAAACATAAGTTGAAGGGTGAAATATTTTCCTTCTGAAGCACATTAAGCCTGTATTCTCGGCCAATGTTAGCTAATGTTAGTGACGATGCTAGCGCGAGCCTAGCCGCTAACGGTAATTTGAACTTGTCTAACGGTTCAGACACCCGTGTTCTCGGTGGACGTGACTGTTTTTCGATGGAGCGGCCTCAGTTTTACAGTTACAGTGAATAAACACATATCAGAAAAAACTAGAAAAGTTAAAGAATTTGTTGGTGCTAACTGTGTCTTGACAGCTTATTGGGAAGTGGCTAAAAAATGCATTTGCATTCGGCTAAATTTTGTCATGGAATTAACCGACATGGCCTTTAGCATGGATCCCTACACCTCTCTCAGCAGGAGTCTTGTGTGCCATGTTGGCACACAAGACTCTACAGAAGACATGCTCACTCCATTAAAATCTTTGTAGTTTTTTAAAAAGGTGTATTAACAATGAGTATGAGCTGTCTTTGGATAGCTTTAATATTGGAAATGTTGTAACAGGTATTTTGGGTAGTGTGTTGTTGAATGTCCCAAGTTGAAGCAGCTGTAAAGAGAGGTGGGTAGGACAGTCAAAAATTGTACTCAAGTTCAACAATTACTTGAGATGGAATACAAAAACATTTACTGAAAAAATATTTGACTAGCAAAAAAAAGACAGACTCTCAGTTTTCCCATAGAATGTTACTTGATGTAAATTTAAGTAGAATTATTTCAACCACAGATAATCTTCCTCAGGTGACGAAGTTATAAAAATCAATTAAAAAATCAATTAAATTATACAACTTTGTTTGTGATTAAATTAGTGAGTAATTTCTGATTAAATGACAACTACCCTGCCACATATACACCAGGACAGTATTCACAGTTTATATCTCTCAAGTGTGATCACAAATATAGATATTACATTAACATTATACACTTCTCTTTTAAGTAAACCAATAAGTATTTATATTTTTTAATTACATTTTTTTGTTTCATATGACTCCAAATGACTACCTGCACTGTGCCCTGTGAATTTGTCTGTAAAT